>OY720345.1:13826927-14543643 GCA_963082975.1 Labia minor
TCAGAGGTTTTATTTTTTTATATATTTATTGTCTTTTTTTTGTTAATGTAAATTACTTTACAAAAACACTAATCCTAATTAAAATTGATTTATCAAGTGAACTAATATTAATTATTATTTATATTTTTCCAATATTATTCTTGGAGAAATAATTTACCATCTACGTATTTTCCAATATTATTACTATCTCGCCAGTTTTTTTCTATTAACTTTTGAGAAATGTAGCTCATCCGGAAGAGGGTGATTGCCTAAAGATATATGTTTGATAGTTTTTCACATGATTAAAAATTGTATAAAACTGCTATATATAGTATTTCAGCTTGATTGAATCGCTGAAAGTACCGGAATTAATTTTTTAACACTGCAAATCTCACGCGCCAACACGTGACGTGGTGCCATCAATAAAAAGCCAAACATGCGCTGGTTTAATAAATATTATTTATTAATTTTAATTTATAATTTAATTAATTTAATTTGATTTAAATACAATATATGTTATTTAATCCAATTCAAATTTGCGAGATAGTCGAGTGGAGACGCTCCAGCTTATTTTTACCGACCGACGATAGTAAGGGAGGTATTGTTTTCACACCAAATTTCACATGTGGAGATTTTTACATATCTCCACGAATCATGCATTTTCTAAACAGAAAAAAGTATTTTTAGCATGATGTTTGTCCGTCTGTCCGTCCGTCTGTCCGTCCGTATAGATGAGTACAGCCTGAACGGCTCAACCGATTTTGATGAAATTTGGTATATTTACTTAATGCATCAGTGGGGTGAATTGATCAACTTTTGGTGCAATTCCGGAAACCGGAAGTGGTAGTATTAGCGATCGACGATAGGAAGGAAAAGGTTATTTTCACACCAAAGGAGATTTTTTTATATATCACCACGAATCATGCATTTTGTATTGGTTTTATCCTCGAAAAAAATCATATTTATTAGTTTTTTCTTGATTTAAAATTATATGACGTCATCCAGCCATGCATGACGTCACAGCCTGGTCTTGCATATATATTATAAATAAAATAAAATTAAAAATGTTTATATTTATTATTTATGTATCCATATCTGTTTTTTATTACATTAATAGATATATGAAAATTATTTGAAATTGTTTCTGTAGCTGGAAATTAATTTATTTCAAACCGTCGGTCGGTTCGGACCTGGCCACAGGTCAACTTTTTATTATAGGAATTAAGTTTAGATAATAAAATATTATAATATCAATTAAAAGATTTAATTAAATATCACAACACAAGACAACAACTGTGATCAGAAAGTTATTATATTATAATTATTCATATTTTATTTAATATCTTTGATATTTTTTCCAAGTTTTTAATAGTTTTTCACATGATTATTTTTACCAAATTGAAATTAAAAATAAAAATAAAAATAAAATCTATAACACTTTAAATAAATAAATAAATAATTGATTATTTATTCAATACGTTTCCTTTCGGGTCCAATATCTTATAGTTCAGTTCCCAAGATCGTCTCCCTTTCTACTCTTCTCTCTCTCTCTCTTTCTCTTTCAACCTATCTCTTTCTCCTTCTATTTTTACATATATCCTAACCCTTTCAATTCATTTCTTCTTCTTCTCTTTATTATTATTCTAATTGAATTGAATTAGCTCAAGCCGTTCTCGATTTAGAGGGTGGTCTCGTTATATTTTATTCAATAGAGATCGAATAACCAATTGAATCAATCTATGAAGAGAGTTTCCGGCACATTCAAAAAAAAAAGCTCCTATGTGTCCTCTCTGCATCAACCGTTACACTAAAGCCAATCAATGTTTCAAATATATTAACTGTGAGGAAATTTACAACTATAAAATCTAATATATATTATCTATCTGTATCTATCTCTATTGCTCTTCAGAACTCGAAAGTTCTACATTCCTTCATCCAACTGTTACCATCCTGAGCCATCCAACTCCTATTTTGTTTGTAAGCTTAGATTAAATAAGCTGGAGTGTCTCCACTCGACTATCTCGCAATTTGAATTGAATTAAATAATATAATATATTATATTTAAATTAAATTTAATTAATTATAAATTATAAATTAAAATCAATAAATTATATTTATTAAACCAGGGCGTGTTTGGCTCTTTGTTGATGGCACCACGCCACGTGTTGGCGTGTGAGATTAGCAGTGTTAAAAAATTAATTCTGGTACTATCAGCAATTCAATCAAGCTGAAATTCTATATATAGCAGTTTTATACAATTTTTAATCATGTGAAAAACAATCAAACATATCTCTATATTTTTACGATCAGTTTAGAGGGGAAAAAATCAAACCGTGTAGATAATGACCCTCTTCCGGTTGAGCTACATTTCTCAAAAGTTGATAGAAAACTAAGAATTTTGAATAATGCCCATGTACCAAATTTCATTCTTCTAGCTCAAACCGTTTTTGCTTAATCTTGGTTACATACATACACACATACACATACACATACACACACACACACAGACATTTTTCTCAACCTTAGTGAAAATGATTCAGGAACCTTCAAAACGTATAAAAACATCAAAATCTCAACATCGAAAATTTTCGTGATTGCAATACTATCTCTGGCGAGATAGTAAAAACTATAGAATATATATAGTCTCTCTCTCTTGAGAGAAAATAGTTACTCGGGTTAAATAGACATGTTATATAATATTTATATAAAACTTTTCAAATTTTTTTTTTATATATATTATTAAATCGCGTCAAATAACTAACTGAATTGTATAGTTGGAAAAAAAGAGTATCATTCTGGCTCTCCACCCCCTACATAGGGGTGCTTCCCCCTTGGTCTGTTGCACTAGTTCACTAGGGCAAAAAAAAAGAAAAAAAGAAAAAAAAGGGAGGGAGACTGGGTACCTCCAAACTGTGTCAGGAGAAAAAAAAACTTTCCGATTTACCTACAAACGAAATGGTTTGATCTTTTTTTTTATTAGAATTAATGAATGAATGAGTAAAGGGTACATATAAATTAAATACAAATGAAACAAGAATCTAATATAGATTTATCTATATTAAACTGTTTTTTTTTAATTTTTAAATATTTATGATCTCAATTTGTATTATATTTTGTAATAGTAAATTCAATTATTCAGTATAAAGTCTATAATATAATATAATATTCTCTTATATATATATATATATATAATATTAATACAAAACTTAGAATTGGAAAATGTAGAAAAATTTAAATACTTATTGTTAGTTTCTGTAATATTATGAAGGATAATATATATAATAAATTTCGAGAAAAAATTAAATCGATATGGTATTTAATCTTAAGAGACGAGAGTAAATTTAGGGTATTTGAAAATAGGATTCCTCGAGCCAAAGAAGGATGGATGGTGGTGAAGATTATATAACGAGGAATTGCATGGCCTCTCTATGCATCTCCAGACATAATTAGAATAATAAAATCAAGAAGATTGCGTTGGGCAAGACACTTGGGAGAGGAAAGAATTTGCGTAATCTTGTCTACATACACATAAAAAGTATGTTTATTAGCCATCTTATGATATTTACAATTTTTTTTCAAAACATAACCAAAAAGAGTTGACAATAATTTTTACATTCAATTGATGTAGCTCAACCGGAAGAGTGTCATTACCTACAACGTTTTGATTTTTTTAATACACTTTACTTAACTCACACTGTCCGGTTGTCCCGCGGTTTGTCCGCGGCATTTTATAATCGATATTTCAACAACTTCCCGTCATTCAATCAACTTGAATTTTGCATACGCGCTTGCTCCTGCTAATAATACACGAATCAATTGAAAAATCCACTGAATTATTTATCTATTAGTGGTAATTAATTAACTAAACTTACATATGCGGAATATGGAATAGTTCACTATTTCAATCATAGATGGCGATAGCAGTTCTACTAAAAAGTATAAAATAAATTTAAGTACAAAGAAATATTTTTAAAAAACACTTTACTTAAAATTGCACTAAAAAGTAAACAATAAAATCACTGTAAAGTGTGTGCGCTCAAATTATAATAACACCGTAAAACATTTGCTTCCACTATTGGGCGCACACACTTTACAGTGATTTTATTTTTTACTTTTTAGTGCAATTTTAAGTAAAGTGTGTTTTTTAAAAAGATTTATTTTTACTTAAATTTATTAAACCTCTAAACTGACCGTAAAAATAAAGATATAGGTTTGATAATTTTTACCATGATTTAGAATCGTATAAAACTGCTATATATAGAATTTTAGCTGGATTGAATATCTGAAAGTACCAGAATTAATTTTTTAACACTGCAAATCTCACGTGCCAACACGTGACGTGGTGCCATCAACAAAGAGCCAAACACGCCCTGATTTAATAAATATAATTTATTGATTTTAATTTATAATTTATAATTAATTAAATTTAATTTCAATATAATATATTATATTATTTAATCCAATTCAAATTTGCGACATAGTCGAGTGGAGACACTCCAACTAATTCCAATATTATTTAACTATTTTTTTAAATTATTTAAATAATCTCTGTAATGTATTTGTCTATTAAAATTAAAACTTAAGTATTACTAGTTTATAAAAACGAATTGAAATTGTAATATTACATAATATTATAGAAAATAATAATAATAATAACAATAATAAAGTTGATATAGTGAAAAAAAGTTAATATTCATTATATATATATATATCTATTTCAATATGTGTGTAGGTATATATATACCATATATATATATATATTTATAATGATATTTAATTTTAAAGAGGAGAATGATGTGTTTTAATGGCGCTCTCTCCCTCTGGTGTGTGTCTGTCTGGTGGATGGGTGTTAGGACAAATAAAAATTTATTCAATTACATGACTGGTTCATAAAATAACCAACCAAACTTGCATAACCACATTCACAGCCGCACTTACCTGTTTGTGCCAAGGAAGGGTTTTTTTACTAACGAAATAAAATTCATAAAAAAAAAATGGAAAATAAAACAAATCATATCTATAATAAAATACTACCACCAACATACCATTACAAATCTATTTTGTTTTTATTTTTTCTATTTAACAGCTCATTATATATGAGCGAAGAAAAAAAAATCAAAATGTTATTGACCATTTAACAAGAAGGGATGATCTCTTAATAGATCTTCTATTAATAATAAGAAAAATATTGAAATTATAATACAAATTACTTTATTTCAACAATTAATTAATTAATTATCTATCAAAGTCATCTTTACAAGATAAAAGATTAACGTTAATTTTATTTAAAATTATTTAATTATAATCATATAAATTTTATTAAGTTGTTAGTAAGAAATCATAATATTAGTTTTTTATTTAAAACTTATGATAACATTAAAATATATATTACTATCAGATTTATCAGGAATATAAACACGTATTTTTGTGAGATTGTTTTCTCGATGTTTCGGCACCCATTTTGGCGCTATTTTCAAGAGATTATTTAGGTGGGAATATTTTTGGGATTCTGGGTCTTAGTCTGGATTAATATTGGGATTTTGGGTTGATAGTTTGGGTGGTTTTGTACTTTCTGCATTGCTGTGGAGCTCCGAAGAATCCTGGGCAATCCTGAGACTGGCACTCGTCCGCACTGGACAACAGCCCGAGGATGACTCCTTGATAATGCTGATAGTAATAATAACAATAACATTCATGGAAATCTAAACCAATATATATATATATATATACTATAGATTTAATCACCAGAAATAGAATTGCGATCACGAAAATTTCCGATGTCGAAATTTTGATGTTTTTACAAGTTTTGAAGGCTCCTGAGTCATTTCCACTAAGGTTGAAAAAAATGTCTGTGTGTGTATGTAGACATGATTACTTAAAAACAATTTGAGCTAGAATAATGAAATTTGATACACGGGCATTATTCAAAATTTGTAGTTTTCTATCAACTTTTGAGAAAAGAAAGAAAATTACCTACCATGATGTTTTCATTTTTTTTTTCCTCTAAACTGTCCGTAAAAATAAAGCTAAATGTTTAATAGTTTTTCACATGATTAAAAATTTTATAAAACTGCTATTGGTATAGATTGATTGAATCGCTGAAAGTACCAGAATTAAATTAAAATTTAATATATGTTAATTAATTAATTAAATTGAATAACAGTACTATACTGTAAATTTTTTTAAATTAATTAATTAATTAATCCAATTCTCAATTATACTTAATTTATAATTTAATTAATTAAATTTAAATTTAAATATAATATATGTTAATTAATCCAATTCAAATTTGCGAGATAGTCGAGTGGAGACACTCCAGATTTTTATTTATCTCTTAACATTTATAACAAAAGCAAAGAACAATCACTTTTTTTCTCTTTCATTCCCAAATAAATAAACATTACATTTTATTATTTTATATAAATATAGAATATTTTTTTTTTACTATTATGAATATATGTATATATGCTATATAAGTAAATATAGATTCATCCACTTACATGAAGTTTGTACATTATAATTTTTTCAATATAAATATAATAATATATATATATGAATTAATATGGAATTTTAGTTGTGTGGTTGTTTTTGACTAGCTTTATAAATACCTTGAAATACAAAGGGCCGTTACAAGTGTTTGGAAAAGGATAGAAAGGGCGCGTGAGCTACCCTTTTATCACTCAATAGTTTATTTCATGTAAGATACGGAAAAACAGAATTGATTTATATACGAACATATATATATATATATATATATATAACGTATTTCAATGAAAATGATTTATTAGCGAAATTGTACTTTAAACTAGCAAAACAAAACGATTGCTATTCAAAGAGAGAGAATTATAATATACTAAAATTTATGTAATTGAATGAATAAAAAGATTTGATTTAATAGTATTATAAGAGAATAATTGAATTGTAAGAAATATAAAAAAATAATTCTTATGTCATAATGTTTAAAATTATACAATTTTTCTAATATATTTAATTTTCAAAAATAACTAATATCAATTTTTTTTTATTCATTTATTCAATTAATATATATATATATATATATATATACAGCGTCCGTTCTAGCATTTTCGGAACCCTGGGCAAATCAATAAATTGGCGCCCCTATATTCGTAAAATTTATTACATTTATAAACAAATTGCCGCCGGTCAGTTTTTCCGCCCCGGACAAATTTCCCGGTTTTCCGCCTTCTAGAGCGGGTCCTGATATATCTATATCTATATCTATATATAGATATAGATATAGATATAGATATAGATATATATTTTAGTGATTTTATATTAAGACAAAATTTTAAGAAAAATTGTTTTTTTTAAATGATTGCATAATGGTTTAAAAATTTATAAATAATATTATTAATTGTTTCTTGTAAAAGAAAAAATAAGCTGCACCATGTTTTCTTTAACCTGTGATCCTATCAGTGATTGTATAATCAAGCGAGACATAATCAGAGAATGTAAAAACATATTCGGAAAGATTTCGACATAATTCCGGATGAAATTAATGAATGTCAGTCAGATCCATTTGCTTTTTTCAAAGAATTCAATTAAGAGTGAAAAAGAGAGAGAGAGAGAGAAAGAGAAAAAGAGAGTGGGAAATATAGAAATAAAAATTATATTAAAGATTAATAGAGAATATGTACTATAATATAATACATCAATACCTCGTTTTGCATCGTTTCGTTTTACGTTTTTTTTTTCTCGAAGTTGCGTCGCTGCTTAATTTGTACTAATTTGCATTGTACGTCGTTATATTTTCGAGGTTGCGTTATTTTAGGTTCAAGTCTAATTTTTAATTTTTTTTTTTTTTTTAAATTTTTGAAATATTCTTTTTTACTATCTCTCGATGTTGATATTTTGATGTTTTTATACGTTTTGAAGGTTCCTGAATCATTTTCACTAAGGTTGAGAAAAATGTCTCTGTGTGTGTGTATGTGTGTATGTATGTAACCAAGATTACGCAAAAATGGTTTGAGCTAGAATGATGAAATTTGGTACATGGGCATTATTCAAAATTCATAGTTTTCTATCAACTTTTGAGAAATGTAGCTTAACCGGAAGGGGGTCATTACCTATAACGTTTTGATTTTTTTTCTTCTAAAGTGACCGTAAAAATAAATATATATGTTTGATAATTTTTCACATGATTAATAATTGTATAAAACTGCTATATATAGAATTTCAGCTTGATTGAATCGCTGAAAGTACCAGAATTGATTTTTTAACACTGCAAATCTCACGCGCCAACACGTGACTTGGTGCCATCAACAAAGAGTCAAACATGCGCTGGTTTAATAAATATTATTTATTAATTTTAATTTATAATTTAATTAATTTAATTTAATTTAAATTTATATATGTTATTTAATCCAATTCAAATTTGCGAGATAGTCGAGTGGAGACACTCCAGATTTTTTCATAACATCAATACATAAATATTCTATTTTCAAATATTTTTTTTTCTCTGGAAGAATATCCCAGAATGTACATCAAAGTTTTGTGGAAAATTAAGTGGAACCTTAAGTGAAAAATTAAATACAATGTGTAACAAAATAATATTTTGAAAATGTATGTTTACTAGTGAGACCATCGCAAATTTTGTTACCAGTATTTTGTAAGTTTAATCATTTTATTTATTTATTATTATTTATTTTATTTATTAATGTTAATTTATTTTAAATAGATATTAATTATATATTGATTTGCTCGTTTCTCGTTTCATTTAGATATGTAAATTCAATAATAATATGTTCAACAAACATTGGATCAATTTTTTGTGAAAGAAAGCCTACTTAAGACAACAGCCACTATGGACTCATCAGACAATGATTAATTTTAATTTAGTTTTTCATAAATTAATTGAATTCGTTTTTGTTTGTTTTTTTGTTTTTTCTATGTATGTAAAAAATTTTTATAATATTTTTGTTTTTAGATGTTTACTTTTTTCAATTTTCTTTTTAAAAAGTAGTATTTTCGTAACCCTGAAACCTATCTTGTTTTGCTATAGAAAAATATTAATTCACTTTGCGTCGTGTTTTTTTTTTTTTTTGGGACGTAACCCTATCGCAAAGTGAAATGTGTATACCAAAATATTGTATACTTATATATAAATATAAAGATGGATTGAAAGAAGAAATTAATTTTAAATTTAAATCAATTACTTAACAAGAGAGGATGAACAAATGAAAATATAAATTAATTCTTAAAACAAAATGACACAAGATAATTTGATTATTTATTTAAGTAGATAATTTAAAGAAAGAGAAGAAGAAATAAAAGAACAATTAAATATAAATTAATTTTTATTATTTTAATTATTTTTTTATCATAAACTACCCTACCCCCACCTCTCTCAATATTATCATTAGAAATGTAATTTTCAGATCATCTCTTTCTCTCTCACTCCCTCTCTAAAATTCAATTAGTAATATTAGAGAATTTTGATTGGTTAGTTGACACCTTCATAAATCCCCAAAAAATATTTTCTTTTGATAAAAGGCCGAAACGTTTTATCAGCATGAAACTTAACAAGAGTAGATTTCTAGGAAACAATTTCTGTTGGCATTGATTTAGCACCGCGACTGAGACGGTTTTTCTTTGCCTTCCCACCTCCCACTCACATCCTCTTTCCGTTTTTTTTTTTTTTTTTTTTTTTTCATTCTCTCTTCGTCAATTCTCCATTCTTTTTTCCAAACAGGATACTTTTGTGATAGGCCGTGTAAATAGCAAACAAATAAAAAAAAAAAAAAGATCAAGTGCTAATTTGAGAGAACCGGGGCCGACCCTTCATCGGGAGAAGAATGTCCCTCACTGTTCCAGCAACACTTCTTCTTTTTCTTCTTCTTCTTCTTCTTCCTCCTTCATCTTCCCCACCCACTCACTTACTCTACTATAACGGCCATCGTCTGAAAAGATCATCAACAACTTTCAGATTCATTATTTGACATTAAAACAAATTAAATTCTAAAATTTAATAATAATAATAATATTAATAATAATAACTCTTTTAAATAGATATTTTGTTAGATTTCCTCTGTTCTTCTAGATTTAATAGTTAGTACCTGGTTCACCGAGCCGCCGCTCGCTGTAAAAATATATTCAGTGATGTATTTGTAAAATAAGAAGTAAAGGGAACGCATAGTGGGACCAAAAAAATTCCTATTTTCAGCAAACTATTTTTTTCTATATAAGTTTTTATTTTTTTCTTATTCTTACTAGACAAAATACTATCAAACACAAAAAAAAGAAATTCTAACATTAGATTTAAGTGGGAGTTGTCGGGACATGAAAAAGTACTGAAACGCGTTCCGGTTCTGAAAAAAGGTAAGGGAACGTCGTTCCCCCGCGTTCCCCTCCCAATTCACCACTGAATATATTCTTTATCTCTTCTTCGTTGCCGATAACTTCCTAGCGGAAGTGTCGTGGCCCTAATAACTCCACAGGAGTGGGAAAATCTGACCGAAGTGGTTTCCCCTTGCCTTCTTCGGTGGGGCAGCCGATGTTAAATTGAATTAAATTTTTATATTTATTTATTAATTATTATTAATTAAATAAATTAAATAAATATATAATCTTGAGTTCTATGCTGGGATTCGAACTCAGGCTTCCTGTGTAGAAATCTAGTACTCTACCCACTCAGTAATTCTTTATGAACAATGAATATTTAAGATTATTATTTAAAATAAATAAACGACAAAATATATGAAACAATTTCAAATAATTTAAAAGAACATAAATTAAAAAAAAATAGTCATAAAACAGCCCTTAAACGTACGTATTAATGCTCTGAAAGACAAAAAAGTATGCCCTGTGGATATAACATAATATAATTATATTTCGTATAATTTGATTACAAAATATTATTTAAATAAATATATTTAATTTAATTTTTTTTTATAATATTTTGTATTTAAGGAAGCACTGACTCGCGTTGCAAGGCGCCATTTTTTTATTATTAAAATTCCTATTTTAAATTAAGAAAAAACTAACAAAGATGATTTTTTTCGAGGCTGAAACCAATACAATTTTTACTAGTATAATAAGATAAGATTTAATAAATAGTACTCATATATAATACATCTTATATTTATTATAATGTTTTATATATATATATATATAAGTATAAATCAAATCCCATTATTTTCTTAACATTCAACCAAAGATGAGTAGAGAGAGAGGGGGGAGAAGGGAAAGGAGAGAAACTCACTCAACGATCAAGCGAAATCGAGACAGAGAATAAATAATTAAAAGAAATGTTATGTTTTTTTTTTTTGTTCTTCTTTACTTAACAAGAGATTAAATTTTTAATCAGTACCCGGAACCGAAATGACAGCACAAAAGGACATTAATGTTTCAGTTTGTTTCCTTCCAACTCGAAACTCAACGAGAGAAAAAAAAAATAAATAAATTATCATAATTTTTTTTTTAACATAATAGCTTTGATGTTTTACCTCATTTCAACATTTTGCTTTTTTTAACGTATATATACTTATTATAATCTATTACGATATTATAATAATAATTAATAGCTCTGTTATGATTCTCGCTATTCGCTGATGCCGAGGAAGAAAGTGTTGTTGTTGATGTTGTTTTTTATCTTTTTCTCTTTCTTTTTCTTAAAGAATTTCTTAAGAAGGTCAGCTGTGAGTCAAATGTTGTTGACCAACGATCGTTGACGAGGCAACTATCACAGATGAATTTACCTGCCAGCCACACTCACTCAAATAAATAAAAATTAAATTAATTTTAATAAATAAATTGATAAATTTTATTTTTAATTTATATATATATATATATATAATGTCTTAGTAAAATGGCAATTCTAGTAAAATAGCATTTGCCTAGGCAAAAGCCATTTGCCAGGCCAAATAGCTTCAACTATTATTTCATTTCAATTTAACTAGGAAAATAGCATAAGGAACAGAAAATATACCCAAATATTGTTTATTTTCAAAAAATCTTTTAATCAATTAAAACAATTTAATAAGGGAACGAATATTTTTTTGAAAAAAATGAGCTGTGGCCAGGCACACAGAACCGACCTACGATTTGAAATAAATTTATTTCCAAATTACATTATATATAGGATAAAAAGTATAAAAAAAATATTTTTAAAACTTGAATTAAAATAACTAAATTATATTATCTTGATTTTTATTTTTAGTTTAATTACTCAATAATTAATTTCTACTATATTTTAAGTGAAAAATTTCCGACAACGAATATAAAATTAATATTTTGTAAACTACCACTTCCGGTTTCCGGATATTTATACCAAAAGTTGATGAATTCATGTTACTGATGCATTAAGTAAATATACCTAATTTTATCCAAATTTGTTGAGAATTTTTCAATAATTTTGTAATTGGCTACTGTAATCGTTAAAGTCATTTGCCCAACAAAGATTTAGTCAAATGCCTTTTATCTAGGCAAATGCTATTTTCCTAGTCAAATTGAAATGGCATAATAGTTGAAACTACTTGGATAGGCAAATGTTATTTTCCTAAAATTGTCATTTGTCCAAGACATATATATATAAATTCTTTAATTGAATCGACTCTCCCCATCATCCGTACCATAACAACTTTAGGTGAATTATATTATTTATTCTTATGACTGAATTTATTTTAAAGTAGAAACCAGGGACGAATTGTATAACAAATTATAAACGCGCAAAAGAATTTTACAATTCTAATTTAAAGTATATTTGGTGTAGTTATTAACTAACAAGAGTAATTTAATAATTTTTCAAGTTCTTTACTTAATGAAATTGAAAGATATAAAAATAAACATCATCTGTTGTTATCAGATATTAAAGAAAACAAAAAAAAATCAGAATTCTTTGGTTTTACTTTTGCATGGAGGTTGTTCCATCTCTCCTCCAAATCTTCCTTCTCTCTTTTATAACTGACAGTGCGCGAGGAGGAGTGGAAGGGGTTGAGTTTGAAAGGATTGCTCATTTCCTACTTATCAGTCTAATAATGTTTCTAAATAATTAAACAATAGAACATTAATTTCTCTTTAAGGGGTTCAGGGTGGATAATGAGACCCTTTGATGAAGACCCTGAAAGGAGAAATTGAAGATGAAGACTCTCAGATAGATAACTTCTATTCCATCTCTAAACCCAATACTTATTATCATCAATTAATAAATTATTTATTTATTTATTTTTATAATTTGTGCTTTCCTAATAATAATAATAATAATATCTAATTTTTTTTAATAATTTGCATTTATTATCATTGATTAGAATATATTTTAATTATTTTTGAGAAACTATTTAGATGAAAAGTATAAGAATTTTTCACATTTTACAAATTTGTAATTAACTTACTACATATTAGTATATTCTCCTGTAAGAGTTAATTATTCTGTTACTGGTTTGATTCTTGCGAGGTCAGCAGCACACTCCCCGCTTGTCCTTTGAATCAGGTCCACCCTTCATTAACACTGATCCAAGGATACTCGATTACCCTTTTCCAAACGGTAACTCACCCCCTTCTAAAGCTAATTATTCTAAAATTGTATTTATATACGTACCTTAAGTACCTATACATTTATAATACATTTATAAAATTAGATATTATATTATATTTTATGTTGTAATATGAAAATGAAATAAATAAATAAAATGAAAAATAATTAGTAGATGATAGTTTATATTTTATTATTGATTTTTATTTATTTATTTATTTAGTTTGTTTTTTTTTATTTTATAATTCACAGAGATACTGCTCCCAGGATTTTTGTTTTCTTTAAGAGGGGGAAAGGGAATAAGGGTGAGAAGGGGAGGAAAATATCATGAATTATCATATATTATAGACTATATAGGTATAAAAAAAAATTCGTTATATAATATACATCTACCTATATAAGTATATATTTTATAATTAAAAAATTGAAAGTGTTTGTTTTGTTTTTTTATTCATTCATTTTTTCTTCCTTATTATATTTATATACCATATATTATCTATTATACTATAAAATATTGATTTAGTTAATAGAAACTACCCTGTAATTTAATATAATATAAAATAATTTAACATATAAGAATTTTGCAAAAAAAAAAATGCAAACAAATTTTAAAAATTTTTAAAAAGAATTATTTTTAATATGTAGATAAAATATATAAATTAATAATTATCGAATTTTTCTTATTTAAAATTTTCTTAATTATTTTATAATTTAACTTATTTAAAGAAATAAAAGTATATACTTATATTAGTATTATTTATTTAAACGAAATATATATTTAGAAAAAAAAATAAATTTTTAATCAAACAAGTATCACTATTATTTAAGTAATTATTTTATGGAAATAAAATTGTATATATATATCCACCCTATATATATATATATATATATATATATATATATATATCTGATCAACTATTATAGTACATTACAATACAAGTCCAAAAAAAGCACAAAGATAATTATATAGTTACAATTACCTATGGACTGGTGTAAGATTAATTCCAAAGGTTACAAATCGATGATACTTGCTGAGAAGATGACGATGGTGGGTGGAGGAGAGAAAGAAAAATTAAGGACATTTTTTTATTTAAAAATTGTTTTTAATATTAATTAATATATATACATGTACTATAAAATTACAAGATAAATTAAAAAAAAAAATTACGAAGAATATGAATTGTAATTACTGATTTTTTTGAAAAATTACTATGTACATACATTCGATTAAATTAATTTTAAAAATTTAAAAGTTCTAAGAATTTGATCTTAAAATATGTTTTAAATTTGATTGAATATTTTTCAATTCTATTTTTCCTAATGAAATTTTTTCTAAGAAAAAAAAAGAAATTTTTGTTTTTTTTTTGTATTCCAATATTAAATGAAATAGAAAATATTTATTTAATTTTATTAAAATTAATTTAAAAAAAAAAAAGGTTAAAATATATAAATTGAAAATTAATGAAAGTACACTTTGAGTGGAGGTTTGGAAAAAATTCAAACTAAACTAGTAAATGAAATGAATGAATGAATGAATGGTAAGATTAATAATTTTTTTTTTTTAATGTTTAAGGAATATTTAAGGTTGTGTGTGTGTGTGTGTGTTTTTTTTTAATGGATGTATGAATGAGGTACCTGGAGGCATGCATGTAATTCTCTCTGAGCAAAAGGGCGTAGGGCACTGATACCAGGTGGGGTGTCCGCCTGACGAGTGCCAACCGATTGCGCTCTCGTTAGTTTTAACTCCCGGCCGTCCGAGGGCAGCACCCACTGTTCATCAACTTCCCCTCATTTTTCCTTGACTCTACTCCCCACTTTCATCAAGACCCCGCCTACCCGGGGCGGAGATTACCCCCCACTAAAAATTTACCCCTACAGTAGGGGTTATTGTAGAGGGAGGGGAGCGCGCTCCATGCTTCCCTTCAGTTGATGTTCGGTCCTCGAACCGGACAGACAGACAAAGAAACAAACACGCTCGAATTTTTTTTTTTTAATTATATTTATAAAATACATTGATTCAATGTATTTTATTCGGTTTATCGGAATTATTACAATTATGTGAGTGTTATATTATTTTCTTTTGAGATTTGGTCTGTTTATATCCAAACCTAAATATTTATATATATATATATATATATATTTATATTTATTATTATATATAATATATATATTAAAAGACATTTTAACTTGAACAATTCAACATAATACAAAAACAACAACAAACATTGTGTGATTGTGTGTGGGTGCGTGTGTGTGTGTGCAATTTTCCCTAATTCATAATTTTTGTTATATATATATATTTTTTTTTTGTCTCTCTCTCTCTCCTCTCTGTTTTTGACTTTCTGTTGTCACAATCACGAAATATTAACCCTCCAAGAAACAAACACATTTTGTATTCAAACAAAATAAGAAAAAAACAAAACATACAGTGATGGTCCTATTTTAAAAGTTTATTTATTTATTTTTTTTTTTTTTTTTTTTTAATTTTGTGTTTATTTTTTTTTTTTTTTGTTTTTTTGTTACTGTTTGTTACTGTTATGAAAAATTTGAAATACAATTGAACGGGGGTTTAGTGGTTGATTTTTGTTTCGCGGGGTGTCTTCAATGACTATGGACTTACGAGCTATGCAGAGTATGGACTGGCTTTTTAAGAAAGAACGAATTTATTTGTTGGCGCAATTCTGGCAACAGGTAAGCCCACTTCGCCCGCCCTTTATACAACCTGCTCTACTTTAATTAATTATTATATCTTAGATATATTCACAAATTTTTTTTTTTTACCCATACCATGCGATTATCATTCCATTTGCACCATTTATATAAAATAACAATCTTTGAATGAACAAAATCTCGGTTTGTTTTATACAAATGCGAAATTGGAAAATTTTACTATACGCTTTATAATGAATGCATTTGACATTTTATTTCTTAATAGTCCGTCATTGTGTATTTATTTGATAAGATTTTACACAAGTGTAGGTTTAGAATTATACACTAAAATATATATATCATATATTAAAAGACACTTAGTTACTTGTTAAATTTTTTTTTAATTTTTTTTCTATCTCTTCTTTGAAAATTCAAATAAAATTACATATTAATAATATTTCCCTATAAATCAAACAAAATATTTATTTATTTATTTTTTTATACATATTTCAATGTCATGAGTTACAATCCAATCGGTTTATAATACTTATTTTGTGATTTATATATATAAATATAAAATATTATCATATATTCGATTGAAAAATATATTTTGTAAAAAAAAAAATAAAAATTAAAAACAAATCTTAAATATTAATTGATTCGGTTGAAAAGTTTATATTCTTGATAAGCGGCTCGTTTTGTTTTTGCTCTTTTCATTTATCCGATCGTTCTTAACCGTGAGTAAAAATTTTAACGAATCCGATTAGGCGAGGAGTGGTGGAGTGAGCAACATACAACATTGAACGAAGCTAAATGCATCATTCCATCCATCTCCAGTGGATTCAAAGAAACACATTGCATTCATAATCCAATTCAATGATTATATCAATTTCAACTAAAAATTGTTTATTTTTTTTATTTGAATAATATTTTCCCAATACCCGAAAATATTTCTTTTATTATTTTATTAAAGAAATTTATTAAAATATTTTGCTATTTTTTATAAACTCTTAATCTGAGAAGAGTTTATTATTTAGTATACTTAGGTACGATATTTATTATAAATTATTATTTATACTACCTGTAGGTTTATTAATAACACGAAAATATATTCAAAAGTATACCTTAAATATCACATATATATCATAAATTTTAAAATATATATATATGTTAATTTTTTTGTTTATATTAATATTCTATCAAACTACTATAATATGTAATAAAATCATATTTTAATATATAAAATGAACGTTAATCTTGATCGGTCAAATAGAATAAACAAACAACAAATTTTAATATAAAGAAATTTGGTGTAAAAAGTAAAAGTAGAAGAAAAAAACCAAAGAAAAAAAAAAAAATTAAATTAAATCGAATCTCCGATAACTCACTAAAGTTGTTTGTATTCACTCTTGAAAAACAAGTTTCGATATCTTTGAAGAACATTAAAACATTTATATATATATATATATATATAATAGAGTCTTAATCAATTAATTATTATATATTTATTTATTTATTGAAATAAAAATAAAGGGAAAAAAAGACATATTTATTTTCTTTTAAACTTTTCTATAAAGTTGAGAATAAATCATTTGAAAAAGTAAAAAAAAAATAAGAACAAAATATATGGTTCTGTTACAATGAACCATTTGTATTTTAAAATTTTATAGTTTTTCTAAAATTATGCGAAGGGATAGAGAAAAAAAAAGAAAAAAAAAAACTTAAACTAAACCGAGATTTTTTGAATCAATACAGTCAGTCACTCTTTTTTTTAATATTTATATAATATATTAAGTTTATAAAAAAAAACAAAATATTTTCCAAGGAAACAAAATCTTATATCTTTTCAGGATTGATTTATTATTTATTAATTCTTACTCAATAAATAAATTGAAAAAACATACAAAAAGAAAAAAAAAAGAGAAAATTAAAAATTAGTCATCAGGCTTGTTAGAAGGGGTTGTACTTTGTACACCCTTTGATTCACCCATCTGGAGGAGGGGGTGTGTGTGTGGGTGACGCCCTTCAAACGATCCAATCCAATCAAATAACCCATCAATCGAGAATGGAACAGTTGAGCTTTACCACCAATTTTACTTACTCCGGAGACTTTAACCGGAGGTTGCTCGTTCATTTCTTCATTTCTTCGTTCGTTTATGTTCAAAATTCATAAAAATAAAATAAATAAAATAAAAAAAACACTCAAACAATTCTATTTAGAGAAAAAGAAAACATTATAATTCTACTATTTAAACAAAAATAAAATAAATAAATACATCATCTATATTCATCAGCAGGTAGAATAAAAGAAATAATCCAACTAATATTTTCTTATTAATTAAGATACTTATATACTTCTCTTTGAATGATATTTTTATTCTTTACTATAAATTAAATATTAAAAAAAAAAAAAAATAAATAAAATATGAAACGAAAATTATAAATCTTATAATATTAGAAAAAAAATTGTATTTTTTCTAAGGATTATATAAATAAAATATAAAAACTATCTGCTGATAGTACCTACTCAATTAAAATAATATATATGCCAAAAAATAGAAATTATAATCATTTTGATAAAAACAAAAATCATTGGTACATTTTACAAAAAATTAAATAATATCATATATTTTTAATTTAAATGTATATAATCTATATAATATAATAAATAAATTTATAATTATTATAAAAGAGAAAAATATAATAGATTATAAAACAGTAAAGTTAGTAAAAAAAAAAATCTGGATATTTACTACTACTACTACTACTACAATTTGGATTTTATTCCAATTCCAATAGGCAAACCGGTGAGGGAAAATAATCTGTCTAATATTAATCTGTGTGACATATCTACATATAATATATGAAATTGATATAATAATAATAATAATAATAATAATGTTAAGAAAATATATTTTATATATTTGTTTATTTTTTCCCCCCTAACGAAGAAAAATTCTCCAAAGTAGATTAATATTATGATGTTTTATTATTAATTTATGTATTTTGAGATGGGACAAATGATTCACAGGCGGAGAAGGTGAATGAGAATAGAAATAGAGTGAGATAGAGAGGGGAGGGAGGGTTAAATAGGGGGCGGGAGCATAAGAGTGAGTGTAGTGGGGGTGGTGAGTGAAAGAGTGGGGCTGGAGGGATGATATTGGGGAGAGAGGGGGTGGCAAATACTACTTAAGACCCTCTGTATCTCAAAAAGCCGCAACCCTCTTTTAAATTATGTTTGTATTTTTTTTTTTTTGTATTTGAATCGATTCAATAATCATTTAATAGCAAATGTACGGATCAAAGTTTTGCGCTTTATAATATAATATACGTGTGTTTTTATTTTTGCAATTGGGGCGTTAACAGATGCTGCCATCTATTTATTACACGCGGAAAATATAAGACAAATATCAAAAATAAAAAAGCTCGAATAAAAAAACAGTATCATTTAATCACATAAAAAAAACAAAAAATCGATTTGTTCTCAGATTATAAATTTGAAAATTGTTTTATATACTGCAAAAATTGATTACAATTATGTTAACACTTTATCTAATAAGAATTATAAAATATATTTTATATAATAATAAAAATGATATATAAAATTCAATAGGAGATACTTTGAGTTTTTTTTTTTTTTTTAATTTTCAATTTTTTAAATCTATTAAAACCTCGCCAGTTGATTCCTTGATTAATTCTAAGAAACTAATTCCTTAGGCAATATAGCAGGTAAATAAATATTTTTTAGTTTGACAGATTAGCTGGTTATGATCGTCGATGTGCCGCCATTAATGACTAATTCACTAATTTAAATTTTTTTCGGTTCGGTTTGAATATAGGAAAATTATTTAATTAATAAATTTTTCAATTTTTATATATCAAATCCGAACTTTAAAAAAAAATCCGAAAATCAGTGGAGCCCTCTGCTATTCAAATGGATAAAACATGGTAGCTAAATAGAATATTCTTTTTATCTCGAAAAATAGAAGTTTCCCCGTTTTAATGCCTAATGAAAAAGTTTCTTCCAATTAATCAAGCAATCACCTGGCTAAGTTTCATCAAAATTCGCGAGTTGACATGTTCCATAAGTAATATAAAAAAATTTTTTAAATTTGTTTTTTTAATTTTAATTTTATTTTAATTTTTTATAAATGTATTTTTTAAATCGATTCGAATATAATATAAATGTAATATAATGTGTAATATACAATTTCAAATTTATTCATATATTTTTACTATTAAATTGAATAATTTTTGTATTTTACTTGTGAGAATTTAGTGAATACTTTTCAAGTATATTGAAATTTTAATGCTAAATAAAATTTTTTTAAATTTACGTTCAAAATGAAAATTTTATCCTGAAATCAATATTTATGTTTCAAAATCCGTTGAAAAAAAAAATAATCGGAGCAATACAAAAGGAGAGTTAGTTACTAAAAGTAATTAATCGCTAATTAATTACAATTAATTAAATTATAATTCAATTATCTTTCTTTTATACCTTTTAGGGAGCCATTGAAATATCTATAAAAAATTTTCAAAAGTCTATCTCAATAAAAAGTCGAGGAAAAATCGATTTCAATTTTGTCAAAAGAGCGAACAGACAGACAGACAGACAGACTCCAAGTGAAGTTGATAAAAACGTTATAAAAAGAATAAAAATTATATTTTTCCTAATCGGAATAAATAAGCTAATTAACGAGATTACGAATAAATATCGTGCAAGACTAAATTGGTTCCTCTCTTCCCTCTCTTCACCTCCTCCAATGGATTGCTCCATACCTCTTATATATTTTTATTATTTAAGATTGTGTCAAAGGCGAGGTGAATACAAAGATTCTTTCAGAAAGAATAATCATTTGCATTTGCCATGTAATAAAAACTTAATATATATTAGATAAGCATCTTTCGGAGAGGGATGGGGGAGTGGAAGGGGGTGAGGGTGACGCAATTCAACCGATGAGTGTCTGTCTGTCGGTGTGTGTGAACAAGAGAGGAGAAAAAAAAACGGTCACAATCATATAGAATTAGTAATTTGTTATTAATTACAAAGAAAATGAAGCTGAAGAATAAATAAATCTATCTATTTAATGGAAATAAAACCGTTAAGCGTTAAGAAGAGAGAGTGCTGGTGGTGGGGGGGGGGGGTCATAAAATGATGTTCATTCATTCAGGAGAGAAATTAATTACTAATTTTAATGGAGATGATGATGATTATAAAATATTGATCATCAAATTAAGGAATAAGCATAATAAAATTTAGAAAAAAAAAAAAAAAAAAATGTGGAAATAAACGACAAACGAATGAACAAACATCGACAAGATTTTTTTTTTAATTAATTAATTGTGAATTAATAAAAAAAAATTAAGAATATCAATAAATTAATATTTTATCATATTTAGTTTATAAAGTAATCGTTTTAAATGAATTAGTGACGGATTCGCGGCTATTAAAATCAATTGATACGTTGATTTTCAATTCAATTATTTTATTAATTTGATTAATAATAGAAAATAATTTCAAAAATAGACTTATTCTACCTTTATTTATTAATTTATTAGAGAGGTATTTAAGTTTTATACTCTCATGTTTCATGTTTAATATCAGAAATTTAAAATTAATAAAAGTAAATTCATCAATAAAATAAAAGTAGAGTAAAAAAAAAGTATAGAAAATTAAATTAAATCCAATTCTAATTTTAATAGAATTAAATTTTTTTTTTTTTTTTTTTTTTATTTTTGTTCCAATGATTTATATTATACCAAAATAAACTGAAATCACATCAGAGTTTATTTATAAATAATAATAATAATAATAATAATAATATCTTGTGAACAATCTATATATCCAAATAGAATTTTAAAATTGTTAGATTTATACGAGTATATATATACTTATTATATATTTTAACTATCCTCAATATTAGTTTTAATTACAATTTACTTATCATTGTATATTTATTGTTTTATATTTAAATTATTATTTCTAATCGAGATAATCAATCTAAAATAAACCAAAAAGAAAAAAATAGAAAAACTCCATTAAAAGTATTGAAACTTTTTATATATATAAAATAACTAAATAGATAAATATAATCTACTTGACATTTCTATATCAGCAATATTGATTTTGTCTATTAGTAGTATACATACATATATATATATATATATTTATATATACATTTTAATTAGTTAATATATATAATAATAGATATAATAAAAAAAAAATAGTGAGTTCAATGTATTATACATTGTCATCAATCAATCATTCAAATGACTATTAAATATTATTTTAATTTATTGTAGCAATATTCTGAAAATTATTTATTAAAAAAAATAGTATTATCTTAATATCAAATTTAATTTATTAAAATAACCTAAAATACCATTGTATTTTTTTTTTTTTTTGATAAAAACAGAAATTATTATTAAAATATATAAAATAAAAAAGAAAAAAAAAATATCTTTATAATTTATGTATTTATTTGAAAATTAAATTGAGAAACTTACTACTTGTAATTTATAAACTTATAATTATTTATTTATAAAAATTATAATATAGATCAGTTATATTCTCTGTCATAAGATAACTGACCACCATATAATATAATTTAAATCAATTCAACGAGTTATACATATTTTTCTTATTTATTTTAATTTTCTGTAGCAAAATATTCTGAAAAAAAAAAATCAAAGTATTATCTTAAAATTTTAAATTTAATTTATTAAAATAATCTATAATATCATTGTTTTTTTTTAATAAAAACAAAAATTATTATTAAAATATATAAAATATAAAAAAATAAAAAAAATTTTTATTTGGAATTTAGATTGATAAACTTACTACTTGTCATTTATAAACTTATAATTATTATTTTATAAAAATTAATATAGAAAAGTTCTATTCTCTGGCATAAGATAACCGACCACCCGTAAATATAATATAATTTGAATAAATTCAACCAGTTACTCGTATTTTTCTTTTTTCTTTTTTCTTTTAATATTTATGTAATAAATCAATTTCATTTAAATTTTTTTTTTTTTTATCGAAATCTCTTCAGGTGGGTTCAAGCTTACTTAAGAGAGAGAGAGAGAGAGGGGGGGGGGAGAAAGAGAAAGAAATTGATTTGGTTTTCGTTTTAAATTCGACTCTTCCTAATTGAAACAGTACTAATAGAGATATTCATCCAACTGTGGAATCTGTTCTTCGGTTCGGCAACTTTTCATTTCACCCTACCAACCTTTAACCACCCCATTCCTCCGCAACCTCCCCAACCGCCTTTCGTTGCCACCCCACCAAAAATAAAAAAAAAAAAAATAAATAAACAAACAATTTCCTAAAAAATTAAATTTTTTAAAATTTAAAAAAAAAATTCAATCATTTACATTTACTCTAAATTGTCATCAATTTAAACAAGAGAAAGAGAGAGAATAAGATAAGATAACAAATAATTCAATTTAAAATGTGTTTACAAGAACACAAAAAAAAAATGATAATTATATTCTAATTCTATCAATTTTATTTTTTTTATCAAATAGCATATAAAAGAGATGATAAAAAGAAATAAAATCATTTTATTTTCGTTTACTTTCTTTTATTTAAAAGTGAAGATTAAAAAACAAATGAGGTTAAGCTCTTTTGATGGATTTATTATTATTATTATACAAGAAATGAATTTTTACAAGAAATAACAGAATAAAATAAAATCATTACTTATTAGACTAAATAATGTATCAATAATATAATAATAATAATAAAAAACTTTTGACTTTTGTACATCCTACGCAAGGACAACGCCTATCAAGTCGGTAATATCAATTAGGTGTCCTTTCAACTTTTATCTTTATTGTCTTGATCAGAGACGCTATCAAGTAGCTTTCCCAATTTTGATCCCGGAGTCCCCGTCCCAGAGACCCCAGCTAGAGAAATTCCTTTGCCAGTCTCTGGACTTGAATCCGGGTCCACGAGAATGTGAACCAGCTACGCTAACCCCCCACCCTGTGGTGCATTCAATAATAATAATAATAATAATAAGTAAAATTCTCATCCATTTAGTATATGTATATTATCTTATTCAACTAATTTTTCCTTTTTTATGAAAAATTGATCAATCTGTTGATGAACTAATATTTATACTATATTCAGTATATATATAATCAGTCACATTCGTTAAAACATATTTTTTTTTCTTGTCTATTTGTTATGATTATCTAAGTTATGGCGACTGAACTTTTTTTTCTCTATTCTCACATTCGACATTTCTCTCTCTCTCTCTCTTTTATCTACCACCTGAATCGGGCCTCATTTATCAAATTATTTCTTATTTAAATACAAGATATATTATTAATCCAATCAAAGTGTGTATGAGAGGTAAAAAGTGTGGGCCTTCTCTACCGGGACGAAGGGGGTAATGGGATGGAGGAGAATATGCCATAAAGTGGGGGTGTAGGGGAGGGAGGTGGATGTTGTTGTTGCAGACCTCCCCAAAGGGATAGTCATCTCTTAAAACAAACAGACCTCAATTTACTATCATTTCTATATATCATTTGACATAATATAAAAAATAATTTAAAATACAAAGTTCTACTATCTATTTTTTAAAAATCCCCTCTATCTTTTATCTTTTAATTCATACCTTTTTCAATATCCTATTGAATCCTTTGCATATATATATTATATATTATATATTAAATAAAATACAATACACGATATCATTTTAAATAAATCAATAATATTAATAATAATAATAATAAAAATATATTTATTTATTTCATCTCATGAATAAATATAAATATATTGGTATATTTTTATAATTAAATATTTAAATAAAAAAACAATATTAATTTATATTATATGGTATACTGATATTACTAAGGAAAAAAAATTATTAAATTTATTCGATGACAAACACAATTACAGAATTAATTAATTGAATAATAATAATAAATAATATCTGAAAATATATATTATAAATTACATATGAAATAATATAGTAGAAGTTGTTTTTTTAATTTTATTATATATATTAATTTAAGATATATAATGGAAATTAAATTTATATTTAAAAAAAAAATGGTGTTCTCGTCAATAGAATAAATTCTATAATTTTTTTTTTTGTTTTTATATTAATTATAAAAGAGAAAAAAGTAATAATTGATGGCTTATATAAAGATTCGATCCATTAGGATTATTGGTTTCTCGAGTCAGCCCAAAAACAAAAAAAAACAAAAAAAAAACATTTTTATTTTCATACAAGTATTGTAGAGTGGTGATTATAAGAAGAGAAGGAGGGGTGATGAAAGGAAAATAACAGGGTATTTAAATAAAAAAAATTTGAAAAATTTTCAGAATGTTAAATATTTTAAAGGTTCGTCGAATTTGTAGGGAGGAAAAGATGAAGGACGTCCAAATAAAAAAAAAAAGAAAAAGAAAAGAGAAGGAGAAGGTGGGAGATGCGAAAGGGAGGTACGGAGGGGGGAGCCATGTTAAGAATTTGTCATTCGGTTTGGTCCTGAGTTCATATCCGGGTCAATTCCCTTTTCTCCTGATCCCACGATCTGCCTCCAACCTCCTCCCACCTTCTCCTTTCCTTCTAACCTACCATTCTCATCCCTCTTCTTTTTTTTTACCTTACTATCCATCTTAACACATTTTAATGAAATCAAATTAGATTATCTATCATTCGGACATATAAAATAAATGATTAAACAATCATGGTTTTTTTCATTTTTCCTTTTCAAGTTAAGATAAAATTAATTTTTTTTTTTGTTTTTTAAATAGTAATAATACTAATAGTATCATAGGAATACATTGTCTAATATATATATATATATATATATATAGGGCCCGCTCTAGAGGGCGGCAAAATGGGTATTTTCCGGGGCGGAAAATCGAAAGGGCGGCAATAGAATAAATTTTACCTATATTGGGGGCGGCAATTTATATTATTGCCGGGGCGTCGTAAATGCTAGAGCGGGCACTGTATATATATTACATGCGATTAATATAGAAAATAAAATAATTTCTTCTTTCTTGTGTTTTATATTTTCTAGTCTTATGTCATAATTTTTAATCAACAAAAATATTTAATAATTCTAGTTGTTATTTTTTAATTATTCGTTATGAAGTAAGCAAGGCATTCAATTGTCTTCTCCTTGTTATTAAATACAATAGAAGAGTTCAATTAGCCAAGTGAAATTGTATATATATTTCTATTTCTATATCTATATATATCTATATATATGTATAGATTACATGTGATTTGTTAAGTGAAAGGATTTTATTTTATTTCATTTACCTTTTTTTTTTTTTGAATTTTTATTATTATGATTAGTCGGTGTACTTGCATCATCACCTGTCGCGTTTTCTTTGTATTTGTTTTGGAGACAAAAGGACAATTAATAAGAAATTGCCACCCGCTCATGAGAATTTTGACAATAAGCAAGATGATGTATTTTTTTTTTATATTTTTTGTAATAAAATGAAATTTGAAATTAATTAAGTTAGTATATTTTTCAATCATTGATATTTTTAATATAGTAGAAGTTGAAATTGTCAAAAAAAAAATAAAAATTTTTTTATAGATATTCTTACTTATTCGAATTCTAATTTATAAATAGAAATTGAAGTTGAGTGATTGTGCTTTTTTTTATATTTATTGCGTTTGCACCTTTCTCTCCCCCTCCCTTCCTTCCCCCAAACACCTACCTTGTTTTCCTCCCTGTACTTATACTTTTGTCATCATTACACTTTCATCATCCGTGCATTGTCACGAGACGGACGGATATATATATATAATCTATGTCGCTCTCAATTGCAGCAATCAGATTCAATTCTCTCTCTCGCTCTCAACTTTATATTGAATATTAATAATTTTCAACAAGAGTTGTGAATTTCCATAAATACAAATTTTAGAAATATACCAATAAATATTTACTTTTTTATTTTCATTAATCCAAATAATTTAATTAAATATTTCGATTTTTGTTCATAAGATCACAGATAAAATTATTATAGTTATGAAAAGCAACAGGTTGTCGGGTAGATAGTAATAAGTAAAATTGTAAAATTCACTTAATAAAATTTCACCTATTTTATTATAACATTTTATTATTATTATTATTATTACTATTATTATTAAGAGCATATCTCTGTCTCAGACTATTAACGCCATTCTGTTTAGTATTTATAACAAATAAAAAAATAATTTCTAAATAATAATAAAAAAAAAAGTTATTCTGGTAAATTATTAATTTTCTTGATTAAAAAGAAAAATATTAATTCGATTTGTTTATAATTTAGGCGTGAAAGATCTTTTTCAATTAATTTATTGAATATTTATATTTAATAACTTTGACATAGTATTATTTGTAAAACAAATAAGTTTTTTTTCCTTATATTAATTGCTTAACTAATTTTATAACTACTCGTATTATATTTTAGTTTGTTTTTCCATTTTTTTTTATATTTCATCTGATTTTTCAAATAATATTATTATATAATATTATCGGGAAATTACAAAATAAAAATATTAGAAATTAAAGAGTAAAAGGGCGCCATTGGGTGTGTGGGTAGCGAACTTGCCTCGCATTCACATGGTCCCGGTTTCAAGTATCGGGCCTGGCAAGGGAATATCTCTACCTGGGGTCTATGGGACGGAGTCAACCCAGCCTCCGGGAACAACATTGGGGAAAAGCTACTTGATAGCGCCTCCGATCAAGAAAATCAAGGTAAAGGTTGAGAAGACCCGTTCTACTGATCATAGGACACCTCATTGATAGAACCGACTTGATAGGCGTTGTCCTTGCGTAGGACGTATAAATTCAGAGGTTTTTTTTTTAATTAAAGAGTAAATAAATTCGATTATAATCACAAACAAAAATTATAATTCTTTATTTCTATTATATCAATCTAATTTTGTCTATAAAAAAAATATTATTAGTGATATTATCTAATAGTATATAGATAGATATTTATTTCAAAAATACATTTTTTTTTTCAGAAGCTTATTCTTATAAAATAGTTTTTTTCCCCCTTTTGAAAGGTTGGATTCCAATTCATTTTCTATTAATTTCATTTCATATATCAAAAGCGCCTATATATACATATATATGTACATCTAGTAAAAAAATGTTTGTAATTAAGTTAGGAAATTGAACGGAGGAGATACAAAATGCGAATAGAGAACTCTATTTAATTGAAACCGACTGGAAAGAAGAGAGATCAAAAGTGATAAATTGAGATAATCAATTTATAATAAGAATGAAAACAAAAAAGATAATATGTATAAAAATAACAGATAATAATATAATATAAATGTAGGGTGAATCAAAAAAAAAATAAATGAAATTATTAAAACCAAAAAAAAAAAACTCTGCATATTTATAGAATCAATTATGATTGATAAATTTAAAATCATACCTATATACCAAGAATAACTTTTTTTAAAAACTTTTTTTATTTTTAAATAAAATTATATTTAACAACTCCTGTTTAACGGACAATTTTGGATTCCCTAAGGCTGTTTATTATTATAATGATATTTCACTATATAAAAATATATATAATATTTAATTAAAATTAAATTAACATTAAAATCAGGTTTTAATTGATTTTAATTTTAATATTTATATATGTACTTATTTTTGGTGATGAGAATTGATTTAGGGTATTTGCAAATATATCGATAAACCAATTAAGAATCAATCAATGGGCACTCAAAGGGTACGAGGAACTAAATATGTTAGCATAGTCACACAAAGATTACAATTTACTTAAATTAAAAAAAAAAAAAAAAAATTAAAGAAGAAAATTATTTTTTAAAGAAAATTATTAATTTAATATTAAATAATAAATAATATTTTAAATAAGAAATAAATTATCTTTATTGAATAGTTTAAAATTATTAAGAAGGCGTATGTGTGAATGTGGGGTGTAAGAGGTTTAATAATAATAATAATAGGTTTTCTCTCTTATTCATATAATAATAATTCAACTAAATAAATTTTATTTTTACTTATAATATTCGCCTGTAAATTTAAACAAGAAAATTTGAAGATTTTATTAAACTAATTAAAATTATTTATATATTAAATTAATAAATAATTAACTTAACACCAATGAAATAAATAATATATAAAAACAGAGTATATCAAGTATTAAATAGGAATATTTATTATCAATTATTAATGAATAAATGGGAAGGGGAATCATCAAATCTCTCTTTGAAGCCCATATACATAACCTACATAAAATTAATATAAATTTAAATTAGATTTTAATTTGAAAAAAAAAAAAAATTTCTCAAGTTATTATCCAATAAATTTTAAATAAACTTTATTTATTTTATTAATTTATTAATTTTCTAGTAAATTGTATAAATTAAGATTGAGATCAAATGATAAAATAATTTTAATATCCTAAAAACCTGTCATTCCAGTGTTTTTGAAAATATTTATATATTCTAGTATATAGACGTGTAAGTATAATTATAAGTACTTATTTATAATTTACTTAGATTAATTTTTTTTTGTAATCCATTGTTTTAAATTATTTGATGAGAATTGGGTTGTTATTCTTATTAATTTTGTAGAATAATGAGGCAAAACTTTTGGTTGTTCGAGATATGATAAGTAAGTAATCGTTAACTTGATGAATTATGAGAATAGAATTTGAAAAAATAATTGAATAAAATAAATAAAATATTTTTCTAGGAAATCTTCCAATTAGATAAGAAATAGATGAATTATTTTTTTATTGAATTGGATTGATTAATCGAATTTTGTGATGGAAAACTAAGAAAATCTTTTTTTTTCATTTTCTCTCTTTTTTTTAAATTGAGAAAGTAAACAGATGACAATTTATAGGCAAAATGGATTGCAAGCTACACACATATATAGATGATAAATGAATGGAAATGGATGCTTCCCCCCACTCCCTTCTTCCTCTACTTCCCATAAACACTATCTCAGCGGAGGCACTTTCGGAGAAAAGCCAATTCAAAAAAATAGACAGCGATGAGATCTTGGTTGGAAAACATTGGATGTCTTTGAGAAGACGATGAATTTAATTAATTAAAAAAAAAGAAAAAAAAAAGGGTAGCAAGAGGAGGAGGGCGCCTTTAACCCTTGAAGAGAGTTCGTTGAAGAAATAGATTTATTTCTATTTTTGTATATTCTTTGGAATTAAAACTCTAATATAAATAAAAAATAGTAAAGAATTGAATGGCCTTATTATGATTGAATTGATGAGTGGAAAAAAATAAAAAATTATTAAATTATTAATGAAAGTATATTAATAAATAATAATTTTTAAATTTGTTTAAAAAATATAATATAAATATCAAATAAAGAAAAATAATAAATAAATTATTAAAAGAAATTATAAAAATCGTCAAATTAAATAAATGAAAATATTAAATAAATAAATTTTAGTGAAATTTATGTGAAATCGGTTTTATCAATTTAATTCCTACTTATTTTGAATTTAAATCAAAGATTATTATATCTCTATTAAATTATTGATTATAAATTTAAATTTAAATGTGTGGTATGTATTGGACTAATTTTTTTTTTATTTCTTTTGTTTTTTTTTTTGACGTTTTTACGTTTCGAATGCCATTAAATGATTCATTCTTTACTTTTGTTTGATGTTTTATCAAAAAATTAGCGTCTTGATTCCCTTCCCCCCTTCTCTTCTTCTTTTAGTAAAAAGAGAAAGAGAGAGAAAGATGATTCATCCGAGGCTTTTAGTTTAGAGTCGATGCGTGGCATCGTAAAATATATTTTCGGCCCAACTCTTTCTTTACCTCCCTCAGTTTCTTATTTTTTTGTTTTTATTTTTTTTATTTTTATTTTTTTTTTTTTTTTTTTTTGTTTTTTGTTTTTTGCCCCCCAAGCCACACACACTCCAAAATCTATCATATCCGTTCATCACATTTATAATAATATAAATCCAAAAAGATATAAATAAAATTACTATATATTTTTCCATTTAAAGAAATTATATATTAAATCCTGTGAAAGAAATTTTAGATTTTCTTGGGAGACGATAAAGCAGTGATTCTCAACCACTGTTCCGCGGCACTTTTGTGTGCCGCGAGATTATCAAAATGTCCAAATTTTACAAATGTAAAGTTCAAATTAAGAAAAAGTACTTATTTATTTTATATGTATGTAAAAAAATAAAGGTAAAATATTTTTGCGATCAGGCTCTTTTACATTTTCTACTTTTTTCAATATGGTTCTAAAAAAGAAAAGGTAAAATGTTTTTTTCAATATGGTAAATAGGTAAATAACTTTTACACTTATCTTTTTCTTTGTGTACCGCCAAATTTTTCAACCGTTAAAAGTGTGCCGCGGTAAAAAAAAGGTTGAGAATCACTGCTATAAAGGAATATATATTTTAATAATATATATGTATAGTTGATAAAATTTAGCATTATTTAATACAATATTTAAATTTCATTTATTTTTTTACTATCTCGCCAGAGATAGTATTGCGATCATGAAAATTTTCGATGTTGAGATTTTGATGTTTTTATACGTTTTGAAGGTTCCTGAATCATTTTCACTAAGGTTGAGAAAAATGTCTGTGTGTGTGTATGTGTGTGTGTATGTGTGTATGTGTGTATGTGTGTATGTATGTAGGCAAGATTACGCAAAAACGGTTTGAGCTAGAATGATGAAATTTGGTACATGGACATTATTCAAAATTCATAGTTTTCTATCAACTTTTGAGAAATGTAGCTCAACCGGAAGAGGGTCATTACCTACAACGTTTTGATTTTTTTTCCTCTAAAGTGACCGTAAAAATAAAGATATATGTTTGATAATTTTTCACATGATTAATAATTATATAAAACTGCTATATATAGAATTTCAGCTTGATTGATTCGCTGAAATTACCAGAATTAATTTTTTAACACTGAAAATCTCACGCGTCAACACGTGACGTGGTGCCATCAACAAAAAGCCAAACATGCGCTGGTTTAATATTTATTATTTATTATTTATAATTTATAATTAATTAAATTTAATTTAAATATAATATATTATGTTATTTAATCCAATTCAAATTGCGAGATAGTCGAGTGGAGACACTCCAGCTAATTTTTATACAAAACTAATAATCTTTTTGTTTTATTTTTTGTTTCAGGTGAGCATCGAATTGTTATACCTGAATTAATTTTAAATGTATCCCTCTCAGCGAGGGTTTTTCAATGTGTTTAAGAAAAGTCATCTATTTGTAAGTTATTAAAAAAAAAACATTATTATTCTATATTAATTTTAATCAAAATAAATATTATTAGAGAAAGATTGTATTTATATTTTTTTTTGTTATATAATAATTAATTTGAAGAAAATAAATTAATACAAAGAAGGGAAAAAGTTTGCAAAAGTTCTAAAAAAACAAAAAAAAAAACCGAATTAAAATTAATGAACGAGGGAAAGCAAAGAAGTCAACCTTAAAGTGAATTAAAACTAGGTTAAAGTATTAAGGTATTTATCCCTTAAAACAATTTTAACCCTTCTTTTCAAAAGATAAAACAAAAAAAAATCCAAAAAAAAAAGTTTAAAATAAGTATTCATCTTTTAGGAATATTATTTGATCTATTTTTTTTTGTTTTCTTTTGTTTCTTTTGTTTCGTTTTTATTTTTTTGTGTGTGTGATTCGTTTAAGTATTTTTGATTACCTATATTTATATATATTATATATATATTTATGAAACGATTGCCAACTCTTCTTTATTATCTTATTATTCAATTTTCATTCCTGGTTATTTTTAAAAAATTAACAAAAAGACAAAAATCCTCCCTTTGAACTCAACTATCTCTCTTCATTCCTATGCATATATTTATATAAACTATTATAATCTTTAGTACAAAATTCTTTAAATATCTTACACATTCAAAAAAAAAAATAAAATAAATAAATAAATTCTTACCCTATAAATGAAAAATTTTTTTTTTATTAATCTAATAATGATAATTTTTAACATCATCATTAAAAAAAAAAACTAGAATTTTATAAATTTTATTCTATTTCAACATATACATAGAATATATCATATTTTATTATAATATATATATCATTAATAATAAAATGTAATTTTATTGAATATTTCTGGTTAATTTTATTTACTATGTTATTAATTTACTTAATAATTATTATTAAAGGGTTTAATATTAATTAATGTAAAATTATCATTAATTTGTATTTTTTTTGTGAATGAGGGAGAGGTGAGGGGATGAGGGGTTGGTATTCTCCTTTTAGAATCGATTGGGCGGTCCTTTCGATAGAGGGCAGGAGAGTAGTCAAGGATTACGCATACGCTAATGCCCTCTTCTTATCAATCGCGTAAAAAATAATAAAAAAAATATATTATTCTAGATTAATCTTTTCTAGTTATAAAATTTAATAATTATATTCGTTCTCTTTTCCCTCATTTACTCTCTTTCTCTTTCTCTCACCTTATCAAATAAAATTTTAATCCTTCATGAGTAGATTTTTTTGCTTCTTATCAACTGAGATTTCACACACGAAGCAATAAATTCATAAATTATCTCTCTTCAATAAATAGCTTCTTCTTATCTCGACTTGTTCTCTTTTGTGATTGGACCATCCATAGATTCAATATTTATTCATTTATATATATATATATATATATATATATATATTATATAGATAGATATATTAATTACATCATAATATACGAATATGCATGAAAAGGGATTTCGTCTACCTAATTCCAATTGAATCGATACTTACTTAAAACAGCTGATGGGGTCCATTGATTTGCTCTTCAAGCAAACGACGAAGAAACCGAGAGAGAAATGAATTAATCTCTCGATTACTTATTCCAAGAACTTCTCATAGTAGAATATTATAAATTTGTCATCAGAGCCACTGTCAGAACGGAAATTGCTATTAAATCATTTTATTTATAGATGGAACGAAATTAACAAATAAATATATATATATCCAGTAAATGAATACGTAAATAAATATTAAATAAGTAAATAAATTCCTCTCCCAATGTATTTTATGAATAATTAAATAATTAAAATCTTAGATTATAATTTAATTTTATTTAAAAAAAATCTTTAAATTTAAATTAATCAATTAATTAATTTTTTATCGTATTTTTTTAAAATACAATTATTATATTTATATTATAATTCTATTATATATATTAATCTATTCTATTTTCTTTTTCTCATTAAAATAAATATTATAAATTATCTTCCCCACACAATGATTTTTAATGATTTTTTTTTTCTTTTTTTTTTTAATAAATGAAAAAACTTAAGAAATAATTGAAAGAACAAATTCCGCTAATTAATCATTAATATGATGAGGATAACTATCAGTAATTGTAATTAATTCCTTGTCCTCTGGTCTGGAACGTTTTGCCTGTTGATTGGCGATTATTTCATCAAGCAAAGGCAGGAATTCCGGGAATCGCGTTCACTCAACGATTCCAGATTGTTTTTAATCAACGGTCATGTAAAAATTTCTCGCTCTCTTATTTTTTTTTTTTTTTTTTTATTTTATTTTTTTCAATTTAATATCATTTATTTTTTCTTCTTCTTTTTCTTCTTCTTCTACATCTCTCTCTTTCTCTCTCTTATCACGTGTTGTTATCTTCTGTCTGATTGGATGCGCCCGGAGCGCATGGTTGGCTCACCCGCTCCCCACCCTCCAAGGAACCTGTACGGGAGAGGCAAAGAGGAGGGTCCCGATCACGGACCACTCCCCCTCCGATATCGACACGAATCGAACAGAGTGGCCACGCCTCCCGATTCTCCCCCCACTCCACCGATCAGTTCCGATCGGCTACTCCTTCCATGGGCCACTCCCCTCACCACCCCTCACATCATACATTATTTGTCTTCTTCTTTTATTCCACCTACACGCGTACCTTTATTTTATTAGCTTCATTTCTAAGATTAATAAGAAGCATATCACTTAATCAATCGCGTTCTTTATTAGATTCTTTCTTTATAAAATCGTTAATTATTCTTTTTTTTATTTTTTTTTTTAATTAAAAACTATTAATAGATAACAAATTATATTCATATTTAAATTGATAAATTAAAAAAATAAAAAAAAAAAAAAATTTGTTATGTTTGCAATATTTTAAATTGTTATGTAATGCCAAATGGGGCTGTATATATTTGAAAAATAAATAAAATAAATAAATAAATTATTTATTTATTTTTTAAATACTTTTTACATTTTAAAAAATTATTTAAAAAAAAAAAAAAAAAAAAAAAAGTATAAATTTTTCAAATGCAAATAGATTTTATATAATAGTTTAATTAAAGTATGTATATTTTAAATTATATATCTTTTTTTAGAATTTTTTGTTTTTTAATCAAATATGTTAAATAAATTTATATTCTTTCATTTGTAAATTAATAATAAATAATAGGTATGTTATATATATATATATATATATATATATATATTCTTAGATAATTGAAATAAAGATGAAAAAGAAGAAAAAGAAAAAAAAATCACAAAACAAAGAAATGTTTTTGGCAATCGCAATGTGAGGATGATGATGATGATGATGATGACTTGAACTCTTGTTCAAATTTATTTTAAGAAAAAAAAATACCTGTATCTAATATCTTTTTCTAATCCAGGTGTGTGTTCTTTGCTATTTTGTTAATCAATTGAAATTCTCCCAATGACCCAATTAATCGGATAAAAAAAAAATTCTTTTTTTTTTTTTTTGAAAATGTTTAATTAATTTTGTAAATTATAATCTTTTATTATTATTGGATGGGGATGACAAGTGGGGGTGAGGAAGAGTAGATGACATCCTTCTTATTTTTCATTCTCGCTATTAATAAATTTTCTTAATATATTCAAAATTTTTTTTTTTTATTTCTCTTATTTTAATTAACTCTCATTTAATTTGAAAAAAAAAATGAATGGAATTTCAATTTCTATTTTTATTTCTAAATCACATATCCAACCCTCTTCCCCTACTTCTTCTTCTTCTTCACCTCCACCTACTAACACCTCCCCCCCTCCCCGAACTATTTCTACTCCCCCTCTCTCCAATCATAGCTAATGATCTTTTTTGATTGAGGTCTTTTTCCTCTTGAACTCAATTCTCCTCTTCCATCCCCTTTCTTCATCTCTTTCACCTCCCACCACCCACCACCCACCTCCCACCTCACTAAGGCATCTAAATGCGAGGGCCGGGAGCCAATTTGGGCTGAGCGCCCAATCACCACACCTGTTTGCACATTTATCATTTGCAATTAGCCATTGCAATATTTGGATTTCGGGGGATAGATGCCCCCATTTTTTTTTTACCCCACTTTGTTCACCGTTGACCACAAACAATTTGATTTGGATTGATCAATAAATTTAAACGTTGTATATGTATATATATATTTCTATCTTAAAAAAATGATAACAAAATAAAAAAAATAAATAAATAAATAAACAGGATGCGTGATAAATGGTAGAATGAACGAGGGTGGGGGGAGAGGTGAGGGAGGGAGAGAGAGAGAGAGAGAGAAAGGTATAAAGAGGGCAGAATACTTTGTGACAATTCATCTACTAATCCTGAAGTAATAAATAAAAAAAAAATAAAAAGAGTTGAAATATTTATAGTCCATTCATTAATTTTGATAACTTCAACTTTCACTTATCAGAAAACATATGTGAATGAAATTGTGCAAAGATTTCATTATCTATTGTGCAAATATTTAAAAATAAATCTATATTAAGTGAACTCTATTGTAATAAAAACTATTAGAATATATATATATATATATATATATATATATATCGAGAGAGAGAGAGAAAGAAAATGATTAAATTAAATTTAATGATTGCCTATCAATCATAGCAATCATTCGTTTTTTTACGTTCAATCTAATAAATAATTTAACTATTAGAATAAGTATATAAAATTAATTACATTTCAATCATTTTACCCTCATTTTTGTATAGTTATAATATATAATTGCTCTTTCTCAACAAACAATTAATATTTTTAATAACATTAATTTTTTTTGAGGGGATGCAAAAAAAAAATCCAAAAAAAATGAGCTGTGGTCAGGCACAGAATCGACCGACGATTTGAAATAAATTAATTTCCAAATAAAATATTATATATATATATATACATAAAGTATAAAAAAAAAATATTTTTAAAACTTGAATTAAAATGGCTAAATTATATTATCTTGGTTTTCATTTTTAGTTTAATTACTCAATTATTAATTATTGCTATATTTTAAGTGAAAAATTTCCGACAATGAATATAAAATTAATATTTGTAAACTACCACTTGCGGTTTCCGGATATACACTAAAAGTTGATGACTTTATGCTTACTGATGCATTAAATATACCAAATTTTATCCAAATCTATTGAGTCGTTCAAGCTGTACACGTCTATACGGACGGACGGACAGACGGACAGACATTATGCTGAAAATACTTTTTTCTGTTAACAAAATGTATGATTCGTGAAGATATTTATCTCTCCAAGTGAAATTTGGTGTGAAAACAATGCCTTTCCTTCCTTTAATAGGTCCGTAAAAAGAAAAATTAATATAATAATAATAATAATTATTATTATTATTATTATATTAATTTTTATATTATTATACTATTAGTCAGAGAGTCTATTCAATTAACATATTTATAATCAATTAAAACAGTTTAAGAAAAAAAAAAAAAAAAGGAAATATTCATAGAGTAGTGGAAGATGGGGGAGGGGAGTACGGATATGCGGGTTACCAATCCGTTCAATTAATTCACTCAATTGACAATCGTTCCAACGTATTTTCTAACTTTTAAATGAAAGAAAAATGAAAGTTTAAACTTATCGACTGTCCTATTGACATTCTAATGTTATATTAAATTAATATCAATTGATAAAAAATTTTTTTATTAGCTATAGTACCTTCCTACTATAGAATTTATATATATATATATATATATATAAGGTATATAAGGTATATTAATCACCATATGGATATACAATCTATAAATTAGGGAACCATTTAATGTTGTTTGATAATAAATTGGATAACTTTAGGTTTTGATTTTATTTAATGTTCAATTGATAATAAATGTCTTTTTATTTCTTTTTCGAAATTTATATGTTAAATATGTGGTATGTATATATATTATATATATTATATATATAAGTATTATATTTTTATAAAACGTCTATAATTTATATGTTTAGTTGTCGAATAAATCAATAAATAAATCAAGACAAGTTAATACGAATTTTTTACTTTTATTTATTTATAATATATTTTTAACTATTATATCAAAAAGATAAGCGTATGTATAACTTTGATTATAGCTTGTCAAAAGTTAATTAATTAATTTTTATTTTATTTTATTTTTTTTTATTATCAGTTTTTAAATTTTTAGTTAGCATATTAATTAGTTAAAATATTATATTTATTTTACTTTTTAATGAAAAATTATAGGTTTTATATATATATATATATATATATATTATCTGTGTTAAAGAAAGAATGAGTTATAGACAATGTAATTTGGATATTAATAAATGAGTTTTATGGGGAATTTTTAACGACCTTTGAAGGAATATCGGGTAGAAAGGAGGACGAGAGGGTGATGAGGAGGGATGGATGGCTGGTACTTTTTTTCAATCGATTTGGCGAATCGCGTGGATTCTAAAAAGAACCAATCAAAACGAACGAATCCTTTCAATTGAAGGTCATTCTTTGTCTTTGTTCCTCTTCTTCCTCAATTTACTTACAAATCATCAAGAAATGATCAGCGCCTCTCTTTCGCTCTCTTTTTATATTTATTTATTTATTTATCTTTCATCTTCATTTAATTATTATTTTTAATTTATCTTGGGTTTTTTTTTGTTTTTCACTTTTGTGTTTGGATCCAATTTAAGTGCATTGAATAATAGAGAGTGCAACTGTATTGTTGTTGTTGTTGTTGTTGTTGTTGTTCTATCTCCTCTCTATATCTCCAGGACGTATTTCGATACATAATTTCATACTTGAGTGCAGATCCAGTCAAGGTCAAAATATACGTCCAATTGGATGACGAATGACGATGACCGACCGACAAGTCGGGGCGACGATCCCACGACTGTTGACTATGGATAGCGTTTAGATTCATCCATTCACCATCATCATCATCACCATTATTATCCATCTGGTCAATATTAATCAGCTTATCAACGTTGTTTATCAAACGATATCGGAAATTATGATGGCAAACATAATAGAGAATGGAGGGAGGGTGGGGTGAGTGCAACAGCAGTCATTTAGAACAAGAAAATCAAACAAATTATTTATTTTTTTCCTATTCAAAAATTAATAATTAATTTTATTTAGATATGTTGGTATATAATAAAATGATTAAAACTCATTAACATAATAATTGAACTAAATACTATTAACACGTTCTCGCCGGTATATACCACCGGTGGCTCATGCCACCATATAAAATAAATAAACCAATTATGGAGACGGCGTGAACGTGTTAAAAAAATAAAAATAAAAACAAAATGATATTTAATAAGGAAAAAGAAAATTAAACTATACCAGTTAATGAATATTAAACGAAGGTAATATCATAAACATTTAATTAAGGAATTAAAAATTATTGTAATATATTACAATTATCGATTAAGTAACTACTACTTTATCTACTGGGTAACTTATAAAAAAAGTTTTATTATTTCTCAATACATATTATAATAACTTTTTAATTTAAATATACCTCGATTTAATAAATTGTTAATTAAATACTTATTTAAATCGAGTAAAGTACTTATAAATGTATAATTTTTCTAGACAAAGAAAATTATAATAATTAATATTTTCTAATAAAATTGAATTTAGAAACTAACTATGTATTATGTGATATTCTTAATACTTACACTTAATTAAAAATTAAAATTTTGTTGGTTAAAAAAAAATGTATATATTAAATTATTCAATAGAATTTTCGAATATATTATCTATTTAAATATGTCACAGAAATGTTTATATTAAGCGTATGATTTATAGAACAAAAAAAAAATAGAATAATAATCTAATGAGGAAAATTCAATAAACTAAATAAATAAATAATTATGTAATTATTTATTGTATGTATATTTTGTTGCGTAATTTTTTTTTTTTTCATTTAAAGAGATGATACTTATATGATAGATCAGACTGATTTTCATTTTTTTTTTTTATCTCTGTGAATTGGTGGTACGGAGATCTTATTGCATGTTTGTTTGTCTTGTCTTTAAAGGCAAAGTAGATGAAGAGAAAAAAATGTGGGATGGGAGGTGGGGGGTCACGTTTTGTCGTTCAAGTGCAATTGGAACCTAAACTCAATTATATATATATATATACTAGTATTCAAGAATATTAATATTAATTGTATTATTTTTATTTTCATTAGATAAGTGTAAAGAAAATTTTTTAAAAATTTACTGTTCTATTGATATAATAATTAAATGAATTATGAATCTTGCAAAGATTAGTAATATTATTATTATTATTATTATTATTTTTGATATAATAACAATATTATTATTTTTGAAATAATAACAATATTATTATTATTATTTTTGAAATAATAACAATATTATTATTATTATTATTTTTGAAATAATAACAATATTATTATTATTATTATTTTTGAAATAATAACAATATTATTATTATTATTATTATTTTTGAAATAATAACAATATTATTATTATTATTATTATTTTTGATATAATAACAATATTAGTAATGACGATTATTGTATGGTCTGAAAAGATTTCCCCCCCTAACCCCCCCCCCAAAAAAAAAAACAATATTATTATTATTATTTTTGAAATAATAACAATAATCTTTAGATTTTAATCCAAAGTTGGACTGTTGAAATTAAGAATGAAAGAAAAAAAAAGAAAGAAAGAAAAAGAAGGAAAGAGAAGAAGAAGGGATGAGGATGTTTGCCATTCTCACTCACTTGAACAGTGGCCGTAACTCACATCCCAGACTGGTAACATGACAGCTATCGCTAATTTCCATTTCTAACCGTCTTTTCAACATTATATATATATATATCTACCTAGAAGTATATATACTTATTTAAAATAAAAAAAATAAAAAAATTTAAAATTGTTTACTAATTATAAAAATAAAAATGAAAATATTTCTTGAAGTTCGTTGTGGGGGGGAAAATAAAAAGTTCATTTTTCTTTTGTTTTCATTAACCAATTGGTATCGATTTATTTTTATCTGAACCGTATCGACAGACAGACAGCCATCATTTTCAAAGTCGAGATCAACCATTCTTGATAAACTGAATAGTTAATTAATTTCTAAAAACACGACGCCCTTCATGCAAATCAATCTATTATTAAAACCACTCCATATATATTCGTTAAATAAAAAAACTAAAAAGTTTTTATTCTAAAAGATGATTCTAAAAGTAGAGTTGAAGAATTAAAGCAATGGAATAGTACATATACTAATAAAATTAGAATTAGTACTATAATAATTGAAATTATAATTTATTTAATACAAATCTATTGAATTTATAAATCAAATCAATATATTTTTTTTATTTCAAATTTTTCTACGTTAAATGTTAAATTCTTTTAAAGTAACTATCATTATTTGTTAAAAAATAATAAATCATTTGCATATAAATCAATTGATATTCTATTTAGCTACCATGCTTTATTATTTGACCACCAGAGGGCTCCATTCAGCTTTTATCATTATTTTTTATATCCAAACCGAACTTATAAATACCGAAAATTAGTGAATAAGTGAATAATTAGTGAATTCGTCAATAAAACATTATTAAATGGCTACTTATTATGTTATGAATATAACTATAGTTTATATGCAAACTTTAATAATTTTTTATCTCGTAAACTAGAAACAACCACCACATAATTCTTAAGGAAAATTTGTTTTGAATCAAAAAAGGAATCTACTGGTAAAGTTTTATCCAAATCCATCATACATCGGTTAGACCAAACAATTACCAAATTATTCATCTTTTTCTTCTATTTTATTTTAAAAAAATCATTAATTTTTCAGTTTAGAAAAAAAGAAAAAAAAACATTGTCCTTGAGGAAAAAAAACGGATATACATGTATATATATATATATTGTATAGTAAGTAGATTGGTAAACGATAGAAGAAATCCTTCTGTTTCTTTTTTTGGCTTGACCATGCTATAGTCTCGGTAGAATGATTTTTATTAATGAGATTTATTTTGCTTATTAACGTATGCCATTTATTTAATCAGTTCAGAAGAAGTTCATTGAAAGGTTTTGGTCGATGATTTATTGGCCCTGAGTGGGTCGACCTTCTTCGATTGAAACCTCCCCCCCCCCTCCCCAACCCCCACTATACAATGAATCAAACTTTGGCTTGAGACCAAATGATTGAAAATAGTCTGAAAGCGGAGGAACAAGAAAAAAGAGTGAGAAGAGAAGGAGAGAGAGTGAAACAGAAAGAGTTGTGTTGTATGTATGAATGTATGTATGTATGTATGTATAATAATAAAATAAAACAGAGTAGAGTATTGAATATTCGAGGCATTCTTAGTCATCGGTGCAACGGTGACGTCATCATATTAAGATGGAACGGCATAGATAAGGCCCTTGGTTGCGGTGTTCGAACCCCCTCCTCATAAAAAGAGTGTCAATGAATCAACTCTAATGAATCAAATTGATCTCTCTCTCTCTCTCTCTCTCTCTCTTCTTTGAATATCGATTTTTATGAACAACTTGAAAAAAATAAAAATCCAGAAGTGTAATACGTAAATAAATAAATACAGTAATTAAAACAAACCAGAATGGGATTCAATCTTAAAAGAAAGAAAATGTGGAAAAGAGATTTTTATCCAATTTATATTAATTTTTATATTAAATACTCCTTGAAATGTGAAAAAATAGAGAACATCCCATCAAGTAAGATCACACATTACTTTTAAAATAATACAATATCTATTTTAAATTAATTATATATACGAGGGTTGGTGTGAAAAGTTTCCGGTCTGACCCAAAAATTCGTTTGAATTACGCCTATAGCGCAAATTGTCGGTAGAATTGGTTTTTCGAAGCAGTTTTTGGTCTAACGGTTAGCAAACGCGGCACCCACGTTGCACACAGCATTTCCATGCTCAAATGGTTATGCAAATTATTTTGCACATGTTCAGCTGACATCGTACAGGTCTCAGCTATCTTGAATATTGAAAAATAAAGCAAAAAAAAAAAATTTAAAAACATCGTTTTTCTTGGTCAGGCCGGTAACTTTTCACCCCACCCTCGTATATATATATATAAAAATAAAATAAATTAAAATCTTTTATAAATTTAATATCTCTTAGAAAATTGGATTTAAATTACTAAATTATCTGATTAAATATACCTACCCTATATATACGTATATATAAACTAATTTAAACAATAATAAAAATAATCATGATACTATATATATATCCTAACAAGAATTTTATTTTTTTTTTTTCAGTTGATTATCTTCATAATCTTCATTGTCTATAATAATATCTCGTAAGCATCGTTAAATGTTTTTTTTTATTTATTCACTAACAATTTGATGTTTTGTATTTATTTTTCAATTAAAGTTTAAATTTATTAATTATAATAGAAATTTATAGGACATTTTTATTTTTAAACAATAAAAAAAAAATTAAATTTGAGTTAATTATAAACAACTACACATAATCAATCTTGTTCTTATTAGCAAAGATTAGAAGACTGTATATATATATATCGATTGATTTCTTCCTTTTTAAATACAGCCTTTTGGGCGGGTTCGTCTTGATTTAGAATATTAAAATGAATCGTAAACGAAACTATCGGAACTAATTCAATAGAATAACACACAATAGGGACAATTTTCAAGGGTTTAGGTGTGGCTCTTAAACACCTCGAAGGGCGTAAACGACCCTTAACAAAAAAAAACAAAAAATTTATATATATAAATTCAATTCAAGCCACTCACTTTTTGAGTTCTAATTGTTACAAAAAAAAGGGTTAAGGAAAATAAGCTGGAGTGTCTCCACTCGACTATCTCGCAAATTTGAATTGGAATAAATAACATATTATATTATATTTAAATTCAATTTAATTAATTATAAATTATAATTTAAAATTAATAAATGATATTTATTAAACCAGTGCATGTTTGGCTCTTTGTTGATGGCACCACGTCACGTGTTGGCGCGTGAGATTTGCAGTGTTAAAAAATTAATTCCGGTACGTTCAGTGATTCAATCAAGCTGAAATTCTATATATAGCTGTTTTATACAATTTTCAATAATAATGTGAAAAAATATCAAAAATATATCTTTATTTTTACGGTCAGTTTAGGAGGAAAAAAATGAAAACGTGCACACACACAAAATGAAGTAATGACCCACTTCCGGATGAGCTACATTTCTCAAAAGTGGATAGAAAACTACGAATTTTGTATAATGCCCGTCTACCAAATTTCATGATTCTAGCTCAAACCGTTTTTGCGTAATTTTGTCTAAACCCACACAGACATTTTTCTCAACTTTAGTGAAAATGATTCAGGAACCTTCAAAACGTATAAAAACATCAAAATCTCGACATCGAAAATTTTCGTGATCGCAATACTATCTCTGGCGAGATAGTTAAAAAGAGATGTATAATTATTATATACCTTTATATTTATATCTTTAAAGAAATTATGAGAGTTGCATATTTCCACCCTCCACCTCTCTCTCCCCTCTCCTTTCAAGCCGCTGTCCGGTTCTTTCTCCAATTGCATATTTGCATTCTCTCCTTTTCGATAGAGAGTGGAGGGTATACAATAGCCGATGTCTCCAATTCAGCCTACAGAATCTATTTCTTATCTTTTTTTATCATTATCGTTATTTAATACTTGCATTCGATGACGATTTTATCTATTTTTTTTTTTTTTATTTTTATTTTAAACTATGGGAGAATAGATGGAAAGCATGGTTTTTGTTTCTGCTTGGACATCATCTGAGATCAATACTGATTAAATGACACCCCATCTCTAAAAAAAAAAAAAAAAAAAAAACTACCAATCAATGAATAAATGAATGAATGATGAAAAATAGAATTACTGAAAACAGAATGCATCTCTGCCTTAAAATTAATATTTTTTGCTTTTTTTTATTTTATTTTATAATACTATACGTATAATTTTAAAATACCTGGTTCACCCAACCACGGATAAAAAAAATATTCCTTACGAACTATGAATATTTAAGATTAAGATTATTATTTAAAATAAATAAACAACAAAATATATTAAACAATTACAAATAATTTAAGAATAATTTCTGAAAAGACAGAAAACTATGGCCTGTACATAATAACATAATACATATTTCGTAATTTATTTACAAAATATTATTAAAATAAATATTTTTAATTTTATTTTATTTATAATATTTTGTATTTAAGGAAGCGCTGTCCGGCGTTTTTTTTATTATTAAAATTCCTATTTTAAATTAAGAAAAAACTAACAAAGATGATTTTTCTCGAGGCTGAAACCAATTCAGATCGATTTTTCTTTATAAATATTATCTATGGTATGAATTTCCAAAAAATCCTTAGAGCGGTTTAATATTTCAAAATAAGAAATATATATATATAATTTTTGCTAGTATAAGATAAGAATTGTATTTCTCTCTCTCTCTCTCTCTTTATTACCTTCAATATCGAATATGATTAATAGAGTTATCAAAAAAAAAAAAAAAATTATATAAATAGATTTGTAATCTATTTATTGATTGATCAGTGAATAGAACAACAACAAAAAAAGAACACTGTCAAATATAGTAATGGAATCTTGTCTAAAAATAAACAACTAAGTAAGTATTTAAGTATCTTCTTAATTGATCATTTTTCAAACCAATTTCTAAACAGTTAAAGGGTTATCTATATATTAAAAAGGAAATGCGGGCATATATATTATAATATATTGATTGCTATTATTAATAATAATTACAACATGACAAAAATAACATAATATTTTATGATGCCGTAATTTTTATTCAATTAGATGTTGAAATTTTTTTTCCCCCTTCTCAATTAAATATTAATATCGAGTGATAATCGATAGGTCTTCAATATTAGGTATATAATTTCCACCTTTTTTTCTCTCTCTCTCTCTCTCTCTCTCCCTTTTCTAATCAGATAAAAAAACGAATGTCTTCTTTATATACTTATTGCTTAAAAAAAAGAACAATGTTGAGAGTAATAAATGTTTAATATCAAGTTCATATAAAATAGATCATATATGAAAATGAATAGTTTATCAATAAGAATAAAATTATTTCTGCTGTTTAAATGGATGTCAAAAGTTGATTCATTAAAATAATAATCATTTTTCATTGGATAGTGTCAAGACGATATTTTGAAATAAGTCGATTTAAGGTTGGTTGGGATTAGTGTGGGAGGGGGGGGAGGGAATCAAATGTTTAGGCATTGATCTATGATAATGAGACACCACAAAAGGGGTGACACTATTCTTACAATTATTATTATTATTTTTTTTTTATTATTATTATTATTATTATTTTATTATTATTATTATTATTATTGTGAAGATAAAAGAAATGATTTGGATACGTCACATACCAATATGAATGAAATAATAATTATTGCTATTTATATAAAGTGGTCATCCAGTCATGAATTTGAATAAACCTTTACCAGTGGGTTCCTTTTTTAAATCCAAATAAACTTTTTTTATTCAATTTTTGCTGGTCGTTTCTAGTTTACGAGATAAAAAGGATTAAAGTTTTCCAGATTAGGTTATTATGAACCTCGAAATATCATGTCATTAAGTAATGTTTTATAGTCTAATTCTCTAATTATTCACTTATTCTCGGTTTTTCGGTTCGGTTTGTAATTAATTATTTTTTTAATTTTTCTATATCTAATCCGAACTGAAAAAAACCCACGAAAATTAGTAAAATTCTCTAATTTTCGGGGTTTTCGGTTTTTTTTCGGTTCGGTTTGGATATAGAAAAATGTAAAAATTAATTAATTAAATAATTTCCCTATATATACAAACCAAACCAAAAAAATACTGAAAATTAGTGGAGCCCTATGATGGTCAAATAATAAAACATGGTAACTAAATAATATTAGAATATCAATGGATTCATATGAAAACTTTAAAATTTTTTATATTGTAAACTAGAAACGACCCGCAAAAATTGCATAAGAAAAGTTTATTTGGATTTACAAAAGGAACCTACTGGTAAAGTTTTATCCAAATCCATGACTGGAAGACCAGTTTATCTCTAATTACCATTCTATTAAAAATACTATAAAATACAATGTATCATCTTTTATTATATATTATCTAATTTTATAATAGTTAAAATAAATTGTTTTACTATTTATTATATAAATTGAATTATTATTTTTATATTATAAATTTAATTATAATATTTTTTTTTTGTTTCTTTTAGGAAGGGAAAGGTAGTTGGTTGTTTTTTGTTTTTATACTATCTGTATTGTGAGTGAATAGTTGTGATCAAAGGAGTATATGATGTAAAGGGTGGGGGTGGATGCCTATACGGAGTGTCGTGTCGCTAACACACACCGTAATGTTTTTTTTTCTTCCCTTCTACGCCAAAGCATTCCTGGCGAACACAGTCAGGTGTCGCATGTCTTTTTCGAGTTGCTCTAGCTTCGTTCGAGTGAGTAGTGACTGAGTGTCTGCATCAGCGGGACAAGAGAGATATATCCATTACCCCCACCTCACTCCCCCACTACCACTAGTACACCAGCAAGAGTAGCAGTAGTCTGCGTTTAGTGTTTCCAAAAGCAATTCAATACCACCTTTCTCATTGACACCCACATATACACACACACACACACACACACACACACATACATATATATATACAACGGATCTCTCTAATCTAGTAAAGATAAATACATTCAAAAGCTCAAATCACAAAATTTATCCATAATAGAAAGAAAGAGAAAGAAAGAAAGTAAAAAAAAAAAGAAATGCAAGTTCAACCACCCCTAACAAAGAATAAACAATTATACAATGTGATAAAGAACAAAATCCCTCTATTGAAAATACCCTAAAATCAAAAAAAAACAAAAAAACAACCCTCTTACAAGGTGTGTGATTTCTCTTAAATCAATAAATCCTTTTATTTTATTATATATACTTAATAAATTTCTCATTCAATATTGATTCAATTGACAATATAAATAAAATCAATAAATTATTTCATTTCTTTTTTTCAAATATTATTAGATAAATAAATAAATAAGATTATTATTATATTTGAACAGGTATACTAATGAAAGAATATGTATAATAAAATAATATATATATAATATAAGGTAATTTTGTAAATAAAACCACATATTGATATTTCTTAATGTAAATTTATTCAAAAAACAGTGCAGTCGCTTGATAACGATTGCAGAACTAGCAATCGAAACGTTGTGTATTTTTTGTATTTTTACTATCTCGCCAGAGATAGTATTGCGATCACGAAAATTTTCGATGTTGAGATTTTGATGTTTTTATACGTTTTGAAGGTTCCTGAATCATTTTCACTAAGGTTGAGAAAAATGTCTGTGTGTGTGTGTATGTGTGTGTGTATGTGTGTGTGTGTGTATGTATGTAGGCAAGATTACGCAAAAACGGTTTGAGATAGAATGATGAAATTTGGTACATGGACATTATTCAAAATTCATAGTTTTCTATCAACTTTTGAGAAATGTAGCTCAACCGGAAGAGGGTCATTACCTACAACGTTTTGATTTTTTTTCCTCTAAAGTGACCGTAAAAATAAAGATATATGTTTGATAATTTTTCACATGATTAATAATTGTATAAAACTGCTATATATAGAATTTAAGCTTGATTGATTCGCTGAAATTACCAGAATTAATTTTTTAACACTGCAAATCTCACGCGCCAACACGTGACGTGGTGCAATCAACAAAAAGCCAAACATGCGCTGGTTTAATATTTATTATTTATTATTTATAATTTATAATTAATTAAATTTAATTTAAATATAATATATTATGTTATTTAATCCAATTCAAATTGCGAGATAGTCGAGTGGAGACACTCCAGCTAATTTTGAATAAATTTACAATAAGAAATATCAATATGTAGATTTATTTACAAAATTGCCTTATATTATATATATATTATTTTATTATACATATTCTTTCACTAGTATAGCTGTTAAAATATTATTGATATTTCTTTTTGTGAATTTATCCAATAAAATACAAATCTTTATCAAGCGACTGCACTGTCCAATAATGATTGAAGAACTAGCAATCGAAACGCTGTGTATTTTTTGAATAAATTTACATTAAGAAATATCAATCTGTGGTTTTATTTACAAAATTTCCTTATAAATAAAAACAGCCAACAAAGCTTTAATAATTTAATATATATAATATTTTTCTATTAAAATAAAACTTGTGTGTAGCTTGTTTTGTATTAATGAATGAATGAATGATCAGGCAATATATATATATATAGTAGCAGCTTCTTTTTTCTTCTCTCCCTTTATTTAATTTTTTTTTTTCTTTTTACCTGACTCTACGATGAAGGTGGAGCACGTTTTAGAATTATCCTCTTAAGAAAAACGATTCATTATTAAATATAGAATATATATATATTCTATATTGACATTTCTCCCTCCTCAATACCACTTCTTTTTTCTATTTATATTATTTTAACGAGTAACCCTTTTTCTTCTTCTTCATCTTCTTCTTTTCCTCTTATTTAGTGTGTAGGTGTTGACAGAAGCAATTGAAAGAGATTCAAAGTAAGTCTGTCTGTCTCTATAACTATATATATATATATATATATATATACTATATATAAAAAGGACACACCCTAAAAAATATTCTATTCATTCATTCATTCTTTTTCTTTTGAGGATGGAGAACAAAAAGCCATCCATTTCTGCTTACCACTCTTGAAAGATGCTGAAGAAGTTGAATGGAGCGAGAGGATCAACCGATCCGGTGATAAATTGTCATACCTATGAATCAATGATTTATCATTCATCACTCTCCTCACCCTCCCCTTCCCATATTCTCTCTCCTTCTAATAAATAAAATAAAAAAAATCATTTTTTTTCTTCTATTCTTCTAATGAAGAAGGAAAAAATTAAAGAATTTTTTTTTTTTTTTTGATACATTAAAGAATAAATCAGTGATTCTCAACCTTTGTTTTACCGCGGCACACTTTTAACAGTTTAAAATTGTGTGCGGCACACAAAGAAAAAGATAAGTGTAAAAGTTATGAAAAAATTGAAGAAAAAAAAAGTTGAGAATGTTTAAGAGCCTGATCGCAAAAACTTTTTACATTTGTAAAATCTTGCGGCACATCATCAATAGTTCTTGAATTACTATTTGTGATTATATATATAATATTAAATTTAATATTTTAATAGAATAAATCTGTTTTTGTTGGTTGTGATGTTAAATGAGCATTATAATTGGTCCAATTCAAATTCAATTTTCTCCATATAAATCACAAATATCACCTAAAGGAAACGGAGCCAAGGGGGGAAGAGCACCACAAGTTTTCGGAAGAGGGTTTGAGGTTTATAAAGGAGATAGGGGTGGGGGGGTTGAATACTACTGAAATCAATAAATTTCGATCTTATCCATCCACCTACACACAAACACACACACACACTCACATATACACACATAGAGGGCCAATATCCGGTGCCAACGGCGATGAATATCTCTATCAATTGCAGGGGTTGGGAAAGAGAAAGAGAAAGAGAGAGAGAGAGGTTAGAAAAGGGGGATGATCAATTTGTCTCTTCCTTTCCTGTTCCCCAATTCTCAATTGCTATCATTTCTGTTATACAATTTAGATTATTCCCTATGCAATAGACGTATATCATCAACATAGACTAACTACATTGCTATTCGAAATTCTACTCTCTTCCAACGCTGTGATAAAATATTAACTAGAATACATACGAGTATATAATGATGATGTTAAATTAATATTATTAATGTAAAAATAGAATTAAATTGTTTTAATAAAAAATAAATAAAAATTAATTATTAAGATAGGATTGATTAATGAATAATATACACTTTTGAATTTATAACCAAGTAATATTTTTTTTTTTTACTTTTTTTTTTTTAATGCTAATTTTATCCTTCACTATGATTAGTTAGGGTGAGTAAGCTAATGCTCAAAAGGGTGAGGGGAATTGAGGATAAAATGATCAACTATTATTATTTGGAATTGATAATATAACGAATTTTTCATGACAGTCGTGAGTATAAACATTTCTTAATATTTCAAAACTGAAATCATTTCCACCCACATTTTTTTTTCTTTAATATCCATTATCGCAATTAATCTTCAGATCGCAAGTTGGCCAACTTTCCAATTAGATGGTTTAAAAATATGCAAAATTGTTTTAGAATTGAGCCAAAAGTATGTATTTAAATAAAAAATTTTTTTTTTCAATTTTCTATTTCACTATTTCAAAAAAAATTAAATTAAATATTTATTACTGTTTAATTAAAATCTTTGCAAACATATTTTGATATCTAATTAAAATTCATAAGGAAGACAGCGATTAATTTAATATTGACATAAAGGAAATATCGAATCAAATGAATCGATTAGGATACTATCGAAGGGTCGCCCCCCTTTCAATCAATTAGATCAATCAGTTGGGGAGGAGAGGGGGGTTGGGGTGGGGGGAGGTTCGAAACTGAAAGGAAATTGCCAATTGATTGAATATCCCGCCCTTTCTGACCTCGTTTATAGGAAATTCAATTGGGATATCGATGACGTCATTAGTGAAAGGGTTTCTTTTTTCTTTTTTTTTATTTTACCAAATGACTCATTAAAATTGAAAATTATTCTATTAAATTGAAATTTGAGAACGAGGACCGGGTATCTTAATTGATAATGGAAACATTGGGGAAAGAAATATTTATTTTTTATATCAATTAAGAAAATAGAGTTTTCTTTAAATTGTAATTTAAAAAAAAACAATAATATATGGTCCCGGTTTTCTGAGATTGTCCCGTATTTAAGTGCTTATCAAACATTTAGGACATTTCCGACTTTTTTCTAAATTATTTCAAATTGGTTCTAAAAAAAAAGTAAATTTTTTCGGGACTAGGCTCTTAAACATTTCTGACTTTTTTTTCTAAATTTTTACAATTTGGTTCTAAAAAAAATAAATAAATAGAAAATATTGTTAAACAGAATAGAATATTTTATTATAAATTAAATTTTATGATTGATCTTTATTTTATTTTTTTTTTTTTATCAATAATAATGATGATTTAATCGTAGTTCTAGTAGTATCGGTTAATGATTATTATTTTTTTTATTTTTCCAAGTTCCGATTTTGAATGTTGAACAGTGAAGAGGGGAGAAAGAGAGTTGGAAACAAAAAAAATAAAATAGTGGAGATATTGGTTAGACATAGGACAACAACAACCCCTCGCCTATTCTTGATTTGAATAACTAATGAGCATTCTATTTTTATTTTTTTTTTAGCACCTCCCCCCGCCACCCCTCAGTAGTTTTTTCTTCTCTCTACTGATTTCCTTTCTAAGCAGATGTTCTCATTCCCTTCATCTCTCTATGGCCCTATAATAGATAATTTCAAGAGGAAGGACGGTAGTGAGGTGAAGTGAGGTGAGGTGAGGGAGGGAGGGAGGAATGAAATAGGGGGTGAGTGGTTTTCTATTTGAATATTGAATTCTTATCAACCCGAATGAGAGAGCGCGATATCGGATTTCTTCTCATTCAAGATCACATTTCGTATTCATTTCTATTATTTTTATATAATAGATATATTATTCATTTGCATTCAGATTAAAAAAAATAAAAAAATAAATAAATAAACTGCTGATTGAATACATATCTCTCTCCTTCTCTCCCTCTCTCTCTCTCTCTTTTAGGCGATTTTTTTTTATTATTGTTCTCGTTAATTTTTCACTACCAAAATTTATTGAAGGAGAATATATATCCTTCTTTCTACACATCTCCACCATCCAATTATGGGTTCGTTAGGCTATTATTAATAATAATTCCCTCTCTCTGTCTTTGAACCGGAACATGCAAGACTTCAATCATGTTTCCGGTTTCCTGTCAAAAAATTTTTTTCTATCCACTATCAATATCTATTTTGAGATATATAATAATAAACATATGGAGCAAAATTATCATATCAGTTTGACATTTATAAGTCATTGAATTGAAATATAAAAATATATATATTTATATAAATATATACTCATAACATTTAATATATTATAGTATTTTATTTTTTATTTCTAGTTAATATTTATTTAAAATATTAAAAATGAAAACTTAATGGGTATATTTTTCACATTTTCGAATTTTGATTTTTTTTTTTTATTGATAAATTAAATAATAATAATAAAATCAAGAATCAAAATTTTGAAAATTGAATCTCTCTTTATTAAAAAGAAACAATAATTTGAATATTTTTTTTTTTAAACTTTCAAGAATCTTTACTCAAATAAGTGGCACCCTGAAAATTCATAATAGTACATTGTATGCTTAAAAAAAAAGATTAATAAGGTGACCAACCGTCCTCCGTTTGTAAGCTCTGTCCTTCTTTTGTAAGTGTTCTCCTAACTGTCCTTCTTTTTGATATCTGTCCCGTTTTTTGATATATTTAGGACATTTCGTACTTTTTTCAATTTCTTCTAAAAAAAAGGTAAAACGTTTACGTTTTCTGAACTAAGTTTTTGAACATTTCCGATTTTTTTTCAATTTGGTTCTAAAAACAAAAAAAAAGGTAAAATGCCTTGATTTGGTGCTTTCAAAATATGGTCACCTTAAGATTAAACACTATGAATCAATAGTGAGCAGAACTGTTGGAATTAAAAATAAAATATTTATAATTTTATTTTATATTATTATTTTTAAATAACTTTTAGTACATTTTAACATTTTTATTTGAGCTTTATTATTATTATTTTTTCAAATAGGGATTAAATAACGTTGTTTCTATTGATTGAATAATGGAGACTGATCATTTAGATTTTAGATTATTACATACATGAAAATTTTAAAATGAAAAATACGATTTAATGTCTTATCTTCATTATTGATTTTTTGATGATCATAGATTAGAAAATCGAGTTGTCGTTATATATGAGGGTTGTGATGAAGGGTATGTAAAAAAAAGGGTTACTCTGAACCCCTCCTTAGTAATTAAGCCTCTGAAAGTTTTATTCTTTTTAATACACCAAACAAGATTCAGCTAGCTATATTATCTTTATAATAATATTTAATAATTTTTCTGTAATCCAAAATTATAATTTATAAATAAATCAATATATATATATATATATATGTATTAAATTATAATTTTATAAAAAAAAAAAGATCTTTTCAGAGGCAGGAAAAGAACTTTTTGCATATGAAAGAAAAATATCATATAGAGTAGGGAGGAAGGGAGGAGGTTGAATGTAATATATTATCGTTTGCAGCTTATAATGAAAATATCCCTTCCCTTTTGTTCTTAGATTATAAATCCTCACCCCTACCCTTTTTTTTTACTCACCCTTAGAAAAGAGAATAGGATAGAGAAATATGACTTCTTTTTTTTTTGTTTAAAAAAAACAATAAATTTTTATTTAATATTTTACTCACCCTTAAAAAAAAAGAGAGGGAGAGATCGAGAATGGGTGGTGCTTTTGGTATTAAGACTCATCTTCGTCTTTTCTTCTCTTCTTGCATGTTGATTAGAAATTAAAAATTTATTATCTAGAGATAGATTTTGTGGCTTCAGAGTTGGGAATGAGCGTTAGGGTGAAAGAGAGAGAGAGAAAAAAATAGATATATAAAGAAATAAGTAGAGGGTTGGTTGGGTAATTCTCAATGCACCCATAACGCGCGTGATGGCGGAGAAAGGGGAGGAAGAAGGTCGGCTGAAAGATAAATAAAGAGATTCCCGATGGAAATATGAAAATGGCGACTTAAGATTAATCAGATCTTTTTTTTTTTCTTTCTTTCTTCTTCGTTTTTTAAATCAAAAATCGATTATTTTCACCAACAGGGTCGTTATATTCATCTGTTTTGAAGGGAAAAGTTAAAACAAAACAAAAAAACAAAACTTATCTATACAGACTGATAAGAATCAAAAAAGTTTGAAATAATATTACATTTTATAAGAAAATAAAAATCATTTTATTATAATTTCGAAGATATATTAATCTATAATATAAAAGAGTTTTGTTTTATTTATTTATTTCTCTCTTTGTCTCTTTAACGCCTACTACTTATTATTTATTTATTTTTATGTACTAGATACTTTATTATATATTTGATGTTCCATTTTGTCAATTGCTATTTTAATAATTCATTGAAATTCATTGAGCTATTAAAAAAAAAACAGAAAATAAAAGAATTTCTTACAAGAGAGTAGAAAAAATTGAGTTATCAAAACAGATGATATGAATATCCTCATCTAAAATGTTTTCTATGAAATTTGAGATGAAAATCTTACACAAAGTCCCCCACTTCTTGGCCCACCCCCGCTTCTTGAATAATGTAAAATCAAAAGTATACAAGGTTTAACGCCTAGAATACTATTTAAAAGCTATAAATATTTTCTATATGATCAAATTCAATGAGAATGGAATATCTTCTTTCTTCTTTCTTCTTTCTTCTTTCTTCTTTTTCTATCTCGCTCCCTCTTACACTGTTAGTCACCTCTTTGTCCCAATAACTTCTCCTCTACTTCTCCCCCATCCTTTCCTCTTTCCTTTCTCGTGTTCTTATTTGTTTCTATCCTTGGGAATATTTTAATATTACGACGAATCGTTCAATCTGTCTCATAATTTGTTGACCTCGTATTAAAAGTATAATTCTTTTTTCACATATATATACGTAAAAAAAAAAGAAGATAATCATCCAAGGTGATCATTTAATTAATAATAACTTTATTGCAAAGGATATATTAATCAAATTTTATTTATTTATTTATTTCATTTTTTTTTCTCAAAATAAAAACAACAACAATATATACCTATATTAAATAGAAAAAAAAATAATTATAATTCTTTTTGAAAAAGTAGATAGATGAAGTTTTATTGTATTTAGATGTAAAAATATATTTAAACTAGTATTTTTTGTCAATCTGTGTTTGTTTCATCCATTTTGTTCTTTTTGTCAGAATATACAACATGTCTACTATCTTACTGTCTTCTTGGTTGACTGCCTTATAGATAATGACTTTTGGGACTTGGGGGCACCTCACAAATGGCAAACGATGTTCATTTTCTTTCTTCTTCTCTCACAACTCCCTCAATTCCACCCACGCCTTTTTGGATAAGCTCGTTCATTTTCATATTGGTACCTACCCTATATATATATATAACTACTATTATTTGTATTATTTTTTTTTCTTTTTGAAAGGCACAAAGAGAGAAAGAAATTGCAATATTACAATTAGTTAAATTGAAAAAAATGATGTCTGTATTTTTTTTCTCTCTATAATCGCAAAAAAAAGAGGAAGAAGAAGTAAAATGAGCAAAAAAAAAAGAAAAAAAAATTATTTTCTTTTTGATTTTTCAGAAGCCACAAACTTCCTTAAAAGTATATTTAAATGTAACTTTTTTTTTTGATGTTAATTTAGATTTGTTTTGATAATATTTTTTTAATAAATAAAAGTTATTATTTATAAAAATTTATTGTTTTTTATAAAAATTTTAATTTTCAAAATGAAATTTTCTATTTTAATGTAAATTTTCTTTATCTATTTTGATTTTTACAAATTGTATTTTATGGTATTATCTAAAAGTTGTGTATTAATTGAAGAGGAAATTTATATGTATCTCTGTATCTAAAATAGGAGTCACCTTTAATTAATTTAAATGTAAATATAAAACGGATTATGTTTTAGCAAGGCATTTACCGGAGCTTTAAGTCTTATAAGAAGGCAGTATATATTGATTTCGGACCATGTTCTATACAATAATAAACACCTCCTATGGCACATTCAATTTTAATGAATTTCCATATAAAATTATGAAATTAACGATTTAAAATAATCAAAAATTAAGTTTTTAATACAGATAATCTGATCTTTAAACAATTTTGAGTTTATATATAATATAATAATAAATAAACTATTACTATAATTAAATAAATTTAAAAAAAAAACTTTTGCAAACTTCTAAATAGTTAATATAATTGGTTTATAATTTATATAGCAATAATAATAATAATAATAATAATAATAATATAATTATCGGTGGTTTTTTAATTTTATTTATTATTTTATTTTTTCTCTTTTTTTATTTTTCAGTTAAATGATCCCGATCCCTTAAATCAACCCACCGTGTGTGTGCATTTTTCAAAATAATATAAAATAAAATAAAAAAAAAAACATTCCAACAATTTGCAAAATAACAAAAATATTTATTTTTTCTTTTACTTTTTTTTTTAGAAGATTTTATCTTCTAAAACTAATTAATAAAAGATGTCAAAAATAGTATTTTATATAAAAAAGAATCATTCAAAAATGTTCGCGATAATTCTTTATCTGTTCTTACCGTGATTTTTTTTTATTTATTTGATTATATTTATTATATTTTTCAAATTTTTCGACGTTTGATCTCTCTTTTTTCTTTTTCTTTCTATTTCTCTTTCTCTCTCTTTCACTCTTTTACTATCCGAGTACTCTAAACTGACCCAAGTCGGGGATTTGAAGCAAAACGGCATCCGGATGAAACGAGCAGCTCAGAAAAAGGTATTTCCTACGAGAAAAAAATACCAGATTTTATGAAATTCTATACTAAATAAAAATATACCTTTTTTTCTTAAAAATATAAAGTGAGTTTTTGTCAATTTGATAAAAAAAAATCCATAATTTAATTTTAAAATAAAAAAATACTATTCATTTATTTTTGTTTAAAATACTATCGAATTTCTAATTTCAAAAGAATCATCCATTATCCTTTAAAAAAAAAATATTAAAACAAAAGCTCACTTTAATAATTTTATTTATATTTATACTATTATTATTACTATTATTTATTTTATCAAATATATATATTTTATTTACTTATTTATTTATTTTTGCAATATCACACACTTTTTTATATTATATAATCATTTTCACACCTGATTTATTTTTCTTCCACTCTTTGCTCACATTTTTTTTTTTTTTTTTTTAGGCATTTATTAAATAATAGATTATTTCTAATATTAATAATAGAATCATGAGACAAGCCAAATAATATCACTTATCACCATTTGCTATTTAAAAAAACAAATGATTCTGTTATTAAATATAATTTTTATTATTTCTAAAAATGCCTAAGAAAATTAAATTCTTCTTTTTATATTCTTCAATTGAATTTCAAAATTGTGGTATTTATGGGAAATACTCTTTTTTTTATATATATTTTAATCTTAAAAAATATTTATATGTATACACACAAATATAAATACTTTATTATAAATACTTTAATTATATTTGTACAGATATATATATTTATTATTATTATTATTATTATTGCACTACAAATTGCATGTAGATTATGTAATTAATTGCACTTGCACATTTCAATTTATAAATCAACAAAACACTTATCGCTGGTTTTGGACGTTTAAATTTATCAATTTATCAATTTTAAGAAACAAAAAAAAAAACAAAAATATGGAAAACTTTAGTTTTTAAGTATTTTATTTTTATTTATTTATTTATTTATAAATTTCTCTGTAATTTGAATGGGTGAAATATTTTGAATAATTTGGATCATCATTGTTTATTATTACTCTTCTAAAATGTACTGGTGGATTACTGCTATTATATTCTTACTATTGTAAATTGTTCAATATTGTGGTTTGGATTAATTATACATTTTTGCCTCACTTATTCCTCTCTTCTTAAGGGAGTTGTTTTCTGAATATAATAAATTTACAAATTTTAATTTTTAAATTTTTTTTTATTTTTAATTTTAGAACAAAATTCTTTCTCTTTTGTAAGTAAAGGAATAAGTGTAATGAAAAAATATTAGAAAACTATTATTATAAATTCTTTCTATAAATTGATTTGTGTTATATATTTGTTGATCTTAGCGAGCAACATTGGCCGAGAAGGAGGTATCCGCCCTCAAGGAGCAGCTGTCCACTGGCGTCGGCGTCGCTCCGCATCCCACAAACAAAACCATGGACACCCTGAGCACCACAACAACGACAACCACCACATCCAACTCCTCCCCAGCTACAAACAGCCTCCTTATTGCCACTGCCAATATCAACAACAATAGCCAGAATCACAACAACAATAACACAAGCAGCAATAGTCACACTACGCCCACAACGACTACGACAACAACGTCGTCGTCGAGTACGACGACAACAACCAGCACGACGACTGTCACAACAACCACCTCCTCGCCTTTGGCGTCGCCGGCCTCGCGAATGGCCAGTTCGCCAAGTGCATCCCCGAATAATAATCTCCAGTGCGAGCTCGTAGCCAAAGAAAAAGAGGTAAGACACTACACAAACATTAAATTTTTTTATATTAATTATATAGTATAGTATATATAGTATGTATATATTAAGATAATTTTTTTTTTTTTTGTTTTCATTATCAATCTAACTAATTGTAGATGGAGGGAGGGAGAGGGGGAAGGGAAAGGCAATCATTTGGAAATAGAAAAATTGGTTAGCCTCAAAATGATAAGCGATTTATTGAATATATATATGTTGATAATAAAATAAATAATAAAACCATTAAAATTATACTTAATATATAATAAATTAGACTATCAATTTACAAAAAAATAGTAATGATTATTCTTGGAAAATCCTTCATATGGAGGAAACCACAGAATCCGTTTAAATATTTTAATATACAATATATATATATAATATATTATAGATATTTAAAAATGAATATTTTAAATGACTTATTATTATACTATTAATATATAATTTATCAATAAAATTATCACTTAATTCACTATAACTAAATTAGGAGCGATTAGGATGCCGATAATCCATTAAATGTGTCATATATAGATATAAAACTATATTTTATATGTATATACAAGTATTGTATTGGATAAAAGGCGCCACAGGGTGAAAGGTTAGTGTAGCTGGCTCACATTCTCGTGGTCACGGGTTCAAGTCCCGGGCCTGGTAATCTATGGGACCAAAATTGGGAAAGCTACAAGATAGCGCCTTCGATCAAGAAAATCAAGGTAAAGGTTGATAGGATCTAATTGATATAACCGAAATGATAGGTATTGTCCTTGCGTAGGACGTGCGAAAGTCAGAGGTTTATTTTTTGAATTGGATAATAAGCACTTCCTGATTTTAGGACACAATATATATATATATATATATATATATATATATATATATGTGTTATAAATATAAATTTATTTTTTTCAATTAGAAAATAAAAAACAATTTAATGAATAATGAGTGTTTAAATTACTCATTTAAAAATAAAGGATTATTATATCTAAAAATACCTATTAGTATAGTTATTTTTCAATTATTCTTTTTTTAAAGTATTATTTATGAAGATCAAAATTTTCATTAAATTTTTGAGAATATTAAACATCAATGCATCTGATCAAAGTTATTAGATACTAAAATTTCAAACTTAGATCAAAATTATCTAATCGAGATGAAATATCATCTCTTACTACTAAAATAAACTTAATCATTATCATATCCATATATGGAAGATATATTATTTCAAGTAGGAATATGTTTATGTATTACTCACAGGTAGAGAGAGAGAGGTATCAAAACTTTTTTTTTGAGCAATTATGCTGTGGTATTTCTTAATTAAAAACATGTTGAATTGAAAAAAAAAATAATAGAGGGGATGTATTTTTTTTTCAAAAAATCTATAATTATAAAAAAAAAATGACAAATGGTGGGGGAGGCAAGAGGTGAGTTGGTGTGTTTGATTTTAGCCTGTGGCATGTTTTTTTCGCCTTCAAGTCGCAAATTAGTTCTCATACGATGCCAAAATCGAAAATAATCTTCAAACTCTCTCACTCTGTCACCCTCGCATTCGAAGTTCCCCATCTCCCTCTCCCCTGAATCACCTCAAAGGAATTCACCTCCCCTGTGTGTCTCCATCTCCCCCCTCCCCCTCCCCCCACACACACCCCTCTCAACACACTCCGCGATTACTATAAATATATACCTGAAACAGCCGAATCGTTCGTAAAAGTGTCAATATCTTTAACACGCGTTTATTATCTGCCCCGGGGAAACGAAATTAGAACTATGATATTTATGAGCGTTCGGATTTTTTAGTTAAAAAGCCATCAAATTCTTTCTTTTTCCTCACTCGTAACTTGTGTGTTTCTAAATTCTACCTCTTAATTAATATTAATATTACAATTAACTCTTAAATTGACCCTAAATGACATAACAGATAATAAAACAAAATTATATATATATATATATTCGAATATTTAGGATATAAAATAACACATTTTCCAATTATTATTTATTTTTTATTTTTAATTAAAAAAATATTAAACAAATTATAATAAATATTTCCATAGGAAAAAATTTATTAATTTTGATTTAAATCTATGAATTTAAAAATAATGATAATATTTATAATTTTTTTTTTTATAATTTTGTATTTTTAAATTTTTCGATTTATTTACCGATTAAAAAACAAATTAAAAAAAAAATATAGTATAATAAAGTAAAAAGTGTAAGCTCATCTGAAGAAGTATACTCTTTAAATTTAATCTGCTAATATTTATTTATTTATTTTTTAAAAAAACAAAAAAAAAACAATTCTATTATAATTTTTAATTTTTAATTAATAATTATTAAACAAATTATAATAAATATTTCCATTGGAAAAAATTTATTAATTGTGATTTAAATCTATAATTTTTTAATAATTTTAATTTTTCAATTTTTCGATTTATGTTTATTTATCGAGTAAAAAGGAAATAAAAAAAAATTTAGTATAATAAAGTAAAAAAGAGTGAGCACATCTGATGGATGAAGAAGTATACTCTTAAGATTTAATCTGATATTAATTTATTCTAATATTAATAATAGTAAAAAAAATAATTACAAAAAGAATGAATTTAATAATTTTAATTGACGCTTTAAAAATAATTTTGATTTCATAAAACACTCTAAAAAAATATATTAGATATAAATAAAATTTATACCATTCACTTTGAAATTGATAAGATGAATAATTAAAAAAAAAATTATTTAGGATAAGTATGATTTAAATATTTTATTAAATTAATTAAAAATATGAGAATTAATAAAATAAATTGAAATGATATTTATGGAATATTATAAATTAATTATTTGTAATATTAATAATAAATATAATACAATTATTTTATTTTTCGCTTGAAACCCCTTTAATCTTATACTATAGTTTAAAACTTAAACAATTCAAATCACCATCATCATCATCATCATCAATCGACTATAAAAAAAACAAAACAATTCTATAATTATTTTTTTCAATTTTATTTTTAAAATATATTATAAATAAATAATAAATAAAAATAATAAACCTTGAAATATGCACTTCTAGCATATAATAGATTTAAAATATCCAATGATATATTATTAAATAAAATTTATTGATTAATTAAAAATTAATTTTAATTTATTAGGAATAAAAATAAAAATAAAAATTTTTCGCTAAAAAAAATATTAACAGATTTATTTTTTTCTATCATTTGACTAATAAATTAATTGAGATTAGATAATATGTTTGTTTGTTTTTTGTTTTTTTTGTTTTTTTTTTAAATACCCTTACTTTTTATTTTAATATAAATACTTATTTACTAAGGATATTAAAATTTCATTTCGTTTAAAAATGCAAGTAAAGAATCGTTATTGCTGTTGTTTCGACGTTCGAATTGATAGATACCATTTCCGGTGTGTTTTCCAGTGTACTCCCGAAGTGGCAGGTGTTTTTTCCTCCCCATTCCCCGCCATATCACCTCCCTACCCCCTCCTCTCTCTTTCTATCTCTTTCTATCTCATTTCAACTTCTTAGATCGTCAGTCGAAGATAGAAAAACCGTCCGTTTCTTCCGGTCAAAATTTCAATCTATCTTATTTTCAATCTATATATCCCTTGTCTTAAATATCCCAGCAATAAATGATATATATATATATAATATATTTATTTATTTATTTATTTATTTGATTCATTCAAGTTTTTTTTTTTTGTTAAGTTAAAATCAAACGGCAAATAAAAAAATAAAAAACGAATGATAAAAAACAGAAGTCATGCTGATTTCATAAGATTTTCTAAGAAATTAAAAAATGACTAGTATTTTATTAAAAAGTAATTAGAGGAAAATTACTCTAATCCTTTTCAAATTAACATTTTTTTTATTTTTCAAATCATATTAAGAATTCATTGTAAACTCAAATAATTATTTATTTATTAGACTATATATAGTTAACTATTACGGTTTTTGTATTTTGTTTTTTTGTTTTTAGTTTAATAAAAATGTGATATTATTTTAAAAGATATTACCTAAATATTCAATAGAGAGAACAAATATAATTATTTATTTAAAAATTATTAAAAACAAAAAAAAAAAAACAAACAAATTTAAGATCAGCGACACTGATGATGATTTCCTTTAATTTATATATAATTAAACATCAATTATAATTGTAAAGCAGATAATAAGATTACATAATTATTAATTATTTTTTTTTCTTCTTTTCTTAAAATTATTATTAAAAATATATATATATTTTATTTATTTAATGACTATGATTATAGTGTAGTGGTTGGATAGAATCAAGCAGCGATATTTATCGCTATGGGAGGATCGTTTTTCATAAAATGTCGTTATACATAAATAAAAATTAAAAGCAAAAACTTGGTCAACTTCTTTCTCTTTTCTCCTTGCTTGGGTTGATTTTTTCTCAGCTTTTTGTGTCGTCTTGTTTCATTTTCTAAATACATATGTTCGCCATATGTGGGACTGTCTGTCTCGCTTTGGGCTCCCCCCCCCCTCCCCACACACCACCCTCTTCGGTCACCAACCAACCACCATCACAAGCGGGAAGAAGTCATTTTAATACAATCAATTGGTTCTTCGAATGAACTGTGAAAAAGATGACTGAGGAAAAATTTAGAAAAGAATTATACTCAAATTATTCACTCAATTATCAATATCGTCCCTCTTTATAACTTTTTTTTCCAATATTATTATTTTATTACCCTTACCATCTTTATTTCTTGATAGTAATTATTTTATAAATTTATAAATTAAAAATCTGGAGTGTCTCCACTCGACTACCTTGTAAATTTGAATTGGATTAATTAACATATATTATCGTTCAATTTAATTAAATGAATAAATAATATTTATTAAACCAGCGCGTGTTTGGCTCTTTGTTGATGACACCACGTTGGCGCGTGATTGGCAACCAACAGGTTAAAAAATTTAAAAAATTAATTCCGGTACTTTCAGCGGTTCAATCAAGCTGAAATTGTATATATAGCAGTTTTATACAATTTTTAATCATGTGAAAAACTAGCAAACATATATCTTTATTTTTACGGTCAGTTTAGAGCAAAAAAAATGAAAACTTGGTAGGTAATGACCCTCTTCCGAAAGAGCAACATTTCTCAAGAGTTGATAGAAAACTACGAATTTTGAATAATGCCCGTGTATCAAATTTCATTATTTTAGCTCAAACCGTTTTTGCCTAATCTTCACTACATACATACACATACACACATACACCCACAGAGAGAGAGAGAGAGAGAGAGACACAACCTTAGTGAAAATGACTCAGTGACCTTCAAAACGTATAAAAACATCAAAATCTCGACATCGGAAATTTTCTCTAAAGTAAAAATGAAAATTAATATAATGTAATAGAATTTTTTCTTTAGAATTGTTTTTATAGTATAAAAGTTAAGAAAAACTTTTAGTACCAATAATAATATATAAATAAAATGAAAAATAGATTAATATGATTGTCATTCCATTATTTACTATTTACTAATCGGTTTAAATTTTAAATACTTGAAGAAAAACAAAAAATGATTATGAAAAATGACAACTTTTCGTCTCTAAATCTAATTTTACTTCATCCTAGACGATTGTATGTAATAACTGTAAAACAGTAAATATGCTGTCAAATAAATTTTCTAACCGCCTCATAAAATTGACATTTAAATACTTTATTACCACTTGGTAAAGTAATTAATGATTTAAGCAGGTGACTTCTTCTTTTTCTTCTATTGTTTCCTTTTTAGGTTTTTTTTTTCTTAATGAATCGTAAAATTGGTAGTATATTTATATATATATATATATATATATATATATATATATATATATATCATCAGTGGGTGATAAATATATTCTAATGTAGATTGAATTATTTTTGAATTGATTCTATATTGATAGAAGAAGATGGACAATAATAATTGAAATGAAGAAAGAAAGAAAGAAAAAAAAAATTTGGATCTTTTTTAAGTAAAATTAGTGGGGGGCTATTACTAGTCTATATCCGTTTCCGGTCCCTCTCTCTCTCTCTCTCTCTTTCAGTGACTTGACGGGGGCGGGAGTTCAAAAATAACATCGCTTCGCAACCCGACAAAGACACTGAGAGACAGACAGACAGACGGACGGACAGACAGGCCGAAGAGAGAGAGAAAGAGAAAAGGGGGGCATAAAAACAGACAGTGAGTGCTCTGTGTCAAGAGGCAAGGGGGGGGAGGGTAGTTTTCCATTCAGATTGGGACTTATAGGCAAGAGCAGAAGCACCAGCATCGGGGAAATGAAACATCTGGAGACCATTAACGAGAGATCAACGTTTATGGTTCGATTCCGATAAGCAAAAAAAAAAAACAGAAAAAAAAAAGAAAAATATTTATTACCAATCAAATAATCAAATCAATAATGTTTACATTCAGAGAAAACATATGTTTTTTTGTCTTGATAACGAACTCTTCGTATTTTCCCTTTTGACTTTCAGGACTAGACTAGTACAATATTCTTTATATTATATTTTGTGTATGTATAATTAATGTATTAAAAGAATTCATCAAAGATAAAAAAAGGTAATTATTCAAATTAGTCTTAATATCATGGATTTGGGTATAATTATATCATCGGGTTCTTTTTTTTTAATTCCAAATAAACTTTTCTTAAGAAATTTTTGCGGGGCGCTTCTAGTTTACGAGAAAAAAATTATTAAAATTTGCATATAAATCCATTGATATTCGATTTAGTTACCATGTTTTATTAATTTGACCAACAGAGGGCTCTACCAATTTTCTGTTGTCTTTTTTTCAGTTCGCATTGAATATAGAAAAATTAAAAAATTAATTAATGAAATAATTTCCTTATATATCCAAACCGAACCGAAAAAAAAAATTAGTGAATGAGTGAATAATTAGTGAATTAGCCAATAAAACATTACTTAATGGCTGCACATTTCGACGTTCATAACCATCTATAATAATGTAATCTGTCAATCTTAAAAAAATCTTTATTTATCTGGTAAACTAGAAGCGACCCGCAAAAATTGCATAAGAAAAGTTTAATTGAAATTAAAAAAGGAGCCCACTTGTAAAGTTTTATCCAAATCTATGAAATAAAGATAAATTTGAAAAATTACCATTCAAATATGACATATTTGTAATATACCCTTGTATATACCAATGCACATTTTTAGTTATTTAATTTTCCCAACCCTAAGTCTCTTTCATTATCTATTTTCATACTATGTACTTACAACCATGATAAATAATAAATTTATAAATCTTAGTAAAAAAAAAAAATTATCACACTTTTCTAAAATCTCGATGAATCAATCTTTACCTTTGTGTGGGTGAATATGTTTAAAGAAGGCATCATAAAATTTGTCTCCACTTTATTTTCTCATATCTATAAAAATAAAAAAAGATATTTAGATTAAATATTATAAATCTTTACTTATATATATTTAATATGATATCAAAAAAAAAAAGACAAGGAAGAAATTATATAGAAAATTATCTTTATGATATTTGATTAGGGATTGAGACGAAAAGAGGGAGAGAATGAAGGGATTTTTTTTTAGTTAAGAATTATTATATATATATAATTTCTTAAAGTCTATTAAATAAACATTAAACCCTCCCTTTATTTGTGTTTGACGCCTGATGTCTTTTTTGACGAAAATAACCCTTTTACAACCCTTTATTCTTCTTCTTCTTTTTCTTGTTCAGCTTCTTTTTTCCCCCCATTCACTTTTTTCTCACCCTCTATTTTCTTGACTTACACATATACACATTTACACACAGACACAAACAACGTCTTTGACTCTTCTTTTTTTTCCTTCTTTTCACTAACAACAGGTGGTTTCGGCCAAGACACTCCTCCTCCTCCTCTTCTCATCTGTTTTTATATCGTCGTAATAAAAATATTCATAATAAAATATTTATATAATATATATAAGATAGATATGTATCATAAAAAGTACAATAATTCGTTACAAAGGTGTTGAAAGTTGAATTGGAGGTTATACATATTTTATTTTATTCTTATATAGTATTCTTAAATGTCATATTATATTATAGTATATTATATATGCATGATTAGTATTTAATGTTTATTTTAAAAAATATTATATATAATTCGTATTATAATAGGTTTTATCCGGAATAGACTTACTATACGGTTTAAAAAAAAACTTTTGGTTAAATATTCTGCTCAAATTTGTTTTTAAGGGGAAATCACAAATTTCAATTATAATTTGAAATATGAATTATTATAAAATATTTTCTAGTTTCAAAATATTATATTTTTATCTACGTTTTTCAATTGTCTAAAAAAAAATTGGTCCTATCTTAAGTGTTTTCTTATTTGATCTTTCATATTGAAGTGTGAGGAGGGCTATCATTTTATTTTAAGGGTGAATATAAATGACATTGAATAAAAAAAAAACAACTTCTTTCATCCTCTTATTACACCCTCTGGTTTCTATTTTTTTATTTTTTTTTTAACCAACCATCTTTAGTCCTCCACCCTTCTATGAATCTTGGTTTTTTCCGGTTTTGGCGTGTCTTCGACACCAAACTCTCAATCCACCCCATTTGATGTCAAAATAACCCTCCATCTTATGTTCCAACCGATCACCCTCTCTCTTTCACTTTTTTTTCCTGAAATCCTTACTTCGTCCTCCCCCCTCCCCATCTCTCTTCTCACCACTTTCTTCTTTCACTTTCTTAAATCAAAGAGAGAGAGAGAGAGAGACAACAGGTGGTTTCGTCCACCTAATCCCCCCCCCCCCCCTTACTCTTTAATTCAACTCAAACCCAATCTTTTTCTTCCCTTTTAATTTCCTCTTTTTTTAAAAAAAATAAAATAAAATAATAAAAAAAGGAATTTCTTAAAATTAAATCAAATTGAAAATTAATCACTTTTTAATTTTTATTTTTAATTTATCATCGACGTAGGTATATAATTATTTATTATCTCGGAAATTTATTTGTTAAATCTAATTAAATGTGAAAATAAAATTATAAATTTAATACAATTCAATTTTCATTTTAATTATGATATTATATAGGTATTACCTACAATTATTATATATATATATATAAATATAATATTGAATTAAATAATAAAATTAAATCCTACCTTTAAGCATTATTCGATAATATAAGTAAAGTATATATATAGATAGATAAGAATACTCACACATAAATAAAATAACGATTTCGTTTTGTTGTTTTTCTGATAAATTCTTTAAATTTATTCCTGTCTCTCAATTGAAATAAATTACTATTGTGGTTAAACGTCATTTCCACTCCCCCGCTTTTTATTTATTTTTTTTTTTTAACATTCTAATCTCTACTTTTTTTTCCTCTTTCATTAATAATATTACTTTTCAATCATTTTCTTTTTAAAATAAGTTATTTATTTATTTTTATTAGACAAGTTTTAAGTATATTATTAAATTTAAAAATATGAAACTAAATTAGAAATAAATATTTTGTTTGGTTATAAGAAAATTAATATAAATGACATTTCTGTACATTTAATGGATGTCTTTGTCGTTTTTTCTTCTTCTTCTTCTTCTTCTTTTTTTTAATAGAACCGGTAATAATCTTTTATCGATAATAAATTAATATACAAACACAATATTTCGAATGTAAATAATAATTTATTATATTAATTTGTCGTGTCTAACTAATAATAATTTCAATTCTTTAGTTGTTATTTTTTTTGTTTTTTTTTTTGTTTTTTGCCAATTTCGTTTTTGACAGCAAACAAACCGACAGACAATTCAATTCAATAGAATATTTGCTCCATAAAAATCGAGACAGGACATTTATTATTTATTTAAAGAAAGGTTTATGTGTGTATATGTGTGCGTGTTTGTATGTGGAGGTTTACGTTTTAAAACAGTCTGATCCCGATCGTGGGTTACGGTGGGGGAATAGTCATCGGATGATATCATCTGATGCATGCGAAATGATGTCACCCATAGCCTCGCGATCGCGTTAATTGATTCGCGCCCAAGACATTCTTTCCAATAACACTGTGGAGGGAGAGAGAGAGAGAGAAAAAAAAAGCCGGAATTGCATTTCGAAAGCAATTCGCCATTTCAATAAATTCCTATTTCATTAAAATCATTTAATATAATATAATATAATCACCTTTCCATTGCCTCCGGGGCTATTTATTATCATCAAGGATTTTTCTTTTAATATACTTTGCGCCGGTGAAAAGAATGTTAATTGAAATTTATACTAAGTAGAGGAGAGGGGGACGACGTTAGAAAAGACGACTAAGTGAAGAGGAGGAGGGGAAGGAGAGGATCTTTACGATTATATCATGAAAACTCAATTATTCACTCTCACTAGTTGTTAGCTGTTATATTTTAGTAAATAAAACTTAGCTAATCATTTTCAGAAGCCCCTATTCCTGATAATCGAATCAGGAATTTCCAGCTAAACAAGCAAAAAAATTTTCTTTTTTTTTTCATTATTTCGGTGATTAATCAGAAAAGCGGCGGTTTCTTTTTCTAACAGCCTATCTCTTCTTTATTCACCAAAATCAATCTATACTTGTCGTTCCCTCATTCCACTAAGCCTGTCCACCCTTTCAAAAGGGCCTTTGCACTTCATCCATGGACTATTGACACAATCGAGGAAGGAACCAATAAATTAGAATATAACAGCAGGCCATTCAAATAATAGCTTTAAGGGGGGACCAACCAAACGCGAGTGAAAGAGAGAGAGCCAAAAAAAAGATGTACTGATATATTAATTCAATAATCCAAAAAAAAAAAAAAAAAAAAGTGATTTTTTATTCTTTTATTTGAAAAAGAGTGTAGAAATATCCGGAAAAAGGAGGGATATTCCAATAATAAATAAATTATCAATCCAATTGGAAGATATCAATATATATAATTTCCTATGTATGTGTGAATGTATGTATAAAATATCTGCAACATTATGAAGTTAGCTACATATTTAGAATTTTATAATTTACAATTTTTATAGAATTTTAATCATAAAAGAGATTTTATTAAACATAATAAACATAAAAAGAAATATATTAAAATTATTAATTTGTTACTAACTTCATTTGTTTAGTTATTATTAAATATATTGAAAAAAAAATATTACAACGATTTGTGAATAAATTTATTAATTTTATATTTAAACATTGTGTTGTTTTGTAAGTATTTGAAACAAAATTTCTTATAAATTATTATTATTAATCAATCTCGTGCGGCTAGAAGCCGCCTGTCCCTCTAAGAAGAATTTTATGCCGCTGGCAACATATAATGACGGGAACAGTTATTACTAATAATAATAATAATGACAAATTTCAATTGAAAAATTGACAAAATCAAAAAAAAAAAAAAATTGAAAAAAATTCCATATGATATTTAATTACTAAATACTTAGTATGTGTATAAATGTTTTAGAATTGGTTAATCATCTTTCAATGATAAAGTAGTGCGTGGGTGTTTTTCATATTAATCATCATCGTCATCATCATGTGTGTAAAATTGATGTAAGGCAAAGAGGGACGATCGATCGTCAGTCAATCAGTTGTGTCTTCTGAGTTGTCTAGACCCACGGCGCCCTTCGTTACCCGGCCAATTCGACATCCCTGGCCTCCTCTTCCTCCTCCACCTCCACCTCCATCTCACCCCACCCTACCACCTTCTCTATTCACTCACTCCTATTACGATTAAAGCAAATCCCTTTCAAATCGAGGAAAATTTGATCAATATATCAACGGCAATAGTTTCATCAAAGAATCCCAGGGAGAGAAGAGGTCACTGGAATAGATGGAGTGAGTGAATGTGGCCGTGTGGAGAAATGGTGGAGGGGGTGAAGGGAATTTCCGATGAGAAGAAGGAGAGTAGCAAAAATAAAGCGCGAAGATAAATATGAACCGAGAAAATATATCCGTTCATAAAATCAATAATTTAAATTAAAATAACATTTATATTCGATACACAAAAGTAGATATATATATATATATATATAAGATGGCAGGTTTAATCAAATGGACTATAGAAAGATTTGTTTGCTAAAAACATTTTATTACATTAGAAAATTTTTTAAATATTTACAATAAATACAATAATATATTCTTACCTAAAAACAAATTGGTTTTATAGTCAATTCTTATCTTATCTTATTAAAAACTTAATAGTATATCTAATGGTTTTCCAATTTATAAAATCTAATTTTCCTAACCTTAACACACAACAATTTCGTGTCATTGTTGTGATACAAACTTAGAAATATTAAATTAATATAATTAATATTATTTATTTATTAATATTAACTTAATATAATTACTATTAATTATTTATTAATATTAACTTAATATAATTAATATTAATTATTTATCAATATTAATTAATAATATTAATTATTATTAATAAATAATTCATATTCATATTCATGTGATACCAACTTAGGAATATTAAAATAATATAATTATTATTTTACACATATATATATATATAACTAAAATATTTAAAAAAATATTTATTTATCATTTAAATCGTAAGTTAATGAAGAAAAGCAAACAAAAAAAATAATAATTAATAATATTTATACAAATAATTATTTTCTATTATCTATTATCTTTGTACATATATACATCGATTGAATTATATATTTCACATTTTAATATTATTGTAATCTCTCCCAACCTTTGTTTTATATTTTGCTTAAAATTGTAAAAGTTTTTGAGCTATACACTTTAAACATGCGGGGTGTCCCCCCATTCCTTCTCTCTCTCTCTCTCTCTATATATCTCACAGAATGATAATTTTATTTTAACTAATTACTTTTTTTTGGTTAATTAATGTTTAATTATATTGTATATTTAAAATATCTTTGACATGTTATTACTCTCTTTAAACTCACAATGAATGATTCCATACAATTTTTTTTTTAATATAAAATATACTTTACTAAGAATATTCTGTTGTTCTTTTATTTATTTATTTTTTTAGAACGATTAATTGATTATCGAAGTTGGCTGATAAAGTTGTTCAATTTTTTTTTTTTTTACTTTATCCTTGTTTGATTAGTCAGTTAAATAACATATAATATATGTATAATAGAATAAAAATAAAAATAAATCAATTATGATCATACATAATACATCGATTTATTATATATAAATTGAGTATTGTTAATTATTTCTTAGGGTATACAAAATGTATTTTTCTTTCTCTTAAATTTTTTTTATATATAAAATAAAAAATAAAAATATAAAATATACAAATTCATTAAAACATAGAGAAAGTATATTCGTATATACTCCTATATGATAATGCCAAATAATATATAATTGAATGTTTTTAAATATAAAATTTTATAAATTTTTAAATATATATTTATAACATCAATTGAATATGTTTTTTTTTTTAAATAGCAAGACTAATTAAAGCATGCATCGAAGCGACAAATATTCTTGACGCTCTAGCTAGTTGAATCGTTGAATGTATAATTAAATTTTTGGATTAAAAAAAAATAATAATAATTAATGCTATTATTAAGCATTTTTATGTTTTAAATTTGTTTTTAAAATTGGATTCTATTTAAATAATATATTTTTTTTTTTGCAAAATAAAAGAGCAAATATTTATTTTTATTTTTATTTGTGCAAGTATTTTGTGTGTATATTTGATTAATTAAATTATTATAGAAAAATTAATTATCTATAAAGAGAATAAGAAAAAAAGTAAATTCTAATAGATTTATAATATTGTAAAAATTAAAAGAGGTGAGAGAGAGATGTGTGTGTGTGTGTGTATACCTTTGGTATGACACCAAGGTCATTTGAGTGTAGTACTATAGAAAAGCCTGTTCTTCTTTGCCTATGTGTAATAATATGTGTGTATGTGTGTATGTATGTGTGTGTGTGGTCAGTCAGTCAGTCAGTCGTCACACCTGGCTCAAATTAAACCTCCTTCCACCCGCCAATTTTCCTATACACATGAATAAAATTAACATATTATATTTTATTAGATTAAATAAATAATTAGTCCTATATAACTGAAATTTTAACGATCGATTAAAATGTGTTGTTTGGTCGGTTTTTTTTTGTGTTAATCAATTCGAAGGTGTGTTTGTGTTGATGTGTGCGTGTTTATCCGTTTGTCGGCATATTTTTTTTATATGTTCTTTTTTAATACATCCAATAGAATGTAAGAAATGTTACCTAACATAGTTGATACTTAAAAAAAAAAAAAAATAATAAAAAAATATAAAGATTAAAAGAAAAATAATAAATACTTTTAATCAATTGATCCATTGGATAGATTCCTTTTGATTCTATAGGAAAAGTAAATATTTAACAATTCATATTTTTTAAAAATTTATTTGTATACTAGATGAACTCGTTGCAAACGGTGTTTGCAATTTAAGTTTAACCTAAATTTGTAACTAACTTCATAATGTTACAGACATCACGTACATACATACATACGACGGAAATTATGTTGTTTGATTTTTTATATCTTGTATATTAGGTACTAAAAATTAAACAAAAAAAAAATATTGTAATACAGATTTTGATTGATATATTGTATAAATCAGACAATATAATCACAAAACGTATAATAATTATTAGTTAAAGAATATTTTTTTAATTTTAATTTTTTATTTTATAATCTTTTTTTTTTAATCTACTCTCAATATTTATTTGTTCTAATGAAACTAATGAATATTATACTTTTATAAATTATTATCTATCATATTTAATTACTTGTTAATTGTAAAAAAAAAATATTTGCACTAAAATAAAATAAAAGTCAATTAATTTTTATATACGGCATACAGTAATTTTTTTTTTTTTTTTTTTTTTTTATCAAAAAACATTTATAGATATGTATAAATATATAATATATAATTTATTAACATTTATTATTGAAAAAGATAAAAACCAATTGGAAAAATTTATTGAATATAAAATAATATACTATATTATATGTCTATTATAATAATTAAATATAAAAACGTATATATTAATAAAAATATTCAATTTTCATTATTATTATTATTATTTGTTTGTTTATCAGATTTTAAGGTTCTTGATATTTATAATGTAATGCTTTAATTTTACTAAAAAAAAAAAAAAAATTAAAAAAATCTTATTACACGTGAGAAAGTTCTCTTGAGATTAACAATGATTAACGTAGATAAGCTGATAAAAACTGATTCTACTTAACTGTCAATCATTATTACATATTAAGAAAAAACAAGTATAGTAATAATAAATATTTACATTTCTAGATATATAAATCAAATCTGAATTAAATATAAAAGAATTATCTAAAATCAGGATAATCGTTTCTAAAATATCTTTTTTTTTTATTATGAAAGTCCATTTAATAATTTAATACACTTTTGTACTATAATAAGGATAATCACCTTGTCATACTGTGGAAGATCAAGTTACAACACACCAATAAATTTCCTTCTTTTCATGGATTATTATTATTATATATTGGTTGTATGTATCTAAGATTCTTGTGCAAAGTGTTTTAATTCATTATACAACAGAGTGAGTGTTTTCTTTTCTTTTTTTTTTGAACTGTTTACACATATGGAACATTTTTCAAGCATCAACCTCTATGAAATTCTAATATGATAACAAAAGTTGTTGTTTTCTTCCACTTGAATATTAGCATGAAACAATCGAAACCTTTCTTTTCTTATATCTTAAAATTTATTATAAGCACCTCTCCTTGTCTTGTCTGTTGACACAAATCAAAGAGAATCCACAATGGATGATGCAGGTCCAATAAAAACTATTCTCTTGCACGGCGGCGCCAACCAAGGGGCTACGCCCCACGCCACGCAGACAACAAACACTTCACCACATTCGATATGTTGTGTGTTTTGTCCCTGACTATGTGTCGAATGAATTAAGCTTATTCAGATTAGATTAAATATATATATATATATATATATATATTTCCTCCATATCATATAAATGTTTAAAAAAAAAAAAATTCCACTTAATTCCAATTAATTATTTTGACGAAATTTTATTTTTGAAAAAAATAAGATTTTATTTAATTTCATAACAAATTATTTCTATTTTATTTCATAAGAAAATAATTAAACGCCTACAATTTAAAATTAAAGTTTAAAGTTACTAATCAATTCTTTTATATATATATTATATATATTTACTTAATACTAATATAAATTTCATTTCCGTATAATAAAAAAAATAAAAAAAAAAAAAATTAAATATCAATATCCCTCTACATACAAATTAATGAAACAACATACTGATAATTTTATTTTATTTTATTTTATTTTTACACCAATTAATTAATTATTCATATCTTAAAATGTATCATTATAATAATAATAATAATAATAATAATAATAAATAAATAAATAAATAACAAGATACGATTTCTTTTAATTTAATGAAAAAAAGACAAAATTTATAAAAACAGAATGATAAATAAGTTTAATTTAACTATAGTTTATATATAAAAGAGGATAATGATCCCCTATAAACTTTTTATTTTATTTATTTATTTATTTATTTTTAAAACAAAATATCAACCAATTTAATCAATAAATAATTAAATAATAAAGAGAACTATTTAATATATTATTATTTTAATAAAACAAAACAAAAAAAATTGATTTTAAATTTTAATTTTTAAATTCTAATTTATATATATATAGGGTGATCATATTTCGAAAACACCAAACCGGGATCTTTTGTTTTATTTTTTTTTTTTTTTTTTTTAGAACCATATTGAATGAAAAATCGAAAATAAGAGCGAAACTGATTGTAAGAAAACGTTAGTCGGACCTAAATATTTAAAAACCGGGACAATAGACTGACCCGAAGACATTTTTCGGGACGCCGGGACAGAGCCCGTAAAACCGGGACGTTTGGTTACCCTATATATATATATATATTATATATTATATTTTAGATCATTTAAATCAAAACTTCTTAATTAAATGTGAATATTTATAAGAAAAATTAAATCTGTATTCATTTATATAATATACTTATTAAAAATAATCCACTTTTGATCAATTCTATTTGCATTATTATTATTAATATTATTTTTAATATTTCTCTGATGTGTTCAAGTAAATCTATCCCTCTATCTTTCTTTATCCCTTTCTGTTTCATTCTCTCTCACTTACTCTCTTCTCTAAGGGGTTGGTTGTATTTTAATTAATCTCCCTTAATGTAAGGGGGGACTGCTTGGTTTTTCTCTCTCTCTCTCTCTCTTTCACCCTGCTCTTATATATATATATATATATATATATCCATATACATCTAACGCGTTGTGTCTAAAGATCAATAGAGAGTCGAACCTCTCTCTTTCTCTTTCTCTCTCTCACTCGAAAAGTGAGAGAGAGAAAGAGAGGGAGAGACTTATTAGACATTACCTCCTCTCTCTCTTTCGAATAAGGGAAGGAAAGGGTTGAGGGTTTCCAAGGGCTGAAGCGGGAGACGAAGGGCCTCGGCTGTATCGAAAACCAAAACCGAAAGAGAAAATGAATGCTAGAATGAGACAGTGAGGGTGGAAATAATTAAGACAAAACCGATCTATATTAATTAATAAATCTTTTTCTTTTTTTTTTTTTACTTTTCTTTTTCACCAATATAACTTGAATATTCTTTAATGAATTTTATTTTTTTTTTTTTGCAATTTATTATTACTTTTAGATTAATTGAAATATATAAGAAATAATTTATAATTTTAGTATTTGAAATTGAAAATCATTGATTATACTTTGGGAAAAGAAGAAACAGTTTTTTCTACCGATCATCTCTATTTTTACAATGTGAATTAATCGTAGTTTAGTATTTGACAAGGATTTTCATTTAAAAATAAAAATACAGAGAGTGAGTGAAAAATAATGAGTGCTCTACAACCTTGTGTGATTATCTTCTATCATAGAATGATGTGATTTAAATAATTGTAAAATTTAAAAGATTAATTTTTATTATTCTTTTTTGAATGATTTACTTATTATATTATAAAGGATGGTAATAGTTTGAAGAAGGAGTATGGGGGGGGGGGGAAGGATAAAGATTAAACAGCACACACACACACACAGACATATATATATATATTTAATCATAATCCTATATGATGAAAAAAAAAATTAGTAGGATTAGTTTTATTATATGAGCCACACCTAAAATAATGATCCAACAAATTAAATGGCGCCTAACAAATATTTAAATTGAATTTACCTTCTTTTTTTCTTTCTTTTTCTTTTGTTCTAGATATACTGATTCTTTCCTTTCCTCTCTTCGCATTTATCACACACATTTATGGGTATCATAATTTCTCTCTCTTAATCCTTTTTTCTTGCCTATTATCCATAAGAGGTTGATTTATTTATTTTCTTTTTCATATTTAACATTTATAAGATAAAATAATATACATATATATATACTTTGGTTAACTCTTTAATTAAAAATTAATTAGTTAGTTTAGAGAATGGAATTATTATTATTTTTTGTTTTTTCACTGTCCATTGGCAACCACTTGTTGATATTGGAAAAATTGAAAAGAGATCAATATTTGAAAATAAAATTGTCTGGTGTTGGATAATCAAAGCGTTTTCCCCCGTGATGAGCCACCACCACCACCCCGTTTTCAATTCTACCCCCCCTCTCAAAAAAAACCCTAATAGAGAGACAAAGTGAGGCGTTTATCGAATGAATAAATAAATCAGATCACCTATACATCCTCCTCCCTTTCACCCCCCACACCCTCACTCCCAAACACATACACGCATACATTCTCAATTAAGCTGACTTTCCAATCAAACAAACCACTAAACCCGCTTCGATTCTCTTTATTGAAATATTCATAATGTGGTCACTACGGGGGCGTTTATAAAGCGAAAAAGGAATTGATCCTTTACGTTTTAGTCTCAAGCCTAATAAATTATTCACTAAAAGAAGAGTGAGAAAATAAATAAATAAATAAATAAACAATTTATCTACTTTAAATAAAAAAAATAAATAAATAAAATAAAAAACAGAAATCAACCAAAAATAATGTTCAGAAACAAGTGAAAAAATAATCAAAAAAAACTTTAAAAATAGATCATTTATAATTTGTTTTAGAAAATAAAATTGATTAAAAAGTCTTTAAATTACAAAAAAAAAAAAAATAAATAAAATAAAACATAAAGTAATGATATATTTTAGTTATGTTGTTTATCACATGATTTTAATATATATTTACTATTTTATGTTCATTTTATTAGATAACACATAGAATTTTTATATTCTCAACATACTTTTATTTATTAATTTTAAAAAGAATAAGTCTAATGGGTGAAATATTATAATTACGACGTATCGATAAATTTTATTAATTATTTTAAAGGATTATTATCATTATCATGGAATTATAATCAATTTATTGTTGTTTTTGTTCTTATTATTATAATATCTTTATTGGTAATTTAACAGATAAAATTTATTTTTATTGATATTTTTAATTTGCAAAAAAAACATTAGGTCATTAAAATAATTATAATTTACATTAATAAAGAAAGAGGTGTATAATAATAGCATATATGTTAGATCAGTGGTTGATATTGAAAAAATTTTAAAAAAAGTCGGAAATGTTTAAGAGCCTAGTCCCAAAAACGTTTTACCTTTCTTTTTCTCATAATCTCGCGGCACACTAAAGTGCCGCGGCATAGTGTTTGAGCATCACTGTGTTAGATATTTTGAAAAATAAAAAAAACAAAAATATTTCTAAAAAATTGTTGAAATATTTATCTATATATTATATAAGTTAATATTATTATATTATGAATGATTTTTAAAACGACTATATTCTTAAAAAGTCTAATTGATGTTTGTTTTTTTCTACAAAATTTAAAATTTATTATTTTTTTTCAAGTCATGATCGACATATTGCTAGCAATTTTTTAATAGATACAAACATTGGTTATTAATTGATGGTTTCACAAACTGCCTGGATTAAAAAAAAAATAAAAAATCAAACGAAATGGCGGAGATGGACTATCGAGGGGGGTGATAGAGAGTGAGAGACCCTGGAATATGCGGGGTAGGGTGCCAACCAACTGCCAATTGAAGGGCAAAAGAATAAATGATTCCTCGTTAATCAAACATTTTTAAGAGTTTTCATCGCGCTAAAAAAAATAATCGGAGCCGATTTTTTCTGTCTGTCATTCGATCCAATTAATCTTTATATAAGTATTTGAGAAAATAGCAAAAAAAAAAAAAAATGAAAATGAAAATTGAAAAATAAGTCATAAAGCAAACAACAGCAACAACCACACAAATTCAAACTTTCAATCAAAAATATACAATTTAATAATTTTTTAATTTTAAATTATAGATATTTCATTTTTTTAAAAAAAAATATTTAAGTATATTTTTCTTAATACAAACAGGTTTTTTTTTTTTTTTTTTGATACAAAGTGTAAATTTTTAATTTTATAATTTATTCATTAATTAATTCCCCTTCATTGGATATCCTTTTACCAACTTTTATAAATATTAAGTAAATACTCATTAGAATAAATTCCATAGAGCAAAACAAATAAAGTAATATTTTAATCATTCTCTCTCTCTCTCTCTCTCTGTTTGGACAAAATAGATTTAATCATTAGGAAATTTTACACAATTATAAATACTATTCGATTAGGATTTATCGATGATGTTATTTTCTGCGGTTTTCTGTTCAGACAGATTTGAAGTTTATTAAGATAACGTAAATAATTTGAGAAGATGGTTGGAATTCGAAGTATCCCCTTTTCTTGAGAAGGGAAGAAAACCAACCATCCAACCAACCAACCAACCTTTCCCCAACGTAGAAGTGAGAGAGCAAAATCCGTTCAAGGGGATACCAATTGACTTGAATGTTAAATGCTTTGGAAAATCACATGAAGAGATTGAATGAATAATCATTACAAAATCAGTACAACTGGTGATGAAAAAAAAAATGTCTTATATGGAATGAAAAAAAAAAAAAAAATCAATGAAGGATTTCTTCTTTTCTATATATCGCTTAAAAATATATTATTATTCCAAAGAAAAAGTAAAAATATATAATATAAATAAATAAATAAATAAAATGTATTATTTCCGCAATTTCTTGGAGAAAATATTTACAAGGTGAGAGAACCAATATGAAAATTAAGAGAGAGAATGATTCCTTTTTATTCTGTGCAACATTTCAACTAAATAAGTAATTATATTTGTTTTCAAATGATCAATGAAAGGATTTTCGCAAGGATGAACTATAGAAAGTAGTAAAAGTAACTTTAAAGGAAATGACAGGGGTGAGGAACTTTGTATTAGTGGAGTGTGTGTTAGTGGGGGGGGGGGGGGGGGTTGGAGAATGGTAGGTGGAAGTGAATTTATGTTGAGAGCATGCCAGGGCAGGCCAACTAGCCTAAAATTAACTTTCGTCGAGTCACACGAAATATTTTTATCAAATAGAAATAAAATAAAAAAATGATAATAATAAAATAAATTAAAATAAAATAATAAAGTGTATTATTTTCCAGAGGGACTGGAAAAGGTTTAGAAATGAAATTGGTTTAATAATAAAAAAAAAACTCATCTAAATATACATACATCACAGATACTAAATCTATAATAATAATAAAAAATCAGGGTGGTGAATATTTTCTGATTTTTTTTTTTATTTATATACAATCCACCAATGTATAATAATAATTATTATTAATAATAGACTAAATATTGCATCAATTTGTTTTTGTTTTTTTGTTTATTTATTTGATTAGAGTGTAAAAAGAGAAATGAGAAATAAAAATGTATGAGATTTGTTATTCAAAATTATAGGCTACACACAATCGATTTGTCATATAAATAAAAATTAAAACTGTTTCACGTTTTAATATATATACCTACCTACACACATCTATAGATAGATAACTATGTATATATATATATATATAGATATAAATCCAATCCAATTTATCCCTGAATTCATGATCAAAATAGATAACCATCTTATATTTATATTCGTAATACATTTTTAATTTAATTTAAATAAAATAAAATAAAATAAAATAAAAAAACTAAGATAATTTCTAAAAAATAATTTATGAAGAATTTAATAATAAAGTTTTAGATCAGTGATTCTCAACCTTTTTTTTTTTACCGCGGCACACTTTTAAAGGTTTAAAAATTTGACGACACTCAAAGAAAAAGATAAGGATAAAAGTTTACCATATTGAAAAAAAGTGGTTCCAAAAATGATTTTTTTTTTAGAACCAAATTGAAAAAATTTAGAAAAAAGTCGGAAATGTTTAAGAACCTAGTCCCAAAAATGTTTTACCTTTTTTTTTTAATCACTGTTTTAGATGGTAAAGACTATACATAAAAATTATTGAAATAGTTTGGTAGAATGACAGACAGACACACTCATTGTAACTTGAGTTAAATTTTTTTCTAATTTCTCTAAAATCTTATTTTATTTTCACAATAAAATATATAATTAATTTAATACTTCAAATATAATATTAATAATATTAATAAAATGATTAATCCACAATTTCTACTATTTATAAATAATCCTTTTGTTAATGATATATTAAATATATTAATTAAATAAGTATGTATGTAGATTGTAGATGAGATAGGTAAGTATATTATGTTGAAAAAGATTTATTTACATGAAGTTAATTTAGTGGAGTACTTTAGATAATTTCGTTAGAGCTCTTCCAAATTAGCGGCTAATTTACACCCCCTCTTTGGACGAATTGGAAAGTTGTGGATGAGAAGAGGCATTGGTTTTAGGCCCCCGTAATTTGTCTTCGGAAGTGAGATTTCTCATTCCCAATTGGGTCTCTCTCCTCTGGCTTGCAAATAGGAAATGGCTTGACTTCATTGAGTAGGGAGGTGCATCCCTCATCCTCCCCCTCCCCCAAAGAGTGGATTCCTAACATGACTTTGGTTCACCCCAAAAAGGGAAAGGGTTTTACACCAAAAGAGCGTGGTTAGGTCCGAGGTTTAATTCAACCTCACAATCACATACCTTCACAACACTAACAAATAATAAAAATAAACTAAAATTAAAAGTAAAAAAAAACAAAACAAATGCAACAAAAGTTATATATAATATTGATAATTTTTTTTTTTTTTTTTTTTGTTAATATTTTTCTATTTAAATAACTAATTTTTCAAGATGAAGTCATTAAGTGGTTGCCGTCGGTTGAGTCATGCGGAGCAAATTTGTATTCAGGACAATTAAATTCAACCAGAAGTAGTAGTTGGATTAGCTAAGTTGATAGGGAGAACCAGACAAACAGAAAATACCACACACAACAAAACAAGGAAACAAAATAGTAAACTTTTTTTTTTCACTCCAAATGATTATAAATAGAAACAAGCAAATTAAATTTAGATATTAGAACATTTATAAATAAAAATAAATAAATATATATATATAAAGCCTTTATAATTTAATAGTAAGCAACAACAAAATATTGTTTATACTTTAAAAGTACATATAATTTTAATAATTTAATGGAATCTCTTTTATTTAATTCTATAACTATAATTTTATCAAAATTATTATAAATATATAGATATATAAATATGGATAATATATAATTATTATATATTTATTTAATGTTTAAATCTTTTAGTTTTACTATAATAATAATATATAATAAATAATGAAATTTAATTATCATAATTTCTTAATTTTAAATCAATTGTCGTTTATATATTTTTTCCCTTGGTTTGTATATTTCTATCATTAAAATAAAATATAAATAATCGAGTAGATTATGAAATTTTAATTGATTTATTTATAAATATGTATTTATAAAAATTAAAATCTTATATAATCTATTGTGTTCATTTTTCTAAAAAAGAAAAAAAAAACAGTTTTGTTGTTCTAATGGTTACTCAATACGTTTATTTTCTTGTCTTTTCGATTTTTTTTTTGAACTTTGAAGGATTGATTGCAATACAATCATTTTTTTTTTTTTTTTTTTTTGATAAATATCACGAAACGTTTCGTTCGTTCATTGAGTGAGGGTAGGCGATGATGGTAGTATAGCACAAGAGGGGACAAAAGGTGGGGGTTCCGAATGTAGTGAGAGGAGTGGGGGAGGTAGATGATTTCGACATTAACATTATTAGTCACGAAATCTAAAGAAATATATATATATTTATGGGGGAGAAGGTGAAATTGAGTGGTGAGGGTAGAAAAAAAAATTTACAAATCGATTTCGAATCGATCATAAAAAAAGGATTAGACGATATCAATAATAAATTAACTATAATATATACATATATATATATATGTAGGAATCGATGAATATTATTTGAAGGTGAATTTTATAATAATCGTACAATGTGTAGCTGGAAATTAATATTCTTACTTATATTATATAGATATGGTGACCATAATTCGAAAACACTAACACTTTTTTCAGAACAAAATTAAAAAATTTAGAAAGTCGGAAATGTTTAAGAGCCTAGTCCCTAAAACGTTTTGCCTTTATTTTAGAACCAAATTGAAAAAAATTTAGAAAAAAGTCGGAAATGTTTAAGAGCCTCATAATCTCGCGGCACAGTGTTTGGGAATTAATATTCTTAGTTATACTATATAGATATGGTGACCATATTTCTAAAACACCAAACCGGGACAAACTGTTTACCTTATTTTTTTTAGAACCAAATTGAAAAATTTTAGAAAATAAAAGTCGGAAATGTTTAAGAGCTTAGCCCAGAAAACATTTTACCTTTGTACTAAATGTTCTAAATATTGAAAAACGGGACAATAGGCTCTCCCGAAGACATTTTTGGGGACGCCGGGACAGAGCAGCTAAAAACGGGACGTTTGGTCACCCTATATATAGTTATAGATATACCAAATAAATGAAAAAAACAATATAATAATTTATTTAATACTAAATAAATAATTTATAAATAAAAATTCGAAATATATATTTAAAATTTCGAATTTTATTTAAATAAGATTTATTTTTTTAATTATAAATAAATTTTATTCTTTGAGGAATTTTATACCTATTTTATTATCATCCTTTAACCTCACTCTCTCTCTCTGATTTTTTTTTTTTTGTGTTCCTACCATATTACTTAAAAATGGTCATCTAGATAACAAAATATTTTTCACTTTTAAAGAGGAAAAGAGAAAATTTTTAAATAAATAAATAAATAAAATATACAGAATCAAATAAATAGTTTCATATAAATACCTAAATTAATACAAAACAAAAAAAAAAAAACAAATAGAAAGATAAATCGAAAGAAATATTTTTCCCATCGAAAACGATTTCAAAGAAAAAAAAATAGATAGATAGATAAATAGATAGAAAGAGAGAGAGAGAGAGAGAAATAAATACATTACATTAAAAATAAAAGTAGAAATATTCTCTTTTATCATAATAATTAAAAAAATCGATATTTTTTTACTTTTTTTAAATTTGTTAATAGTTTAAATTTTTGATAATGATTTTTACGAAAAATTCTTCAACCCTTTCTTCACTCTCCTTAAACCTTCCCCTTTTTGTACTCATTAAAAAAAAAATCCTATCCACTCTTTTGCTCTCTTGTATTTCTTTTGCAGAAAAATTTCAACTGGATGCGTCATATATATATAGATATATATTTTCCAAACTATTTGGTCTCTCATTTGGCGGCGCCCTTTGATCTCTCTCTCTTTCCCACTCAATCTGGACTGCTGCCTTCACTCTTTCTTTCCCCCCCTCCCTCTCCCCTCATACATACATACATACTCACACACACACACACATATCCCTCTCCTCTCTCTCTTTTACCTTTCTTTCTTTAACTCCTTTACTACTTCTTGCTCTTAATCTCTTGTTTGTTTGTTTGTTTGTTTTTTTAAATCAAAGTTGTATCTTTTAAACTCATAATCGAAACGTTTGCTTTCTTTCTTTATTTTTTTACTTTTTTTTTTTATTAATTAAGTACCAAAGAACAAAATTTATTATAATTGTAACGGACAAAGTATTTTTATTCTTATTTATTTTTTTTATTATACATTTTATTTTGTTTGTCTATTTTTTTTTGTTAATTTTGTTTTTCTATTCTCTCATTTTATTAACAAAGTTATTTCGTCGCATTATTCTTAAAATGTAATATATATATATATAGATATTATATTTCACATAAGGGGAGGGACCATCCCTCCAAGTTTTAATATTTTTAGACAGTTGAGAATGGACAGTTGAACGAGTGATATCATCCTGATATGACCTGTATTTATCACGTCCCGTGATATAATTATTTTGTATATAATCATTTTTATCACACCCTGTGATACAGTCGAACGAGTGATATCATCCTGATATGACCTGTATTTATCACGTCCCGTGATATAATTATTTTGTATATAATCATTTTTATCACACCCTGTGATACAGTCGAACAAGAGATATCATCCTGATATGACCTGTATTTATCACGTCCCGTGATATAATTATTTTGTATATAATCATTTTTATTATCACACCCTGTGATACAGTTTAACTAGTGATATCATCCCGATATGACCTGGTATTTATCACGTCCCGTGATATAATTATTTTGTATATAATCATTTTTATAATCACACCCTGTGATACAGTCGAACAAGTGATATCATCCTGATATAACCTATACTTATCACGTCCCGTGATATAATTATTTGTGTATAATCCTTATCATCACACCCTGTGATAATTATTTCTGCTAATTCCAGTGATAATAGTGAATTACATTTTCTTATTTTTCTATTTAAAATTTGTATATTTAATTTGTTAATTTTTTTATCTATTTAATTAAAGTAAATTAATGTGAACATTATTATTGTGTTTTCCCTTTTCCCTTAATTTTTCAACACTATTTTATACTTTGGGATATCCAAAGTTGGCGCCCATCATTAACTTAACATAATTAACAATTCACGGTCATCGTGGGTCATTACAAGTGCCTCATACTTAGATCCCCTTATAAATTGGCACCCAACGTAAGAGGATCGTCTACAAAGTGACCCCAACTTGAAACGGTCCTCCTTACAAAGTGGCAGCCCAACGTTTGGCTCGATTAGTCATCGTTATAAAGTGGCGCCCAACGTGGGGCCCGATTAGTACACCACGGCTCCTGAGAAAAGTACATTATTCATCTTTGGTGAGCAGTATCATCATTTTTTTCATCTCAACGGACTTATAGTACAATTTAATATTTAATTAATAAAATAGAAATTTAAAACTTTTACTTTTATACTTTAAATTTAAATAAATCATATCTCCTTGTCTATTATAATAATATATTTAACACTTGTTAATTATTTTTTTTATTTTAATTTTCACATTTATCTAACAAATAGAATATTTATCTATTTAATTCTAATTCAATAAAAATAGTTTGAATATATTAATATTATTATTAGTTATAATTAATTAATTTATATGTTTAATTTGTAATTTTTTTTTTTGATTTTAAATTTTATTCTACTACATTATATTTAAATTAATGAATTAATATAAAATTGATAAAATATCACTATATTTTCAAATATTTAAATACTTTTTACATATTTTAAATTATATTACAATTATCTTATTTTATAATTAAACATTGTATAATTCAATTGTACGCGACTAAATAACTTTTAATTTTGATTAATTAATTAATTTTTTTTTCTCTTTGGTTAACATTAAATTTAATTATCCTATTAAAAATGTCATTTTTCGGCAAAGGGAAAAAGGAGGATCTTATCCTTTTAGCACAGGAATTAGGAATAGTTATGAATTTAGATTCTCGTAGGATCGATATAAAAAATGACATCACGTCATTGCCTGATTATGATGAAGACCTTACACGGGAATTACTTATGACCATCATAGAGGATAGGAAGGAAAAAGAAGAAAGAGAGAGGGAAAGGGAGAAAGAAGAAAGAGAGAGGGAAAGGGAGAAAGATGAAAGAGAAGAAAAGGAGAAGGAAAGACAATTTGAACTAGAGAAACTCCGAATTCAAACCGTAGTGAACCAGGTAGAATCACCAACCACACTTCAACCGAAAGTAGATATATTGAAATTCTTACCTCTATTTAAAATTAACGATGACGATATTAATACGTATCTGCGTCTTTTCGAAAGACAAATGAATTTTCTTGGCATATCTGAGGATGCATGGGTCACTTATCTTATTTCGGTCTTACCCACAGATATTACCACTCTAATAATTAGAGAACCAAATGAAGTCGCCCAAGACTATCAACATATTAAGAAGCTCCTACTTCACCGATTTAAATTAACTACGGATAAAATAAGAAAACTTTTCTCCACCTCCAAGAAGACATCGGAAAACACTTGGAAAGATTTTTACTTCAATCTACGCGGTTATCTAGAAGCCTGGCTATCCGATCTAAAAATTGAAAATTTTGATCAACTTAAAAATTTGATCCTAGCTGATCAAATGAAGAGAAAGTGTTCATCCGAATGCAAAGATCACTTCCTCGACTCTTGGGAAACACTGGTAGATCCCCTCGATCTCGCAGAAAAATTCGACTCCTATGATAACTTAAGGGCCCCATTTTCAAAAACAATTACTTCAAATAAATCTATCGAACCTCCTAAATCGAAATATTATGATCGGAAACCCCTTAGAAACTCACAACCTCGTGAAAAACAAAAAGAAGAGACTGACTCTTCAATAATTCGTTGCTACGGCTGCGGAACTCCAGGTGTCACCAAACCAAGGTGTCCAACTTGCAATCCAAAGCAGGAAATTACCAACGCACAAGCCTTACAGTGTGACGTTACTACAGATAGAGATACTAAACTCGCTCTAATAGAAGCCTCCATCTATGAAGCTTCTGGTTCTATTTGCGTTGACAGCGGGGCCACTCGCTCAATTGGCGGTCAGCGTCTTCTCAGCTATTTAAGACAACGAGGAGAACATTTTAAAGTAGAAAAACTTTCCTTAACTCTAGCTGACGGGAAAAAGCGTATACATTCCGTGTTATTAGCTACAGTTCCTGTAAAAATCAAAAATCAAATAATACATATAGAAATGATATTCCTACCCAATGTTAGTGGAAATAGATCACTATTAGGTCTTGACTTCCTCAGAAAAGCAGGTTTAGTATTAGATATGCGAAACAATCGCTGGTATTTTCATAATTATCCTAAGAGAAAATACAAATTTATTCAAGAAAATCTCTGCACCACTTACGAAAATAATACTATTGTTGAAAACACTATTCAGCTAACTGAGGAACAGAACATGAAACTTGCCCATTTATTAAAAGAACATGAAACTGTCTTTCAACCAGGGGGAGAGCCAACTCCTTACGCTGGACATGATATAAACACAGGCGGTTGTTTGAATGCGCTGCAAAGGGCCGTCGATTCCATGGACGGTACCAAAGTCAGCAAAGAAGATCCTGCTGTCCGATATAGACAGCTGGTGGGGTCTCCGAGATCCCATCGGGGCCCACCAGGAGTTATGGAGCCACCACAAACTCAAAAGCATATATTTACTCAAGGACTTGTTCCCCCTCATACATCGGCTTTGCGTCTATGTAACGACACGCGTTCTACTCCAGTAGTTCCTCTACGTAACCGAGGAAGGCCAAGAATTGTCCGTTCCTAGGGCTGATCCCTCAATCAAAAGACCTCGGAATCAGAGGGGGAGGATGTAACGGACAAAGTATTTTTATTCTTATTTATTTTTTTTATTATACATTTTATTTTGTTTGTCTATTTTTTTTTGTTAATTTTGTTTTTCTATTCTCTCATTTTATTAACAAAGTTATTTCGTCGCATTATTCTTAAAATGTAATATATATATATATAGATATTATATTTCACATAAGGGGAGGGACCATCCCTCCAAGTTTTAATATTTTTAGACAGTTGAGAATGGACAGTTGAACGAGTGATATCATCCTGATATGACCTGTATTTATCACGTCCCGTGATATAATTATTTTGTATATAATCATTTTTATCACACCCTGTGATACAGTCGAACGAGTGATATCATCCTGATATGACCTGTATTTATCACGTCCCGTGATATAATTATTTTGTATATAATCATTTTTATCACACCCTGTGATACAGTCGAACAAGAGATATCATCCTGATATGACCTGTATTTATCACGTCCCGTGATATAATTATTTTGTATATAATCATTTTTATTATCACACCCTGTGATACAGTTTAACTAGTGATATCATCCCGATATGACCTGGTATTTATCACGTCCCGTGATATAATTATTTTGTATATAATCATTTTTATAATCACACCCTGTGATACAGTCGAACAAGTGATATCATCCTGATATAACCTATACTTATCACGTCCCGTGATATAATTATTTGTGTATAATCCTTATCATCACACCCTGTGATAATTATTTCTGCTAATTCCAGTGATAATAGTGAATTACATTTTCTTATTTTTCTATTTAAAATTTGTATATTTAATTTGTTAATTTTTTTATCTATTTAATTAAAGTAAATTAATGTGAACATTATTATTGTGTTTTCCCTTTTCCCTTAATTTTTCAACACTATTTTATACTTTGGGATATCCAAAGTTGGCGCCCATCATTAACTTAACATAATTAACAATTCACGGTCATCGTGGGTCATTACAAGTGCCTCATACTTAGATCCCCTTATAAATTGGCACCCAACGTAAGAGGATCGTCTACAAAGTGACCCCAACTTGAAACGGTCCTCCTTACAAAGTGGCAGCCCAACGTTTGGCTCGATTAGTCATCGTTATATAATATAATATATAATTCCGCTTATTAGATTAAGTTTTAAAAATGTTTAAAATATGACATTAATAAAATTAACAAATTAATATTAATAATAATAATTTGATAGCGATAACTATAGAAAGCTAAATATTATCATTTTAAGGACCTGCTGATATATAATTATTGATTTGATCTTAATGATCAATTGGAAAATAATACTTTTAATAATATTATAAAGTCAGGCCCGAAAAAAACTAATTTTCATAACATCATCATCTTTCAAAGTTATTATTATTATCATTTGTACATTTTAAAAACAAAAAATTATTATTATATTTATATATATATATATCTGTGACTTCACGGAACTCGAAAGTTCTTGGCTGCAGAAATCACATTTCTCCAAAACTCTCTATCCTTAGCCATATAATTCAACTGGTAAAATAATTGTATTATATATTTTAATTTTAATTCCCTTCAATAATAATTTTGACTAAATAAGCCCCTTTACTTCATGATAACAGGCGTTACCCGATTACAACCTCGATTTAAATTTATCTTGAATATTATATATTATCCTTCGGGAATTACAGAACCTAAGTATTTAAATTTTTTTACATTTTCAAATTCTATATTTTTTTTTTTTTTTTTTTTTGTATATTAATATTTTGTGTGTTAAATTATATATATATATATATATATATATATATGTCGGCATATAATATTATATTTTTATTTATTACAATATTGAAAATATCAATTCTAAATAATGAATGATAGATACGATTTTAGATTTTTGTTCAATTATTTTTTCACAAGCGAATGGATTTAGTCAAGGCCGGAAAGAAAATGTATTATAACCATATATAAATATTGTTTTGATTTTTTTTTTCTTTTTGTGATTTTAAATATTAAATTATATTGAAATATTTTTATTCTTTTTTTTTATTATAAAAATAAAATGTATTAATTATTGGATATAAAACAGAATAACTGTATATATATCTTATCTTATTATACTAGCAATTTGTATATTCTTAAGGCCCATTTGAAATATCCAAAAATATCTTAAGATATTCTATTTAAAAATTGTGAATTGTACTTTTACATTTTCTATTTATATTACACAATAGCGTGTGTTTTATTTTTTAAAAGTGTAAGAGATTGAAAAGATTGTATATGCCTATTTATATAATAAAAATTAACAATTTATTTATACATTTAAATAAAATTTAATATATATTTTAAAGGTTTTAAATCACAAATAAAATAAGGTCAATGAATAAAAAAGCGAAATTTATTTCTTTAGATTTTTATATTTATTTCTATACTTATTTATATGTGTTCTTAAGATTATAGATATATATGTATTTTTATTTTTACTTTTGGAACATTAAGTTGATTAATTTAAAAATTATTTTATTTTTTTTTTTTTAGTGATCAATTTGTTTAGTAATTTAGTTATCTCACATTTTTTCTTTATATATTTATTTATTATTATTGTTTTTTTTTTAATGGTGTTGAATATTTGGATTTGGGAAAGATGGGAGAGAAGAGGAGGGAGAGGAGAGGTGGTAGAGAGTGAGAGAGAGTGTAGGGAGGAAGAAAAAAAAACTTCAAATTCCAATCAGCAAACCCAATTAGATATCGGTTTCAAGTAAAAATCCTCCCGTAGTTGGAAAGTATTTGAAAAATCCTCTCTTCTGAGGGAAAAAGCAACTGTGAGTGGTTTGGGGGAAGGTGGTGCGGGGAGAGGGCGGAGAATGGAAATCAAATAAAGTAGTCAATTGATAGAGAGTGAAGGTAAAGGAGGGGATAAGAGAAGTGGGAGGGGAAGGGCAATATCAAAGGACGCCGACTGAAATAGTTTCCAAAACATTTATATATAAATAATTAGATATATGACAAGCAAATGGCTGTCTCTCAACGAGTCGTCGTCGTCGTCGTCGACGAGTGAACTCTTCTCGAGGGTCCCACACAAATTAATTAAATATTAGTGGAATCTATCCCAGTTCAACTTATTTATACTAATATCTCTCTTTTTCTCTCTTTCTCTCTCTCTCTCTGTATATATATATATATATATATATATTCTATTAATTCTTGTTAAATAGAATCACCAATAATTCTTATGAAACGATTTTTGTAAAAAAAAAAAAAAAAAAAAGAAATAAAATTATCTCTCACGATTTATAAGAAATTCTTTTCATATATATATATATATATATATATAAATTAGTCCATTTTCGATAAAGAGAAAGAAAATTGCCGACAACATTTTCATTTAATCACCGCTTGAAGATTATTAACGCTCTTTTGTCCCTATTTTTTAGTTTAAATAAGTAGTAAATATAAACAATTTTTTCTAATTTATTTTATACATGACATGATTATCAGTTCAAAAAAAAAAAAAAAAAAAATACTTGAAATTATTTATCTTGAAAATCATCTGGTATAAAATGTATTTTAGCATGACTTCCATTTGGTCCTACCAATTCAAATGATCTATTATTATTAACAGAAAGGTTTGTCATACAAAGATACCTGCGGTTAGTTAAATACTATAATTTTTTAAGTATATTATACAAATATACTTTTTTTTGATTAATACGATCTATTATAGAAAATATAAATAATTTTTATAAATATGTACTTGAAATTAAATATTAAATCTTGTTTTGTGTTTTTTAAATTAATATATTTTATATGAATATTTAAAAAGACAGAAAAAAACAAGCTACAAGTTAATCCTATGCCATATGCTTGGAATTGAGAGTGAATGTCTTGGAGGGAGGAAGAGGTGACCCGTTGCCCTCTTCCTCCTCTTTCCCCCACATTCTCCTCCTCCTCCTCCTCCTCCTCTGTTTTTCCTCATCCACCTAAACTGGCGCTTACACACATGACCCTTTCTCTCTCTCTCTTTCTCTCTTTGGCAATATCGCCTGACCTAAGATGCATTTCTTCTCATTCTCAAAAAAAGGCATTTATTATAAAGATATGGTTTATAAATTAAAATTGATTCCAAATTTAGTTAAATAAATAATAAATCCCGTTAAAATAATCCTTTATAAGGAAAAATTAATTTTTGTCAAATTTATATACTTTAATCAGGGGTGTCTAAACTATGACCATTCGAGGGCCACATTGCAAAAAAATATATGCTGGGCCGCACATAAATATCATTTTAGCTTTTTTTATTTTATTTTATTTTTTTTTTTTTTTAGTACAATATTAAAAAAATTTAAATATTTTCATAATTTCAAAGGGTTTAGACATCCCTGCATTAAATCTTTGTTAGAAATACGATTTGTTTTTAAAAATTGCTCCAACATTATTAGTAATATTATTAATGTAAAAATGTATTTAGTATTTATATGCATCTTTAGTAAATGTATTTAAAAATAAGTTTAAATTTTCGTTGAAAAAATATTTTGTAAATGATCATATTTTTATATATAAAATTACAATAATATTTTTTTCTAGTATAATATTGATTAATCTCAAATCGTAAAAAAAAACAACTCTCAAGTAAGGCCCCAAATATCTTTAATTTTATTAATAATTTATTAGATCTATAAACTATTGAGATCAAAAATTTAAATTTATAATATACTTTTTTTTAAAAAAAAAAAAAAATAAAATAAATAAAATAAAAAAATTTTCTTGTTAATTATTGGATCAAGATAAATTGAATCGTCATTAAAAGTTCTTTTATTTGGAGACAATGGGGTTTCCGAAACTCTTCCCTTCTCCCTCTATCCCAGGTGAATCCCCATTAATTTTAGGGATGGAAAAAAAATATATATCTATATTGATCAATGGCAATGAGAGAGTAAGAAATCTTTGGATGAGAGGATTGAAAATCCATCGCTCTCTTTGTCTTGATATACCTCCTCCTCCTCCTCCTCCTCATCATCATCATCTTTCTCTCTATCCACCCCACTTTTCCACCCCCTCACTCTCTTCTTCTACCACTCCTCTTTCTCCTCTTATCCATCCATCGAACAATTAGTGCAATACGCCATCCCAAATAGAGAAATGGGGAGGGTTGGTTTGAACGGTGAAGGGAAAGACAGAGAAAGGGTACGGGTACCTCCGTCGTCGCCGACGTCTCTCGACGACGCATTTAGAGACGCCAATGTATAATTCAATATTGATTTATATATGTATATACATCTCAATACAAGAGAAAGAGAACGAGAGATAGAAAGATAAGAGCGAGAGAGAGAGGGGGTGGTGGTGAAGGAGGAAGAGGAGGAGGCGAAAGGGATAGACAAACGAATCAATAGATGACTTAATTAATACTATTGATTAAATAAATTCATATTAATATATATATATATATATATATATTTCAAATTATTAAATAAAATAATATAAATGAAAAGGTATATATTGAAAATTAATGAAAAACAAAGATTTTTAAAAAAAAACAAAGTCTCTTTATATATGTACCATATATAAAATTTCAATTATCAAAAAATTTTATATTATAATTATAAAGTATTAAGATTATAAATTAAGAATGTTATTGTGCAATTTTTCTTTTTAATAAATGAAAATAATTTATAAAACTATAATCAGTTCAATCATTCTTTAGATTTGAATTTAAATTAAAATTAAGATATACACATAAATTAATTAATAAATTGGGGTGATTTTTTTAAAAATATTTATTGTATGAAAAATTATGATTATAGTCTTGTAGTTGCATTCATCTTTAATTATGAACCATGCAAATTTCCTTTTCTATTATCTTAAAGATCAATGATAGATGAAAAAAAATCTAATATCACTTGTGAATAAAGATAAACTTTCTCTCGTTTATTTTTTTTTTTTTATTTTTTTGCTAAATTTATTAACGTTGTATATTTGTATTATACATTTAAATAGTTAGAAAGAAAGTAATGAGTTATTCTCTTATAAATTTGTACTTTCCATTTTTGAAATCTTATATAATTTTTATTTCCTATATTTGAAATAAATAATTACTTATGTCTATTAAAACAAAACTAAAAATTTATTAAATTAATCTGTACTATAATAATAAAATTGTTTTAGTAAATGAAATTATTATTATTATTATATTTCAAATAAATTTAGTTAAGGATTTATTATTTTATGTTTTAATGTTTCTTTTTCATTGGATATTTATATATAAATATATTTATTATATATTTTTTTTTATATAAAAATAAAAAAAAAAAATAGAATAATCCTTAAGCTATCATTTATATAATAATTAGCAATTTTATAGCAAATTATAAAAAAAACAAAAAACAAAACAAAGTATGATATTTTGTATCTTTGGGGGAAAAGGGTTCTGTATAGAATCCCTTGAAACAAACTAACACATATATCGATATATATATATATATGAGCCACCCTTCTCTTTCTATCTTTCTCTCTGTCTCTCGCCCTCTGAGATGTCAATATTTCGCGTATTAATTTCTCAGCCGTGGGCTCTCTCGTTCTCGTTTCTCTCCTCGTTCCGTGTGTGGGTGGGTATCGCCCTAAAAGGGTTCAATCTATAGAGAGAGATTCAAAAAGGGAGGAGGGAGGGGGGGGTCCAAGAGGACGAAGAGAAGGCGAAGGCACTGCTCTCTACGCATGTGCATATATATATATATATATATATATATATCAACTCTGTATAGTCCAAGAGGGTGATGGGTGGGTGGAAAAGGGTGGCTTGATGCTCGAAAACTGGTAAGGGAGGTGGTTTTAAAGGCAAATTCATCCTAGGGGTAATTTTACCCCTTTCTCTTTCTCTCATATTCTCCATCTCGATCACGTGATAGACAGTCAGACTCGAAAGGAAAAGGGGAAGGGTTGTTTCGTTGCTTTATGATTTCCATTATATCGATATCGAGAAAGAAAATATACCAAGCTACCTATCACATTTTTTTTTTTATTCATTAAAAATAATACTTTACTTGTATTATATATTAATGGAGAAGAATAAAGAAGAAAATAATGCTTTCGAAAGTTTTAAAGATGTCATTTATCTCGGAACGAACTATAATTATGTATTCTTGTATAAGAGATACATATTTTAAAACATTCAAACATACAATATAAAACAACATATAAGACATCTTTGTTATACCTCCTCTCTATTCATGAAATGTATTTTTCTTATCTTCTACAACGATATAATTAATATATATATATTTGAATATTTTTTGAATAATTTTGATTTCAAAGCTAAATCATATATATATATATATATATGAGAATTAATTTAATTATTTAATACATATTTAAAATTTTACTTTTTCTAATGTTTTTAAAATTATTTATAAGATTAAAATGAATCTCTTTAAAAATTTAAATAGTATCCTAAACAACCATAATTTTTATTTTTTTATTTTAATATTAACATAAATCGAATTTTTAATTCTTTGTTAATTTCTTAAAAATAAAAAAATTGAATTGAATTAAATGAATATTTCCAAATTTTTTAATTTATAATTTCTTCTTATATATTTTTATTCACTTTTCATTGAAACTTAGGTTTATATATTAGGAATATCGTAAGTAATAATTCAAATATTTATTTAATTTTAAATCAAACCTCTCTCAAAGATTTTTCAAAAAATACAATATATTTTAATTATATCATTTTAAATTGAGCTTTATTATATTATTAGGAATTTCATAAAAAATAAAAGATGAAATTTTTATTTTAAAAATAATTTATACTAAGAAATAAATAAATAAAAAAAGCAAAGACATATTTTCCTTTTTTTTTCTTTATTTAAAACTAATTAAATTTTATTTATAGAGATAATTTGAACATTTTCAAGATTCTATGGTATAAATACCATATCATTCAATCATAGAAAGAAAGAAAAAGAAAAAGAAATCAATTACGAAATAAAAAACTTTTTATACATACTTTTAAAAAAAAAATTAAAATACTGGAAATAAGTAATATATTACAATTATATAAAATATATATTTGTATTATAATTGACAATATTGCCATTTTTTTATTAAACAGGTCCTTAACTTTAATTTATTAATGAAAATTATAGTATTTATTATATGTTAAACAAAAGGATATTTTAAGAGTAAGCTGAATAAAAATAAATTAAAGTTTGTACAAAAAAAAAAAGTAAATTTTTTTTTAATATTAATTTAATAATACTTATCGTCACCTTTTGTGATATTTTTAAAAATATATATTTCCTACTACCTAACCCTTACTAAAAAAAACACCTGTCTAGAGTGTTTCGTCGTTCATCCTTTGACTCCCAATAGAATATTAAAGTTACCTATCTCTCTCTCTCTCTCTTCCCCCCCTTTTCTATTGCTCTCTCATACTCTTACAACCCTCTCAATTAATAATTGATCAAAATATCTAAAAGTTAACATTGAAATGGGTATAATATACATACACATATACATACAATTTTATAAAGCTCTTAAAAAGTTAAAACTTAAAACTTCTCACCCCCCCCCCACACCTCACCCTCTCCAACCCCCTTCACTTTTCTAAACGAAAGTTTTTCCATGATGAATTTTTAAAAAAACAAAAACAAAATAAACAGAGCTTAAACTAATCAAAGATAATTTAATTGAAAATTTCACTTAACTCCCTTCCTTCTCTCTTTTTCTGGGCCCATTATATAGCCAATAAAATTGCTTCTTTTAAAAAACAATCTTTTTGAAACTTATTATTATTTAATCGATAAAAAAAAAACTTGGAATCAAGTATTTTTTTTTTTCAATAATAAAATGAAGAAAGGCATTGATTTAACTATTATAGTGTAGTTACAATAAATGACTGATTGAAATGAAAAGAAGAAATTAAAATAATGGAAAATAGTGAAGTATTTATTTTATTCTTCTGTATGTGTGGATAAGTTTTATTCTTCAAGTGTTAATGGTTGCCTAACTACAGGATGATTCATCATCATTAGTTTTAACTACAATAATAATTATCTTCGACTAACACTACACTGATCTTAAAATATGCACGTATCTATAATAGTAATAGTTTATCTATCTTTTTGATTTCGCAGTTAATAATTCATAATTAATACAAAATAATTATTAATCAATATCCATATACAATTTAAAAAGACACAACTAAAGTTTATTATAGAGACTTTAAAATACTGGTTGAATATATGTGCAAAAATACATTAAATTTTTACAATACGTTTTGATGAAATTTATAAAAAAAAAAATTCTTATGAGGAATTTCTTTATATCTTATAACAAATTTTAATTATAATTAAAAATGTCTTATATTAGTGATTCTCAACCACTGTGCCGCGAGATTTTGAAATTTTTTCAAGTTGGTTCTAAAAAAAAAATACGTAAAACGTTTTTGGGACTAGGCTCTTAAACATTTCCGACTTTTTTTCTAAATTTTTTCAATATGGTTCTAAAAAAAAAGGTAAACCGTTTTTGGGACCACTTTTACTCTTATATGTTTCTTTGTGTGCCACCAAATTTTTAAACCTTTAAAAGTGTGCCGCGGTAAAAAAAAGATTGTCTTATACTTATATGAAATAGTTGAAAATATAGTAGTATACTATAATCCTGAATAATATATTTATTTATTATAAATATAGTATTTCAATGTTCTCTCTTCATTATCCATTTGTAAAATAATTTTCCTTTTCTGTATACCTCTTCCCTTAGTTTTGGTGGCTTTAAAACACCCCCCCCCCCCACCAACCCTCCTACATCTACCTCCCTTTTTCCATCCTGACATAGCCTCCTACTCCAACACTCAACCCTTATTTCTCTCTTTCCATTTTCTCTCCCTCTCTCTATAAAAGAGAGAGAGAGAGAGAGAGAACGAGATGAAGAGAGAGAGAAAGAGCTCTCTGGGTCTTCATTACTAAGACAGCTCGATAATCAATAATTAACGGAGAGAATTTGACAAGGGGTGCCTTGCTTGCCTGCCTGCCTGCCTGCCTGCCTTTCCTCTCGCGTTCCATCTCTCTCTCACTCTCAATATATATATGTATATGTATATCTTTCTCTTTCTCTCTTTCTCTTTATATATATAACGCTCGCTCTTTCTCTCTTTAGGCAAATGGATGGATGTAGATGTGTGGGATGGAGTCTGGAGTGGGTACCCCTTTCTCCTTTCATACTCACACATATATATTGCCGATATAAGCAAATCAACCCTTTAACTCTCTCTCTACTACTCTTATAATATTTCCTAACAAATAAAAGTACAAAAATATATCCATATTCATTTATTTATTTATTTTTAAATAATAATGATATGATTTTATATACAAAAAATATCTATTTATAAAAAAAAAATAATATAATTATATTGATTTAATTTCATTTATCAGTTTTTCAATATTGATATTCTTTAATACCCATAATTCATATAACAATTAAGGGGGGGGGGGTGCCTAAATGAAATATAAACGGATATTGATTTTCTTATTACTGTCATACCTTTGATTCTTTTTCGTTTATATTATTACAATCCGATATATTAATAAATATGTATATATAATTAAAGTAGGAGAGGGTTAAAATGATCAAATCTAATAGGAATAAATTAATAGGGGAAGAAAATTCAGAAACATGAATAGGGTAATCAATATGAAAGATTGATATATAATATTGTTCAATGACATTTTTATCAGAATGACCTTATGGGGGATTATAATAGTATTCACTCTCTTTTCAACCATTGAAATTAATTTATAAACTCGGTGAAAATAATTTTTATAACTTACTAATAAAAATAATCAGATATATTGTAAATTTTTTTTTTTTAAATTTTAAATTTAAATAAATACAATAAATTTTGAAAATATTAAAATTTAGTTTACAATAGAAGATTCTAAATTATAGATAATAATTTTTATTTTTATTTAATTATTTTTAAGATTTATATTAAAAGGATTAATAATAATTTTTCGAGATATAAAATTGTAAAAACATGTAATTTTTTATTTTTTATTTCTGGCTCCTGTTGTTCTTTTTATGGATTTTGACTTAAAACACCCACATATATACAAACACACACACACACACATACACATACACATTCAGATAATATATTATTTTTAATTGAAAGTCTATTGGCAAACCCCCTTTCTTCTATCTCTTTCTCTCTCACAAGGGGGTAAATTTCATCGCCTTCAGGCGAAATCCTTTCCAAAAGAGAGATTTAGACTCAATTCATATTTTTAATTTTTTTTAAATATATATATATATATATATATATATCAAGTATCTATACAGATATTTATTCTTTTTATCTCTATCCTTTGGCAGTTTTCTGATCAAAGAATTATTTATCTATCTATCAAATTTCCTAACTCATCCCCCTTCACCTCTTTCCGAACAGTTACTCATATTTTATTTTTTTTTTTTTTTGTATCCACTCTTTTTGTTTTCAAGAGGAATATTTTAGACACTCGAGAACGCCATTGTCTGTGTAAAATATTTTTTGACATTTCCATTTTTTTTTTTCTGACAAAATTCAAATGAAATTTAAAACGATCAAAAATCTTATTTCTCAATTGAATACCAATATTGAATAATTTGATTGAAATTGAAATAATATATAATAATAGAAAACGATTGTTTTCATATTAAATATAATAAAAAAAAAAAAAAATTTTTAATACTTAAAATATATAAGATTTCAAATATTTTTAAAGAGTATAACTTAACTATCAAATAAATTATATATTTGTAATATTTTAATCATACAAAAAAAACACAAAAAAAAGAATTGTATGGTTGGAGAGTTGAATTGGTATGCTTTCTCGTTTGGTTGTTAAGAAGGTGTAAGGTTGTCTGCTTGTTGTTTCATCGAAGAGAACGGCTCAGCATCTTTCTACTTATCGATTATTGGCAAGAGGGGTATTCAGGGAGATCCTCGGGGGTGGCCTTAAGGGTTGGGGGTGATTAAATAGCAAGCCTTTCCTTCTCATCAGGAAAGAGGGACAGAGAGAGGTTGCTTGTTATCCAGAAAGAGAGGGTGCGCGCGCGAATGAGTGAAAGAGAGAAGAAGAGAAAAGAGAGGCTGCTGGTTGGATTATTCGCATCTTGTAGATTAAAAATATATATATATATATAAAAATACCTATATAAATTCTTACAATTACTAACCAATTTTTATTTCATGCAAATTAAAAAATAATAATAATAATGATAAATTTCAACAAGAAACATAAAAATATATCTATACTGACATATTTTTTTTTTATTTTTGTTTTCATTGAATGGTAATTATATTGAATGGTCATGGATTTGGATAAAATTTTACCAGTGGATTCCTTTTTTAATTCTAAATAAACTTTTCTTATCCAATTTTTGCGGATCGCTACTAGTTTACAAGATAAAAAGGATTAAAGTTTTCATATAAATCCATTGATATTCTATTTAGCTATCATGTTTTATTATTTGACCATCAGAGGGCTCCACTAATTTTCGTGGTTTTTATTTACTTCGGATTATATAGATATAGAAAAATTAAAAAATTAATTAATTAAATAATTTCCCTCTATCCAAACCAAACCAAAAAAAACCAAAAATTAGTGAATTAGTGAATAAAACATTACTTAATGACATCATATTTCCAGGTTCATAATCTTGCTCCTCTGGTAAACTTTAATCCTTTTTATCCCGTAAACTAGAAGCGACCCGCAAAAATTTCATAAGAAAAGTTTATTTAGAATTAAAAAAGGAAACCTCTATTAAAGTTTTATCCAAATCCATGCCTGGATGACCATTCGATATATAATAATTACTGAATTTATTATTGAATTTGATCTATAGAAATTTATATAAGAAGAGAGAGATAATAAATTGAAATCCCATTACGATTCAATTCAATTTTCTATATTATACTTATACATTAAATATAAAAATAAATTATTTAAATAACTTTTGAAAAATATAATCAATCACATATGTAATAACAAATTATAATAATTATCATTTGTTCAAAACAAAAGTGTAATGATTTATAATTTCTACAATAAATTAATTTTATTCCGAAAAATTATTAGTGAATTGTTTTTTTATATTTTATTTTTTTCCTTCTCATTGATTAGTTATTACTTAAAAAGAAAATATTTATATATTTAAGATGAAGAAGAAGAAAAATAAAAAAAAAACCTTCATCGTTTCTTAAAGGTTTATTGTGCGTTAAAAACGACTTAATTCACTTTCTCACTCTCACTTGAAGAGAAAAAAAAAACAAGAGAAAAAGGGTGGTAAAAGTGAGAGAGAAAAAAAATGGAAAAGAAAAAAACCCAGATGGAGCAAGCCAAAGTGTAAAAAGAAGAAGATGAAGAAAACTACTTGTTGAACATGATTTAAGAAGAAAAAAGGGGGCGCTTGTCTTACTTTTTTTCTTTCTTTTGTTTTTTTTATTTTTATTTTTATTTTTAACTTTAATTTTCTTAAATTCATTTTATTCATATATTTACTATCCATCCATTTAAAAAAAAAAAATGTTGAATATATATACAAGATTATGAATATTTATTTCCTGTGTGTGAAATTGACATTAAAATATAATCAAAAATTCAATTTTGTAATGATATTTTAAATTTTTAAACTTTATTATGGAGAATAGTCAATCACAATTATATATTATATATCAGTGATTCTAAACCTTTTTTTTACCGCAGCATACTTTTTACGGTTTAAAAATTTGGCGGCACACAAAAACATAAGTGTAAAAGTTTACCATATTGAAAAAAAGTGGTCCCAAAAACGGTTTACCTTTTGTTTTTTAGAACCATATTGAAAAAAATTTAGAAAGTCGGAAATGTTTAAGAGCCTAGTCGCAAAAACGTTTTACTTTTTTTTTCTGAACCAAATTGAAAAAATTTAGAAAAAAAAGTCGGAAATGTTTAAGAGCCTCATAATCTCGCGGCACACTAAAGTGCATTGGCACAGTGTTTGAGTATCACTGTTATATATATTGAGGTAGTAGTAGTAGTAGTAGTAGTAGTAGGTAGATAGGATAGATCCCTGTTAATGAATCAAACAAACCCCATTTGTCTATAGATTTCGTACTGACCTTTACATCGGCTTTTCTCTCCCCTTCTCACTAAATAATAATAGATCAATGACACTTAACAAATACCATCTATTGATGATGATGATGGTGTTGATGATCATTCTATTACACTTTATTAAAGTAATTTTTTTATGAATGTATTATAAAGTGGGAAATTTGAATAAAAAAATAAGTAATTCAATTTTTTTTTAATGAATGAAAATAAAATTAAAAAAAAAAATAATATAATAATAATAATTTTCAATGTAAAGTAGTAAATTTTAGTTTATTAGGAGTTAAAAATAATAATAATAATAATAATAATAATATAAAAGATGAAAGTTTTTCGTCTATTGAGCTAATTCAGGGGGTTCTAAGGGAGGAGTGTGATGTGGCTGTTGGTTTGATGGATGTTGGTTGTTGGTTGTTGGCTGCTGTTGGGTTGCTTTAGCGCTTAGGCGCCATGAACAAAGTGAGATAGAGAGAGAGAGGCTTATATGAACCCTTTCTCTTTCTCACTCCCTTGAAAGGGTCGCGTCTGAAAGCCTGTAAAGGAAGGGGGAGAGGTTTGGTGAAGGGGTAGAAGGAACCCTTTCTCTAATCAGTCGATACCGTCGTCGGCAGGGCGACGACCAACCACCAGGACGCGACTCCTTGCTATGCAAACATCGCCCACTGGATTCAAAACCTCTCCTCTCCTCCATTCCTTCCCTCTTTACAAATCTCACAAATCATAATTCATCTATCCAAAAAACATACAAAATCATTTGCTTTATTCTATTCTCATCACAAACAACATCCATTAACATTTTTCATTCATTCATTCATTCTACAATCTCATCTAAAAAAGAATCTACTAATAGTCTAGTTTCTTTATTTTATTTTATTTTATTTTTATTTATTAAATAATAAAATAAATAAATATTAAAAATAAATAAATAAATAAATAAATATTTGAGAAATAAAAATATTATCTAAAGAGACTCAAATATAAAAACGATCACCTTACAAGGTACAAATACCACACGATACCATCACATTATTTTATTTTTTACGATACAAATTAAAAATAAAATAAAAAAAAATCAAGAACAATTGATTTTAGAATATTTTTTTTTTTTTTTTTATAAAAAGCTATTCAGTGTTTATTGATATTTTTTTTTACCTATATGAATGAAAGTGGTAAAATAAAAGGGGTTGAAAATCGATTGTTTAAGACATTTTTATTTTTGGAAAAGGGAAAAAAAAGGGAAGAGAAATTTAATGTGTGTGTGTGTGTGTGTGTTCTCTAATCTCTCATCCACATAAAACAACCAACTGCTCTTATCCAACAATAGAGAATCTTGTTTTTTTTTTTTTTTGTTCCCGTAAAGGTAGATTAATTGTAAATGCTTGGTTGCATATTTTTTAAACTATTATCTTATTATATATATGTATATATTTTTTTTTTTTTTTTTTTGAGAAAATTTAAGAATATGATTAAATTTTTGCTATCAAATAAATAGAAGTATATATAAATATATTTAATAAAAAAAATCAAGATTATTTTCTTTTTTAATCAAATGAGGGAAGAGTTTTTGAAATTTTTTGTTTTTTTTTTTTTAATCGTATATCACGAGGCATAAACACTGTGAACTGAGATAGATACACAACACACAAACTAATTAAGATTAAAATTTTAAGTACTTTCGAATGCAAATTAGGGAAAGGAAACATCTTGCTTGAACCTAACTCACCCCAACCCAACCCATACCACCCTCTCCTTCTATTCCTCCTCCTCCTCCTCCTCACACACACACAAACACCTTCTCTTGTGAGTGTTTACATGGGTTTTTATCATCTTCTTATATATATATATATATATATATATGTGTCTGTATAAGGGGATGTTATTTTTGATGAAGAATGTTGATCCTGTTTAATGGTGTTCTCTCACCCACCACCAGAAATGAACAAAAAAAAAATTAATATATATATATACAACTTTAACGTTAAGATATGATGATAAGACTACCCTCACCATCATATATATATATACACACACACACACACTTTTTTTTAATATTTTTGTCAAAATTAATGATTAAAGTTTTAATTAATTTCTACTAATAGGGACGGAAGGATAGATGGATGGATTGGAGGGAGGTGTGTGGGGGTGGGGGAAATAAAATTCCCTTCTTATAAATAATATTTTCATAATAGGATGATGATAATAATAAGTATCATATTTTAATGAGTGAGTTTTAAGATCTTAAAACTTCTACTGGATGTTGTTGTTTTTTTTTAATTTTTTGGTTTAAAACCCATTTTATATTTAAGTAATAAATATACGCTAAGACATAGAGAAAAAGAGAGAGAAATCCCTAAATAGGATTTATTTCTTTTTTTTTTTTTTTTGTGGTATTCTGTTCATTCATTTCCTTTTTACATTTTTATTCGTGTGTTTTGCTAGGTTTACCCTCCCCCACACCCATACCATCTCCACATATTTTTCCGATTAATTGACTGAGTTTCTTTTTTATGCCTTGAAGGGATATTTCAGACACACACAGAGAGAGAGGGTGAAAGAGAAAGAGATAAAGAGATAGAGAAAAAGAGAGAGAGAGAGAGTACAAGCACAACCCCTTTTCTCTGCTTCTCTTTGCTTCGTTCAGTAACCATCTCACTCCAATAACAAAAATACATATATAGAGCTTAAATATGGCCCATACATATATATATATATATTCGTATCAAACACAAAGAAATATAATCAAAGTAACCAGAAAAGGGGAGTTTCTGGTAAAAAAAAAAAATTCTCGTTTTGTACGTTTTTCAATAATTAGTTTTATATATAAATGTATACAAAGTATACATACATCTGAATAAAACAGAAGCATTAATTTTACATTGAATATTAAGAAATGAGAATTTTAAGATTTTTCGGTTATAAATAAAAATACACAATTTGGATGTAGATATATATATATAGGAGGCAGCTAGCCGAGAGTGTAGCGTAGCAATTTTCTACACAAGAAGTCGACGTTCGATTCCAATTAAGAACAAATTTTTCTAATAAAATTAAATTTAATATTAGCTGCCTACGGCTCCAGAAACTGTCAGTTCCTGGTTCTATATATGCGGAAGGCAACGGGAAACCACCGCATTAACATTCCCAAGAAAAATCATCATGGCTGGGCAGCTTCTAAGACTATCCTAGTCATGATGATAGCCTAACTCCGAAAGGGAGACGGCACCTTAAGAAGAAGACAATACTAATATATTATATTTAACTATATATGTGAGGAACTTTAGTAAAAGATTAAGAATATTAAATAATATATATTATATAATAAGTTCATTTAATTAATCTTCATTTTTTTATTTTTTACTTAATGCAAGGGTATTTATTGTCTTATTTTTGATTATCTCATCTTAAAAGATTCTTATCAAGGATTAATATGGAAAATTTTAATTATCTATATTAAGAAATACTTAATTTTATATTTTAATATCAAAAAAGAGATTAATAATCATGGATTAGGATATAATTTTTTTTTCTCTCTCTTTTTTCTTTCTTTTTAATATATATATTGAATTTTTATATTTAAATCAATTTTTTATTTCAAAAAATTAAAAAGTTTTTAAACTATAGTCTTAACGTCTTAAAAGATTACAAAAATAGTTTTGTCTTTTTTTTATTTATAGGAAAATGTGAATGTAAATTATGATTTTATTTTATTTTTTAAAAGATCTTGTGAAAAGAGCGTACAAGCACATTCGAATGAGAGAGAAACGGTGAGGGAGTAATCGCCCTTCTTGTCTTTACCCTTTCCCTTTTCAACCCCTTAGAGAGAAAGAACCAACCCTCTTCTCTGCAGCAGTCTGTTTTTCCCCGCCATCCCCTACTATGCTCAATGCAAAAGACATTGCTAATATTTCATATATATATATATATATCTGATCTCACACCACACAGAAATGAGGGAAGGCATAACGAAGAAATGAAGGAGGAGGGCAGAAAGGGCGAAGGGAAATCAAGCAGCCAAGAGAGAAGAGGATTCCAATAGCTAGTAGCGCTCTCTCTCTCTTTTTCTCTTTACTCATAATCCAGGCCAACAATATTATATTAATATATAATTATTAATATAATATAATATATAATTAATAATTTAATAGAAATTATTCATATTTATTTATTTATTTATTCACTAATAAGAAAAGATGAATATAAAGATTAAGGGTGGTTTAAAGGTAAAGGAGAGGACATTATGCAAGGAGTATGATGAATGGGGATGATGATGATGATGATAATGATGAAAGAGTAAAGGGATGGATGGATAGTACTAGTACAACCCTGAAGTAGATCTTATCTAAATAAGAAGGATCTATTTATCTACCCGTTACAAGTTACATTAATGAATATTCTAAAAGTATAAGATTTCAATAGAAAAACAAAATTGAATATCTATTATATTATTTTGATTTTGATTCTATTAAATTAATTATGTAAAATAGACAAATTATTTTTTATAAATCGTTTGAAAAAAAGTATATCTATGTATATATATTCATTAGATATTATTAATTCATTCATTATATTTTTTATTTCAACTTTTATAAAGGTTTTTTTTTAAGTAGATTTTTGGCTAAGGACCAAATATCCGTTGGTCAGTGAGTGTAGGTAAATGGAGAGGGGGTTGTAATGATATTTTTTTTTTTTTTTAAATAAAAAGAAAGAAAGGAGTATCATTTTGAGGTTTTTTTAGATAAAAAGAAATGAATCCCTGAGAGAAAAAAAAATGTCTGTCGCTTAAGGGCGCTATTTTACCCTTTTTTACGAGTATATATATATATATATATATATATATACACCCACAAACCCTTCTGTGTTACCAACCACCCACTTTGGAGAGCGCCCCTTTTCTTTTTTAACCCTTCTACTAAAACATTTTTCTCCTTCCTACTTTACACAACCCTCACTCTCTTTTCCTGACTCTCTCTCGCTCCCCCCCCCTTTCATATCTTCGAATCTACCATGAATAGATACATACACTGGGTGGTAGAAAAGACATTATATTATATAAATATATATTTTTTGTTTTGAATAAATAGCATAATTTCATATTTATTATTTAATTGTCATTAAGAATTATGTACTACAAAAAAAATATACCTACTTCTGAAAAATTTACATGATTAATTAATCAATTAATAAAATAAATATTCGTAATTACTATGAAATTAACAACAATAATAATATAATAGTATATTATTAATTTTTTTAAGAATTAAATTTATATTTAATTTTATATGCTATAAAAGAAATAAGCTGGAGTGTCTCCACTCGACTATCTCGCAATTTGAATTGAATTAAATAACATAATATATTATATTTAAATTAAAATTAATAAATAATATTTATTAAACCAGCGCGTATTTGGCTATTTGTTGATGGCACCTCGTCACGTGTTGGCGCGTGAGATTTGCAATGTTAAAAAATTAATTCTGGTACTTTCAGCGATTCAATCAAGCTGAAATTCTATATATAGCAGTTTTATACAATTCTTAATCATGTGGAAAAACTATCAAACATATATCTTTATTTTTACGGTCACTTTAGAGGAAAAAAATCAAAACGTTGTAGGTAATGAGGGACCCTCTTCAGGTTGAGCTACATTTCTCAAAAGTAGATAGAAACCTGCGAATTTTGAATAAATTTCATTATTCTAGCTCAAATCGTTTTTGCGCAATCTTGCATACACACACACACACACACAGAGACAGACACACAGAGAGAGACATTTTTCTCAACCTTAGTGAAAATGATTCAGGAACCTTCAAAACGTATAAAAACATCAAAATCTCGACATCGAAAATCTGGCGAGATAGTAACAATTAACCTTAAAATTTTGTTAATCATTTTATCATTGATATTGTATGTAAGTATAATTATATTAAAATAAAAACAAATAAAAGTATATGATATATATTTGTATATATGTATATTCTATATTTTATCCATCCTGTAGTTTTTAACCTTTATCTTTAATATATGAATATATATCTGTGTATGAGTATGTGTGTGTTAGGGTTGGTGTGGAGAGATGTATGTATTTGCGATTGTCCAAAGTGGATGGGGTAAAAAAAAACGGCATCTCTGAAGGGGGATGTTAGTCGACCCCTTCATCTCTCCTTAAAAAACGAGCGAGGCAAAACTGAACCAACCCCTTCAGGCCTGCGCCTTATCGGACGTATTGCTTACTCGTTCACCGATTGGTCATTTTTACCCCCACCCCCACCCCCACCTCCTTCCCCCATTCCTTTCCTCTTTTTTTTTTTTTTTTTTGATAATACATATGAATATACAAAATCTAAAACATAGCTCTAGCATCAAGGAAAGAGTGAAAATATATAGATCTTAAAACGAAGAGAGCAACAACAAAATAACAGAAACGGGAGCTGATTCAATTATTAATATTTTTATTTTTTTATTTTTTTTTTTTTTTTTATTCAAGACTCCATCCTATCTATCCTTTAGAAATAATAACTCACAAGAGTAATCGATAAATTTTTACCAATTTCTCTCTCTCTCTCTCTTATATATATATATATATATATCATTTTCAAGATATTAATGATATAAATATATCTAATAAAATTTGTAAATACAAATGAATAAAATATAAAATATATAAATTTCTTACTATTAGAATAATTGAAATAATTCAATATTATAGAGAATAGGTATAATATATTTGCTTTTGTTCTTTTTGTAGGAGATTTATGGATTATATCAGTGTTTCTCAACCTTTTAGTATTCACGGCCCAATTTTCAATCATAATTTACCTCGCCCCCCTCCCCCCCCCCTTCATCTGAAATGTTTCAGAGCATCGCAAAATCATCTGACCTTTTTGGTTTTTTTTAGAACCATATTGAAAAGAAATTGAGAAATAATCGAAAATGTATGTTCAAAAGTTTGCTCACAAAATCATCTTATCTTTTTTTTTAGAACTATATTGAAAAAAAGTCGGGAATTTTCTCTTGGATATGCTCGCGCCCCACAAATTGAGAATCGCTGGATTATTAGATTATAATTAAAAAATAATTTCATGATGAAAATAAAAATTTCTTATTTATATTCAAAATTAAGTAATTCAATCAATTAAAGAAAGAATATATATATATATATATATATATATATATATATTTTCTGTTTTTGTTAATAAAATATTTTGTTTCATTGAAAATGATTAACGTAACATTTCTATTGCAAATGAACAATTTTTTTCTTTTTTTTTATAATATTTGATAAGTATAATTAATTTTAATTTAACATTACTTATACTATACAACTAAAATTCCAATGTTAATTTCCAATCGTAAATATTTTAATTTATTTATTATAATAACTTATAGAAACTTTATTATTATTGTTATTATTTTGATTTAAATTATAAATTTAATATCTTTTATTAATATTAATAAATTATGTTATGAATTTGAATAATATATATATATATATATATATATATATATATATATATATATATATATATATTAGTATATTTCAAGTCTACAAAATTTCCAGCTCGTTGCGTGATTCATTGAACTTCAATAAAGAAATTAATTTCAACTTCCGGTCGCTTCCATTCCGTTCTTCACTCTCCTTCTCTCTCATACACACACACACACACACACTCATTCCATCCTAGTCCTTATTATCTTTCCATCTCACATCACCATTCAAATTATATATATATGGTTTGTGCGATTAAATTCATTAAAATAGGAAAGTTTTTTTTTTTATTATTATTATTAATATTATTCATAATGTGGCTTCTGCCATCATGGGGTAATTAAAACACGCAACACGCATTCATTTATATAATTTATATCAGCGACTATCAAGACTATTGATCTAAGAATAAAATAAAAAAAAAAGATGATGATGATGATGAGAAGTTTAGATTAAGATATTAAAAATTCGTTGGTATAAAAATTTACAAGAAAAAAGAAAATAAATTATATTAAATTGTATGTGTTATTTGGTTAATATATAGTATTATATATATATATTATAAAAAACTAATCAATTATAAGTTTGTGTCTATCTTAATTAATTTAGTAGGAATATTTATTATTTTTTAATGAAAAATTTTTTATTTTTATTGAAGACTTTTGAAACTACGATATACTTAATCAATTTTCAGATAATAAAAATTTATTAAAAAATTATTTTCTAATTATAAATAATAATAATAATATGAATGTATTAATGATTATTTATAATAATAAAAAAAAATAAATTTTTTACAATAACATTCAAAAATTATCAAAAAAAATCCTCTTTCTCAGTCATTTAAATTATAAATTAATTTAATAAGTTTTTACATGTGTATTTGTACTTGAAAAGACATAAAAGGGGTTTATGTGAACATTAATTAATTATTAAATGATTTTACAAATAAAGATCAAATTTAGTAATTTAATTACATATTTAGTTTGAATCGTATTAGTAATTATGTATGTATAATAAATAATCCTATTTTTTATTATTTTGTTTGTAATTTTAGATTAGTCAACTGGCTGATGATGTTCAACGGCTGCAGAATTCAGTGCAGGCCCTCCAGGAGGCAAGCGCCTCACAAATTGCTCGACTCGAAGAGCAACTTGAACTCAAATGTCAAGTGATAGCAAGGCTGGAGGCTCGCCTCGATGCTCAGCGAGACTATGAAGATATTAAACGAGAAGTCAGGTACAATCACGCTTTTTATTTATTATTACAATTCAATTTTCAAATATAATTTTATTTTATTTTTTTAGAAAATACAATTCATTCATTTCATTTCTTGTTTCTTTTTTTTTGTTTTTCTTTTAGTATTCTTCGATCTCTAGATTTGCCTTCTGCATTGGCTGCTGCAGCGGCAGATCCCACGAAATCCATCGAAATGATGTTAATCGATCGTGCAAAAGCGATACAACATCATCAACAACAACAACATTCACATCATCATCATCATCAGGCACCAACACAACATTGTACAAGCGAATCATCGAGTCCCAATCATTCTCTGGTCAAATCGGAACCTCAAGGTGAGAGAATAGTCTCTCTATATTTTATGATCCACTTTCAATGCATATCAAGCACCTTCCATTTATATTAAATCATTAAAAAATCAAAAAAACAATATCATTAGTTTAAAAAAAAAATAAAATTATAATTAATTATTTCTTATTATAAGTACAAAATTAATCAGAATAAGATTAATAATTAATTATACTAGTAGTAGTATCTTTCTCTATTAAGAAAAAAAAAATTAATATAAATGGAAAATTAATAAAATCATTTAATTATTTATTTATTTTTTTTTTTTAATTTTCTGTTGTTGACGTTGTTTTATTATAATTTATTTCCAACAAGCACTGCTTGTTTATTATTATTATTATTTATTTAATATTTTTATAATTATATACTTTAATAAAAATTGATGAAAAAAAAAATCATTATTAAATTAATAAATACTTCAAATGACGATTTTGATTTTTTCATTAAAATAAAATTGAAAATAAAAATTGGAAAAATTGGAAATCAATATTATTATTATTAATATTATACGAAATCTACTTGTTGCATTGTGTAACTGTGTGAGTGTGATTAGATTTTTATTATTTTATCTTTATTTATTTATTTATTTATTTATTTTTTGAGGTTTTTTTTTATTTTGAAATCTATTTCTTTTTTTTACACAATAACACAAAATAATATACATAAATATAAATATTTTTGTTGTTTTTTGGATTTTTTTTGGTTATTTTTGTAAACGAATGTATATTTCTGCACGGATTATTTTTAGCTTTTTTTTATTTCAAAAAAGAATAAAATAAAATAATATTCTCGCAATTTTTGTTTTAATAGTATACATATTTCTATGCACTATACATATAACATATAATGAATTGATTTAATAAAAATGAATTAAAATAAAATATTTATATAATAATTTGTAATTTCAATTTGAAAGAAGTTCCTTTTTAATTAACATATTTGAATTATTTTATTTTCTATTGATATTATAATATTTTTGTCAAATATACATATACAATTTAAATAATCAAAAAAAAAAAAAATCAGATTATGGAATCAATAGATTTAAAAATATTTTTCAAAAAACGTCTATTTTCAAAATAAATACATTTTAAATTGTAAATCTATTTTGTTTTTGTTATGTTTCTGAGCAATAAAGTAGATAATGAATATCGAAAGGGTTGTTTTTTAACATATTTTTATTTTTAATGGTCAACTCATAAAATTTTAGACTTAAAAAAAAAAAAAAAAAAAAAAAACTAAAAAAGTATTAATCTAAAATTTTTAATTAAAAATAATTGCAAACGACAAGTTGATAAGTTCTTCTGGAACTTTTTTCAAAAAAAAAAAAATTTAAATAGAAAAAATTTATTTGCGAAAAAAAAAACTCCAAAGGAGATGTCCGATTTTCGCATTTCAGGTTCGCTGAACCTCACGAACAGCACGAACACAATGCAACAAGCATCTCCTCCAACGACGCCAACCTCTTCCTCGGCCTCACCACCCTCTTCCACTTTTGGCCCTCCTGTCTCATTGCCACCACCCCCCACTCTTCCACCGTCAACTCTCCTCCATCCACCACCACCACCACCGCCGCCACCACCCCCACCCCCACCTCCACCTCCACCTCCACCTCCACCACCCCTCTTCCAAAATGTCGAGCAATTCGGCTCATTTCTTGGCGAAGAAATTGTCGCCAATTGGCGAAAGACACTCGAACGTAGTAATATTAGTAATCATATAATCAACGGAACAACTACTACCTCAACTACCACTACGTCCACCACGAGTCCAATGCATCCAACAACATTGAGTGATGATGTAGATTCCGCGGCGAATTCGGCCAACACGTCACCTGCACCACCCGATGGCGGTTCACCGAAAGATGATCGAACAACCACCCCCGTCTCCATTAACAACAACAACAACAACAGCAGCAGCAACAATAATAATCATCTGCCACCACCACATCTCAGCATGTTCTTTCGTGAAGAGATTAAAAATCCTGGTAAGTTTTTATTTAGAAAATAAATTAAAAAAATAAAATAAAAAAAAAAAATATTCAATTCCATCACACAACAACCCTCATTTTTTTATATTTTATTTATTCTTCTTTTTATTTTTTTTTTATTTTCTAAAAAAATAAAGGTTTCCGATTTGATGACCCACGATCACCGTTTCGTTATGGGGCACCGGGTGGTCCAGTCGGATCAGCAGCGGCAGCGGCGGCTGCAGCAGCAGCGGCTGCTGATGCAATGGATGCATGTACAATGGTTACTCGGCTTGGGGAGTCGTTAATCCCAAAAGGCGATCCAATGGAAGCTCGACTACAAGTAAACAAAAATTAAAATTTATAAATTTATAAATTATTTCACAAATAATAGAAAGAAATGAAAAATTTACTAAAAAAAAAACGTCCAAAAAAAAAAAATAATTAAAATTAAAATCCCCAATTAATTCTAGTATAATTCCATGTTTTAGGAAATGTTAAGGTATAACATGGACAAATATGCCAGCCAAAATTTAGACACTCTCCACATATCGCGTCGTGTACGAGAACTTTTAAGCATAAATAATATAGGTCAAAGATTATTCGCGAAATACGTATTAGGTAAGTAATTCACCAATAGGAAATACTAACAACATTATATATATATATATTATATATAACATTCAAAAATAAATAAATAAATAAATAAAAAAGTGATATTTATTTGAATTGTTTACACTACTGCCAAAGATAATTTGAGTGGTGGTGTATCTTTTTAAATGAATATGATTTTTTTTTTTATTTTTATTTTTTTTTTTGCAAATTTCAATTTTACTAAGCAGAGTATATATTGATGACATCTTGGAAGACTATCCCTGATTTGACTCTTTTTGCCTGTTTAGGGCTGTCCCAAGGTACCGTCTCGGAGCTCCTTTCCAAGCCCAAGCCATGGGACAAGCTGACGGAAAAGGGCAGGGATAGTTATAGGAAGATGCATGCCTGGGCGTGTGACGAGAACGCGGTTCTTTTACTCAAATCATTGATTCCAAAAAAGGGTAAGTTATTATAAAAAAAAGAGTAAAAAACAAACAAATATATATATATATATATTTTATTTAATGACAATTACAAACAAATATAAAATTGAGAAAAAGAGAGAGATTAAAATAATATATATATATAAAAAATTGGAATCAGAAAAAAAAATTGCAAATATGCAAAATAATTATTTTCCCTCGCCCTGTGAAATAATTTGGTATAGAAAAAATAATTAACGGACGTATTAATATTAATTTTATTAACTTATTTATAAGATAAAACTAATATTTATAATAATAGATGATAATTGAATTTGTACAATTAAATTAACAAATATTTTTTAGTATGTGGTATCTACAACATAAAAATTTAGATAATATTAATAGAATTCTTTCTATATTACAAAACTTTCTATTAAAACAAAACACCATGATTGGCTGGTATTCACATATGAAACTAATTTTAACTTTGATTTTCAATTTTTAAATATTGAAAAAGAAAAACTTAGTAAATACAATTTTAAAAGTTAATTAAAAACTTCTTTGAATTTTTTTGAAAATTTATCAATTTATTAATAAATTGATTGATAAAATAAAAATATAGTTCATTAATCATTATAGTATATCATTAATGACGGAAAACTGTTATATAAAAAAAATATACTTGAAGATACATTTAATTAATAGTATTAATAATATTATAATATTATAATTGTATGACAAAATTTGATTTTATTATAAATTCATATTTATTAGAAAATAATATAATACATATATGTATTCCTTCTTCTTAAGGTGCCGTCTCCCTTTCGGAGGTAGGCTATCATCATGACTAGGATAGCCTTAGAAGCTGCCCAGCCATGATGCTTTTTCTTGGGAATGTTAATGCGGTGGTTTCCGGTTGCCTTCCGCATGTATAGAACCAGGAACTGATGTTTAATTGAATTTATTAGAAAAATTTGTTCTTAATTGGAATCGAACGTCGACTTCTTGTGTAGAAAATTGCTATGCTACACTCTCGGCTAAGCTGCCTCCTTCAAAATGTTATCGCCATGAGGGCGCTGTTGTCAGACAATCAACCGGCTGAGTTAGCCAATTGCAATTGTCCGCAAAAAAGCGGCGTTTTTTCTGTCACTGTATCTATAGGTATTTTATTATTTAGATAAAAAAAATGAATAATTGACTGAGTTAATTGAGGATCCTTCTATTGAACAAATGAAAAATAAGAATTATAAAAAAAAAAATTTTTTCTTCTTAATAGAATGGCCAGTTTTTTTTTTTTCTATTTGAATAACCTGTGTTATAAATAATCCATACTTTATAGAATGCAGGTAATCGACCCAGATTGATCTTATTATTATTATTATGAAAATTATTTCGAATTGAAACATGCAAAGGCTATAAAAACGATTGAGAAACATGGATAAGCAAAGACCAACGATAAACACTAACGAATATATATATTACTACTAAAATGAATCGTAAACTAACAAAAATCCATCAATAAATATATTGGTTCGTGTGATCGTTTGTCTAATACTAAAATCTCTTTAAATATACAAAAAAAAAAATCAATCCTTCAAATATATATATATATATCTAAATGGTAATAAATAACTACAAAAAAGTTTAAAACAGTAACAAATACCAAAAAAAAAAAATAAGAATTGAAATATTTAAAAGATGAAAGAAGATAAGTGTGAATTAAAAATAATGGATGGAATATGAATTGACATTAAGAATTTTAATATTATAATTATTTAACACACTCTACTATTGGTTCTTAACCGGTGGTGCGGGAATGTATTTTTAGGGGTGCGGGAGAAGCCCCTACCTAACCATAAACATTATTAAATATCATTTATTAAATTTCAAATCATCAAAAATGTATTTTTCTAGATTAAAAAATTAAAACACATTTTTTCAATGTGGTGTGGAAATATATTTTCAGACTCAAAGAGGTGCGACTCTAGAAAGGCTAAGAAACACTGCACTAGTATGATAAGATTTGTGTAGTATACTAAATAAAATTTGAAATAAATGTTCAAATACAAAATTTATATTTATTAGTCACATTAGAAATAACAAAAGGAATTGTTTTATTTAAATTAAATTCTTCTATCATACCAAAATAGATAAAATCTTTCAGTTGTTTGAATAAATAATAAGCTGGAGTGTCTCCACTAGACTATCTCGCAAATTTGAATTGAATTAATTAACAGATATATTATATTTAAATTAAATTTAATTAATTATAAATTATAAATTAAAATTAATAAATAATATTTACTAAACCAGCAACCAGTATTTGGCTTTTTGTTGATGGCACCACGTCACGTGTTGGCGCGTGAGATTTGCAATGTTAAAAAATTAATTCTGATACATTCAACGATTCAATCATGCTGAAATTCTATATATAGCAGTTTTATACAATTTTTAATCATGTGAAAAACTATCAAACATATATCTTTATTTTTACGGTCACTTTAGAGGAAAAAATATCAAAACGTTGTAGGTAATGACCCTCTTCCTTTTGTGCTAAATTTCTCAAAAGTTAATAGAAAACTACAAATTTTGAATAATTCCCGTATACCAAATTTCATTATTCTAGCTCAAACCGTTTTTGCGTAACCTTGCAAACATACATACACACATACACAGAGAGAGACATTTTTCTCAACCTTAGTGAAAATGACTCTGGAACCTTCAAAACGTATAAAAACATCAAAATCTCGATTTCGAAAATTTTCGTGATCGCATTACTCTCACTGGCGAGGTAATAAAAATGCAAAGACAAATTTGCAATGTGAGAAAAAAAAGAAGTTAACTGAATTTTTAACTTTAAAGAAATTCATCAAAAATCAAAACAAGAACATGACCACTAAATAATTAGAATTTATAAAAACACTTAAATTTTTATTTTTTAATTATATACTAAATATAAATATTTAACAAATATTTTCATAATTCATAAAAACAAATCATTATTTTTAAAAGTATTATAGTATTTTAAAATATCATCTTTATATAAAATATAGGTAGGTATATACGATATATAATAAATATGTAAATTAATTTAAAAATAAAAATATCAAGTTTTTTTTTTTATTTCATTAAATATAAATTATATAGGTATAATATACATATATATATAAAAGATGTATAATAGGAAATATTCAAATATAAAAAAAAAAAAAAAAATAAAATAATCTATCAAGTTTTATCAAATATATACCTTTATAAAATGAATATCTTTCTTATTTAGTTTAAATTAATATTTATTATTTCTATTTTCATGGTTTATTTACGGTGGCAGCGAAGGTGAGGGTGGCAGGGGGAAACTCTTTCGCTCTCTGTGCGTGACTGGAAATACCCTTTTTCATCCACCCACGAGTCCCTGTCCCTCCCCCCCACCCCACCCCCCACCCCACAACTCCACCACCTCATTCCACTCTATGAATCTCATACCCCTCTTCTTGTTAGACAGAGAGAAAAGAGGGATGTTTTTGGTATTAATTACTCTATTGATTTGTTTCAACATTCGTTCTTCATATAAATAAATATCTTGCTTTATTTATTTGCTAGTATTCACTTTCTCTCTCTCTTTTCTTCATATTTATTTATTTATTATACTTAAACTCAATCTTATTTACTATATTAGAGAGGTAAAAAATAAAAAAAAAAAAAAAACAAAACAAACAAGAGAGAATATTTCAATTACTGAAAGATGATGAAATTGTCTTTTTTTCTTTTTTTAAAAAACAAAACAAAAACAAATTAGGAAATGAAAAATAGTGTAAAAATGATGAATCCTATTAATTTCATTTAATTTTTAATTATCGCTATTAAAATGCTATATACATATCACACATTTAGAAACAAAATAAACAATTCAATAAGCATTTATTAACAGCCACGTCCCTTTTGTTTTAATTCACCCCTTGAATGAATAAAGTATACTATTAAAAAAAAAAAAATTAAATTCCATTTTAATTTTTTTTTTTTTTATTTCATTTAATTATTTTCAATTCCTAATATTATTTACAATCAACCAAAAAATTGTCCATTTCGTTTATTAAATAAATTAAACTTCAGGAAAATTAAATTTCAAATTAAATTTATTAAATTATTATATATTATTATATTAATTTTAAATCTATGAATTATATATTGTGTAATAACGATTAAATTGGATATTTCGGATATTTTTTTTTTTTGAATTGAAATATTTTATTATAATGAATGGTAGTGAGGGAGCTTTATAAGGGAGAAAATTGGCTTGGAATTCAACTCTCGCGAGGATGTGTCTTGGCTCTAAACCAAAAAATTTTATACCAATCAGATGATATAAATTATCGAGAATTGTAAGGGTGAAGGGGAAAGGGGAATCAAAATGGAAAGGACAAATTGGCTCGATAGGAAAAAAAAAGACCTCTGGAATAATAAAAATTGCATTATGATAATTTATTTAGATATTTGATTTAATACTCCTAAAAAATCAGAGTTCTAGAAAGAAATCTGAAAGAGAAAGCTAAATATTTCAATTCAAGAAATTAAATTAATATAAAAGGTAGGTAATAGATCAATGAAGATTTAAAAAAAAAATTTATTATAAATCTATTTGGTATGAAACGTATAATTTTTTATAATATAAAAGAATTCCTCCCAATAAATACTATCTTCAAACTCTTTGATTTTGAATAAAAAATTTATAAGAAAGGAAAAATTGTATTTTAACACAATTTTATACAATTTTATTAATAAAATTAATTTAATTAATTTTAACACTGTAACAATTAAAGTTTAAAATATTAAAAATACATAATAAATACATATAAATAAAATAAAAAAAAAAAAAATTAAAATATCTTAAATTTTAGATTTTCTAATTTTTTTTTTCTTTTTTGTTTAAGTATAAAACCTTGATTTGTGGAGTCAAAGATACGAACGTTTCGTTTTTAATCGTGAAAAAAGAAACCCTCCTAGGACGAATTAGAAGATGATACCTTGGTGGGGTTAGTTTAGTGTGTTTGGGGGGAGCATTGAGCTGTTTGAGACAGGATAAAAGATATTTGTTTGAGAAATTTTGACAAATGAACAAAAATTATCACCAAAGTATTTTTTTTTAATTTTAATTAAAATAATTTATTTTTTAATGTAATAATCAAATAATAAATATGAATATTGAATTTTGTATCGAATTACTTTTATTATGATGGTGTTGATAAAATTCAATCGGTGGTGAATAAATTTTAAAGAGTTAATTGAAAAATCAGAAATTAACTACTCTATCAAGTGGGTTAAATGTAGGCGAGAAGGAGAGGCGGGAAGAAGACTATTTAATAGAGAGAAAGAGAGAGAGAGAGAAAGCCTATCGCCCTCCCCCACACTTTACCCCCCCCCCCGTTCTGTAGCAAGTTATCAACGTATTAAGGCTTGGAGGTGGCCTTTTGGGGCCGCCCTTTTGGCCCTTCAAGAGCGAGCGAGAGGTTGTCTCGCCCGTTGACCCCAAAGGGTGAGTCGCTTGGACTACTCCGACACTGACCTTACCTAATAAAGACATTATCATAGAGAGAGAGAGAAAGGATATTATTATTAAATGGCGTCTAATAGGCTGATAACCTTTGCTGATCTTCGAGGTATAATTCAAACAGATACACCGCTATTCTATAATAATATTCCAAAGCGCCAATCTATTTGACCTTTATATTAAATGGAAATTAAATTTCGATTTCAATTTTATCAGATGAAAATAGTCAAGAAAGTTCCCACTTTACACTTTCTATTTATAGAAAAAAATCTGGAGTGTCTCCACTTGACTATCTCGCAAATTTGAATTGGATTAACACGATCCCGCCGGCATGTACCACCGGTGGCTTATGCCACCATATAAAATAAATAGACAAATTATGGAGCCTGCGTGAACGTGTTAATTAACACACAATATTATACATTTAAATTAAATTATAAATTTTAAAATTAATAAATAATATTTATTAAACCAACGGGTGTTTGGCTATTTGTTGATGATACCACGTCACGTGCTGGAGCGTGATTGGCAGCCAACGTGTTAAAAAAATTTAAAGAATTAATTCCGGTACTTTCAGCGATTCAATCAAGCTGAAATTCTATACATAGCAGTTTTTAATCATTTAATCAAAGTAAATATAAATTTTTATACAATTTTTAATTATGTGAAAAACTATCAAACATATATCTTTATTTTTACGGTCAGTTTAGAGGGAATGACCCACATTCATTTTTTTCAACCTTAGTGAAAATGACTCATGGACCTTCAAAATGTATAAAAACATGAAAATCTCGACATCGAAAATTTTCGTTATCACAATACTATCTCTCTGGCGAGATAGTACAAAATAAATTATAAAAACATAAAAATGATTTAGTTGTTTAGTTATATTAGAATAAATAAATAATTAGAATGTATTAGATAGAGGAAGTAGTTCCTACTCATTAAAACTATAGTCTAATTTAATTATAAAATTTAAATTATAATCTATTTAGTATAATTATTTACTATCTGATTTTCCCCTTTATTGGAAAAAAACAAATTTTGAAATCTTTCAAATATGTATATTATATATTATTTGTTTCTAAAAATTTATTAATAATCACTAAATATACTACTCTATTCTTAAAGATATTTTGTTTTATTTATTTTTTTTTTACATTAAATTAAATTAATAGCGAAGAATTAATTTCAGTTAACCAATAAATAAATATAACATTATTTTGTTTTTTATTTTTTGATATATATATATATATATATATATATATATATATATATATAGATATTATAGATAGATAAATCATCGAAAATAAATAGAGATATATTTATATGTAGTATAACTATATTATTTCAATTGAGCGGAAAACGATTTTACTTTATTTCCAGTCAATTTCTTGACTAAATAACAAAATATGTTTTTGGTTGTTTATTTATTTATTTTTTTTTTTTTATTTTCTATCAATTCTTATAATACACATTCAATTTAATGAACAATCAATGCGTTACAAATTATTCTTTAAAAAAAAAATAAAATATTGTTCTATTAAGAATAAATAAATAAATAAATAAATCTAGTTGCTAAAAAGAATACATAAAAGAAGAAACTCAGGAAGTATATATATATAATAAGTCTTCATCAATAAATAATACTTATTGAAATAATAACTTTATAGTAAATAAATACTCTTCTTATGTAGTATAAATAAAAAACAACTTAAAATTATTGAGAGATTGGCAAATTCATTCATCATCATCTTTTCATTTCACAAAAAGAAGGAAAATAATTTTTTTGTTTCTTTGCTTTTTATTTGTATAGTAAAACATATTCATATTGACATAATAATAATAATAATATAAATTAATAAAAATTGTAATTATATATTAAATAAAATAAAATTAATATTAGTCGATAAATAATCAAGTAGATTTATAATAAAATCGATAAAAGATTTTTTAATTTCTCTCTCTTCACACTAGGAAAAATGTTGATATTTTATTGTGTTATTTTGTTTGATGACGGGTATTTTATAATTTTTAGTTTCATTCCCTGGAAAAGAATCTTCCACACCAAATTCAACGACATCATCAACGCCAACTGGAGGTAATGGAAGTACAGGTGGTGCTGTAAGTCCGTATCATCGAATGAGCACAACCCCAATGAATACTTCTGTAGTCGGATGTGAACCACCAGCCGCTACTGAAATTACAGAGGAAAGAATTGCGCATATCTTAAATGAGGCCTCTCAATTAATGAAAGGTCCAAATGTAATTACCGGCAACATGCCAGAAGATAGTCATAGTAACGATAGCAAATCACCAAATATTCAGGTAAAATTATTTTTATTAATAATTTTTCACAATTTACCAGTTGAATTGGTTTAATTTTTCAATAATAATTATTCTGTTGTTTTTTTAGTGTTCCAGTCCGTTAAATACACTCAACGTAAGTGGAAATCTTTCTATAGGAATTAGTGGAAATACCAAAGATTGTTCGATAACTCCAAATTCATTGTCGTCCAATTCCTCAACTGCTGCTGCAGCGGCAGCTGCTGCCGCTGCCGCTGCTGCTGCTGCCGCCGCTCATGCTTCTGCTGCAGCACAAGCACAAAGACGCTTAAAAAAATATGAAAATGATGATATTAGTCAAGAGAAAGTTGCAAGAATTTATCAAGAAGAATTAGCTAAATTAATGGGTAGGGCAAGATTGGAAGATCTTGCTAGAACTTCAGCGGCAGCTGCAGCTGCTGCTGCTGCCTCGAATAGACAAGAACATTTTCCAAGGTAAAATAAATCATAATAAATTCTTTTAATAAAAAAAAATACAATATTAGAATGATGAATGATTGTAATTTGTAATTTGTCATTTGTAATTTGTATTAATAAGGATATCAATAATTGAAAACTATTAACTAAAAAAAAAAAAAAAAAAAATTTAAATATTATTATATTAATATTATTTATTTTTTTTTATTATACAGTTTATTATTCCCTCATATTTTTGGACAACATGGAGCTTCACCTGGCGGTGGTACAAATCCAGGGGGTGATAGGACAGCTGAAGAAATTCGTATGGCACTTGATGCATATCATCGTGAATTAGCTAAAATAAATTCATGTCAGAATTCTGCTACACAAGGCATTTCAGGTATTTAAAAGAAAAAAAAATTTTAAACAACTTTTTTATTTTTTACAATTTTTCCCTTAAATTTTTTCAAAAATATTAAAATATTTCATATAAGTATTTTTTTTTTTTCAAAATTTTGATGATAGAAAAATAAAAATTATTTTTTAGATTATTTTAAATAATAATAAAATTAAATTAGGAATTTTTTTTATTATATTAATATTTCATCTAGATACCGGATTTTATTGAATAAAAAAATTTTGAGAAAAACCAGATTTATTTATTTTATTTTTTTTTTTATATATATATTTATTTATTTTTTTATTTAGGTAGATATTATTATATAATTATTATTATTATTATTTATTTTCCGCCCTCCCATATAGTTTTGTTTTCATTATTGTATTCAGGTCTTCTTGCACTACATCAACAAGCCCTTAATGGTGGTGGTGGTGCCAGTGTACTCCCAAATACACCTAATTCTACTACATCAACGCCATCGGGCGTTCAAGATTTATCATTGCCAAAAAATTATAATATAAAAGAAAGTTCAAGTGGGGCTACACATCCACAAACACATCATAAATCAATTAATGGTGAATTGGACGAACAAAAAGGGACAAAAGATATGATGGAAAATGTTGTGGATGTTTTAAGACATGCTGGATCTGCCTTTTCACTTGTACGGCCCAAACAAGAATCTACAGGTAAAGAAGAAATAAATAGCTCTTAAAATATATTAAATATTTTAAATTTCTTTCATTCATTATTTTTTTATTTTTATTATTAATTTTTTACTTTTTTTTTTTTTTTTTTCTTAATTTTATTTAATGAAAAATCACGGTTTTTCTCTAAATTTCAAAAAAAAAAAATCAATGAGCCGGTTAGAAAATTTATTTAAAAAAAATAATCAAGGGAGGGAGGAAATGAAAATACATACATAGTCGCTTATATAATTGGTTAATATAGAAAATATTCATAAAATTTATTTATTTTTTTCTTTCTTCCAAATAATATAATATAATTTAAAACTTATGAGTATTCTGATTTTTTGTGTATAAAAAAATTCATCAAATTAAATTATACTTATTCATTATAAAGTTTCAAATTTTGTATTAAATTTATTAATATTTTATTTATTTATTTATTTAATTTTAGGTTCTAGTAATTCGGGACCAAGTGCAAGTCCAAGCAATACTATTATCACGCCTAATCTTGATCCCAATGGGCAAACAACTGCTCCAACAACTCCAGGTAGATAAAAAAAATATACGTATAATTGGAATATAGAATATACCTATTAATATATAAAGACCATAATATTTGTTGCTAATGAAATGAAGGACAATGAATTTGATATGAAATTTATAAAAACCAATCAATTCTTGATCAAAAATATAACAAATTTTTTGCAAAATTAATCAACAAATAAAAACAGTAACATTTTATTTAATATTTATTAAAATTAATGTTATTCATTTTTAAACTATAGAATGCATTTAATCATTTAAAGGAATGCATTGAAACTCACTATAGTTATGGTGACCAAACGTCCCATTTTTCCGGGATTAGGTGCTCTGTCCCGGCGTCCCGAAAAATGTCTTCAGGACAGCCCATTGTCCCGTTTTTTAAACATTTAGGACATTTCGTACTTTTTTTTCAAAATTTTTTCAATTTGGTTCTAAAAAAAGGTAAAATGTCCCGGTTTGGTGTTTTCAAAATATGGTCACCCTAACTATAGTATTAAACATTTTAAATTTTAAATAAAAAAAAAATCTCTTTTCGATCATTTATTACTCTGTGATTTTTTTTAATAAAATATTCGAGTATAACTTTTATTTTTACACTTTTTAAATAGTGTAATAAATTTACAAAATTATAATTTATTTTCCACTTTGTAATGTAATGCATACATTCTTGTGATTTTTTTTTATTAATTTAGTATTAATGTTTTTTTCTTCTAGGTCCTCCTCCTAGTACTGATCTCGGCTGTAGTGCTGCAGCATCTCCATTACAAAGAATGGCTTCAATTACAAATTCATTAATAAGTCAAAGTACTGCTGCCCAATCTGCAAGTCATAATGGTGGTTCTCCTCATCAGAGACCTTTAAAGGCTGTTCTTCCTCCAATAACACAACAACAATTTGATACTTTTAATAATCTCAATACTGAAGAAATTGTAAAAAAGGTAATAAATATATATATAACATGTATTTTTCGTTTTTCAGAGAAAATATTTATTGTTATTTTATATTTATTTTTTTTTTATTATTATTATTTTTATAGGTGAAAGAATCGCTTTCTCAATATAGTATTTCACAAAGACTTTTTGGTGAATCAGTACTTGGTTTATCACAAGGCTCAGTCTCAGATCTCTTAGCCAGGCCAAAACCCTGGCATATGCTTACACAAAAGGGACGTGAGCCGTTTATACGAATGAAAATGTTTTTAGAAGATGATAATGCTGTCCATAAATTAGTAGCAAGTCAATATAAAATAGCACCTGAAAAATTAATGCGTACTGGAAGCTATTCTGGAGGACCAAGTATGTATAAAAACATAAACAACTCAAAGTTATGTTTTTCATTTGAAATTTTGAAATATTTATATTTTTTTTTTTTGTTTTGTTTTGTTTAGCGTGTTCACCATTAATGAAACCAGGCCCATTGGGACAAAAGATGGACATTAAAGTAGAAACACCAATGAGTCTTGCATCAGCTCCATTGAATCTTCCTGGAGCAGTGGGAATTGGTGGTGCTGGTGGTCCTGGAGGAATTGGATGTGTAGCTGGTGGTGTCATTGCACCAGTTAATCCTGTAATGGCTGCCGGTGGAGGATTGTTAGTACCTGGAAATGCGGCGACTGGTGCACCGGCAGGAATGGTCGGCGCTATTGAATTAAAAAAGACACCCACACCGGCTACAACCGGTCCTCAAACTGCTAATATTCCTGGTAAATTTTATATTTTATTTATTATTATTATTATTATTATTGTTACTTAAAATTAATAATAATGTAAAAGGAAAACTCGGTTCAGTTCATATTTTTACATTACTTATTTTTACTATCTCGCCAGTGAGAGTATTGTGATCACGAAAATTTTCGATGTTGAGATTTTAATGTTTTTATACGCTTTGAAGGTTCCTGAATCATTTTCACTAAGGTTGAGAAAAATGTCTCTCTGTGTGTGTGTATGTATGTAACCAAGATTACGCAAAAACGGTTTGAGCTAGAATGATGAAATTTGGTACTTGGGCATTATTCAAAATTCATAGTTTTCTATCAACTTTTGAGAAATGTAGCTCAACCGGAAGAGGGTTATTACCTACAACGTTTTGATTTTTTTTCTTCTAAAGTGAACGTAAAAATAAAGATATATGTTTGATAATTTTTCACATGATTAATAATTGTATAAAACTGCTAAATATAGAATTTTAGCTTGTTTGAATCGCTGAAAGTACCAGAATTAATTTTTTAACGCTGTAAATCTCACGCGCCAACACGTAACGTGGTGCCATCAACAAAGACCCAAACATGCGCTAGTTTAATAAATATTATTTATTAATTTTAATTTATAATTTAATTAATTTATTTTAATTTAAATTAATATATGTTATTTAATTCAATTCAAATTTGCGAGATAGTCGAGTGGAGACACTCCAGAGTTTTTCATATATTATATATTATAAAAAAGCAAGTATTTTCATATTTCATTTCTATAAAATAATAAATATTTTCTCTATTCAGTAATTTTAGTGCGTAGATAATAACATTTCATTTTATTAAGTTATTAGTAGAAGTTATTGATAATTTTTTGTAATTATATAAATTTTCATATCTACATGAATGTATGAAAGTGTAGATTATATTAAATAAATTATTTCAATTTGTTTCTGAATAGGTACACAATCGGCTACAGTACCTGTAGGACTTCATGCTCAAACTGGTCCACCCGGGTCAGGAACGAATTCTTCAAGTTCTACAAATCCATCAACGAATAATAGTGCAACCACTGGCGTACCTGGAAATCCTAATTCAGCGGCTGCAGCGGCAGCGGCCGCTGCCGCTGCTGCATCAGCACCAGTGGCACAAGCAGCAGCGGCAGCAGCTGCACTTAGAGCTTTGCAGCAACATGTAGCAGCAGCTCCAAGTGTTTACGAAATGGCAGCATTAACTCAAGATTTAGACACACAAACAATTACAACGAAAATTAAAGAAGCACTTTTAGCAAATAATATTGGCCAAAAGGTATAAAATTATATTCTGGAAATTTTCATGTTTTTAATCATTATTTTTTTTTGTTTTGTTTTTAATTGAAAATGAAAATTATTCATTCATGTTGTGTTTTTTTTTTTAGATTTTTGGTGAAGCTGTACTTGGATTATCTCAAGGTTCTGTGTCAGAATTACTCAGTAAGCCAAAGCCATGGCATATGCTTAGTATAAAAGGACGAGAACCGTTTATTCGTATGCAACTTTGGTTAAGCGATGCCCATAATGTCGATCGATTACAGGTAAAAATTGAAACCTTTATTATTTTTATTTAAAAACAATAAAAAAAACAAAAAATGATTGTCTATTGTTTATTTTTTATATATTTTTATTTTTAGGCTTTGAAGAATGAACGCCGGGAAGCAAATAAACGACGAAGAAGTAGTGGTCCTTTGAGTGGTACTCCTGGAGTTCCTGGTGGTCCTGGTTTAGGGCTTGGCCCATTGGGCGGCCTCGGACCTGGCGGCGGCGGTGGCAGCGGCGGGAATAACGCTGATAATAGTTCAGACACCTCTTCCAATGATACAAGTGAATTTTATCATTCTCCATCACCGGGTCCTCCATCAGCTAAAAAACAAAGGGTACTCTTCTCTGAGGAACAGAAAGAAGCTCTAAAATTGGCCTTCCAGTTGGATTCCTATCCAAATTTAGCTACCATTGAATATCTTGCCAACGAATTAAATTTAAATTCACGAACAGTGTCCAATTGGTATCATAATCATCGTATGCGTTTAAAACAACAACCCGATCAACAACAACAACAACAACAACAATCACGTGAAAATCAAAATTTTGACCCTGTCCAATTTCGTATGTTATTAAATCAACGATTAATTGAATTGTCAAAAGAGCGTGTATCGAATTTTACACCAACTTTGCCAATTCATTATCCAAATTATTTTAATAATAATTTCTCATCCCTTATGAATCGGGTTTTGCCTGATAAAGAACAATTTAATGGACTTGATTTAACAATTGTGAAACGTGAATTTGATGATGAATCCAATATCAGTGAGGATAGTAACGTATCAAGTTTAGATGATGCATCCACAACGCACCCATCAAAGAAAGACATAACATCCACATCTTCGTCAGTGCCAGCAACCCAATCAACGGGTTCAAGAAGTTCAAGAAGAAAAGCGACTGTGCCTCAATGGGTGAACCCAAAGTGGGAAGAGAATCTTGATACAAGAGAAAAGACTGTCATAAATGGAGTTTGTATATTACAAACAGGTGATTTATTAAATTCATCGAATGACGATTCAACAACCACAGTTCATATTGAACCAGTTGAACCAATGGAACATTATTCCGCCTCAGAAGAGGATCATGAAGAGACAAACAACGACGAAGATGATGAACAACATCATCATCATCATCATCATCATCATAAATCATCTTCAGAGCAAACAAATAAAATGTCTGATGATGAGGATATGGATTATCAAGAGAAAGAAACTATTTCACAAAACAACACACAAACAACACCACCATCTCCACCTCCACCAACAACAACATCGACAAAAGACAAATCATGGACTTCTATTGAAAGCACAAAAGTCGAAGTGAAAGTTGAACAAGCAAATGATTGGGAATTTTAATAATTAATAAAAAAAAAACTACTTAATTATTTAAAAAAAATATAAATATATATATATATGAATATATATAAATAAATTATATACTCCTGTTTTATTTTTTATTTTTTTTTTTTTTGTTATGTTATTTTTTAAAATTATTATTATTTTAAATTTTGTTAAAAAAAATAATAATAATTAAAAATGGACAATTTAATATAAATATTATAAATTATAAATAGTTTATTAAACAAAAAAGCTTTCAATGAAAAAAATGAAAAGCGCCCCTCCAACAAAAACCAAAAATAAAATTGCAATATGTAAATACATTTTATATATATATATATATATTATACTAAGTATTATTACTTTTTTGTCTATTATTACATATTATTAAATAATAAAATAAAGAATAATATTAAAATTACAATTAACAAATTGAAAGAGAAAAAACAGTATTTAAGATCTCAATTTTTATTATTATTTTAGATATATTATAAAAACTATTATATAATATAAAGTAATTCTCCTTCCAAAAAAAAAATTCCTTTTTACCCTGTAAAATTTCTCTTTTTTAATGGAAGAATCTAATACATCCGCAATATTATAAATAAATAAATAAATAAATATATAAATACTATAAAAATGTATGTGTAAATAAACATACTTCTATATATATATATTTATATATATATATATAAATAAATAATATCATATCCAAATATCCGCAAATAAACCCCCTCCGTATAAAAATACGAAGAAATTAAAAAAAATAAATAATAAAATAAAATAATCAACAATTAACAAAAATACAGTATACATTTACCTCTTAAAATAATAATAATGCGTATGTAAATATAAATATATAAAATTTGGAAAAGTCTAATTATTATTATTATTATTATTATTATATATTATATATATATAAAACTACTGGTACCTTCCAAATAAATAAAACCGATATAAAACACTTAAATATGCAAGATAAAAATTTTAATAAGAAATTCATACAAGTATTTATATTCATTTCTTTCTGAATGATAAGTGGAGATTATAGTTCCGATGAGAAAAAATTAATATATATATATATATATATAGTTCTAATTCTGTTGAAAGAATGGATGGCTGAATATTATAGTTTCATTGAATGAGGAGATATACAATTATAGTTCTCATTAGAACTATTAGTCTCAAAATCATTCTATTTTTTTTTTCAATTCATCTCAAATATTTTATATCAAATTTAATTTTTCTTCATTTAAAAAAAATAAAAAACAAAAATATTCTCCAACTTGAATATATATATATATATTATCAAGACCACCGAAATCTTCCCCCCCCCCATCTCTCTCTCTCTCTCTCTCTCTAAAACACATACTCACACAGATATATATACACTGAACATCCACTCTCTTATCTTGATGAATTTTCTTATTAAATCGTATAAATAAATAAATACAAAAATATATCTTGTTATATAAATCTTATCATTATAATAATATATTATGAATTTTATATAATATAAATCAATTAATTAAAGTAAAAATTATAAATAAATCAAATAGTGACTTAACTAATTATTTTCCATACTGAAATTAAGCAAAAAGATAAAAAAAAAAATAAAAATAAATAAAAAAAACAAAACATTATAAATAAATATACAGATACATTTTAAACCATAGACTTCAAAAATACGGTAAATAAAAAAATGAGGATGTTTCTAAAATACATTTTAATATATATATATAAATATATATATATATATTAACAGAAATGAATGATAATTGTAAAAAAATATGTTGTTATGAATGTGTAAATTATTATATTATTATTATTATTATTATTATTAAGGTACATACCAAAAAAAATGTTTTTTTTTATTATAACTATTTTATTTGTCAAATCTATTATTATTATTATTATTATTATTAATATTAATATTATCTATCCATTTATCTATTATTATTTAATAGTTTAAGATTTTTTTAAAAAAAATTTTAAAAATTAAAAAAAAAAACAGTCCAAATATATATATATATAAATGGACTATATATAATGTGATCATACTTAAGAAAAATAAATAAATAATAAATCGAAACATTTCATAAAAAATAAATAAATATCCTCTATATTTTTTCTTTTTTTTTAATTATTCCTTTTTTATTATAAAGACATATATATATAATAAATAAATAAATATAATAATTTGTGATCTAATCTATATTATTATTATTATTATTAATAATATTATTCATTTATATTTATTAATGTATTAAGTATGTTTGAAAATTTTTGTTAATTTAAAAAATATACGGGACATACATTTAAAAAAAAGAAAAGATTTTAAAAATTTTGCGCTTCCAAAGAGAATGATGATCATCTTCTATAAATATAAGAATTCTTAAAAAAGAAAAATAGAAGAGAATGTTACAATATATTGAAAAAAGACGTTTAGTACAGATTTTTGTTTTGTATTTTGCTGCCAAAAATAAAAAAAAATAGTGTATAAAGATTAAATAAATAAAATATAGAAGCTCTCTCTTCTCTATGATGTGGGAAAAACTCATAATCTAATTAAGAATGACTATAGTTATTAGTAGTCATTATGTTTTGTCTAATATATAGTAGTCGTTTATTGATTTGAGGTCCCTTAAAATCATTATTTATTTTTTTTTTTTTTGTTTTTTTTTTTTGTCTAATATATGTAACAGCTCTACAATTTTAAATAAAAGCCATATCAACATGAAAATTAATAAATAAATAATTATATTCTTGAGCTGTTCATGTTTTTCAAATGAAAATTAATTAATTAATTAATTCTCCCTTTAAATATGAGAATAAAATTGTAAATTTCTTAAAATTAGACTAAAAAACAAGTGATAATTTTAATTTAAAATTCAATTTTTACATAATATATAATTAAAATTTTAACATAGTAATTTTATTTCTATACAGAGGATTCTATATATATAATATTTATTTAATACTTTTATACATATTGATATTAATTTTATGGAATATTATATTATTTTTTTTTTTTTTTTTTTTTAAATAAAAAATCGTTTATAAAATGATTTAAATTTATATATTAATGGAAATATTTCTTCTTTAATTCTTTTTTTATTTATATTATTAATGGTATATTTATCTGAAATTATGTAATGATATTTATTTATTTATTTATATTCACACAATCATTTATTATTGCCCGTTCGTTGCCTTGTTTTGGATTGTTATAATATATTAATATTTAATTTGTTATTTAAAAATAAAAAAATAACAATTATTCTGAATTAAAATATAAATAAACATTATATATTATATCATTATATTGTTTCTGATAAATAACAAAAATGATAATGATACAAATACAACAATTGCCATTATATATATATATATATATATATACATATATATATACAGAGTAATTATAAAATAATCATTTTTTTTTAATGATATATTTTGATCCCTGACTGAATTTTAAAGGATAAATATATCATAATAAATTAGTGTGAAAGAATTATAAATTTCGTTATCATTTAATCAGTTATTTTGCCTCAAAATTGTACTCTATATTTTTCAACTTATTCTAGGAATTTTTTTTATTTTCTTCTTTTTTTTTTGAGTGATACTTTTAATTATTTATTATTTAAAATCGCTATCTACGCCTTAAACGAATAGTCATATCCATATTAAAATTAACTATGTGTGATCTAGAACTTTTTATTAATTTAATTCCATACAATTAAAAGGGTTGGGTTTTTTACACAGACACCCTTAAAATATTCGAATACTTGGAAAAAATAAATTTCAACTGAAAAATAAATTCACATTTTAATTTCTAAAATTTTCAATTAATAAATTATTATAATAAAGCCTATATATGTATATATTATTATTTATCATATCGAATAAATAAATAATTATTATTATTTTATAATTAACCTGTATATTCAATATTATTTTTGATTGAGTATTATATTTTTAAATACAAAAAATTTAATAATTTTAAGATCCCTCCTCAACTCCAAACTGATTTTGTTTTTGATAAAAAATTTTAAAACTAAATTAATAAATCTCATTACAACGAAAAATAACAAAAATTGGGTGAAAATTGATAATTAATTATTAAACAAGTAAGAAAAAGGAAAGATATTAAAAAATTATAATAAAATAAATATTTAAAAAATTTTGTGTGTGATTTTGTGTGAGTGATTCTGATATATAAGAATATATATTTATATATATATATATATATATATGTATGTATATGGAAAAAACAATAAATTACATCAATAAATATATATATATATATATATATAAAGACACAAAAAGCAAAAATTATTAATAAAAAATCAAGTAAAATAAAAAAAGACAATTTTTTCCGTGAAAAAATAAAAAAAAATTGTAGTTGATAACTTTTTTCATTAAAACAATATGTATATATATATATATATATATATATATATAAGTATATAAATATAAATATATATATATATATATATTATATGTATATATCTAAAAATAATTATTTCTATATGTATCCATATAGATATAATTAAATAGGATAATTAATATTTTTCTTCAAAATATTATTATTATTATTATATATATATATATGTGTATATATATATACATATATATATATATATATATAATTGACTTATTATTATTATTATTATTATTATTATTATTAATCAAAAATTAAATTAAAAAAAACTTGTACATATTTTTAAAAATTAAAAAAAAAATCAAGAATAAAAACAAACCTGATTCATATCATATTTGTCTTTTAAAAATTTCTTAATTATAAAAATAAAAATACATTTATCTGTATATTAAAAGTATTTTATTATTTATTTATTTCCCTTTTTTGAAACTTATTTTAAGTTTAATTTTAGATTTCGTAAGTTATTTTAATTTTATCAAAACATTCAATTAACATAAATCTAATGATTTACGTTTTTGATTATTACATTCTCGCAAATTTGAATTGGATAATCAAGCTTATTTCTATTAATTAATTAATTAATTAAAATTTTATTATATCCGATTATAAGATTTAAAGTTTTAAACATCATTCCCACTGATACAATCAAATAATATCAACATTGTTTGGTTTTTGTTTCAACGTAAATAATTTTTAAGTAAGTCAAAATTTAAAAAATTAATTCCGGTTCTTTCAGCGATTCAATCAAGCTGAAATTCTATATATAGCAATTTTATACAATTTTTAATCATGTGAAAAACTATCAAACAAATATCTTTATTTTCATGGTCACTTTAGAGGAAAAAAAATAAATACGTTGTAGGTAATGACCCTCTTCCGGTTGAGCTACATTTTTCAAAAGTTGATAGAAAACTACGAATTTTGAATAATGCCCGTATACCAAATTTCATTATACTAGCTCAAACCGTTTTTGCGTAATCTTGTCTACATAAACAGACACAGAGACATTTTTCTCAACCTTAGTGAAAATGATTCAGGAACCTTCAAAATGTATAAAAACATCAAAATCTCGACATCGAAAATTTTCGTGATCGCATTACTATCTCTGGCGAGATAGTAATTAAATAGTTTCATAGTTTTCGAGTTAAAGATATTTGTTGAAAATTGTAATAAATATCAAAACCCCGTTGATATAAATTTTTATATTATATATTATACTATTTTTTTACGTTATTCTAAATAACATTCAATAAATAACCAGCAGACATCATTCCAGTAATCTTGATACGTCAAGACTATATTGGGAGAGAAAGATATTCCCCTTTTTAGTCGAGCATCGAAGCTTAAACGCCTCAATAAGTTAAAAGACATTAAAAAAATGATCATCGTAAAGGAAATTCTGAACTCATTTCATTGGAATATCCTCATCATGTGCAACTGTGCAACATTCAATTTATTTTTTTAGTGGACTTGGAGTAAGTGGCACCTCATTCACAGAAGAACCAAGATCGAGTTTCTGAGTTCAGAAAAGCATTGTCTGATGGACGAAAATCACGAATAAAAATCATCTGGTCCTCCAAGTCGACGACTTTAGACCAGCACTTTACCCTAGTAAATAGAAATCAAAGCAAAATTTCCCAATTTAGCCGATAATCGTTGCTTATTCAACCAATGTCGATGCTGATGTAGTAAAAAAGATTTATTTTATTCTCAATTGACACAGTCCCTTGAAAACATTATGAATCGCAAAGAAATAATCTTACTAGGTGATTTAAATGCCAGAACCGGGTGGAAACGTAGTTAAAATATAGTAGGACAATCAATGTTAGATTATATTATGGTCAAACAAAAAACAAAACTAGTTGTGCAGGATATTAGAGGAATGAGAGGTTGGTTCAGAGTGCGGGTTTTATCATTTTTTTGCTAATGACAAAAATTTTATTCAAGTTTAGTCGAAATTCAAAAGATGGATTTTTGGAGACGGAGTTTTAGCTTTTTCAGGTTCGATCATGATGACAAAAATGACCGTACAATACAATCCTCGATAGAAAAATACTCTGGTTTGGTCGTTTAGAGTCTACAGCGTATGCCAGAAACGAAATGAACGGCAATGGACACCACATCAAAGAAGATCAAGATCCTGGGAAGACGATGTCAATGTCAAGGAGGCGAAAGATCTCAATGATGGAAATTGGAAACGAGAGACGGCGACATTAGAAAAAGTCTCGATGTTATTTTTCTTATTTCTAGAAAATTGGAGAGCTTGGGGTTCTTTCTTAGGTGCTGATTTTCAAGCCAGCTAGCTTAGTGTGTGTTCTTTAGTGAATCCCTATCCAATATTTCACCATCCGGGTATCTGTTCATTTTGATGCTAAAAGAAAAGGAAGAGCTGACTTGTCGCTTGGAGATGCTTCTCTATTACTTCGTTAGTTGATGAGTTTCTATGGAGTATTACTAAAAGGTAACATTACTTGTGAGGACATTACTCTCAAAAGAGGAAAATAGCTTAGCCTAATTGAAAATTTATTTTATTGTTATAATACTTTGGTATTGACTCCTTTATCAACAATTTCCCGATATTAATTTGTGACTAAGTTATTTTTTGTCTTTTTTATTATGAATTCAATTTCAGTGATTTTAAATTGTTTAATAAAGGGCTGGAAAAGAAGAGAACTTTCAAGGGTGTTTATTATGAAAAACATAACGTCGATCAGAAATGACATGCGAAATCATGACCTTTTCCTAATGGACACTACCAGGCCAAGAAGTATTTTATCTTATGGAAGGATTTCTGTTTACTCTTTGTGTTAAATATTCCAGGCATTCCAACCTGACTGCTGAAAGTATATAGTATATTTTTGAAAGTATATTGACCGCGTATCGAGATCATGATTTGACTCTAAAAAGATGATTAAAGTTATAAGATTATCTATTAAGGCTGGTTTTGTATATATAAAAATTGATTCAATGTGTAGTTGCTCTGATAATCTAATTTTAGTAAAGTTATCGCAAGGAAACCAGATGTTTAGTTTTACAATATTTTAAGGTTTTTAATTATTAAGAGAATTTTTATTAAAAGACCACATTATTTGTATAAAATTATTTATTAAATTAAAATAATTGTACAACGTTTTACTTGAAAACGACTGCAGAATAAGCAGTTGAAACGTTGTACAATTATTTTAATTTAATAAATAATTTTATACAAATAATGTGGTCTTTTAATAAAAATTCTCTTAATAATTATCAAAATAACCACAAAAGCTTTAATAAATACATTTTAAGGTTTTTATGTTTTTATCATACCAATCACCGAACTTTTTAGACACACCTCGTATATATATATATAAATTGAATTAGTTAATTTATTCCTCTCGGATCAGTATTATAATTACAATATAAAAATCTTGTTGATAGTTAATAAAATTAAAATTAAGATAAAAAACTAAAAATAAATAAAGTTTGGATAGGTAATCTTCTCCGACAACTAGGCCCAGAGTAAAAGTTTTTCCTCTTGTCAAGTGAAAATTAATTAAAGATGAAAAGAAAAATAATAATGGTAAACCTGAAAAAAGTTATATTTCTCTTTAAATAACGAGAGCATCCGTTCGGGGTAGCAGTTAAATAAATTGTTTAATATATTGAGAAAATGTAAATAATTGAAATTGAATAAATAGATATGGTTTTTAAGGTGATTATATTAAAATACAAAAAGAAAAAAAATTATTTGATAATAGTTTATTTATATTTTATAAAAACAATTTAATATATAATTATATCTATATAAAGAAAAAATTTCTTCAACCCAAACAGATAGACAGATACAAATATATTTATATAAATACAAATATATATTTGTATTTTATATTATTCTTGTTTTTAAATAAATGAATAAGATGGTTGGTTTATCGATTGAGCGGAAGGAGACGAAGAATAAACAAATCGTTTAATACATATATATATATATATATATATATATATGTATTAGCGGGGAGGGGATATTATTTACAATGTACAAAATATTTATATATATATTTTTAATAAATTGAATTAATTAAGTGTTCCTCTACATTGTTGTTCACCACATAAGCAAGGAATCTTTTCATCTTCAATTGGAAATTTATAATCATAAGTTATTTCTTCATTTACACTTATTGGTTGTCGGCTATAAATTACAATTTTCTTTTGGCCTTCAATTGTGATTACCTAAAATAAATAATAATAAATATAAACATTTTTCTTGATTAATGGTTAATAAATAATAAATATAATATATATATATACCTTTGCATAACAATTTGGATTGCATGAATGATTAATAAAACGTGCAAGATTTCCACAACGTGTTGCATCGATGATTGCTTCAAGATCGATTCTGAATAGATAACTTGATCCAATACCTTTGGCTTCGTATTGACGTTCACGTAAATCTGCAACAACTGGCCGTACCCTTTGTCCTACATATTCAATTACCATCTCATCAGCCGCAATTGGTTCTAAAGCGAAGAGACCTGTTAAATATTAAATAAAAAATTAATTCATTATTGTTAATCTCAACTTGATATAGTTAAATAAAGTATGTAAATATATTTGATCATGAATTGAAAGGGTGATTCTAATTGATAAAATTAAAATTATTAATTTCCTAAAGTATTATTTAGTCAAGAATGAATATAATAGGTGCTTGAATGTATTTTGATCATCGACATCTATTGGTGAAGAAACGAAGTGTCAATGCAAACTAACCTATTTATATTCGATGATTTTGACATTTCTCTACATAAAATAACAGTTTTACATTTAGAATTATTGAATTGTTCTGTGTATATATGCAATAATCATTCAATACTTTTGTTGCTAGATTTGAAGAAATTTGCTGCCCATCAAACACTTTGAAAAACTTATGTCGATGCTGCTCAGTCATATACTAATTGTCGGTTTTGGTTTCAACGATTTAAAAGTGATTTTAATAATGACAAAGAACAGACTGGAGGACCAAAGAAATTCGAAGACAATGAATTGCAATACTTATTGGACGAGAACTCAGCTCAAACTCTCAAAGAACTTTCAGATAGCATAACATTTGATGAATCAACTGTTTCGAAACGTTTCCATGCAATGGGAAAGATCCAAAAGGAGAGAATGACTACCATACGAATTTTCTGAAAATCCCATTTCGAACCGTTCCATCATTGCGGTTTCATTGATTGCCAGGCCAAAAGAGAAGTTTTCTGTGGCGTCCAGTGGCCTTCTTATTACTACTTGTTAGATGTTTACAGTTTCGAAATTATTAAGTGCGAAAATGGATCGATGAATGGATCGCTGTCAAACGAACATCGTTCTTTCATCGCCGTGTTGCAAGAAGAAAATGTTAGAGAATATTTTGTTTAATATATATTGTACCAATTTTTCTGAATAAATTCCTTTTTAAAGTGATCCGAATACATACAAGCTTCTAATACGGGGGCAGTCCGTGACTTTTTGAATAAAACACAGGTTTTTGGATAAAAATTATTTTATTTTTCAGCTGATAGTTGCCTGCTGACAGGAGCAGTATTGCCATTTCATTTAAGAGACGGGAAATTCAAAATGTCACTGCCCTCATAACATAATATTAGATAAAACTGATACAAATGGTTTGGAACAAGATAATTGGTTCTTTAGAAAGTACGGAATCAATAAAAATGATATCATAATTATTAAAAAAACATAATCATTAATTCCTTGAATCAAAATAAAGAATCACCTTGAAAAAAATATGCAACTAAAAAAAATTGAGACTACTTCAATTGGAAAGATCAGGATCAATTTGATTATTTGAAGATCGAATTTAAATAATATCACTGTAATCATAGATATTTCATTAAATCGTTAAAGTTGTTGAAAATGAAAAAATCTAAGCAGATAGAAATGGAAAATTTTGGGAAGAATCAATATTTTATTTCCCGTCATTATAATTTAAATTAATATGATAGTTCCTTAAAATAAATTAAATTAGATAGGCTAAAGAAATAAGATTTTATTACCTTTAGGTAAAATTAGAGATTCCCTAAGTACTATAAAAAAAAAACAAAGAAGATTGATGGTTTCAACAAAAAAAGATTTGAAATTACTTTAAAGTTTAAACTCTGGTTTTGGATTAAACTAAAATTTTTCTAAATCAAACCTGTAAATCTGATTCAACACTAAATTAATATAAAAATAATAAATATATAAATTACCCCATTCATGGATTTGAGATTTTCCAAACCGTAATTGTTTTTTACGGAATTTCAGTTGATTAAATTTCAATAAATCTGAATCAGTGTCAGTACCAAAAGCAGTTAATAATCGTCGTTGATTTGATCTAAAAAAAAAAAACAAATATTATTTATATTTAAATATGTAAATATTTCATTTTATCGTTTATATAAAGAGAGAGAGAGAGAAATAATTGAAATTTAATTAAAGTATAATTTTTTAAAATTATTTTGAAAAATAATGGGACATTTAATGATTGCAAATTACAATTTATTTTTCCAATAGTTTTCTAAAAGAAATTGTGCAATTTATCAGAGTGCGAAATTCAAGCACACTCTAATAAAATTAAATGACTTATTTATATTTTCAATATTTATTTTCTGAAACAGGTAATAACTTATTTTTCTTATAATTAAAGAAAAAATATATTTATTATAAATTACCTAGCTTCTCTGGATTGTGCGGCAGCGATAAGTGCAGTGGCAGTTAATATTGATGAAGAACTGCCTAAACCAGATGATGTATGACCTGGATAGGTAATTTTACCACCAAGATTACCATGGTAATTACCATATGCTCTTCGTTGATGATGTTTATGGCGTTGTTTTTCGCGTGGATCAAGTTTATAATAACCTTAAGATATATATATTTTTTAATTAATTAATTTAATTTAATTTCATGAGTTGAAAAATTATTATAATAATAAAACACAAATAAAAATTACCTTCTGTTCTTGCACATCCTGTTATATGAAGACGACGTTTTTTACTTGCTGGTGGTTGAGACCAGCTAAAATCAGTGAGAGGATGATCCACCCAATGTGTGGCATCCAACCAATATCCACGTTGATTATCTCTAAGGAGTTCTTCATAAGAATGTTTGAAATATCTAGAAATTAATAAAAAAAGAAAACATAATATTTTATCATTTCTACTATATAAAATCAATCAATTACGTACCTATAATCTTCTCGGTCAACTCCACGTGTAAGAAATTCATATAAAATTTGCATTTCTTGAACAAGATTTCTTTGTGTGAATTTTACTGTTTTTCTAGGTTTATTAACACTTTGAGTGATTTGCATTTGGTTCTTAACAATATTTGAAGACATAAGAGGAACTCGAGATTGTTTATTTGGACTAAACAAAAAAAAAGTGTTTATTTTTGTTAACTGTTGTAATTATAAAATTAATAAAGTTAAAAAAAAACATACCTTTTTTGTTGTTTCTTGGTTTGTTTCATTTCATAATGATTTTCATTTTTATTTTCAAATTCATCATCATCGAAATTTATTGTTCTAGAATAACAATGTTCAAATGCAATACGAGATTTCTGTTGTTTCTGTTGTTCTAATGAACTTTCAACGTTTGTTGATGAGGTGCTATTTATTACTGTATTTGTTAGTGATGTTGTGGTTAATGTTGTTGAAATTGTTGAAATTTCAGGTGTTAATATAGGTGATGATGATGATGATGATGAAGATAAAGATAATGATGAATGAACAACATTAGGTCGTTTAACATTGGTTTCGTCTGAAGTTTCCTTTTCTATTGTTGGTGAGGGCGGTGGGATGAGTTTTTTATCTTGTTCAAGAACAAATGAAGGTGAATTGGCACGAGAAGAATCCTCTGATCTAAAAACAAATAAAAAATGAAATAATTATAAAAAAGTCCTAATTATAATTTATTTTTATAAATTCTCCCATTTGTGCCAATTTACTCTAATAGAATAAATGTGTAGAATATAACAATTTAATTTAAAAAAAAACAAATAAATAAATAAATAATTCAAATTTTTATTTTAAACACGTTATAAGGATGTTTTAAACTAATAATGTTATCTATTTATTGAATTTAAAATTTGTTTGTTGATATAAAATATTAAGTAAATATATAAAAAAAAAATATTTTTTTAAAAGGAGTGAATTTATACTGTTGAACAAAAATTACTTTGTAATTCGACTGGGATGGATTGGTGTAGATCCACCATCAGGTGTGGATGAAGCTGGAGCCAGAATTGCTTCGAGTTCTTCTAATCGAGTAGATGATTTCTAAAAAATTATATAAATAATATGATTAGTTTATTTGAGAATCGTTGAATGGTCTAGGCTTTGGAATTTTTATGAAAATCAGATATATTAATAAATAACTTACTTGAGTTGATTTTTCTTCAGGTTCTTCATCACTTGAACTTGAACTAGAACTTGAACTTGAATTAGATGATGATGATGATGAAGATGAAGAAGAGGAGGAAGATGCTTCTTCCTCTTCTTCTTCTTCTTCTTCTGCTTCGGAACTCGATGAAGAACTTGAAGACGATGAGGAATGACCAGATGATATTGAACTTGCAGTTCGATTTCGTCTCTATATTAAAAATAATTATAGAAAATTATATAAAAAATCAAAATAATTATTTTTATTGTACGAGTATGAAAAAGAAAGAAATATATTTATTTTTAAAGACAGTTATAAATTATTTAATTTAAAAAATAGAAAAAAGTATTATCAAATTATATATATATAAATTTATAAAATATCAAAATTCATATTTTATAATATATGTATTTTATATAGTTAAATAGTTTTAAAATGATTTTAACCGAAACGATATCTATATAGATCGAATCTTCACCTAAAAACCCCTTAGTATTTGAATTTCATAAAAATCCTCTGTACTGTTTCAAAATTAGAAAAATATATAAACCAAAGTAGCGTTTTTGCTAATATAAGATTGATTGAATAGATAGAAGGATAGATAAATATAGTGAGTAAATCAAAAGTTAAAATCATCTATCCTATGAATTAGTTTTTAGTTTGTTTATATTTTAATCCAAGTGATTAAAAATAAATTATTCAAATAATCAAGTCTAGTAATAAATAAAATTATAAATAAATCTTATTTGTAAAAGTTTATGTTTTAATAAAATTCATTAAAAGTAATATAATCTATTTTTGAAATACCTTGTCTATCTTTAATAATTTTTCTTTTTCTTCCTTTTCTCTCATTCTTTTTTGTGCCTCTTCTATTAATTTCATTTTTCTTTCTTCAAGATCATCTTTTATGTTCATTTCATCAAAATCTTCATCTTCTTTCTCATCATCACCTTCTTCATCAGCTTCTCGTATATCTTTTTGTATATCTTTTTTATTTTCTGATATTTTTTCTAATGTATCTTCAGTTTTTTGTTCATTTGTTTCAGCCTGTTTTTTCTCTCTTGTTTCAGTATCAGTTTCTTTTTCAGGCACATGTAGACGTGGATGTCTGCGATGTCTCCTTCCATGACGTCGATGATGATGTCTTTCCAAACGATCATCTTGATCCATTTCATCATCATCATGCCTGACAAAGTCATCTCCATCATCTTCTTCATCAAATGGTGGGGGTGAAGGAGCTTTTCTTTTTCTCTACAAATGGAATTATTTTTTTTTTAATAATAATACATTATTTAATTAATTAAAAATTTAAATTAAGATATGTACCCTGAAAGATGGCATTTTTGGTAGGGCATGTCTAAATCCTAAACCTAAAGGTGCAGCTTCGTTAGAGTCGGAATGTAAAAGAGCTGCTAATAAGTGTTCTGTTTTATCAGCGGAAGAGGTGACTGATGATGTCGTTATTACTGGATTAGTTGATATCTGATTAAAATATTAAAAATTAATTAATAAGAAACCCTTATTTACATAAATTTAATTAAGTGAAATTACTTGTTCTTGTTGTTTTCCTTGTCCATTCCATGGTTGTCCAGCTTTTTGTTCATCCCACCAGCCCTCAAAACGACGAAATGCTGTAGCTTCCACCATTTTCCTTGTTAAATCTCGTCTTAAAAAATAAAATTAAATAAAAATCGTATAATATATTATAATTTAACAAAAAAAATGAATTACCTGAGGATTAATTTTAATTCTTGAACGACTCGTTGAACAGCACCGGCAACTGTAGAAGCATGAGGCCCATGTCCTGATGATGAAGCATTTTGTGTGAGCATAGCATGGAGCAAGGCACCAGGTGCAGAGAGGTTAGTGCCTGCCATAGAGCCATTTGTAGCCGGATGCTGAGTAGGGAATGCCATATTTGAAGAATTGGATGCCCCGCTATAAGCCGCCATACTTGCGGTCCAAGGAGTTGGCCATAGCCCATACCAACTTGTTGGAGGAGCTCCTGTAGCTGCCGCTGCAGCAGCAGCCGCAGCAGCTGCAGCAGCGGCCATCCCTGGAGGTGCGAGAGGTGTGTACATAGCAGCACCATAATATCCTAAGCAAATAATGTTGAAAATTAAATAAATACGATAAAATGTTTATATAAAACAAAATTTTAAAATTTTTAATAATTACCAGGATAGAATGGTGGACCTGCGCCAGTGGCCGTTGAAGATGGAGGTGCTGCAATTGTTGATTGTTCTGTACTTTCTTCAATGATTTTATCATCAGCAGATGATAGAGATGATAATGACATTCTGTCATCGGGGGTTCGAGCACCTTCATTGCCTAATAACATTTCATCTTCGCCAGATGATATTGGAGAACCTAACGCTTCATTGGATGTATGTTTTTTGTCTGATTTAATTCGATTTCTATTTTTTAATGATTCTACTTTATGGGCATTTAACTTTAACTCTTGTTGTTGCTGACGATGCCGGGATTGAGTTTCAATTAACCATACATCATAAGCAGTTCTATCAATAAAAGGAGAAGGTGGCGGAGATATACGTGTAGGTGTGGGAATTCGACAGCTGAAAATATAACAATAAATAAAAATTAAGTTTAAATAAAGAAAAAAACTGATTATATTATTATTGTAATTTACCTTCCTTCTTGATTTGATTCATCTAAATCACTAAATTGATTTTTGTTATGATGGTCTAGAAAATCTCCAGTTAAAGAATTGGGTGTGTCATCTCCAGAAGATCCAATATGACTACCTCCAGCTATTCCATCATCTGTTTCATTTGCTGATGCTGTTGAATCTGCTAATTGCAAAAATGTAGGAGCCAACCCCCCTTGCAATAATAATGCAATTCTGGTATCAAGATCTAAAACCTAAAATAAAATTAATTATGGTTAGTAATATAATAGTAATAATAGTTAAGATTTTCTAATACAAAATAATTAACTATCCAACAGAATAGAGAAGCCACTTTAAAATGAAATCTAACTGATAATATTTATCACAAGAGTTTTTATTTAATATATTTATTTTATATATATATATAAAAATAAATAAATATTCTCGATAATTCAAACCTTATGTTTAGGACTATTTGGAGTGCTAGGACGTTCTGTAGATGAATTTTTACTATGAGTGTCAACCTTTCGAACATCATCAAATAAATTATCACAATCTTCATTTTCATCGGTTGATAATTGAATATTTTTTTGCGAAGGCAACGCAACGACTGAACTATTATGAGTTGTAATATTTTGCACAGAGGAATGAGTCTGTTGCTGTTGCGGTGGAGTGGCAGAATCAACAGCACCCGTATGAGTTGTTGCCATCTGATAAGTCCAATGGGCTGCCGCTGCTGCTGCCGCTGCAGCTTCCGCAACCATCTATTAAAAATGAATTACAATCAAAGTAATTTAACTATCTTAAAAATAATTTTTAATTGAATTATAAATAAATAAATAAAATTGTTTTTAATTTACATAATTGAACAAGAAATGTAAGACATACATACTAGAATTAGTATTATATATATATATATATATATGTATACCTGTTGTTGTTGATGGTGCTGCCAATCATACCAGGGTTCATAGTAATAAGGATACATGGGATAATCCTAATAAAACAAATGATAAATGAAATAAATATATTGTTTTTTTTAATTAATTTTATATTTTGATATGATACCATTTATATGTAGATCACATAATTGGAAAAAAATTTGTTAAATTATTTAAATTTTTTAATTCACAAACTCTATTTATTCTCTTTTTATTTTATATAATTCAATACTTTGCTAATATATTTATCAAAATCAAAAGAAATATTTTATTGAAAAAAGAATTAAAATAAAATAAAATAAAATAAAATGTATTATTATTACCTTGGATGAAATGGTGTCATGATGAGTTGGCGGTGGTGGTGGTGGTGGTGGCGGAGGCTGTGTAGGTGGTGGGGGTGCAAATTCATCACGACTACTTCTATCTCTACCACTAAAAGAAATTATTAATGATAATAAAAATAAATTACTCTGCAATTTATTTAAATTATTTTCAAATAAATAAAAAAATAAATGAGTACAAAACCATTAAAAAATTTGAAATCATAATGGTTGATTTTTATTTTTTTAAAATTTAAAAATTCCCAAGGAAATTTTTCAGATCAATTTAAATGCAAGAATTTCTCGATACGTAGATATTGTAGATATATTAACATTTAAAATAAAAGTAATTTAGATTCAAACATAATCTGTTAAAATATTTATATAATATATATTATTACCGATGTCTTCTTCTTTGTTTATTCCGACTTGATGATGAAATAAGTGATGTTGAAGTTGTTGATGATGAGCTTGCATGGGGTGTTGGTGATCCAGAACCACCTAATGAACTAGGTGTCCCACTAATCGTACTTGGTTGAGGTGATGAATTTGTTGTTGATACTGATTGAGGAGTAGGTTGAGCTGGTTGTGGTGGCGGTGGAGGTGGTGGTGCAGGAGGAGCAGTTTTTTCATTTAAAATTTTACGACACAATTGTCCGAAAGCATCTAATTGAACATCAAGAACCTAAAACAAATAACGTTTTGACCATTCTCAAATATTTCCCTAAAATTGTCCAGAATTATTAAACGATCATTTTTCATTCAGTGCCTATCGTTTTTACCGTATCAAAATCAGAAAAGAGTAATGATTATTCCCTCTATCTATAATTATATATAGTAAAAATTTGTGAAAAAAATCAAATAAAACTAAAAGTAAATATAAAACAAATATTAAATTAATTTTATTAATATAAATTCAACTAAATATAAATAATTTTAGTGTATTTGATAATAATATCAAGTATGCATGCAGTGTTTTTCAAAATGGAAAATAATTGTACAATTATTTAATTCTAGAAAAATAAAACATTCATTTTAAAGGATCAATATAATAAATTTGTTGAATGACGAAGAAGTGGTAGGTTAGTGATTATATACCTAATCCGCCGACCATGATGACAAGGGATTGAACCTCGCCAAGTTCACTTATAGATTTAAGAATTAATAATTAATTTCATTCATCCTAAAATATTTATATTTCAAATATAATTTGCTTTATAAATTATTTAAATATTCCCATTTCTTATACAATTTATGAAGTTAAAGTAATACAAATACCTGGCCCATAACTGAAGCCCCATTAAGACGATCGACACATGCTCTAGCAGCTTTAACTTCAAGAAAAACAACTCGAGCAAGACCAAGATGTTTATTTGTTGTCGGATGATGATAAACTTGTACCTCTTCTGGTTGACCAAATTTAGAAACCTATAATAAAATAAATATAATTAAAAAAAATTCAAAAAATATATATTTAAAATAATATTAAAAACAAACCATTTCTTTAAGAAATTGTTCATGTATATTGTCATTGACATTTTGTATTGTGACCTCTAAAGGTGGAGGTTCTCCAACATAATTGGCATCTATTTTAAATCTTTAAAAAAAAATTAAAAAAATTAAAAATGATATATGAATTTAACAAGAATTATTATCTTAATATTATGATATGAATAATTTATTTTTACCTAGGCACAGGTACATCAAGTGGTTCTAAACGTGTCCATATTCGTGTAAGTTGAGATCGTGGATCGCGTGGTTGAACAGGTGGTTGACTTGGATCATTTGGAACGGCTCCATCATATCGGTAGAGCTTTTTAATAACAAAGAATATATTTTTATTTAAAATTAATAAAAATAATAATAATAAAAATGTAGATATCATTAAAAGATATTAGATTTATTAAAATTTATGTTTTTAATTAAGTAAGAATGATTAAACATACAAAACTCAGAAGCCAAAGTGATTAAACTCCACATTTAATGAAACAAATAAAATGAAGCCCAAAGTTCACAGCTTGTAAAAATTCAGGTTTATTGATTACAGAAAAATGTATATTGCATTGCAATATTAAGACAAAAAATTTAATTATAAAAATTTGAAACAATAATATAAATGATGAAAACCTTGTGAAAAAATGTAAATAATTTGGGAGTTAGTAAACTTACTCACAGAAAACATTTTGATTTTGTTCCAACGCAACCTAAGCTGTCTAAAAGGTTAATAACACAATGTGGAGACAGTGACTTTGAAAGCTAAATTTACAAGCTTCTGACAGCTTGCAGATTACATTACTAGCAAAATTTTAAAAATTGGAGTTAATCGGTTTGGCTTCTGAGTGGCACATATAATATTTATAATTTCCTGTTTTATTTTAATAATTTAATCTATTTTTTATGTAATTTTAAATCAATCATTTTATTTCCAAAAAAAATATCTTAGCTTAAAAATGATGAATAATTTCAAGATAATATGTTTTAAAATAATATTTAATATATAAATAAAATTTAAAATAATACTTTAGTAACGCCTTTGACAAGAAATGGATCTGCAAGTAATTTATAATTCAGCGGTTTGTGATGTCTAGAAGGCCCATGAATAGCTCCATGATTGCCGCTTGTGTTACTACCACCACTGCCACCGCTTGTATTACTTCTAGTCCCACCTCCACCGCCGCTTGAAGATCGATGATGGCGTTCTGCCGTCCCGTTCATCGGGAAAATGAATTAAACCACCTAAAAACATTAATATACCAATATTAGAAGTTCTATAAAATTATTAAATTGAATATTAATATATATAAAAAGAAATTAGGCAAATATGTATGTAAATATAAAATATAACGTAATTATAAAATTAATATATAAAAATAGATTATAATTTAATAGACGAGGCTTATTAAATAAAAATCAACATATGAAAACTAAATGTTAATATTATAAGATAAAAAATAAAAGTATTAATTATTAAATTATTTAAATTGAATTTAGATTTTATTAATATTATAAAATAATTAAATATAAATAAATATAATAAAAAAAACTATTCAATGTGTTCATTTTAATTATTTCAACATAACCTAAAAAGATATTTAAAAAAAAAAAATTATTATATATATATATATATATATATATAAATATATATATTATAAAATTATAAATAAATTTCAAAAATAAATCTAAAAATTTATTTTATTAATTACAAAAATAATGAATTAAATTTGAATAAAAATTGTGTCAAAGTGTCCTCTCTTTGTTTATTAATTCAAGGTTATATTAAATGTAATATAATAAAAAAGTAAATAAAATATATTGCATTTACTAAATATCTTAATAATAAATAAAATTTGAATAATTTTAAGCAATTATACATTATAAGAAATCATGATAACAGATTTGACAAATGTCACTTTAAATCAAAAAAGTTTTTACCAAAATAAAATTAATGTTTGATTTAATAAATTAAAATAAAGAAAGATATATAGTAATTTAAATAAGTGTATATAAACAAAAAATAATTTAAATAAGCTTACTAACAACTTTTATTAAAATACCTATATATATATATACATATATACAAAATATATAATATATATATATATATATTACCTATATATGTCATATAAAGTATATTGATAATTAAATGTTTATTATTTAATATTTGAATATACTTACCATGAAAATTTCAATTCAAATCTTTGAATGAGAAATGTCTTTAACATTGTCCAAATTTACATTTATTGTAAAGATGCATGGTAATTGTATATATATATAAATATATATATATATATATATGATTAATTATAATATTACAAAATTATTAAAACACTTTTCCTAAAACAAAAACAACATTTTTTATAAAATAGAATAACAAAATATGAATAATGATAAAATTAGGCTAAATGTCTAAGTGTTATATTATTAATCCACTAAATATTAAACTCAATACCTGAAGCCTTGGTTCAATTCAAAGAGAAATATAAGTTTATTTAAATATCTTGATATTTTATCTCATTAATTTATTAATTAATAGAAAAAAAATATAAATAAATTAATGTAATGCTTGATGCAGATCAGAGTAAAAGCTTGATAAGTATTAGTATTATAGTTTAGCACTGCCATCTATAGTAAAAATGCTTAATAGAAAATATTCCTTCATTATAAACCAATATGCACTGAATCTGTAAAAATAATAAAAAATTAAGTAAATTATATAAAAATTTGATTAAAAATAATTTCAATAAAATAAATAAGCACCTATTAAGGTAATATTATAGTACAGTCAAAACATTATGTGAATAGCCTTAAAATAAAAAAAATAAAAATTATAACGACTGAAAATATATTCACATTTAATTATTATTATTATTATTTCGAGAATATTTATTATTATTATATTATAATTGATAATTACTCTAACTTTTCTTACATTAAAATTGACATATTAAACATTAGAAGAAAAATTATAAATTCTCCTTTAATATATTTAGTTAGATAAATTATAAGAATATATTTTTATTAAAATCAAATTCTTAATAAATAAATAAATATAAGGAAATTTATTTTCGGTTGATTGGTAATTGACGTTGGCCTTTTGAAATTTTTTTATTAAGATTTCACATCTGTCCAATCCCAAAATAAATTAATTTTCATTTGTTTTTTTTAATCAGGTATTTGTGGTTTATTCTGAATTTTAATTGATAGTATTTATATATATATATACATCTTAATATATAGTTGGGAATACATTTCAACCCTTATTTCATTTTATTTTAGGTTACATAACATGTACAATATGGCCGGAATTGGCAGACGAATTAGTCTTCTTACTTTTCAGGTATTTTATAAAAATTAATTTAAATTATAATATAATTTCTATAGCAATCAATACAAATATATTTGAAAAAATATAATCAATATAAAAATTTGTCTTTTTAAACTAATAAATAAAATTGTAAAAAATCAATAAATTTTTAGACTTAAATTAAGCCTACAATGATATTATAATAAATACATGTTTATAAAATAAAATTTTATTATTATTAAAATATATTTTTATTTTATCATATATTAATTTATACAAAAATCTTTATAAAGAAATATTACACTTCCAAATTTTTGTTAATTATGCAACATTAATATTTAAAATATATCTTTATCATAGTAATATAATATATTTTGATTTTTAAAAGATTTTTTTTTTGGCTTCGGGCTTTAACCCTTTATTTTTTATATATATCTTTTTATTTTTAATTTTAATTTTAATTAAAATATTTGAGTTTATTTCAATAGTACACTCTTGGTATTCAAAATCTCTCGTTTTTGTTATATATTTATTATTTACTAAATGTATGTCCCTTTTTACCCCCCCCCCCCTCCCACCCATATTCACTCTTCTATCATGGTGCAAATTTAGAATAGATGTAAATTTAGACCGGAGGACTTTATACATATATACATAAATTTTAGGTATAATATATTTATAATATATATTTGTTAATTTTCAGCCCATTAATAAAGATGGCTACCAAAAAAGAGGCATGGCAACTCTTAAAGAAATTAGTATTCGTTTAAAATCAGTTAAAAATATTCAAAAGATTACACAATCAATGAAGATGGTGTCAGCTGCTAAGTATACTCGTGCAGAAAGGGAATTAAAACAAGCTAGACCTTATGGACATGGTGCCCAAGTATGATACATTTTAATTTAACTAAATTAATAATTTATTTGTGCTTATTTATTTTATTTCACCAATTACTTTATTTTTATATAGGCTTTTTACGACCGCGTTGAAATATCTGGAGCCGAAGTTACAGATCCAGATAAAATAGCTGCAGCTCCCATTAAACAAGAAGGTTAATAATTTTTTTATTTTAATTTAATTTGTTTTTATCGAATTTTTTTATAATTTGTATATATTTTTTTTAAAGGTCCACAATTAGTTGTTGCTATGTCATCTGATCGAGGATTGTGTGGTGCAATTCACAGCTCAATCGCTAAAACTATTCGAAATGAATTGCAAGCGAATTCAGATCTTGAAAGTAGAACGAAAATTGTTTGTGTTGGTGATAAATCTCGTGGTATACTGTCAAGATTATTCGGAAAAAATATTCTTTTTGTCGCATCTGAAGTAAATATATATATTAATTTTATTATTATTGTACAGAGTGAAATTCACGAAACGGATTTTTTCTTTATTTAATAGTATTAATATTGTTCTAATTATGGAACAGTTTTAAAAAGTTTTTAAAAATCTTCCTCGTTCTCAAATTAACGGCTTTTCCAACATTTCATTCAATTTCAAAATAAATGGAAATTGTTTTTTAAGGATTTGTTTAGACTTAATTTCATCTAGTTAAAGAACTCAAATCGATGAATTGAAAAAGAATGCTATATCATGAAAAATGTCGAAAAAAACATTTCCATGGTTACTTTCGCCGTGTGACAGCTTTGAGCTGCTTTCACTCATTATTCTCACTAATGTATATTAATAAAGTTTTCTAGATGAAATGAAATGTTGGAAAAAACCGTGAAGATACCATTTTTCTGTAAAACAAACATGAAGAACCACATCCTACTGACATTTAACCTAATAAATATCAAATATGTAAGAAAATACTATTTTAAACAGTGGAAGTACTTTAGTATTTAATAAGATTCGTTTCCTCTGATTCACTTTATTTTACATTTTAATTATTACTTTTGTTTTATCGTTTTTTTAGGTTGGAAGAAAACCACCAACCTTTTTAGATGCTGCTACTATTGCAAATTCAATTCTTCAATCTGGATATGAATTTTCCTCTGGTAAAATTGTCTACAACAAGTATAAATCTGTTGTTAGTTACTCAACATCCAATTTACCAATGTATTCAGTTGCTTCGGTAATTTAAACTATTAATTATTTTTATTTCTTGATGAAAATAAAAAAAAAACAATAATTATAATTCTACTAGTTTATATTAAAAAACGTGTTTAATCTTTTAAAGTAGAAATCCCTAATTAAATAATTAATAACATTTTTTTAAATTGTTTACAGGTGAACAATGCACCGAAACTTGTTGTTTATGATTCACTTGATGATGAAGTTATGCAATCCTATATGGAATTTTCATTAGCATCTTTAGTATTTTTTGCTATGAAAGAAGGTGCCTGTTCGGAATTAAGCTCCAGAATGACTGCTATGGACAACGCTAGCAAGAATGCCGGCGAGATGATTGGCAAATTAACTTTGACATTCAATCGTACTCGGCAAGCTGTTATTACTCGTGAATTGATTGAAATTATTTCTGGTGCTGCTGCTTTGGATTAATTTCTATTGAATTTTTTTAAATTCACGAAAGAGTATGAGTCTAGAAGAAGTCTAATAGAAGATGAAAACTAATTAGCAATATATAAAATGGAAAATACGAAGACACCTAATTCTTATGAAATCATAATAATTTATATTTAAATAAAAAAACAAGAAATTGTCTCAAAATTAAAATAACTGCCTCAATAATGTCCACTAAGTTTTGAGACAATTTTCAATTTTTTTAAAAAATATTGTATTTTCATATCCATTCTTTTTTTTTTTTATTTTAAATTATTTTTTTTTAACATTTAATTTCCTGTTAAAAACAAATCGGGTTTAAATTCTTTAAATTTAACAATTTTATGTATATTGTAAAATAATTACTTTTGGATGATTAAAATATTAATAAAAATTTTAAAAAATGATAAAAATGTTTTATTTCTAGTAAAGAATTAGTTCAATAAATAAAGTGAAATATCTTTTAATATAATGAAATATATTATTAAAAAATGAAAATAATAAATATCTATTGTGAATTAAATAATTTGAACAATTATAAAATATCAATTTTATTTCATTGTATATGAAATAAATAAAAGTAAATAAATAAGTAAATTTGAACATTTTATACAAATTTTGATTAATCATTTCAAAATCAAGGAAGTGGCAGTAGTTGATTATAAATTTTTTATGTTTTTTTAATATTAATTAATTAATATTAATTTTAATATTAATTATAAAGGAGAAAAGGAATTTCTTTTCCTTTTTTTTTAATTAATGCCTTCGATTCGACGATAGATACAATCTTCGTTAAAGACAAAAAGGTTCACAGTAATCGAATTATCAATATCAATAGCCATAAAATAAAACATTGTTATTCATTTAAAATTATAATATTATTACAACATTTTAAATAAAAAAAATCTCATCTTTCTTTTTCAAATTAATAGTATGAGTAACGTCCTAAACGTCGGTATTAATTAGAAAAAAGGAAAAGAATATGTATTAATTTTAATTAACTTTCGTAGACCAATATAAAACTATTAAGTATTTTATAAAAAAAAATCAATTTATAAGGATAGGAAAGATTTTACCATAAAATATTGTTTGTAATTTCTACTTATAATATTTCAACTTTAAATCTATAATTTTTTTAATATATTTTATTTAATTCAAGTATAAATAAATAATATATACAATCTTTTGTTAAAAATTCAGAACTATAAGATATAATTTATAATGATTTGGATAAAATGTAAAAAAAACATTTTTATCTATAAAATTCATTATTTTGTGTTAAAAATATATATATATACTATATATATATAAATTTTTATTTTAACAAATATATTTACATTATTTTTGTGCGTTTTTTCATTTTTAAAGAGTTTGAAATTTTTGAGTTGATAAAAGGCTGAAAAGGGAAAGTCTTTATAAAAAGGGTAAAAATAAAAATATAATCTAAAATCAAACTCTTTAAAAATAAAAGTTGAATCAACGCATTTAGGGTTTGCATAGATTTATAAAACAATATGCTTTCTTTCAATTCTTGAGTAGGTGAAGAAGAAAATGATATAATTTTCTTCCCTTATAATTTGTCACTTTTTCAGAGATCTAAAATAAATAAGATTTTTGTTATTTTACATTCAAAAATTATTAATAATTGGATTATTACCATCTTAATGAAATTTTGTTCTTTGGTTAAATATTTACATGACCAAAGGACATTTTATAAATAATAGGTCATGAAGATTCTGAAGAAGATGAACATCTTTTTCGTCTAGAAGATGAATTTCTTCGTCTGGAATGTGAAGAATGAGATCCATGTCGTCTTGAAGATTCTCGACTCTTTTTTGAATTTGAGTGTTTATATAGCTAAAAATTTTATTATAATATGAATAAATTTATTTGTCTGTCGATAGTAATATATAAATATAAGATATAAGATATTTACCCTAGATGAAGAACTGCCGCTACTACTTCCAGAAGCAAAACTAAAAAAAAAATACTATTAAAACAAATTTCTAAAATCAATAATAAAATAAAATAATAAAATCAATAATAAAGATCCAGAGATGAAAAATATTATAATAATAAAAAAACAGATTATAGAATTATACCAACTAACACATCCATAAGTTCCCGGTCTGACCCCTTTTTGGCACAATTTATTGTTCACAGACACAAATAATTTCACGATAAGACTAACCTTCAAATACTATCTGAAAAATTTCATGGCATTCTAATCGTTAGTTTAGAGGTTAAGGTAGTTTTACTGCCCTCAATTTTGTAATTTTCAAGACAATAAAAGCACTCATTGGGGAAGTTTATACGAAATATAAAGGATTTCTTGTAACGGGATGTGACAGTGAATGAAACATGTATCCTCCACTACACACCTGAATTAAAAAAAAGATCGTCATGAAGATGTGATTGCCGAAACTGAGGCAAAGTCAAATTGTTTTAGATAAAGGGCATGGAAAAGTTAAAGGAGCGGTGGAATGAATCACTCTTGAATGTGCCACTAAAAAATGTAAATGTAAAATCCTGTGTGTTGATAGAATTAACTATAATTTGTATGCAAGCATACAAATGTTTTGTTTCCTAGCACACTCAACTCCTGGTGTTTGGATTTTTCCCGTCAGTGTGATATAAAAGTAGATATGAGAAAGAAAATTTACTGAGCACAGAAATTGGATGGGTGTCTCTTGAACTTAGAGAGTTTAATTGTGACACAGTTAGAAAATTAATATTATTCTAAATGTGTTAAGTTATTAAGTTAAGAAGTCCTTTATTACCTACCTAGATTCTGATGATTTAGATTTCTTCTTTCTTGAGAAGTGATAATGATCATTACTTCGACTCCTAAAGAAATAAAAAAATATATAGAATATATGTAGATTTGTAAAAAAAATATAATATTAGATATAATATTATAAAGAATGTTTTTAAACTAATTAATTAAACTCAAAATCTAGCGACATTTTATTAACTATTCGTAATGGGATTACTGATATTTAACAGTAAAAAACACATTTTATTTTATTTAAAAATAATTCACATGCACATTTTATTCAAACAAACTTCTCGTTTATTTTTTTACCCATTCGAGACAATTGTCGAACCTCCTCTATTTCATGCAATTTCCACCATTTAGTAATTTAAAATAAAACAAAATTAAAAAAATTCAAAATACCTTTTCGAATGCTTTCTTCTTGGTGCATCAGAATCTTCCTCTGAAGAAACATCTCTTCTAGATGAATGATGAGAATTTTTGGAAATTTCTAAAATTAAAAAATATAAATATAAACTTTCATTTCTTTTTTCATTCCGTCTTGAGTAAAAACCAGCATTCGTATTTATCTATTTTATCAATGTCCCTCCCACTCCAACCTTCAATAAGTTGATTTATAATTTTCAATATAAAAAATTAAGATTAATTAATAAAGTAAATATAATTTTATCTTACTTGATTTTTGTTGTGAATTAGTAGTTCCATTTTTTAAACCCAAACGTTCGGCTAAATCGGATCTAATAAGAAAATAAATTTTTGTTAACTTTTTAAATTATAGTGAAACTTTATATCAAATTATGAATTCAAATTATACATTATTAAAAAAAATAATTATTTACCCATTTGGTGAATTATTTCCAGGAGAACCAGCCGATGGCCAAACTGCAATTTCTTCTTTGGATGCTGTATTATCTTGATAAGCTATAATTCAATAAAATAAATAAATAATTTTAAATATATTTAAAAAATAATATTTTATTAATTTTAACTACTTTGTTGATTTTTGAGAAGTAATCCTTTTTCTTTATGAAGTTTATTTAAGAACGCTGCTGCTCTTCTTTTTCTTTCTAATTGTATTTGACGATTTGTTGTTGATGATGTTACAGTCATTAAATTTGGATCTTCATCTAAAAAAAATAAATTTTCTTGAATAATTATGTGTTAAAAATTCAAAGAACAAAATTTATTGGAGTAAACTATAGAAAAATTACAATAGATGTAGTTGAGGCATTCTAAGAATTTAAAAATAAAATGAACAAGAAAAATTTAACAGATAATAGATAATAATATTCTATAAACTATTAAAGTAAATAATGCCCTAGTATGTTGTGAAAATGTGTTAATTTAATTTTACTGTAAAAAAGAATAACTAATCAAAATTATTGTTTAGAAAAATTAAAGATTCTTTATATTTTATAGTTAAAAACAATTATTTTATCATTTGTATATATATATTAGACCTGGTCTGTATATTAACAGATGAGAATGAATTTAGGAGTTTTTAAAATAAAGTTCTATGCAACATTTATGGGGAACAAATAAATGATATTGAAGTGAAATGGCAGAAATTATATTATGAAGAATTATATGATCCCTAATTCCTAATTAGAATTAGAATTAAAAGTAAAAGCTAGAAAGTTAATATTAACAAAAGGGAGATTTAGTTTTTAATGGGAGACTCTCCTTACACAACGTATGACTGTTTGGTGTGCACTGTCAAGAATAAGCAACAGGGAGCAGGGTTTTTTGAAGAAATTGTTAAACAGTTAAGGTTACTTCTGCTCGTTATGACTACATGATTGAGAAGTTCTTTTTATCAACTGTAAGAAATGGATGTGGGAGTGTCTGGTTTCAGTAGGATGGCGTCTTAGCCTATCAATCTCTTTTAAGAAAATATTTCCCATGGCGCCATATCTTCTTAAAACCCCATAATTAATATTTACTTATATAAATTTACCTATTCTTTGTCTTTCGTCAATTGAATCTTCAGTCAAATCAATAACTTCCATAGAAGACTTTTCTATTTTAGGTGTTGAAGGCTAGAAAAAAAATTATATATATATATATATATTTATAAATATATATTAGAGAAGTTTAACTCATCGAGACTTTTTCCATGAATCTGTGTGTGTGTCTCTCTTTCATTTTATCCATTTTCAATAGATAAAAAAAAACAAAACAAAAAACAATTAAATACCTTGATTTTTTCTTTTTCACAGGTTATTGGTATTGTTGAAGAAGGACTATTTATATTATTTATTTGTGAATTATTATCCAAATTTATTAATTTATTAAGTGAATTGCTTGTGCTGACTGTTGTCGTTGATAAAGTTGTATTTGGTGATGTTATGATAACACTTGATGGTTGAGAAGATATATTAGAAGAGTTATTATTATTGGATATTTCTTCCTCTTCTGAACTCTCTTCATTAGGCAAAGCCGAAGATTTTTCCAAAACTGGCTCACCCTCTTTTGGTTTTTTTATAGAAAAAGATACAGGGGCTATAAATAAAATAATAATTATTTTTATTAGAAATAAATTATTATGAGATAATTTATATTTTTGTTTGGTAATTACCTGGTTTAGCTTTTTTCTTAATTGATTGACTAGATGTGGTTGATGTTGATGTTGTTGTATTTGTTATAGATGAAGTAATTGTAGTTGTAGTTATTGAAGTGATTGAGCATGTTGCAGTTATGTTAGATGTTTTAACATCTCCATTTGTTGCTACACGATCTGCTTCTGCATTAAATTGTGCTTGAGCCTCTCGTAATTCACATTGAACTAATCGTTGACGATAATAAACATGATGGGGATGTCGATAATCGAGAAATGAAAAACGAAGGTCGCCTTTTGATCGTACAACTGTTTCAAAATCTCGACCATTCTTTGCAACATAACTTGCCATCTTATCAATAATAAGATGTTCATCTTTTGTTGGAGGTCTAGGAGGATAGTGATGTAATCCTCGGGCAGTCAGCTCATCAAAATGTCGACTAAAATATTAAATATCTATTTCATCTATTATTTTTTAATAAACAAATAGAGTTCACCTATTCGTTGCCAATTAAATTCTCTATATTTACCTTTATATATTCATTTCTTATAATATTCATAAATATAAAAATAATAATAATAATAATTTTTAAAAAATATTTTTCTTACCTGTAAAGAATTGGTCCTGAAGAAATAACAACAGGTTCTTTTGGTTGTGTTTCATAAACATATGTTTGTGTTTCACCTATACTTGTTATTTCAGTGGAAACTGTGGTTGCTGGTTGTTGTTGTTGTTGTTGTTGCTTGTCTTTAATTTTATTAACCAGCATTGAATAAGAGCAATTAGCTGAAGGTTTATAAAGACTTGGTGGTAAAGTAGATAAAGGTGGTTGCCAAGGCATAGGTGTCTAAAAAAAGGATATCAATCACATCTTGGTAAATACCTAAATTTTTCGTTTTTTTAATATATAAATAAATCAAAATTCTCTTAGATTTATAATTAAAGTAACATATATATATATAATGTCTCCAAAATTAAAATCTTTTAGTTTTAATCAACAAATATTTTTATATTCCATTAATATTTATTATATCTCAAAGTATCATTAAGATAACATTTAACCATTTCAATTTCCAATTAATTTAAATGTATTTGATTAAAAACACATTATTCAGAGTCTTTTATATTTCGAACAAAAATTTTTTTTTATATAAATAAAAGAGAAAAAAATTAAAACTGAAACAATAATTTATAATAATAATAATGCACAGTAGGTTTAATATTTAATATTTAATAAACGAAAGTTTTATATATATAAAAAAAATTAAATATAATGAATTTTTCCGCAGAAAAGTTCTATTCCAAAGATATTTTAGAGGTTAATGTGGCAATGTGAAGACCCCTACCGTTTCAGAACTTTTATTATTTGGATCCAGACTTGGGTGAAGATAACTGCTGTCATCGTCATCATCTTCGTCGTTTAAATCTATGGAAAAATATAAAACAAATTTAAAATAATATATAAATAATTAATATATGAAAAAGAATAATTAGAGTAGACTAGAGAGATATAACAGATAATATTTTTATAATTTTAGAAGAACAGAGTACTCCATGAAACACTTAAATTACAAAATTTCAAAGAATGATGTAAAAATAAATTAATATATTTTATATAATTTCAATTATATTAGTTAAAAAGTTTATTATAGTAGGAGAAATCTTTTCAATCTTTTGTTATCAAAATATTTATTAAATATATAATTTAATATTTTATAACTTTTATTCTTTATCAATAATAATCAAAATTGTTTACCATCATCAATATTTTTCGAAGTTTCTGAATTTAAATTGGTAGTATTATTATTCTGATGCGGACGCCATTCACCTTGTTTTATTTTCTTTACCAAAAATTTATAATAATTATGTAATGATGTACCATAAGAAAGAAATGCAAATTGTGGATTTGATGATTGTTTTGTTTTTAATATAATTTCCATTTGAGCTCCTTGTTCAGCAATAAATAAAGCTGTTTTTACAATAATTGCATTGAGCTTATTAGTATCCGGCTAAAAAAATTTAAAATAAATACAAACTTTTATAGATTTTTAAATAATTAATTTATATATATTATTGTACATATATTTTACCAAAATCATATTTTCGGGTAATTGTAAATCTGAAGGTGGAACAAATGGTTCATCCCCTGATGCTTCTTCAGTGGAAGCTGAATTTGTGGATGTGGTAGCGTCTCCTCCATCACCTGATACTTCGTTAGTTGTTGTTGAATTGGCATCATAATTGAATGCAACTTGACCATATGCTTTTGATTCAAGAGCACGATGTAAACGTTTCAATTCTTCCTCTTTAAAAAAACCAAATAAAATAAATGAAATAATTATAATAAATATAATTATACATGTTTGTTACTTAAGATTACTCATAAGTTGATCGTCATTCAATGGGCAATGAAAAAAGTATCCAAAAATGATAACTAACGTTTGGATATCAAATATTTTCTAATATTTATAATTTTTCTCTAAACGAATTTTACACATACATTAAAATTTTAAAAATAAAATAAATTCTTTCCTTTTGAATAAAAAACAATTTTAAATAAAAATCTACAAAAACACATATACATTTATATATATATATATATATATATATATAATAATGATAACAAGAAAATAGACGAATGGTCTGTATAGATAAATTTCAATCTTTTAGTCAGGATATATTTACCAAAAACTAAAATCACTGCTTGCTAATATTATAAACAATTTTTGTCAAATAAAATATTTTTTTGATCTAAATTTTAATCAAATAAAAAAAAAAGATACCTTGATAGAGAGCTTCTTCATCTTCATTACAATGTAAGGCGCGATAACGCTCTTCATTACAGAGCTGTTCAACTTTTCGTTCAGCTTCTGTTAGACAATCATCCGTTGACATTCCAGTTTGTGCCTCATGTGATTTAAGATCAGATAAAGCACCACGTCCATCATAACGATCAATTTTCAGTGTATCATCACCCATCCAGGGAATCAGATGTTTTCCTTGATCAATAAATAATGCTTTTTCATCGTCCCGAAATAATTTACAAGAATATCCAAAAACTAAAAGTTCTTCATCGGGATTTGTATCGGTAGAAAGAGCAGGCTCCTTCCGCCGAAGAATACTTGAATAATCAGCCATAATGTTTAATTTCACCCTACGATTATTAATTTTAATTATTAATAAAATTTATGTTCAATAAAGATAAAACAATAAAATAAGAATTGCAGAAAATATAATAGATTTAATCATAATAATTCATAAAATTTAAATAATATTATTTTCTATTTTACATTATTACGATAAAAATCATATTTTAATTAATATCATATATATTTTAAAATCTGATTATATTTATGACAAATGTTATTTGTTATTAAATAAGTTTGATGATATATTTTCTAAATAAAATGTTTATAGTTACAGATGAATATATAAATTTTATACTTCAAATCAATTTATATCTAAAATAGAATTGAGTTCTAACCTAATATAAAAATTCAAATTATTAAGATTATACTTAAAATATAATTAGGAATAAATAAGTATAGTTTGATAAACTTACTTTAATTTGACAATCAAGAATTATTTATTAAATTAAGACAATGAATCTAATATTTATTTTAGTTTGTATAAAAATGATAGACATATACTTGAAATGATAAACAGTCAGCCATATTTTTTTAAAAAAAAATTTTCTTTTAAATTATTGTAAAAAAACAATTTTTAAAATATCTCATTATTTACATATTTATTATATTATATATATTAAATATATTATACTTAAAAATATTATATATATATATAGTTATTTTTTTTTTAAATTAAAAAGTGGTGGGATTTTTAATTTAAATAATCATATAAAATAGAAATGTGTGTGATTAGATATTAATATTCAAATAAATAAATGATTTTTAATTAAAATCTAATAAAAAAAGAAATAAAATATTTATCTCGAAAGTTCTTGATAGCAGTAACATAAAATATGATAATTATTTTTAAACTTGATTTGTATTAAATTATTTGATTCAGGGGTGTCAAACTCGCGGCCCGCGACAACTTTCGACTTTTTTAAAAAATTTTCAATTTATCTTGAAACTTCGATCTATTTAACATATTATAATTTAATATAATACTTTTAATTGACAATTAGAATTTAACTTTAACTAATTAAAATCGAAATAAGTATTAATCGTATTCGAATAAAGAAAAATTAAAATTTATAATTATTTTAAATGTTAAATTATATGTGGAAAATCAAATAAATATTAGGTATATTTCATGGCTGAAAAAAAAAACAAAAAATTTGATATTTATATTTCAGTATTATCTGATAAAAAGATATAAAGAAAAGGTTTAAAAAATTAAATATGAAAAATATAGTAGTACTCTAATTATAATATAATATTTATTCATTCTTTCTATAATTTGTATATTATTTTATAAGTGTGTATATATAATAACAATAACAATAAACAACGAGCAATAAAAAGCTCAAAAAAAAGTGTATATAGAAAAAATTTTTATATTAATACAAAATTGATATTTTTATATAATAATTTTCACACCACTTAAATATGAAAAATAATATTTTCAAACATTAATAATTTTTGGTGTTATTTTATTCACACAAAAATAGAATAAATATAGAACTAATATATAGTATATATGTATTTATATTTTTTTTTTAAATAATTATGAAAATAAGCATTATACTTAGGATGATGAATATGTGCTAATTAATAAAGCGTTTTTTTATTAATATTATTATTAATGGAAGAATTGATAAATATCATTATTGAATAATAGATAGCATTTAAAATTGATCTGTGCACACATTTCGCTATCTATTTCAGGTTGTATTTTCTATTTATATATATATATATATATATATATATATACAATTTATTTATTATCTTTTAATATGTAAAATGGGAAAAGATTGTTTGTTTTAGAAGCTTTTGAATATTAAAATTGCCAAATTGAAAATTTATTTATTTTGCCAAATAATTTTTCATCTGTTTTCGTTGAGCATCCATACTTATGTTTGCTTTTTCAGCTTTCATTAATATCAAATCTAATTTATCTATTTGTGATGATATATTTTCTTCAAGATCAATTGCTTGGTGTTTTACTCCTTCTGGTCTGGCTTCAGCGAGTGACGATGATGATGATAAATCTAAAAAAAAAAAAAATAAAAATAATAAAACAAATATTAATCTATAAATGTGTAAATGATAAGCACAATTATGATAAAAATTCAAACTTATTATTTTATTATGTTTAAATAAAATTATAAAAATAAATAAATAAATAAAATAACTAAAAATAAATTTATTCAAATGGAAAGTTTGTTCATTTGTTTTAGAGTATGAATTTGAAAAATATTCATAATCGCAACCAAACCCATAGATAATCAATCATCAAACCTAAATTATGGAATTATTATACAGCTAATTTGATCTTGGAAATTTACTTTTGTTTATAAAATATATTAATTAAAGAATTTTTATTATTATTCACCTGTTTTTAAATTATTAGTTTTTGATGTAGATGTAGAAGAATTAACTGAATCAGAGCTATCAACTCGATCAATTCCTTCTTCCTCTCGTCCACGAATTTTCAAAAGATTTGTCAAACTCCCACAAACCACCTTAGAAATGAAAAATAAATTATTTTAAATATACTAATATATTAAAAAAAATAATAATAAAGTGATTTCGAAATATTTACTTTGAAACGGTTTAATTTTTTTTGTGTTACACCCAAAATGCTATTTAATTGATCCAATCCTCCACTGACATTATTCAATTGATCAGATGTTTCATTTAAATTCTGTAATAAAAATACATTTAAAAATAATTACAGACTTATCTGAGAAAAATTATATTAATAGCTTCTGTTTGAGGGAGAATAGTGATTTTCCAAAAATTTGTTATATGATATTTTTATTTATTCGTTGTTATTTCAGTATTTTTAAAATACTCTTTCGCGGAATTTAATTGAAAAAGTTTTATACAATTCAAAAAATTTTACATCGGAGAATAAACGTAATTTTTGAAAAATTAATAGATCATGTTTTATTTAAGATACTTCTTTTATTTAACAAAATTATTTTAGAATGAAAAATGTATCTAAAGATCTTATATTTTATGTTTGAATTACTAAAGATATAGATCTTTTATTGCAATATATAAACTAAAGATAAATCCTCATTTTAAATATTAAAAAACAAATAAGTATATTCGACATACTTATTTTATATTTTATTTATTCATTGGTGAATTTTATTATCGATTTTTAAAAGATGGATTTATATTTATATATTTGACCTTTATTTTGGTGAGGGGAAGGGAAAAACTTTTTGTCTATGTGAGTAGACCCCTGAAGATGGTAAGGAAATATATTTTATAAGTTTGAATGTATAGTAGATGAAATCTTTTTTCTCATTATTTTCATTCATTTTATTATTTTTTATAATAATGATATCACGAAGGTGGCTTAGTTGAAAAAATCACCTAATCTATCTATTTAACTAATATTATTATAATTGTATGCATATAAATAATTATATATATATATAGATAGATAGAAAAGATCTATATAAAAAATTTACATATATGGACAAAATAAAAATTATTTTAATTTACTTTTTCTTAATTAATGTAATTAAATAATAATATCATTAAATATCAAAATCATAACAAGAAATAGTACTAGTTGCTTTATTAATCTGAATGTGGAAAACACCCACCTTAAAGATCGAAGGTTGGTATGTTAGAATTCATAATTATAGTTTAATTTTTGTAAATAAGAAATGGGTATTTGATTTTAATTTTATAACAAATAATAAACTATATATTGTAACTTAAATTATATATATATCTATCTTTTGGTCACCCTGTTAATTATTATATTCCTCAAACAAAATACATAATTTTTAAATGATTCATTTTAGCAATCATTTCATATTATAAGATATCAATTTAAATTCAATATTTCTTAATAAATAAAATAAATATTTATTTAAAGTGATTGATGAATCGTGAATAGATTCACCTCTTCTAATGTTGTGGTTATAGTGGAGGTTGTTTGTTGATATCCCGTAGCCCCTTCTTCTTGTTCATCCTCGTCTTCTTGTTCTTTCTCCTTATGTGTTTCATTCTCCCCAGGTTCAGGTGTCTTCGGCCGTGGGGGACAAGGCAATCCAAGCAATTCACATCGATCACATTCCTGTAGCCAATCAGACCAAATGGTGCTGGACATTGCCAATGTCAAGTTTTCTTCAGCAGAAGTTAGTTCACCGACTATTCACCTTCCCTTTTTTTAGATAATAGAAAGATCAATACACGCAACACATTCTCTCTCGCTCACCCTTATCCCCTCTCCCATAAATCCCCTTTCCATAAGCGGGAAATTAAACACAAAAACATATAATTCTAATTTCATTTTATTTATTTATTATTTCATTAAATATTAATTAAATAAGAATATATACCTAATATAAATATATATATAAATATATAATAATGGTAAATTCAAAATTAAATTTAAAAATAGTACATGAAAAAGTTTCCTCATCCGATAATATAATTCAGATTATATTATATTTTTCTATTTAACAAATTTAATAAAGAAATTATCTTGACCTTCAATTCAAATGAAATAAACGTTCCTCCTCTCACCCCCCCACCCTCTTTTATAAATTCCTCTTAACTATCAATACAAGATTTCATTTCTTAGGAAATTAAATACTTACTCATCAAATTATAAATTTTGTATAGTTAGAAAAACTTGTTTTTTGACTTCTCCTGCACCATATATCAGCATACCCTTCTTTCCCCTTCTCTCCCACCTTCCCAATCTTCCTCCTCTCCATCCATTCTCAATATTTATCCAATTCCAATCCACATACCTGTCCAGGAAAATCCTATTAAGTGGTTGAAGTGTTATGTTTTATTGACGATGAATTTTATTTTTATCTCTTTTATTTCTATTATTTTATGAATTTTATTATAAAATGTTTATACAAACTCAATTTATATAAAGTAAAGCTGAAACAATAATAATAAATACTTTTGGAATTAAAAACATCATGAAGGTAAAATTATTAATTTATTTTCTTGAATATTTGTATTTTATTTGATTGATTTTGATTAAACTCTTTTTAAATATAATATTCACTGTTAAAAAATAATTTACCAATAAAACATCTTTATATTTGATCAATAAGTCCCCAATACATTTGATAATAAATTGTCGAAAATTATTATTAAAAATTGAAATTAAATTTAGTCTATTATATCTATTTCATTAAATTAACTTTAGCTACTTTAGCTAAATATTCCAAATTTGATCCAAGTTTTATCATGCATAAATAATGTGGTCTTATTTGATATCAGATAAATACTCATTCAAATCTAATATTGATTATAAAAATGAGGATTTGAAGTTTTTTGTTTCAATTGTGGACCGAATTTTATTCAAAACGATAAAACCAACAACAATATAAAAATCATCACATTATTTTATTAACACATACTCTTTATAATGAAAATGTATTTATTTAAGTTTTGAAATTGATAAATAAAAATGTAATCTCGAAAAATGCTTAAGTTTATTTCCCAACTATTACTTAAACTTAAGTTAATGACTATAAGTTATACTATAAATAGTTATTTCTATACATTAAATATACAACACAAAAGTAAAAAAAAATAAATTTTTCATAGTTTATAATAATAAAAATTGATTAAGAAATTAAGAAATAATTAATAAATTTATTAAATCGGATATGTTTATGATATGAGAAATATTAGAAGGATGGCGAGTAAGTGGTGCGACACTTAAATTATTTAAATAACTGCAAATAACCTTTTATTTAAATTAAATAGAGTGAAAAAATACAACTTCATAAAGATCTTATAGTAATGTTGAACTAAGAGAAATTAAAAAAAAATAGTTTTGAGAATTATTATATTATTATATATGTATCTGTATTCATATATTGTTTTTTTTTAATTTCAATCTTATAAAAATTTAATTATGTGATTTCCTTTTTTTTTTTTGTTATTTTAGAACTAAATTGACCTTGAATTTTCATAAATAAGTAAATAAATAATCCAAATGTCCTTCACGGGGTCATCTTAAAAACAAGAATTTCCTCTATTAATTAATTATTTTTCTTTCTAATATATTGTACATATCATTATAATATTTAAATATGTTATAAATAATAATTTTTATATTTTTAATAGATAGACTAGAACAGGAATTCCAGTAGAATTAGGGGATTCCCTGAAGGCCTATGGATCTTCAAATACCTGAGGGGGCTATTGGGGGTCGTTAGCAAAATTTCCTCTTTAAATTATTATAAAAAAGTAAAAGATCTAAATAAATTCGTAAATACAAACAATTGGCAACCAATCCTGCTAGTAGACATCCTAGTACTAGTATTTATTATTACACTTATATATTTATATAATCGTTCATGTTTTAAGATATTTTTTAAGGAATTTCCCGTTGGAATTTTCGTTTAAAATTTTCAATCTAAATTAAATAGCATTTAACTTAACTAGTTTGTTTTATTGAGAGAGAGTTAACTTTTTTGTAAATTACTATTTTCCAATAATATTCAAGTATATGTATAATAAAATATTTGATAATATTTATTAGCTATAATTATCGTATGCGAAAGTTGTTCAATTTATTATTAATCAAAATTGGTAGGAAAAGAAAATTCAAAAAGGGGTCTTCTCTTAGAAAAATGATTGGGAAACCCTGGACTAATATAATAAATGGGTGTTCTATATAGTTGAAATTTTATATTTAATTAAACATTTTTAAATTAAGAAATAATTGACCTCTAATAAATATTTTTCTTAGAGAAAATTTGAATTTATTACTAAATTTATTTATTTATTTATTTTTTTTTTTTTGTTTCAGGTTTGTTACTATTTTAAAATTTGGCTTTTATTTTTGGCTCAATTGAATTTAGTTTTGGCTGATCTTCCACCACCTCAGAGTCCATGTCCAGCGGATTTTACTTATGAACCAAGAAAACCTGCCTCTGATAAGTAAGGATTGAAAAATTGATTTGTTTTTTTTTTTTCTAAAATAGTTAATTTTTTTCTAGATGGTATGGCGTGGTATTAATTAAATCAGATGTACCCCTCACTGGACTTCGTGTTGAAATTCAATTGACCCATCCTGCTCTTGTTCTTGGGGTAAGTTTCGTCATCTACGGGGTCCGCCATGTAACATTTTATTTTTATATGCAATAAAACAAAAACCGTTGGATGAATGGTCAAATTGATTTTTTCATAGTGAAGTATAGACCTTCCGATTATTTATGAAATACTATTTCATTCAAATGGCTGCCTCGGCTGGCCTTGCAGTACGCCATTGAAGGAGACGCCGATTTTGGCCAAAAAATCATCTTTTCGGATGAGGCGAATTTCCATATTGGTGGATACGACAACAAACAAAATTGCGGCATCTGGGGGACGGAAAACCCACACGTTATCATGGAGAAGACAATGCATCCTCAGAGAGTGACGGTTTGGTGCGGATTTTGGTCATTGGGCCATTTTTCTTTGGAAATGAGGCAGGAGTCGTCGTATCGGTTAATGGCGACATCTATCGCGTCATGATTTCTGATTGGTTGTTCCCGAAACTTGAAGAGGAAGACTTGGACAACATTTGATTCCAACAAGACGGCGCCTCGTGTCACACAGCTAAACTTACAATCGATCTTTTGCGCACTGTCTTCGGAGACCGAATTATCAGCAGAAATTCTGATGACGTTTGGCCGCCTGGGAGCTTGGATTTGACACCGTTAGACTATTATTTGTGGGGAGCCGTCAAAGGCAAATGTTATGCAGACAAACCAGACACAATTCAAGCTTTGAAGGACAACATTCGTGCAGCCATAGCTAAACTATCACAAATGTACTCAAAAATTGGACCGACCGTAGGCGTATTGCAAGGCCAGCCGAGGCAGCCATTTGAATAGTATTTCATAAATAATCGGAAGGTCTATACTTCACTATGAAAAAATAAATTTGAACATTCATCCAACCGTTTTTGTTTTATTGCATTTAAAAAAAAATGTTAAATGGCGGACCCTGTATATAAAGTGTCCCAAACCCATAGATAAAACTTGAATAAGAGTTACGTTAGACCATGATTATTCAAAAAACTAAGAGACTCTTATTATTATTTTTTTTCATTTTTGGCTCTTACTGAACTGACCTTACTCTTATTCAAGCTTATCCCTTGAGTTTTGGGACACCCTGTATAAATAAAGTTACGACACCTGTTTACAAAATTATCAATTATTTTTTCATTAATAAAGTAATATTTTCTCTTTAATTTTTTTAAATTTCATTATATTTATATAGAATTGGGATGGAACTGTATCTACACGGGATAATCAACTCTTTCAAATTTTAAACCTTGATAAGACAATTCAGCCAGGCCCTGCGACTGCTGTACGATTCTTTGTTAAATATGAAGATAAACCAAATAGTATTATACCTGCTCTTCAATCTATTCGGGTAAATGGAAGGATGATATGCCCACAAGTAAATGGTAAATTTTAGATAAATAAATAATATAATTTATTAACGGACGAATTGATTATGTTAATTGCCTATTTCAAAAGAGCTTCCATGATAGGTATATCATAAAATGTATATATAAATTGTATACAAATTTAAAATTACTATAAACATCTCATACATAATTTCAAAAAAACATTATTATTTATAAGTATCTCAAGTAATACTAATACCTATATCCAAATTTATTATGTTAAAACTGATTTATAATGCTAATACCATTCAATTAAAACAAAATCTATTTATTTTTAGCTCCGACTACAATACCGCCTTCAACTCCTTCTATAAATCGGGCACAACTGTATGAATCATCAATTTCTAATCACGATAGGTAAATATAATTACTTATTTTGTTTTTTTGGCTAATAAATTGTTTATATTTTTGTTTATTTTTATATTACAGAGTTATTGACACTAGGACAAGTTCTGGTAGTATACTATTATTTTTATTTAATTATAAAACAAACAAAAAAAAAAAACAAGATCACTATCACTAATTTTATTTAATCTAGAATTGAAATGCTTGATAAAATAAATGGATAAGAATTGGATTACTTAACATATATATTATATTTAAATTAAATTTAATTAATTAGAAGATAATTAATTAGAATTAGTAAGAAGATGACGTGGAAGGGTGTTTTCTCGAAAATGAAACCTTAAATGATTCTGAAATAAGTGCATATTTATTATTTACACTTTACATATTTACATTAGTTAATAAATTAATATTATTTACTGAAATAAGTGGAATCAAATAAGTGTGCCTTCCTACAACTTATCAGGACAAACAAGAAACACCTATTCAATCCCACCCATCTCAGACACTACATAAATACTTGACAATCATATTGGAGGGGGAAAGAAGGGAATACGATTACATACGATATATAAATTATAAATTAAAAAATAATAAACCAACGCGGGTTTGACTCTGTTGATGACACCACGTCACGTGGTGGCGCGTGTTTGTCAGTCAATGTGTTAACAAATTTAAAATATTCTGGTACTTTCAGCGATTTAATCAAGCTTTAAATTCTATATATAGCAGTTTTATACAATTTTTAATCATGTGAAAAACTATCAAACATAGGTATATCATTATTTTTACGGTCATTTTTAGAGGAAAAAAATCAAAACGTGGTAGATAATTCTCCATCTTCTTCCATTTCTCAAAAGTTGATAGAAAAGTACGAATTTTGAATAATGACGGTGTATTAAATTTCATTATTCAAGCTCAAACCGTTTTTGCGTAATTTTGTCTACACACACAGAGAGAGAGAGAGAGAGAGAGACATATATACATTTTTCTCAACCTTCGTGAAAATGATTCAGGAACCTTTAAAACGTACAAAAACATCAAAATCTCGACAATGAAAATTTTCATGATCGCAATACTATCTCTGGCGAGATAGTAAAAAACACACCCAGAAACATTTTTTTAGTCATATATTGCAACAAATCTTAAGAACATAAATGGAAATTTTAATTCTCACAGAAATAAATCTTAAATATAAATGGACTTGGCCACTTTCGAAATAAACGTTTTAATTAGTAAACTAACTGTGTACAAAAATGATCGTATGTACTTGGATTATAAGTAACCTAAAATGCTTATTTGGTAGATAACTTGGGCCTTTTTCAAAATAAACGGCTCAATTATAGAAAAATTAAATATTTAATATATAATCATAAAGAGTAATAATATTCAAGAAGAATTTAAATTATGGTTCAAATCGGGTAACTTATGTTATTATTATTCTGTTATAAAATAGAGTTACTTTTTATCAAAATTGTTATCGAAGGATAATAAAATTAATATCTATCAAATCATTATTTTGCCAATTGGACGACAATATATAGATGTAGACGTGAGGTGTGGTCTTTAATGTTGAAGGATGAGAAGAGATTAAAAATATTTGAAAATATCAAATCAGTTTCAAAAAAACTGAAATCTTTATATATATATTACCAATTAATTAATTAATTATTTGAACAATGGAATAATTGGAGGATTAGACGAGTGTGTGGAAGAATATGTTTGCTACTTTTGAGTTCAACTTCACTATTAAAATAGGAGATAAATCTTTTTATTTTTGTTTTGATGATTATTTTTAATTAATTTTTGAAAAGGAATTCAAACGTGTGTTGATGTTTTAGAAGGGGATAGACATGATGTTAACATGATCTGAATAATAAGAATAATCTTGTTAATTTAACATATATTTAGTTTTTAGCATTTATTTTAATATTTTAACCATAAAAATATAGTGTAATAAAAATATTCTCCTCTGATACAATTATTTATTTATTTTTCTAAAAGCTACAACTACAAATCGACCAACAATCTCTACATCCAATCGAGTACAAATAAATGAATCCCCAATTCCTAATCCTGATAGGTAAATAAATATATATTATAATAAATTATAGTTTATTTATTTTTTCATTATGTATATTAATTCATATTTTTATGCTTTTTTTTTTGTTTTAGGGTTGAATATAATGTTCCAGTTAATCGAGTATTTGACACCAAAACAAGTACCGGTATCACACAAATTACCAATACTTTTATTTTTATTATTTGTTTTAAATTAAAGAGTTATGGGCTTATCTATATCTTTTCGAATTATTATGAAAGTCAATATTAAGAATTTTGATGCAAATTTTTTCTTATAAGATAAGGAATAATAAAATAATGAGTTCAGGCGAGGCGTTATAACTTATATATTTTATATTTTTTACTAAAATTACTTCAAATATATTTCAACTAAGATTTTTTTTCTATTTTTATCTCAATTAATAATCTTGATAAATGTTTTTTTTTACTCATTTGAATCTTATTTTGGAATTATTATTTGAATTTTTTTTTTGTTTTTTATTTTTTTGAAAATTTTTTTAAATTTGTATATAAATATTCTTGTAAAATCATATATTAATATTTTTCCTGAGTTTTATTTTATTTTATATATTTGTATAGAGAAAAATGTTTAAAAGTGGAAATATTTCATTTTAAATATGTTCTAATTCATTGATTTCAGATTCGGAAATACCATTAAAGGAGAGGCCTTTAAATCAAGGAAATGAAGGTAAAAATTAAATATGTAGAACTAATGTATTTATCGCCTACTCTAAAAATACTAAACTCTAAATTTCTTGACCTACAGAAACAATATTTATACAAACTCATCTATCCATTCTTATCTACCATCTTATCAATTACCGCTGAAACTCTCTTATCATTTTTTTTTTAAAAATAGGTTCGTGTGGACGTGTAGCAATACGTCCTCGTCCTTTAATTACATTTGGTCAAAAAACTGCCCGAGGCCAGTGGCCTTGGCATGGGGCTGTTTATAAAAGTGTTGGCGTTGATCTTACCTATATATGTGGTACATCATTAATCCATTCTCAAGTCGCCTTGACTGGTATTTAATATATTAAAAAAATAATTCAAATAAATTCATATTTAAACAAATTAATTATTTAATTAAAAATTTAGCTGCACATTGTGTGACTTCCAAAATACGTAATGCCCCAATTGAACCTGAAAATCTTTTAATCTATTTTGGAAAATATCATTTAAAAATTTGGTCAGAAGGTGGTGTCCAAGATAAACAAGTAAATTCAATTTATTTTATTATATATGTACCATTTTAATTAAATTTTAAAAATATATTATTTTTTACATTTTTTATAGGTGAAATCAATTCTCATTCATCCTAATTTTTCTCTAAATACTTTAGAATCTGATATTGCAATTTTAATTTTAAATTCACCAACTGAGTATACTGATTTTGTTCGTCCGGTTTGTTTATGGGATAGAAATAAAATTGATTTGCAATATGTTGAAGGACAATTAGGAACGGTAAGTAATATTTATAATCCATATTTTATATATATAAATTTGAAATTTATTCTAAATATTATAACGTACAAAATATAGAATTCGAAAATGTAGAAAAATTTAAATACTTAGATTCTGTAAACACGAAGGATAATAATATTCGAGAAGAATTTAAAGCGAGGTTGCAATCGGGAAATGCCTGTTATCATGCAATAAAGGGGCTTTTTCCGTCAAAATTATTATCAAAGGGAATAAAAATTAAAATATATAAAACAATTATTTTGCCGGTTGCATTATATAGGTGTGAGGCATGGTCTATGACCCTAGGGGACGAGAGTAGATTTAGAATAATTGAAAATAGGATTCTTTCCTGTATTTATGTGCCCAAAAAAGATGAAGTTGCCGGAGAATGGTAGAGACTGCATGACGAGGAAACTATATGACCTTTATGAATCTCCAGATACAGTTAGGATTATAAAATCGAGAAGGCTGCGATGAGCAGGGCACGTGGCTAGAATGGGAGAGGAAAGAATAGCGAAAAATATATTGGTGGGGAGACCGAGTGGGAAACTGGCGCTTGGAAGACAAAGGACGCGGTGGGTGGATAATATAATATAGTGAGAGAGATGGGATTGAAGAGCCACAGAGATAGATAGATTCTAAATATTATTGTATAGAATTTTAAATTTGAGGGAGGGTGGTTATTGAAAGAAAATTGTAATCATTTGGATTTTTTGTTTATTTTAAATTTGAAGTGACTATTAACTATAATGTATTTTTTATTTCTAGATTATTGGTTGGGGTTTTGATCAAAAAGGACATCCAACTGAAGAATTAATGCAAGCTAAAATGCCTGTTGTATCCCAACAGCAATGTCTATGGAGTTATCCGGAATTTTTCGCAAAATTTACAAATAACCAAACATTTTGCGCTGGTTTCTCCAATGGTGAGCAAGTCGGTTAGTTTTGTTTTATGGATATTAAATATTAGTCTTGGATTTTTAAGTCTTTATTTATAAGAATACCTACTAACTAAATAATATATTGTTATATTTTGTTATTATTTATGAATTTTATTGGTGAAATTTATTTAATATTTTATTGTTTGTTATTATTTATAACAATATATTAAATCCAGATTGAGGAGATTATTCCTTAACACACAAAATCTTAGCATACAAAACATAGAATTGAAAATGTAGAAAAATTTAAATGATTCTAAATAGTTGTGTAATCATGAAGGATAATAATATATAAGCAGAATTTAAACCGAGGTTGAAATCGAGTAGCTCAGGTTAGGGACAGTTGGAGAAATGTAGTTTCTACAGCCAAGAACTTTCGAGTTCCTTAGAGCCACAGAAATAGATAGATAGAGATTTTTCCAAGAGACGTTATGCCTAGTATCACAGATTCACTGATAACCATGTTGCTATCTCAATGATAGGAAAATAAATAAAAATGATATATAAATAATATATACGTAGATATATATCGATGTTTGAATGGCTTTAATTACTGATTTGTTTTAAACTCTCAAATTTAATAATAATAATAAATATAATTTTTCTATTCTAATTTTTTTATTTTAATATCTTTATTTGAAATTAATTTAATATGTTTTAATCTTATGTTTTGGTTTTTATTTTAAGGTACAAGTGTATGTAATGGTGATAGTGGAGGTGGCCTTGTCTTTAAGGAGAAGAATTACAATGGAGGTTTGTGTAATTTTAAATATTATGTATATATACTTTTATATATAAATTGCAAATTTATATAAAATAAGAGTTGTTCCTTAACTACATATAAAGAAAGTATAATATAAATTAGTTATTATTATCTACTAGTATAATTTTTAATTATACCAAAGAGGGTGAAGATTGTTGTTGAATGGGAAAGTAAATAAGGCTAAAAATCCTATTTTAAACTAACCCTTATTTACGGCATAGTTTGTGCTTATATTTTTTTTTATAAATGCATATTATTGAATAAATAATATCCATTTAAATAAATTCACAAAGTAAAAAAATATTAAAAAATGTTACATGTTGTCACCCTATTTTTCAGTCTTCTTGTTAAGAAATTGTCTTGTTTTGTTAATAATAATAATTACAAACTATTAATAAAGAATCGAAAGATTTAATGATAAGAAAGTTATATGATTATATTTGCATGATATTAATTAGATAGTCATTTAATAATACATATTTGTTTCGAAATATTATTCTGTCATCAATTCCTTAAACTTCTAATAATTATAAAAAAAATCATATCAATAATAAGAACAGGAATTGGCTACCAATCCAATGAGCGAAAGTTGTTCACATTAATTATATCGTTAAATATAATTTAAATCATTAATGCATTATTATATCTTTTTTAGAGGAATATTGGAAATTACGTGGTCTCGTTTCTGTTTCTGTTTCACAAAAAGGAGAAGAAGTTTGCGATACAAAACATTATGTTGTTTTTACTGATGTAGCTAAATATTTAGATTGGATTTATAATATAATTAATGGAAATATAGAAAGTAAGGGGAAATATTCACTGGATGAGTATAATAATAATAAAGAAGATAAATCTAAATTAACTCTTCCATCTGGAACATATTCAAACAATAATCAAGAAATTAAATATAATAACAATAATAATAATAATGATAGAATTTTGTTTAATAATGAAAGGGCGGTAGGATAATATATGACTCTGTATATAGTTAGTTTTCTCCGCTGTTTCAAAATGAATATTATTTTTATTTAATCAATAATTGGTATATAAATTAATGTGTTAAATTCAAAAATAACTAAGCTTTAAATAACTAATTTTTATTTTTTGGTATTGATTTCCACTTAATTTAATTTTTCATTAAAACCCCGGACCATAGGAACCTTTTAAAATGTATAATTCTTATTATATTCAAAGATGGTTAGAGTTGATGAGAGTTTTGTATATATACTATTTTCATAATTGTTAGCAAAAGATTTTTAAAGACTATTCAAAATATATTCCCCTGCGCTAAATAATTATATCTAAATTTTTAAAATAAATATGAATTTGACTTTATCTTTATTTAATAATAATTTATACATGGTTCTATTTTCATAATTAGAATTCTATCATGATATCCTAGTCTTATCCATTCTTTTTCCCCTCTCTTATGAACAAACATAAATAAATATTTATTATAAGATATTTGTGTGACAAGAAATAAATTATGTATGGTAATTTTTTTTAAAATAAATTTGTTTTTATTTTCAATAAATTACATTATTTATATTCGATTTTTAACCTAAGCTACCAATTATTTACAATCTTAATTTAGTAGCAAGGTAAAAAATATCATTAAAATATATATATATATATAAAAAATAAAATGTATAAGGAAGTTCTCAAGCAAAAAGTAAATAAAATTGTATTGTTCTTTTTTTTCTTTAATTAAATTTGAGAATATTTAAGATGGACATGGTTTAAAAATTATTAAATTTTTTTTATATTACTATCACAAAAATTTAAACATTTAAAAAAATAAATAAATATTTAATTTACACCCTATAAAAAAACCAAGTTTTAATCTTTTATATTATTATTTATTATTATTATTATTAATTATTATTAATATTATTATTATAAACTTTAAATGAATGTCTATTATGGAATCTACGTAAAGATAATTATTTTAACTATGTTTATATATTATAAATATTAAAATGTTATCATTATATTATTTTCATTTCATTTAATAAATAGAAATTGGAAATTAATATTAAAATAAATCTATTTTTATTAAAAAAAACTGTCCATCTTATAAAAAATTGATGATTCATGTTAAAGGCACGAATTTATACCCAATTAAAATTTATCGAAGTAAAAATAGTGTTATTTTTTGGTTTTTTTATGTAGTTTTCAAATATACTATTACAAAATATTTTGTGCAATGTTATAAATATAATAAATAAATAAGAAAAAACATTTCACTTATAAAAAAACAATACAAATATATTAAAAAAATATTCAGATAATTTTAAAAATATAAAAAATTACAAGAGACTTCCTTTTTATTTGTTGTTCAATTTTGTTGAATTTAAGAAATAAATTAATTATATGATCTTTTCGGCAAATAAATTAAAGATTATTTTTACCAAGAAGAATCTAAATAAATTAAGTTATTTAATAAAAAATCAATTTAAAAATAGAATTTAACACATTAAAAAGAAAGAACATAATTGTGAAATTTATAATTAAAAATGTGTTGATACCTCAATAATATATATAAATACAATATCTCGACCCAAATTACAAAACTTCATAAAAAAATCAAACTATTTAGGGTAGAGAAAAATAAACTGCTGAGAGAGAACTGGCATTTTGACCTATTTGGTTTTGTTAAACATTCTTTTTAACTTGGTTTTTGGTTTCTGTCTGATAATAAAAAAATTTCTAATATTTTTTGTTATTTGAATACTGCAGTAATAATGGTTCATAAGGGAGGTTTTATAATTTGGGTGATGATATTTGTATATAAATACATATATAAAATTTCATAATTCTTAAAATAAATCTCCACAATTAATTTCAAGTTGATTTTATTTATATTTGTATTTAAATTTAAAAGTTTAAATTAATATATAAAATACTATTTAAAAATATATTTGAAAAAATCAATATATAAATAATAAATATAAATTAGGAATAAATAAATAATTTTAATTTTATTATTAAGCCACAAATGATTATATAATTTTTTTCTTAAATTCTTTTTCTTTCACATATACATATATATACATATACATATACATATACACATATATATATATATATATATATATATTAATATATGTATATGTATATATATATATAATAAATAAATTAAAATTAAAAAAAAATTAAAATGGAGATTTAATAATATTAATAACATATAAGTATTTTAATAAACATGTAACAAAAAATATCTGAAAAAGAAAATGTAAAATGATTATGTAATTATTTTATAAATTAATAAATATTATATATTATATATGTTTAAGTATCTTACTTACAGCCATTTTTTATTTTTTTGAAAAAGACTCTAGTTTAGGTTTTAGCTGCGGCCGTATTTAGTGGTTCTGTTTTGTTGGGATTTAGATTAGTATGAGAGGTTGATGAAGGCGGCTCTAATTCAGTATAACATCCAGAACAGACACGGACAGGATCATATAGTTGTTCTGATGGAACTGGGGCAGTATTTTCTGAACAATCTGCACAAAATATATGACCACATCTCCTAAAAAAAAATTAAAAAAATTTTCAGCCTTTTAGATAAAAAATTAATACATAAAAATAAGAAATGAAGTGTCAATTATACACATAAAATAATTGAATTATTATTTTTTATAATTTTTAAATAAAGCAATGATATTTTTCCGCTGAAAAAAATAGTGTATATATTTATATATAGTATAGTACATTTGAATAACATTTTTGGAGTGAATATATATATAATTTATTCTTTATTATTAATTTTGAAATTATTTATAGTTATAAATATAGTAATTAACTTTTAAGAAGTTTTGATTTCCTGTTATTTTGCATTTATCAATTATATCCCTTGATTAACAGAGAACAATTTTTCTAACCATATCGATAATCTACTGCATCCTAGTATGATATCGTCTCTCTGTGTATTTACTCAGTATTATCGGTAACCCAATTTGGTCTTCTGCGGTCTAAATTATTTTCTGTTTCAAAATTAGAGCCGGTTTTAAAAGGTTAGTAAATTTTTTTGTTGGTTGTTGGTTTCTATTTCCAGGAACATTCATTGACACAGTTTGAATTGTTCGCATTCTGTGCCTGACTATGAAAGAGTTGACTTGTGTGTAACGTGGGCATTGAATGAATCAACACTTTACATACTTTTAAAAAACTTCTTCGAGAAAACTTAGATTTGAAAGTTATCTCTGAAATAATAATTTTTTTATGAAATTCATTTAATATAGAGAACAATTATCCTAAGTCCATAAATCAATATTCTTAATTTACAGATTATAAAAATTTAATTATAATGTTTTATAAATGATTATCAAGGCTTTGAGATATTTAAAATAATTTATTTTTGGAATTAAATATTGTTTTAATATTTTTTAATCTTTTCTTATTCTTTTGAAATTAAGAAACGGCAGAAAATTAAAAATCTGAACTGTAAGAGATATTATCAACAGAAGATGATCTTTATATATAGTCTTGAAGTATAAAAATAAAAATAAAGAATTAAAAAGAATCTTTAGTCCATTTAAAAAAATATTTTTTAAGGGAAACATTAAAAATTTGTCAAGAAAAAGATAAAATAGAGATAATTAAAGGCGCACATCAAGTGCTTAGTTAAGTCCCAAAATTAGGACACATTCATGAAACAAAACTAAAAAATCAATATAATTAGAATGGCTGACTATTTATTCTTATCTGAAAAATAAAACCCATATTTATATGAATATAATAATTTTTATATTTATAATTCAAATTCGTGATAATCTATTTTATTATTTTAATATTTCAAGATAAATTAAAAAAAAATTATTGTTTTATTGGGATTTGTGGTTGAGTGGTCGAAATTATAATAAAACTATGTATAGTTATTTTTAATCACGTATTGGAATCTGATTTTTTATAAGATAAATTTTACTGTTAATAAGGAGTTGGTGTCTTGTGTGCCGGGGAATTTTATAAGGATTTAATAAAATTTAAAATATAATATTATTAAATTTACGATAAAAATTCCAAACAATCTAGAAAATTGTGAAAAAAATGAAATAGAGATAGAATGAGTGATATAAATGTAATTTAGAATGCATACATATAATCATTCTTACAATACATCTTTTGATTATTCCAATATTTTTCCATAAAAAAAAATTAAAATTAAACTAATTTTGAAAAAAGAAGATAAAAAGTCACAAAAATTTTATAAGTAAAAAAGGAATTCATGCAATGTACACAAAGGGTATACAAAGAAAACAAAAATTAAGAATAAACTATTTACAGATTTATTTAATTAGAATTTATACTAATGAAAAAAAATCTTACAGTATAAGCAAAAAAAAAAAAATCATAACAGAAGCATGCAGGATTGTAAAATCACAGTATATATATTAAAGGAAGCCATTAATATTAAATTATACATATATTAAATAATTTTGTTTTATTCCTAGATAAATAACATACGAATTATATATATTTATAATTTTAATATAATCAATATAAATTAAAATAAAATCATCATTAATAATTATACCAATAGAATAAAAATCGATAAAACTAAAGTTTTGTAGAAAAAATTAAGTATTAATATTCAAATGTGTCTATTATAAGGGTCTTTTGAACTCATTCATCAAATGTTTTAAAAAAACTTTTGGGAAAAGTTTTGGTCATCAGATTATATATGTATATTTTATAAGTTTAATTGATACTTTAAAAAAATGAGTATCCATTCGATTTTAAATTTAAAAAATATAATATTTTCAGTTTTTGTGCAACTTTCAGGTGCCCTGTGATTAACAGATATATATATTTATATTTATATCTTGCCCCTGAAAGTTTTGCAAATATGTATATCGTTAATAATACTTAGAGATTTATTTATTTGAAATTAATATATTAAAAACATTTATTAAATTTTATATTATATTTAAAGGTTGTAAATAAATAAAATTAATAAATGCTAAAATGCTAAATGATATATGAAATAAATTGATTGAAAAACAATATTATTTTTATTGACATCATTTTTTTAACCTTCCTGATGTTTTCTAAATTATTATTATATTAATTTCTAGTTTTTACCATAATTATATATTTTTTCCGTAGTAGTCTAATAATAATAAACACGTTACAAATATGGAGGTAATATTATAGTAGTTTATAATTATTGTATTTTAATTTAATTATATATTGTAATTACTAATTATTATTATTATACTAAAATTATTTTAATTAAATTTATTTTTAAAAATAATATTTAAGAAATAGCCCAGTTGAGCATTTTTATTAATGCAATCAATTGTCTTTTTATCATTTGGATCTCGTTGTATGAATTTTAAGAGTATTATTTCTGCAAAATACAAAATAATAATTATTTTTTTTAATAAATAAAATAAAATATAAAAGTATTAAACGTCAAATATATTCCAGTACGTTTCAAATGCAGAATTTAAAAAAATATAATGAATAAATAATTAATAAATATTTTTAAATGTATTTAAAAAAATAATAATTTAACAAGAGTATAATCTAGAAGTGAAAAAAAGACCAACGCAATTATTCTAACAACTATATATAGTATCTCGTATAATAAATTCTCAGAGATAGTATATACAATATTTAATCAATGCTTTGGTATTCGATTATATTCGATTACCGTAAATAGTTTGTAAATAATTATAATTAAAATAAAGGCAAAATATAAGGCAATATATAAAAAAATAAATAATTAGGTATTAATTAAAAAAATATCTAGTATACGAGATTATGAAATAGAACACAGGAATAATTAATTATGGAACACCAAAACAACATTTAGAAAATAATTCTATTTGAAATAATTTGTTAATTTGTTTAAAAACATTCAAGTTATATTAATTTGAATGTCAATTTATTTATTTGTTTAAAATTATAATTTTAATTTAAACATAGAAATGAAATACAATTTATTGTTTTAAAAAATATATAAACATACCTGCAATGATGTTTCCTTCTTCCAAGCCAAAACTGGGTATCACAACCAGTACATCGAGAAACAGCATGATCGGGGACCCACAATGTTGGAAATGCATCTTGTGTATTTATATAATCCCAAGAAGAATTCTATAGAAAAAAACAATAATTAAATAAATAAAAGTAGAAAACTAATATATGATTAAAACAAATAAACATATTTTAAAATATTAAGTGTGTTTCAAGAACAAATAGAAAACTTGTCAATTTGAAATAATATTCTAATAGAGAAATATAATATTAAATAATTTATTTAAATTTTGAAAAATAATTTTTAATTCACAGTACCATGCATGAGGATTGTTTTTCAATTTGATGTTTCAGTCCGAAAAAAAATTATAGAGCATTGTAAAAAAATTATACGTCTTCTGAAGGAGGATACAAAGAGAATTCCAAATCGAATGTTAAAACAAATAAGAAAATTCAGGAAGAACCAGAAAAAATAAAAATAAATCAATTGGAAAATTTCGTCAAGATGATAGAATTATTAATAATGACTTATAAAAAAATAGAACGAAAAATTTTTTTAACATTTTTTTAAATTAACAAAGAAAAAAAAACTTACAGAATCTTCTTCTCTTGCTACAGGACGTTCTTGAAGAAACCGACATTGATTTCTTTCTGACAAATTATTACCCCTAAAAATAAGTGAATTTCCTCCAGCCCTATACCGGTGCATTCGACGACGTGTTGTTTGTTTTTCTTTAAAATTCAATTTTGATTTATTTGATTCTGCTTTTAATCCATTTTCAGGTTCCTCATCTTCATTAGATTCGCCATCATCTTCAGCCATATCAACCCCATCATAAAATTCATTATCATTTTTATCATTACGTTGTAAATTATTCAGACGAATAACTTCTAAACGATAAGTATATAATTCAAGTTTGAGTGCTTCTTCCCGTGCCTGAACAAAAAAAATAGAATTAAAAAAATATATAAATTAAATTTAAATTATTTATAGAGAGAAATTTTATGGAATTATTAAATAAAAGATACCTTAAATTTACGAATAATGGATGAAACACGTTTTTGAATATCATCTTCAGGAGTGCTTAGACCATCCACAAGGTCGAAATTTTCTGAAGTTGTACTAAAACATTATTCCATTTTTATTGTCAGAATTCCATAATAATGAAAATAATAATAAAAAATAATTACGATGTTCCAAAAGAAGAATTTTGTGAAAGTTCCAGAGGAGAATAGACATTTTCACAGGTATGACATGGATCTCTTCCATTCGATTGAATACCATTGGATGAAGATTCTAAAATTTAAAGTAAGGAATTTCATATAAATAAAAATAGAATTAATTTATATAATATTTAAAGAAAGAAAAAAATTACCATTTAAAGAGGATTTATGGGTAAAACCATTTATATGCGATGAATGTAGTCTTGGCAGAAAATTAACTGGTTTCGATACCTGTTTAAAATCAATTTTAATATTTATTAAATAATTTAATTAAATATTACAAATAATCCATACATGTTTAGTTTATATAATTTAAATTTTTATAAAAATACCTTTTTGTCTAAAGAATTTGGGGATACTGCCGAAGGAGGAGGAGGCAGAGGGGGCGGCGTTGGAGGTAATGGAACTTGAGAAGTAAAAGATGATGATTCTAAAAAAATATATATATATTTAAATATATTAAAAAAAAATATATTATTAAAAAAAAATAATAAAGCAACCTTTAGTATCATTTTTTTCGGATTTTTCCTTTTCTTCCTCCTCTTCCTCAACTTCTTCTTCCTCTTCCTCTTCCTCTTCGTTTATATCAATAGATTTTTCTAAATGTCCATTACTTTTATCGTGATTTTCTGAATTTAAAGAATTAATATCATTATCTTTTGAATTTATATCACCAGTTTCATCATCGGAATTTTCTTCTAATGTTGATGAAGGTGTTAAAACATTTGATATGCCATTAAGAGATTGTGAATTCCTTAAACCTAAAAAAATATTTCGAATTTTTATAGTTATTTTCAAAATAACAATAATTTTGAACAAAATGGTTTAATAACTTCAAACCAGAAACTAAATTTCATCTAGAGTTATGTTTTTGATTAATTTAATAATACTTACGAGGATGATGATTACCATCACCTAAAATTGTAACATTATATTCAATTTTAGGTCCCACTTCATTTGGACCAGTATATAATTCATTCCATAATTCTAAATCAGAAACTTTATGACGAGGCCAGATTGCCTTAAAAATAAAAATAATAAAATAGAAAAAAAAAATAATGATAATTGATTATTTTTATTAAAGAAATTTTAATCAAATTTACCTGTTTTTGTTTTGAATACAAATTATTTCGAAATTGATCGCCTCCAGTACGTAAAAAAGGCCAAACACTCAATGTTCTTTGATCAACACGAGAAGTTTCTCTTTCATATAAAGAATTATATAAAAATGTACCAAAAAGATTAGAACATGTATGAATAGCAAGTCGAACCTAGAAAAATTTCAAAAAAATTAAAAAAATAAATTTCTATTTTAGTTTTAGAAAATAGAAAATCGCTTACAAGGTATGCATCAGTAAATTCAAAAGCAGTAGGAAATTGATGAACCAATTGATGAACACAATCAAGCCATTGAAGGAAAATTGGACTACGTTCATTATTATCTTCTGAAGAGGATACAGGCAGACCGCAACGATCAGCAAATTTATGTCCAAAATCTAGCCACTCTCTTTGTACCAATACTTGAAAACCCTGAAAATATTTAATTTTTTTTTAATCATTTATATACATTTAATAAGTTTATGAAGGAGATTTCATATGATATTAAAAAAATATAATTTTTGAAGGAGAAGGGAGGAGGGTATAAGTAAATTTATTCATTTAAAAGAAGTTACTTGAATTGTCCGATAATATGGATCAAGAAGAAGTTCAGCAGTAGCGACAATTTGTGGAGTTCTATCCCAGCCATCAGAGCAATGAACTAAAACTGAACGAGCATCAATTTCTACAGTCTTCAAAACTAGAGCGGCAGCTCCAAGAATTCCAGAAATGTGATCCAACCAATGGCAAGCTTCAATTTGACTTAACCATCTAGAAAATAAAAATATTTTATTATTTTTCAATATCTATATTTTTTCCCTTACCATTAGTATGTTAATATTATTAAATAAAACACATTAAAATATCTTACTTATTTGGATCTCCTGATGCAAATGTATTACGTAGAGATTGAAATGATTTTCTTATTGTATGAATATTTGCCAGAGACATAAATTCGATGTCAATTACTTGATAATTTTCCGGATTTTCATAACCACCACCTCGTGCACGATTGGCATATGCAGAAGCAAAACTTCTTGCATCCATTATAAGTAATTTCTAGGAAGAATATTTAACATTAAAAATAATGAAATAAATATATTTATCTAAGATAATATTATATAGTGAACCTTGATTTCTTCTTCCCTATCAATGTCAGGAACTAATTCGCCACTTCCAGTTGATTCAGTACGGTCCCGACTTGTGTCCGAGGGATTTGTGTCTTCTCTTACATTTGCTATGATAAAATAGACAATAAAAAATAAATTTAAATGAAAAATAACGTAAAATTTATAAAATTTAAAAGTCAATCATGTTAAATTGTTTTTTTTTGTTTATATATAAAAAAAACCTCTGACTTTTGTGCGTCCTACGTAAGGACAACGCCTATCAAGTTGGTTATATCAATTAAGTGTCCTATGATCAGTAGAACGGGTCCTATCAACCTTTACCTTGATTTTCTTGATCGGAGGCGCTACTTTTTTATTAAGTAGCTTCCCAATGTTGATCCCGGAGGCTGGGTTGACTCCTTCATAATAGACCCCAGCGAGAGAAATTCCATTTCCAGGCCCGGGACTTGAACCCGGGTCCACGAGAATGTGAGACAGCGACTCTAGCCTCTCACCCTGTGGCGCCTATTTGTTTATATAATCAAATAATTATTTACCTCTGGCCATTTGTTGTTGATCCCAATGACAAGCTTCTGCAATAGATTTTAAAAGTTGTTCATCATCAGAGGAACGCCAAAATAGCCAACCAACTTCAGGTTGACTAGACCGTGCGATAACTGCTCCATTGAGCCGATGTCTGAATAAGTTAAAAAAAGATAAGATTAGAAAAATTGCTAATTCAAAGTGGAAAATTAACAATCATCAAATCTTGAATTTGAAACAATATACAAAGACGAACAAAATAATCCTAACTAAAAATAAAATATAATATATATTAAAAGGATGGTTGAAGAAAAAATTATTATTTCAACGCCCAATCAATCAATGAAAGATTCTTTGTTCTAATGATTACAATGGTTTATTCTGGTACAAATTGTGAAAGCACTGATAAAGTTACTACTCAGATTTTACTATTTTCTTTGAAAATTAATAATAAATTGAATATAATCTTTTGTTATCTTGTTTTTACCTCCAAACTACCGCAGGAACTCGACGAGCAGCTCTGAATCGAGCAGCAGTTTCAACATCAGCATCACTAATACATGATGGAACAATGAAATACTTTGGGTAACTCGAACAAAGTCGAAAGTCTTCATTCACTTTGGTTATTCTAAAAAAAAACAAAAAAAAATAATCAATATTTAAATATTTAATATAATTCTAAATAAAATTTACCTCCAAGCGGAAACTTCATCAAAACCAAGTCTGCTATATTCATTATTTTGTTCATCTTTGGCTTTTTCTAGTTGTTTTTTCCTGTCGCCTTCTACTAACTTGTCTAATCTCTCTTTTAATAGATTATTTCCAGTTTCTCCATTAAAATCTTGCAATTTTTCATTTACCCACAAACTATAAGCAGTGGCATAGACATCTTCTAATCGTCTAACTGGTTGAATTGCTTGATTAATTCTTCGAAGCCATTCAGTACAAAGTTCACTTGATGGAAATGTACATCTAAAATTAAAGTTATGATTTTTGTAAATTATTTATAATAAAATATCTTTTTAATTAAAAAATTTTTAAAAAGAAAACATACTTAAAAGAACGTGCATTTTTACATAGGATTTGAAGATGAATTATTTCGCGAATTTCACAAACTTCAATTAAACCAAGAGGAATGTTAACTAATTGAGTAAGAGTCATTGTTGATGTGGTGGTCGTTGTCATAGTATTAGAGAGAAGACTATTGGTACTCGGAATATCAGATGAAGTATTATAATGAATGCGTGATGATATAGTACTGCTCATTATTGTAGTCGTTGTGGGGTCTTCTGTTGGAATTGACTCAGCCACCAGAAATCGAAAATTCGATAATGATACCAGTCCATTTTGAATTTTACCTAAAAAACATTATATATTATAGGCAAGTATTTATAAAATTAAAAATCCCTCAAAATGATACATAAATTTTTAACTTTTACGCTTTCAAAATAAACTCAAAATAAATAAAAGCAAATATTATCCAGATACTCCAGATATTCTTGCTTTCTATTATCATTTTATATAAAAACATTTTTTTAGTTTCATTTAAAAATAATCATATCATAATCATATAAATATAAATTAATATTTCTGAATTTATTTAGTTTTATTTTTTCTAAACAAGCGTATTATTATTCAAAAAATGTATAAATATTAATTAATAAAGAATTTATCAAATCATAGGTTAATATAGTAATCATTAAAATTTTTCCAATAATTTTTCTAATCATTTATATTAATATAAAACAGTCAAGTTACATAAAAAGAAAACTAAACTATGGCATGTGAAGCAGTGCTTTCTGAATAAGACAAATTTTGGAGTATTTGTTTATAATAGTAAAGTATTCTCACCTAGATATAGAATAAATTCCCCAATGATAGGATGATATGGAGGCTGAAGTCCAGGCTGATCTGTAATAGTTTCTGGTTTAGGGTACAATTCTGCAGCCCGGACGACGTGGCACATTTCTATTATAAAAAATAAATTAAATTTAAAAAAAAATTAGAAACCAAAAACAAAAAGAAATTATTTATATTATTTCAAAAATTCTTTAATTAAAACAATTGATTAAACAATAATCTTGTCCAATTTAATAAAAAGAAATGATATAAAATTTAAAAATTAAAATTGAATAAAGTTTATTTTTATAATTTATCTATTATGGATTAATTTGTCAAAAATATATATAGTAATTTATAATTATACTTTAATATAATTTCAAGAATTCTATTATTATTAAGATAATATTAATGTTTTTTCCAATTTAGAAGTAATGTGATTATCATTTATAGTTTATTATTAATTAAAAATAATTCGTTATTTAGTATTTTTAGTATTAAATAAATCTATTTTTAAAAAAAAGAAAAAAATTAAAAATTTATAAAAACGAGTCCACTGACCTAAAAATATGACCTTGGGTAGAGTTACAAATTTTATTTATATATTTATTTATTTTTTATTCTACATGACAATGGAACTTCAAATATGTCAAAATGTCAATATATGACAAAAATGTAAAAATATAAATTCAAAATGAAAATAAATTTAGAAAATAATGATGTGGACACGCCTCATATTATGTCAAAAATATTTTTGAAATAATATAACTTTTAAGGGTTTAATATTATATATAAGTCAATTTTGGTATAATTATATAACTTTGTTTAATATTAGCTTTTGTCAAATTCATATCTTTTTATCATTTATTTATTTACCTATAACCTCAAAATGCACTCACTTGATTATTTGATTAATATAGTTTGTCAATTAAAATTTGAAATGGTTTTAATACAAATAATAAAATAATTATCCATCATCCAACAAATATTTAAGACATTTCCAACATTTCTCAAAAAAATATGTTCTAAATAAATTGGTTTAATTTTTTAATAATGATTTGGCAGACATTGATAAAGAATAGAAATCCAAGTGAAGGCAGTAGAGGGGAAAGCGCTGCAACCCTGACAACAAGAGAGCTGCATGGGAATGCTAGTGGGGATTCGAAAGTTGCTCACTTCATCAATGTTCTTTGTTAAAATAAAATTAAATATATGCTAATTTTGTAAATTTCTATTTAAAGAAAGAAATTAAAAAATAAAACTCAACAAAAATAAATATATAAATAAAACAAAATAAATAGTTTTAATGCAAACCCATCTCTCAACTTTTTACTTATCACACCATGTATATAAGAGATAATAAATTAGATACATACTATATGATTTTTTTTAGAGAAAAATGCATTTATATATGATTTATTATTATGTTAGAATTGAAAAATAATTGAAATTAATATATAATATTTAATATTATTATTACATACGAGATATGAACCAAAAGATTTTGATATTTTCATTATATCAATTATTTTAATATTATAAAAGGATATAAAAACTTAAAGATTGGGCTTATATTTAGTGTAGTCATTTATTTCTCGGCTCGAGAAATATTTTAGAAAATGTCAAATTGAATAGATTTTATAATTTGTAGATTAATTACAGTTTTGGCTATCGCGGTAATAAAGTGAAGAAAGATTTCTGTTAAAAATATTTTTATTTATGTTTTTTTATTGTAAGCTATTATTAGGTTTTTTTTTCTTTTCGTTAATGATTAAAGTAACAATACAATTTATTATTGAAATATTCCCAAGATGAATTATTAAATTCGAGACATTTTCCGGGGCATATATGAATACATGACACGAGTTATTATTTGGGGACGAATGATCATTTATTAAATTATAAGTTTGCCGAATGCTCACATTTATTTATTAATTATTTATTTATATAGATTGTTGTGTTTTTATTGTTATTATTTATTAAGTTATGTTTTATTATTATTTATTTAAAGAATAGTCAAGTCCAATGGGAACCTCTTTACTGTTCCTTATTTGAGCTGTGATATTTTATTTATTTATTGTCCCGATTAGTGGTTTCTAAACTTATTTGGTCTCACCCCACCCCTTTAAAATTTTATTCAGCGCCCTTTGGAAATTAATTTTGTTTATAAATTAAACAGAAAGATATAATTAAGTATTCATGCTTCTACCATTTGCGTGAAATTAAGTAAATAAAGGTGTAAATTAGAAATATTATTGTTTGAAATTATGAAATTGTTTATTGAACTCAGAGTGCCAAAATGCACTTGTGCCTATCTGGATCGTTGAAGAACCCATCTGCGAGTGGTAGTACTCACTTTGGAAATCACTTGGTTAATTGTCGATTAATATAGATTTTTGGTTGGATGAAAAATAGTTTTTCTCTTTTTAAGTGATCCCCACGTCAACATAAAGTCTGACAGAATGGATTGGATGGATGATTCAGTAGTTTATTGTTTGTCTGACTGACAAAATTCTTCCTGAAAGAGTTGCTTAGTAAAAAGTGAAATTAATCACTTATAGAAATAATGAATGATTTTTTAAAGCACAAATATTGTGAACGGACTCCAAAAAAAATAATTATGAAGAAAGTTAATTTTTAATATATTTTCTTTGAATTTAATAGGAAAAACAAGTAAAGAAAAAAAAAAGAAAAATTTATTAATTAGAAATTAAGTATGATTTCAATTTTAATAAAGTATATTTTTAGTTTAGATGTAAAAAAACATGGATACTATTAATTCTATTTTATTAATATTATATTAGAATATATTTGAATCATCAAAACCTGCACTATTTGATATCTCCAACAATGGGTGGGGTTGGATAGATGTCATTAAATTCTTTGAAATTATGATATGTAATATCCATTCTTGTGATATTTTTTTTTCCTTGACCCAAAGACAACATAGTAAAATAATTTATTTATAAATTTGAATTTTGATGAAATGAGTTCTTTTAACGCACAAGAATATACATAACCTTATCCTAATTTAATTTCTTCTCGAATATCATTATCCTTTGAGATTATAGTACAGTAATTCTTTCTGTTGTTCAAAAAATACATATCACAAAAAACTCAAAACAAACAATAAACGTGTTTTTGTTCTTTAACACCTTAAATATTATTTTATAAGAAATTATGGGTTTAGATACTATATAATTCAAAAATTACAAAAACAGTATTTATTCAATATTTTTCTCCTATAATTTTTTTAATTTTTGATTAAATGTTATATATTGATTGTATTAAGTTCTGTAAAATATGTATTCAGAGTGAATAAAAAAAATTTTTGAAAAGAAAAATATTTTAAATGCCATATCAGTAAGAAAAATCTTAAACCATTTTATTTAATAATTAAAAAAAAAGAAATATAGAATTTAAAATTTATTTATAGATATTTTATTTAACAAGTTTTAATTATCAAGTAGAGATTTACTCGTAATTCTTTTTTTACATGATTGTTAACAAAGTTACACTCAGTTACACATAGTGCAAAATGAAACATTAAATGCATACAAATCTCTCGATAAAAATAATTAACAATTAATTATACCATTCAATTTAAAGAAATTTTTTTATTTTTGTTCATGAATTTACTTATAATATAATTCATTATATAAAAAAATTATATATAACTATTTAACACGCTTTTTTAACATTTAAATTTTACAAAAATTATTAATTTTATTTTTGTAAAAAAAAAATTTATTTATAGTAATAGTTTTAATATAAATAACAATTTAATATGACTTATGTTAGTACTAAGATCACACAATGAATAAAAATACTTATAATAAATATAATAACAATAATTAAATGGAGACAAGGATTTAAAGGAAAATTAATATGTAAAAATAAATATAAATGTTTTAACTAGAATTACTAAAAAAATTTTATTCTATAACGTCTCTTTTACAAATGTATAACAAAATATATGGTAAAGACTTCAGTTAACAACATTAAAAAAAATAAAAATTTAAATCAAGCCTTTGAAGTTTTTTTTTAAATTTAATTAACTAATGAATTTTAATTATTGGAAAAAATATACATATTTATATTAATGATAATAATAATAAAATAGTAGCACCCACAATGTGAATTAAATTTATTAAAATAAAAAGATATGAAAGAAGAATATGAGAATGTTAATTTTATTTAACTAAAATTTAAATATTAAGATAAAATATTAAATTTGTTTCTTTTATTAATATTTAAAATTTAATTTATTTAAAAGATTAGAATCAAATTGAATAAAAACACTAAATCTTTCAAATTGTGTTTCTTCAAATTCTTTCTATATTGATTAGTGGCGTGGAAAACGATCAATATCAAATAGCAGTATCGAAGCCACAAAAACCAAACACTTAACATATATATATTTTTATATATATATTTATATATATGTATATGTATGTATATATATACATTTATATATTTATGAAATAAATTTAAAGACATAGATATACGATATTTATAATTTTAATGTTCTTATTTAATTAAAAAATTATGAATATTTAAAGTTTCTCTTTTATCTAATAAAAGGGAAAACATTTTCATTTTTGCTTTTGTTTGAACATGAGTGTTGTCCAAGATAATCAAATGGTGGCTTCTGGAAATGACAATATAGATTCTGGTATTCTATTGATAATTTTATATTAATGAAATAATGAGCCATTGAAAAAAAGATTATAATTATTTGATTATTTCAGCAAGCTTAGAAGATTCTTTATTAAAGAAACCCTATGTGACACCTGACGATGTTCTTCGTTTACCAAGAATCACTGACCGTAAATTTTATTTTCATTTATTAAACATAAGAAATGAATAAGATTCCTTAAATAATCTTTCAATAATCATTTTTAGTATTAAGTATTCTATACTTTCATAATTTTAATTAAATTGAACTTTTGTTTTATAAAATATCATTTATTTATTTAATAATAAAGCAAACAAGAAATAAATTTTTAATTTGTTTTATTGATATTCTAATCTATTATAAATTTCTTCATAATTTAATATTAAAATGTATTTATTTTCAATTGATTAATTTTACAATTAAAATTACTTTAAGGATACTAGCACTATTGTTTTATCTATTTACAATTGTTTAAATTAAAAGATCATTCAAATATACTCAATTTTTTTTTCTTTTGTTTTTCTTATTTAGGTTATCTCTGCTCACCTGAAGCAAATGTTTATGATATTGATTTTACTCGTTTTAAAATTAGGGATCTTGACAGTGGGGCAGTTTTATTCGAAATTGCTAAACCACCTGCTGCAATTCAATCGGTAAAACATATTTACTTATACAAATAATATATATTTCACATTATTACTATTATTATTATTATTTTTTATTTAAAACTATTAATATAAATATATATATAATAAGTTTTTTTCATTAACCCTCACATAGTAATTATTCTCATTTTTTCATATTATATTAAAATAAAATTAAATCAAATTACAGGATTTAACACCTAATTTAGATGGGCCATGTGATATTGTTCCAACATCAAATAATACAGTTTCATCAACACCGAATACTCCTGGAACCTTAACAACATCTAATGCTAACACAACTGATGCTAATGCAGGTCGTTTTGTTCGTTATCAGTTTACTCCACAATTTTTGACACTCACCACTGTTGGAGCCACGTAAATATTTATATATTTATATAAATATATTAATTTTATTTTTGTTAAAATAAATTGTTAGCTAATATATAATCACCTAAAATAATTTTAAATAAAAAAATTTATGTAAATTATTTTCATAAGATTCTATATTTTCATTTAAGCAAATAATAATATATATATAAATTTTAATTTAATTTTCTAGTGTTGAATTTACCGTCGGAGCTCGACCAGTTTCAAAATTTCGAATGATAGAACGTCATTTTTTTCGTGAACGCCTTTTAAAAACTTTTGATTTCCAATTTGGATTTTGTATTCCACATTCGTCCAACACTTGTGAACATATTTATGTATTCCCAGCTCTAGATAAGAAACTAGGTAATTCATTTTTATATTTTTATAAAAATCTAATAATAATCAAATATTAAAAGCCATTCTATTTGATGAATTGTATAATTTTTAATTTAAATTTCTACATTTATACTCTATAAATTGCTGTTTCTCTAGAAAAGGAACAAAACTTAAATTTTGGACCTTGATCACAAAATAGAATTTCTTTTCAGTCATTATTTAACACATATTTTTTTATCAATGACAATAAAAAAATCGGTCGTCTTAACATGGGAATGACAGATTTCTAGGCATAAATAAAAAAACTTTTGTAAAAATTAAAATCGATCCATGCAAATTTCGTTTTAAGTCTTATCAACATTTTAATTTTTGTTTACATCTAATTTTATATAGATCCATTTCAATTTCAGTTCCTCATTATATATTTTGGAAATATTCTAAAAAATTTCTTCCTAAAACCTAAAATTGCATTTTCTTTTAGTTAATTTAATCATTTTTTAATTAAATTATCTGTATGTTAAAGAGGGTCACAAAAATATCATATATTAACATTTAGGTCGGGACTAACTCAAAAAGATTGGTAAATATTCTTCAAATATAAACAGTCTTCCCAACTCATCATAATTCATTCAACATTTGTACAAGTATCATTATATTAAGTTAATTATAGCTTATCTAAATAGATTATGGAAATTTTAGAAATACTATATTATAATATTAGATCTTAATTAATTTCCAATTAATTTCTTTTTGTAATTTTCTTCTAGTTGATGAAATGGTACGATCTCCTTTCGAAACGCGAAGTGACTCATTTTATTTTGTTGAAGATCGATTGGTTATGCATAATAAAGCTGATTATGCTTTTGATGGTGGAATCAGCTCAACATTATCACCAAGTAATATTAAAACTAACGTCTAAACAGGGAAACGTTAAAATCCATAATAACTTATTTTACAATTTTATTTTATTTAATTGTTTTTTAATATATCATCTCTTCAACAAAATTGAATTCACAATAATAAATGAAATAATACATATTAGTTAACATAACAGTATATTTAGATTTTTTTTAGTAGATGATTTGACAATCGAATGGCAAAAAAAATATGTATTTACCTAGATTAAGTGCAAATTAAAATGCACGCTTTTTTATTTTAGCATATTAAAAAATCAATTATCTATTCTTAAAGTTAATGTATCTCCATTTAAAAAAAATGGAATACTTATTTAATTAATAGAATTGAATTTATATATATATATATATATATATATATATATATATATATACTATACTTTTAATATATTTCAACGAGAATATTAAACTTTCAATCAGCAATCGAAATAAAATCTGTTTAATTTTAGAAATAAAGTAGTTAGATAAAAAATAATTTATCAATAAAATTTCAAATGAATATAATATACATTTTCATTTGTGAAATTTAATTTATTATAACTATTTATTATTTTCCCTATTATGTATACAAAGCAATGTATGTAGTCGTCTCATGTTAATATAGCAAGTAAGGAGTTCTTATTAAATTGATATCATTTTTAAATGGTTACATAACATTTTTTTTATTTGTTTAATATATATTTATAAACATCTAAAAAAATCTATAAATATAATAAATATTATATCTAATTTACTTAAATGATAAAATCTAAAAACTCACTTTCGAATCTGTGTATTTACATTTATTATTGAATTCCTTAAAAAAGAGACTTTATAATATAAAAATTTCAGTTAATGAGATTTTCTGCCAGTCTATAGGATTAAATCAAAACTTTCGAAAAAATATATATGGTTTTTAAAATAAGTAAAATAAAAAAAAATCATTTTTTTTAAATAAATAAAAGCTATAATTATATTTTTAATGTCAAACAGAGTTTATATTATACTTTTCTAACTTTCAATCAAGAATAGTTAAGATTTATGTCTTACTATTACAAGAAAAATATTCTCGTATAAAATTCAAAATTTGCTTGATTGATTTTTAATTATAAACAATTAAAAATATTTTGAAATTTTTTTTTGTATTTCTAACTCCTCCTCTAAGTCGAAAACATTTTGACAGTTTAAGACCATAATAAAATATATTAAATAACAATTCATATTCACATTAAAAGTTAAAAAAGAATATACCTTTTTGTTGTGGAGAAATATCAAGTATTAATATTATTCTAAGTCAAATGAAATTAAATATATATCTAATATATTGTGATTAATTAATTTATAATATTTAATAATTATAATTCCAATTTTTATTTTTATTTAAAAAAAGTATTAATATATATATATATATATAATATTAATATTTATTAAAACAAAACAAATAAATATTTCATTTGAAAAAGTGATTAAGAACAGATAATAATATTAATATAATGAAGATTAAATATTTCAATAAAATTATATAGAAATATATGCATTTAATTTTTTTAAGAAACTATATAAAGTCAATAATATTTAAAAAAAAAAATAAAGAAATATTATATATTATATTTTTAATATTAAGACATTATTTTTCAAATTAAAAACTATTCCTATAATGTTATAAATTACAATTTCATTATATCTTAAATGGCCTATAAAATTCCAATCTATTTATTTTAAAAATAGTTTTATATAATTAATTATATAGTTATTATTGTTATTAAATTTAATTTTTTGTTTTTCATTTTGTTCTATTTCTTTAAGCTGTTGTATAAATAGAATGATTAAATATAATATATAATTCTAGAAATCGGAATTTCTCTAAAAGTTAATTTTATTTAATTGAAATTATTTAGTATCTTATTCCTTGAATGTTTATTTTTCTATTCTATTTATGGGCCAAAAATAAAACATTATTGCAATAAAATACTGTTAATAGATATATAAATTAATAATTTTATTTAAAAATAAAAATAAACGAATAAAACCATATGTGACATAGAGAAAAAATGTATTTTACTTTCTTTTATATACACGAATGTATGTTATTAAAAATATTGTAAACCTACCATGTGCACATGAAAAATAATTAGATTTTTTATTGAAATCTTTCTATTTCTAACTAAGGTGTTGGTATAAATGGGAATTAATATACAACACACTAATTTTTATATATATTAATATGTCGTATTTAAATATTTTATTTAAAATTTAATATATTTGCAATTTTGAGTCAAATTAAATAAGAAATAAACAATTTGGCAAACTATGACTATAATAAAAATTAATAATAACGTAAAAAAGATAATTCTTTATTTATATGTATTATTTAATTCATATATTTATTTTCACACATCTAGTGTGAAACATTGGAGTTTAAAAAAACAAAACATTTTAAATCTATATTTAGTGAATGGGCAAGTATAAATAGAATTTAATTTATGTATTCTTTAATAAGATCTCTATATAAATATATAAATTCATTTTTATAATTAATAATATCTTTTTTTTTTATAAATTTATGAATAGAAAAAAGAAGGAATAATTGTATTAAATTATATTTCAATTTTGAATTTATTTATATATTAATTATACTATTATTTATTGTGTTAGGAAGTGGTTTATTATACTTTATTTATTCAAAACGCTCTTAAGAATACTTCAAGACTAGAAGGTGTATTTATTCCTTCAATTATTTTTCCTATTCATTCATATGTTATTATTATATAAACTTTTATTTATTCGGAAAGCACCTCACTATCTTTGAGGAATAACAAATGTAAAGATTTTTTTTAGGTTTTTATATTTCAAAAAAGTATCAGATTTATTTTCTACAACTGTCTAATAAAAATGACTAATAGTTTCATCTGTAAATTTAAAGTTATTTTTCAAAAGTTCACTCATTTTCCTAATATTATTAAATAATAACTAAAGGGTAACTAAAACTTATATAAATTAAAAATATCATGATTATAAATAAGATTAAGTAAACAATATACTTTTTATTCAGATTCCAAGACAAATTTAAGTTTTCGTAGCCTAATAATAAAATTTTTGATTTGCGTTTGAGTTCATATTATAGGTAGGGATGGGTGAGAAGAATTTACAGTTAAGGAGTCTATTAACTAGACAAAATAATGAAGCTTAATTTAAATAAATTTTAGAAATGTCTGTCCAGGAAATTATTACATTATAGACTCAAAATTGGCTGAACCGATTTCTATGAAATTACATCACAATATTCTTGCATACTTCTATTTGAACATAGGCTATAAATTTTATTAATTTATAATCAATAACCGCAGAAATTAATTTTTTAAAATTTGATATGTACATGTTGTCATTCATCAGCGCAAAGAATACAATACAAAGAATGTTTATAATATTTATATTTTTATTTTTCTAATATTTATAATATTTCAATTCATCATATTGGCCTTTTTTAACTTATTTATAACATACTGAAAACATTCACGTTACGATTATATTACCTCTATTAAATTTTAAGATTATATGAATAAATTTTTAATTAAAAAAATTTGATCTCATAATTGGATTTTCATTTTCATTTTCATTTTTTTATTATTAGTTTTTTAGTAGTTTTAACTAATTTCTTTATATTTTATTTTTATTGTTTACTTTTTGTTTTTTTTTTAAATAATTTAATAACATTTAAAGTAGACTAAAAAAATTAATAGAGGCAGGAAAAGAGATGGGGTTTGAAATTAATGGTGATAAGACAAAATATTTAGTAACAGAGAGGAACAGTATTAATATACAAAAATGTAGAAAAATTTAATGTAATCACTCGAGAAGAATTTAAATCGAGGTTGAAATCTGGAAACGCCTGTTATCATGCAGTAAAGGGGTCTTTACTCTCATCAAAACTATTTTCAAAGGGGATGTAAATTAAAATATACAATAAACAATTATTTTGCCAGTTGTATTATATGGGTGTGAGACATGGTCTATAACCGTGAGAGATGAGAGCAGATTTTCTGCTATTCTGAGTATTTGAGAATAGGATTCTTCACAGCAATTATGGGCCAATGGAGAATTGCGGAGACTGCATAACGAAGAATTACATGACATCTATGCATCTCCAGATATAGATAGAGTGATAAAATCAAGAAGGTTGCGATGGGCAGAACACGCAACAAGAATGGGAGATGATAGTGTAGCGAAAAATCTATTTTTGGGGAGAGCGATTGGGAAACGTCCAGTTGGAAGACCAAGGACGCGGTGAGTGGACAAAGTAAGAAGGGACATGAGAGAGATGGGAGAGGGTAGGGATTGGAGGGTTGTGGCTCAGGATAGGGTTACTTGGAGAAGTGTGGTTGCTGCGGCCAAGAACTTTCGAGTTCCGTAGAGCTACAAAGATAGATAGATAGATAGATAGATATAACATATACAAATAATAATATATAATGAATTTAGTGATTAAATTAAAATGTATTTTAAATAAGAACACAAAAACAAATGAATGTTTTATGTAATATACTGATTGAAACAAATTGGATGAAAACCTTTTACATACAGAATTTCAACCAAATACTCGGGGATACAGGGAACAGAGCGCCCGTCTAGGTGTGAAGAACACCGAAGGCAGTCTCAGCATCTAGTATATATCTATATATATATGTATTTAATTTATAATAAATTTTTTTTCTACAGGGAAGATAAGAATTATATTATCGTTATTTTTAAGAGATTGAATTGAATTTGAACAACGAACCAAGATAAACATCAATTAACAAAATTTCCGCATTATTTTAGGAATGTTTCCCCTTTCCATCTATTATCCATTATCATTTGTTTCATACTTTAAAATTATTTGGATATATCAAGTTACAATTATTTAATACTTGGACAAATTCTCAAAACAAGTGTCTTTCATTTAAAACATCCGGGCAAATTGTCATAATATTTAAAGAAAATTTATCAATTTCCTAATGAAATTTCTGTAGACGTACAAATTTTAGAATAACCTATATCAATTTCTATAACAATGTTTATCGGTTATATGAGTGGGCATTATTTTTTGTTTTGAAATAAGATTTGGTATGTACCGGGTTATTATAGGTGAATGAATGTGTTGAGAATAAAGTTTTCAAAATTCATCTAATTAAATTGATATTTGCAAGTTTTTTTCATCTTGTGAATCAAAAAGATATCTATATATAATGTATTTATTATTAATAAATTTGTAATAATTTAATGTATGTAATGGAATTAAAATGAATGCACTAAATTTTTATACCAACAATTTGGAAATTTATTATGGTCCATATGCCTTGTCAGACTTCTTTTAACCAATCGAAAATTCTAATAATAATTATTTAGTTCTTTATCTCGTTGAAATAGTGTTTTTACTTTAATTATTAAGAATTACATACTCACAATAAAATATTGAATATATCCTGTAAACAGTTGGACGTAAAATCTACGACCCCCCCCAATATTGTTCAAATAAATCGTAAATTAAAGAAACTATTGATTCTTAAAGTCGAGTGGGTCTATGAATAATAATCATAATTCCCCTCTAAAACCACATCATTCTCATATATTATTTTAATCTTAATTAATCATTAATTATTTAAATAACATCAAAATTAATTTAAATTAATTAACATATATGTGTGAATAATTTAAGATTTGTTATTACAAGTTATAAATTAAAGTAAAAACTGTAAAATTCATTTTTCCTTTTAAAATTCCTGTAAAAAAGAGGTATTTACAAAGAAAATAGTAAAAATTCTTTTAAAAAAATCTATTAAAGTTATTTATTTTTCAAAAATATCCTATTTTCCAGAACATACTGTTACACAAGCAATCTTGTGTCACGACTGTATTTGTAGTAATATTCAACAAAACAGACCACATTTATTAATTAAAATTATAGCATAAATTTTATTCATAATGATATAAAAAGAAAGTGATAAATTGCATAAATTATTTTTGAGTTCAAATCTTTAAATAATATGAATGAGTTAAAAGAAACATGATAAATCGTAAGATTTACATTTTTTTTATTTCAAGAATTTACTTATTGTCTCAATTTCCAGGACTAGGCTCAAATATTAAAAAAAAAACTATAATTCTCAATTCATCAGGAAAACAAAGATTTTGGAGGTTTAATTATAGAAAATTTCATAATTTTTTAATAATAAGAGTATTTAAATCTTATTAAATGTAAAAATAATTTTGTTGAGAGTAAAAAAAAATTCAAGGTAATTTAAAAAAATGTATAATTAGAAGATTAATTATTTAAATAATATACTTAAATATAATAAAATTTATAAAATACATCAATGTTATCAAATCATTAAAAGAGAAATTACTTTTGGTTTATGATTTTTGATTTGCCAAGAGTGGCAAAAATATTTGTAATATTACATACTATTAGAGCAAGAGGTAGAATTATTGCCTCCTTTTTGGTAAAGTTCAAAAAAATAAATTTGACGAAGATTTGATCTAATAATGTGTGGCAAAATAGTTTGAATTTGAAAGGTATTGCCTAAAGGTATCCGTTTTTAATTAATGCTGTGATATTAGGTTGAAATTTTATTGAGATATTACTGTTGAGATTATTTTTTTTGGTATTTAGAATCAATTTTTTAATAAATGAGATCATGTATTTTCTTGTTAAATTATTAAATTTTGGAGTTTTTTTAAAAACTTGAGAATGATTATTCTTCTTTTCTCCTCACCTCTAATTTTATATTAAATAATATAATGAATAAACCTTATTTTTTACCTTCTTTTCATGTCTCTTTAATAAATTAAAAGGTAATAATAGATTGTTAAATTATTCAGTCATTTCAGTCAAAACAATCAGTTTTGATAAAAATTTATAGGTGGTAACATTGTTTTAAAATAAAATATTTTATCTTAGATTTAGAAAGTTTTTGGGAGAAATATGATTATGTATTATTAATATCGCAATGGTGAATTTACCTTAAGGGTGGCAATTATTGTATCTCTTATTCTATAAGGGATTTGTTGCTTAAAAAATTCAAAAGCTAAATTAAGTTATAATTTTCAACCAATGATAGTCACACTCTTCTCATAATCAAAGTCTCAGTTATTTTTATTTTTTGTTTTATTAGAAAAAGATGGTTTTATCTATTTATTTAAAATTTATAAAAATGTCGAGAAATCAAATATGATTTAATTTTCAAATATTTCCATAAAGATTAATATACCAATTGGGAAAAAATATTTATAGATTAGCTCATAAAATACAATATTATATTATTTAAATGTTTTAATAGCATTTATTTTAAAAAATTAAAAAAAAAATAAGATTATATATATGGTATATATATAAATTAACATTAAAAAAAAAAATTGGTACAATTGAATTTTTATGATTAAAAATTGACTTTTTTTTGGAAATTTGGTAGAATATTTTATTTAAGAATAGGAAGATAATATAAAACAACCTGAGTTTTTATATATTTTATATACCTCACCCTAAATTCGCTAAATGTTTAATTTTTGTAGATAATAAACTTGATAACTCAGCAAGTGACGTAAAATGGCTTTGGCGTAATTTTATTAGGATACTATCTGGTGTAATTTCTTGACTATCTGTACTAGGTAAATTATTATTTGATGTTTTCGATGTTGCTGTTGATGTTACATGATTAGCAGAAGGTGAAGATAATGATGTGGTCTCTTCAATTGATAAATTGATATCTTTAGGAATATTCTAAAAAAAAAAAAAACTTTTTAATAATAATTCACTTTTTAAAATAAATAGAATTTTTAATTTAATTAAAATAATTTTTTTGTTTTAATATAAACAAATTCAATTACTTCTTGTGGTAAAAAAAATTCATTTCCCCATTCATTTAATACAGTATCCAGCTCTTGAGATGATTCCATCACTATTTCTTGAATATATTGGACAGGATTTGAAGTAAATGTTACATGTGTAGATAAAGGGGAAGTATTATTGGTTGATGTATGTAACGAACTATGAAATATTCAAATTTTTTGAAATTAATAAAATTATGTATTAATTTTCTATATTATATTAATCATACTTTTGAGGTTCTGAAGCTCCTTTTTTCTTTTCTAAATGTTTTCTTTGCTTTTGTTTTCTATTTGAAGCATTTGTCCGATTAGTATTTAAATTTCCAGATGAAAGTGATAAAGAATCATCAATTGGAAATGTATTCGAATTATTGGTATTAGATGATGTAGTTAATGACGATAATGTTAGACAAACCAAACCTAACATCTACAAGCAAATTAAAATTTTAATTAAAAATTTATATATATATATATATAAATAATAATTTTTTAATTTGAATAAATAACTTAATAATAAGAATATATATATATACTGAATTTACCTCTATTGCATTAAGAATTGCTTTAAATGTATCTCGAATATATAATAAAGAATTTTGAAAATTTTTCCTTTGTTGTTTTTCTTTAACCATTTTAGTTGCATGTGATATAACACGAGCTGCTAAAATAATAGGCTTTTCTTCCAACTCTTTACTAAAAAATAATAGATAATATTAAATAAATAAGACGTTTTTAAAATTTTAATTTTAAAGAAATAAATTCTTAATTACTTGTTTGAATTATCTTCTTTATTTATTCGAATCTGGATTGCTAAATTAATTAATTGTAAAGCAGCTGGAGTCCACTCCATTTCAATGATAGATGAGAGTCGATTATCTAGAGGGGCTGATATCAATTCCTAAAAAAAATATCAATAAAAAAGATAATCATATTAATTTATTTTCTAAAAAATCTTCCAAATAAAATAATTTCACCTCCCAACTAACTAATATACAATATTAAAGAATCTATTTTTCATAAAAACTTCTGAATATTAAGAAAAAAATCAATGTTTTCATATACATATTATAAAATGAAAAGATATATTTTTATTTCTATCTTTATTAAATAAAAATTTTCTTACCTGATAAAAATTATATCGAGGTATTGTTTTTATTTTTTCTAAAACTAAAGATATTTCTGAAGATAATCTTTTTAAAATAGATGATGAACTTGTACTATTTGAACTACAATATTAAATCGATATTAATTTAATATATATAAAGCTTATATAATAGTTATTTTAAAATTAATTATATTACCTTTTGTCTAGATCATCATTAGAAATTTCAGAACCGTTCTGAAGTGGGGCAATGTTAGATGGTGGTGACGATATGTTATTTTCACAATTCCATTGAATATTTGTTAATTTATCAGAATCTATCATTGCTATACAAAGTCGTAAAAGCCATGTTCTTAATTCAAGATAACAATAATCATCTTTAAAACTTCTTTCACGAGTTAATTGATCATTATGATTGTTCCAATGAACACAAACTGACAAATCACGATTGTCAGAAAGTTTATCAAGTGACCAATTATGAGAAAGCCAAGGTTCAAAATCCATTGTTGAATAAACCTTATTTGTTAAAAAAAAAGTAAAAATTAATTTTAAATTAAAAGATTATTAGTTATAAAATAAATCAATAAAAACCTAATTAAACAGTCATTTTATAGACTAACTGAAAACCTATTGAAATGACATATATTTATATAATTAATTAATATCCATAAGGCTATATAATTTTTTTAATATTTGCAAATTCATATAATATTCATGGTTTTATATTTTTTCGGATAGATGAAATAATAAATAGTGATAATTCTGTTTGAAAATAATAATTTATGCTTATTTGGTCCCGATATTCCTTACAAAATATGGGAAAAAATTCCATACTATCCTTACTATTCATCCTCAATTTTTATTTAAATGAATTATTTAAAACAATAATATTTATATTAAAATTGAAAATACCTTGAAGGCTTGTTGTTTTGATTCAACCCGTACAAGGAGGTCATAAAGATAACGATCTATCGTTAACATAGAAAGAAGATGAGAAGAACTTAAACGATCTCTAAATGCCACAAGTTCATGAATTTTAGCAAAGGAACCATATTTATAAGAAAATGTTAAATGATCGAGGCTCTAAAAAAGATGGATTATTATTTTATGAAAATGAATTAAGAAAAAATAAAATAGTTACATCTTTATTAGTAGAATGAAAGAGTCGAAGTGTAACGTCGGCTATTTGATAGAATCGGTGAATTTTACCACAAATAGCCAATTGACTTCCATGAAGCCAACCTAAAGAATCTAACTGTACATGTTTGATATCTAATGAATCATAATTTGTACTGGCTTCATTTGCAGCACCTATCATAAAATAAATTTAAATATTATTATTATTATTATTGAAATAATATAATATATTAATTATACACATAATTAATTTTTGCTATATAATTCAAAAAATATAATATAATAATAATACATTACGAAATTATCAAATGGTACAATTTAAGTATCATTAAAATTCATTAAAAACTTATAAAACGATATACTACTTTTGTGACTAAGATGGTAAATAAAGATAAGATAGTCACAACTTCTCCAATTAACTATAATGAATTGAATAATATGATATTTTTTTTCTTTAAGAAAATGTTTATTTAAATTTTTAATTTATAAATAAATAATGATTTTACCCAATTGATGATATAATCTAATAAGAAGTAGCTTATAATGAAAATTTGAAGGACTTTGAAGAAGACTTGTTTCTAGAAGTGTAAGTGCTTCTAAAAGTCGTGATATTTGTCCTGATGATAACCAAATATCATAAAGCAGATGAGTTGAGAGAAGTGCATAAGGATCATTACAACTAAAAGAAGTTAATTAAAAAAAAAACAAATAAAATATTTTTAATTTCAAATTATTTATTTTTTAATGGATTCTAAATTTACCCAAGTTCAGTTGCTAAACTATTAGGATTGAATTTTCGTCCATATTGAAAAATACGTCCATAATATTCAAGTTTAGCTATCTTTTCTTCCTCTGAAAGGTGATTATGTAATCCAAGATATCGACTTATTTGTTCAAGTGACTGATGCTGACGCATTTGACTTTCCTATATAAAATAGAATTTAAAGGTTTAATGTATTAATAGAGGCGGCGAAGTCGTTGACAAATTCTAATAACAATTATAATAAATATAAAAATATATTAGGTTAGCGTTATCATTATATATTTCGACAGGTAGTATATATAAAGGCTCATAAAATTTATTTGGATTAAAAGATTTTTATTGGTGCCTGATTAAATGAGAAAAGTCGAAAGAGGTTTTTTATTTTTTTAACATCTAACAAACTATACTAAAAGTAATCCAATGAGTTTGGAGAATGTAGATAAGAATGTAATATAAAATCGCAACTGCCAAAAGTATTTAAAAAAATTTTATATTTTAAATTTAAGATATACTATGTTCTGGGGGATGATTCATAATCACTTTAAACGCCTAAGATTAATTTCAAAACTCAACAAATCAAAAAAAAAATTGTTAAACATAATTAATTCCTTTATAAAATGAAAAAATATAATGTTTTTCACTAACCGATCTTGGCATTGAATCCTTTTCAAGATCAAGAATTTTTTCAAAATGTTTAATTAATTCAGTTGATCTATTATCTTGAATAATTAAATTAAGATATGGTCGAAGATCCGCAAGACAACAAGGTTTAGAAGCAAAGAATGTAAAATAATCAATAAATAGAGTTAAAATATCTCCTAAAAAAAGTCAATATGATTAATTTCTTTATAAAATGAAAATATTCTCATTAAACATACCAATAAGTGGATCAATTGGTTCATCACGCGTACGTAATCTTTTAGCTAATTCCAAGGAAGCTAATAATGGACCACGCTCAGCTCTATCTGTTTTAATATTTAACTGTTGTAATTCTTGAAAAAATTTCCAACAAGCAGAAGGATAACAATCCGCTGTTTCATTTATTTCATTATCATCATCATCATTCAATTGATTTTTTGTAATTTCTTCTTTATCGTTTGTATCAGATTTATTCGCATTATCATAAAGGTCAAATGAGCTATCCAGATAATCCTTATAATAAGACCATTGAGAAAGATTCTGTTTTAAATGTTTTTTTAAACATATATTAGCTTGTACGCATTTACGTAATCGTAATAATGCCTGAATTCGTTTATCAGATGCTCGTGAAGGTGAAATTAATTTAGCGCCTAATGGACCATTCAATAGTCGTAGAATTTCTTCATATTTATTTTGCATTTCAAGTATCATAATATATAATTGAACTTCTTGTTCAGCTTCTATTCGATCTTCATCAACAAATTTTTTAACCATTCTTTCAGCTAGTGGTAATACTAAAGATCTTGCGAGGTTGGAATCACCTTCATATGCCTATAAAATAATTTCATTCAAAACACTAAATGGAATAATTATTTTTTTCATATGTTATGAGTATTAAAGAAATAAAACTAGTGTTCAAATATGAGATTAAATAGTACTTCATTATAAAAATTCAAATAATGGTTGTATATATGTACCGTTATTTTGAAAATAATAGGAGCCCATTTTGTATAGTTTTGAGAAAATTCGACATTTATAATCAATAGTTATTATCAGGCAATTATAAATTGAACATATTGGCATTTTTTTAATTTAATTAATTATAAACAAAAATATAGAATAAATTACATGATAACTAATTTTTTTATTACATCACTTTAAATAATTATATTGTTTATATGATAAATTTATATGTATGTATTCTTTATTGACATTATAATTTTTATGTTGTAATGTATTATATTGACAAAATATAATTCAATCCAATTCAATAATTTTTAAATGATTAAGTGATTAACTACTTTATTAACAATGTATTAAATATTATGCATGTAGAGGACTTGACTGCAGGCATTCTTTGAAATATTTCGATTTATTATTAATTTAGCAATTAACTTATACACATAAACCATTTAAAAAAAGAATAATTTTTAATTTTATCAATCATTTAATAAAACAACTGAAGTATTAAAAATTGTTCATTTACAAGAATAAAGCTTCTAATCTAATTTTAAATTCAAATATTTATTATGTTCAATTACCTATAGTTATACTCATTATAATGAAATTTTATGTCAATATTAGTTATTGGGGTTTAAATTGATTTCAGATATTTTTAAACGATTTGTTATTTTTTGATTTAAAATTTTAACTTGTTGAAGTTTGAAACAATGTCGTCACTTCTTGTAGATTTAAACAATTTAATAGAGTGTAACAATTTACAATAATATTCTTTTTACCTGCATAACAATAGACATAACTGCCCAGAAATAGTATGGATTTTTTGGTCTTGTTTTATATAGCAACATTGCTGTCCTTTGTTGTCGTTTGTAATTCCCTATTCGTACATAAGCCATGAAGAGATGGGTCATTAACTCTTCATTTGTCGGATCCATTTTGGCAGCTGCTTCATATATTTCACATATTGATTCAGCTAAAAATAAATATAATTAATTAAATCAATTCAATATAAAGTTATTTTCATTACAAATTGAAATGCAATTTATTGAATATATTTTTTTTAATTTTTGAAGAAAATTAAATTATGATCTTTAGATAATGTTCTTTGAAAACGACTCATATAAATGCTATTTATACAGAAAAGCATTTTACTTTCTTAATTTGTAAAAAGTAAAAAGTAATTTTTTAAGCGTTAAATATATAGACCATCTTTATATTTGTCACAAGAATCCAGACTCTAGAGCTCATAACTTTGACAGTTAATATAAAAATATTCATATCATATATTATTATATAATTCTTTAGAATAAAATAAATTATAATATTAAAAATTAAAAAATAATAAATAAATATCAATATTTTGTATGAATTTGGATAATACATACGTTTATGTGTCTCTCGATAACAAATTGTCATTGCTTGGAGGGTTGATTCATCGCTGGGTGTTTGTTCTTTTACTGATTCTATTAATTCACTACTTTCTTTTTCTCTACCCAATCGGAGTAAAGCTAAAGCTTTTAAAACCTAAAAATAACACATTTAAAGAAAATAAATTGTCTCATTTCGTTTTTTAGATCTTATTATTATTATTTTCATATTAAGCAAATGATTTGAAATCTTCCATACAAAAAAAATCATGTGATTAATGAAATATAACCTTTATATATAAATATATATATATATATAAATATGGAGAGAGAAAGATTAATCAAAATCTTTAAAACCTATAGAATTATATATAGAGTTTATATTATTGGAATTTTAAATTATTAAAGATGAAATATTTATTATTTATAACTTCTAAATTAAATTTATTTTTGTAAATAATCATTGTAAAAATATAACCTAATCATAAGATTTTTTTTAAACAAAACCTAGCCTTACCTTGGCACAATGAAAATTGGGTTGTTTCCTTAAAACCTTTTCAGCTTCTTGTAATGCCTTTTTATTATTACCATTATCCAGCCAATCTAAAAATAAATTAATAAAATTGATATATTATAAATGTTAGAATAAAAAATATCAGTGGCCATATTGAAAAAAAATTGAAAATAGAAAATGATAACTTTAGTATTATATGAATTTTATAGAAAATGAAATTTATTTAGATTGGAAATAAATTATTAAGGAATAGAAAATATTTAAAAAATGTTGTCAAAATGTACCATAAATAATGCGCAAACGCCGTTCGCCGACACTAGAATCCACATGGTGTGTTTTATGGGTCGCCATTACCTCGGCTCACAATCCCCTGGCCTCTGTGCCTTCCCATGCTTCGTTAGCAGCCCGGCTCCAAGCGCCAGCTCTGCCAAACCAATCCATCCGCCTCCATCCATCTCTCAATCTCCATTATCTTCCAATAAATCCATCCCCCCATTTATTCTTTCATTTATTACATTTAGATCATCTTTTACTTACTTTACTACTTACATTCTAAACTAAAATAACCGTGATATTAAAATATAAATAAATTTTCCGAAATACATCTACATCATATAGTATATATTTCAGTTAACAAATCCTACTCCTATATATAATAGGATTAATATTTATTAATAAATTATTATATATATTATATTCTTTAGTATTACATCAAAATTTATATAATAAATATATTATATTTATTTTGTTATTATTACAAAGATAATATAAGTTTTTTTAGAAATTGAACATAAATATTATGATATATAAATACTATATATATTAAATTAATATTAAACTATTTCTAATAAATATTTAAATGATTTTTCTAATATCTATTGATCTATTTATAAAAATATTCATATCTATGATTAAATAATTTGTATTATTTGAAAATAAATATGACATCTATCAGACGAAAGAAGAATTAATCAAATATACTATAATTTTATAAAAATTTTATAAAAATGGGTGTAGGTAGTTTTTTAATATAAATTTTTTTTTTTTTTTTTATTATTTTTTTAAATAATTATTTAACAAATCAAAATGTTTAAGTTATTTTCACATAACCCAACTATTTATAAGAAAACTTTTTCGAATTTTCTTGGGGAAAAAAAATTTAATTGTTTTTATATTTAAAATTTAAAAATTATATATTTTTGAATAAATAATCCCTTTGAAGGACCTCCTAGTTGAAGATTTGAAGAATATAAAACGAATGGAAAAACCGTAATATAGCTATGTCCCGTGTAGTCTAAGAATCTATAATTATTTTAAACTTGAAAACTGCAATTCAAGTTTTTATTGGAAATTGATAAAAAATTAATTGGTAATTGTTTACAAAACGGGAAGCTTCAGGGATTTGGATGAAACTTTGTCAATGGATTCCTTTTTTAATTCCAAAGAAACTTTTCTTATGCAATTTTTCCGGGTCGCTTCTAGTTTACGGGATAAAAATTATTAAAATTTGCATATAAATTCATTGAGATTCTATTTAGCTACCATGTTTTATTCATTTGGCCAGCAGAGGGCTTCACTAATTTTCTGGGGGGGTTTATAATATTGTATAAGGAAAATTTCTTTAGAATTAAAAAATAAATCCACTGGCAAAGTTTCATCTAAATCCCTGAAGTTTCTCATTTTGTAAACAATTACCAATTAATTTATTTATCTGACCCTTGACGAATATTAGTTCGTGTATAGAGGAGAAATTAATAAATTTAAAATAATACAATACATTCTTAGAAAAAATATATAATTGATTGATAAATAAATCTAAAAGATTATCGAATGAAGATGAAATTGATTCACTTCATCTAAATTTGACATTAAACAATTTCTTTTTCTTTAATACGTATATTATAAATATGTAAATATATACTCCTCTAATTGCAAATATATGCACATCAACATAAATTATAAATTTAGATGATTTAAAATAAGTATGTATATGGAATTTTCGGTAAAAGTAGTCCCATTATAAGTTGTATAATCAGTATCAGTGTTCAAACACTACTATTTAACATGTGTAATAATCTAATAATATTGAGGAAATAATTGAACTTAATAATACAGGTGTATTATTTACATATTGGTTTTTGTGTTATCTTTTATTCACTATTGCAAGGTAAAATGGATAAGAGGCTTTATTACACACACTATCTCGCCAGAGATAGTATTGCGTTCACGAAAATTTTCTATGTCGAGATTTCGATGTTTTTATACGTTTTGAAGGTTCCTAAATCATTTTCACTAAGGTTGAGAAAAATGTCGCTATGTGTGTGTGTGTGTGTTATGTAGAGAAGATTACGCAAAAACGGTTTGAGCTAGGATAATTAAATTTGGTACACGGGCATTGTTCAAAACTCGTAGTTTTCTAACAACTTTTGAAAAATGTAACTCATCCGGAAGAGGGTTATTATCTACCACGTTTTCATGTTTTTTCCTATAAACTGACCGTAAAAATAAAGATATATGTTTGATAGTTTTTCAGATAATTAAAAATTGTATAAAACTGCTATATATAGAATATCAGTTTGATTGAATCGCTGAAAGTACCGGGATTAATTTTTTAACGTTGACTGGCAATCACGAGCGAGCACGTGACGTGGTGCCATTAACAAAGAGCCAAACACGCGCTGGTTTAATAAATATAATTTATTAATTTTAATTTATAATATAATCAATAAAATTTAATTTAAATATAATATATGTTAATTAATCCAATTCAAAATAATCGAGTGGAGAAACACCAGATTTCTTTTTCTTCTAAATTTTTGTTTCATTTTAAAATTTAATTTCCAATAAACACCAATTTTGTATGCTTATTTTTCTCAATTAATACTTTTTTCTTTGTATTTTTTTCTAAAATTATTTTAATAATATATCTTAATTAAAAAAAAAGGTTTTGAATTTGTATGTTTACATATTTTAAAAATGCTATACCAATTTTTTTTTTCCTTGAAGGTAGAGTGAATATATTGACTAGAGACAAAAACGGGCAGTCTTAAAAAATTAAATTTGAGAATTAGAAGAGGTCTATAAACATTTTGTTTGTACCCTTTAAGTATTTAATGCATAAAGAATTCCTCTTCTAATTCTCAACTTTCAAATATTATGTATTCATAAAAAAGTAAGCTGATGAAAAAAATTTTATTATATAAACATAAACATAGTAATTCTACAAGGGATTATTCTTTAATGACAGAACTGATACAAAAATTTCGATCTTTCAAAACCTAAATTATAAAACTTCTCACACTCGATAACACAATTAAGAAAATTAAATTTTTAATATAGAGATTGAAATAAGATCAATTTGAAGCAATTACCTCGGATCAGGAGACCTCTAGTGGAATAAAATTAAGATACAAACAAAATTAATCTACACAGACGATCCGTATCTATTTTTGAATTTCAGACTCACAGAGACGAATATTTCTTTCAACTGATATTTTTTATATAATAGAAACGAGAATTGTTTTGTAATAATATTCGAATGCGTTTTTTGGAGCTCCCACATTGAAATGCAAGTTAAATAAATTACGGAAAATAACAAAATAAAATTGATTAAAATATAAATTGAAATAGTAATATTAAATATATTTTTAATGAATGGGATAACATAGAATAGAAAGCATATTATAGAAAATTGCTTATGTTGTAATTTTTAATTTTAATTTGTTTTATAAATGTATATGTATATATGGCCAACCCGCGGCCCGCCGTAAACATTTTTGCGGCCCGCGAGATTCATCACTTTTATATTCTGCGCCCTCATAAAACAAATATCGCACTAGTGAAATAAATGATTTCATTTTTTTTATTTCGTTGTTTCTTTTTTTATTTTTAGTATTATATATTTTTTACAATGTGCATTCAGTATCATTATTATATTATATGTTTATATGTAAAAATAATAGTAAACATAATAAAGATTCATTATTTTTCAATTTGTCACACCAAACAATATCTATAATGGGTCTTAATCTAATATGGGTATGTATAATTTTATTTGCGGCCCGCGAAGTTATGATGCATTTCCAAAGTGGCCCGCAAGATCATTTGGATTGGCCACCTCTGGTATATACATTACAAATGTAAATAAATAAATAAGATAAAACTGATGTGGGGGCTTTATTCACAATAAAATGGCTCCGACATTTAATTTTGAGCATTACAATATTTCTTGACAGATATGAAAAATTATTAAAACCAATATATTTAGATTGTCATTTAAAGATAGTAAATAATATTGAATTCTAAGCAAAACCTTTAAAATTTTAAATATACTCGATATTCTAATATATATATATATACATTAGTTCTATTTAATAATAAATATAATGAATATATAATCTAATAATTATGTGTTTATTTTAATAAAATAAATTATTATACATATATTATATAGATTTAAAAAAAAGTTAAGTATATATACATTATTTCTTCCATAGGAGAGAGATCAAATAACAATAACAATTTGAAATTTTTCTTTCATAAATTTATATATATTATGAGAAGTTATAAAAAATAACTTCTCATATTAATAAAAACCTACATGCATATAAATATATATATATTTATATATGAAGATCTTGGAATAGGTATATAATTGTTCAATCCCTTTTCTCTGCCATTAATTTCAAACAATTTCTTCTTATTTAATTGCCTATCCATACTACAAATAATTATTATTAACTAAAACAGTTCTTTAAACGCTTATTTTTTCCCCTCCCCCCTTTAATCCAGATTAATTATTGTTTTGCTAAATATCGACATACTTTTGAAAAGTTTTATAAAGTTTAGTCTCTAAAAATGATATTCGTCGTTTTAGAATCAATTTATCGAGACAATATCTTTTTTCTTTTAAAAATATATTGAATCACCTCAAAAAAAAAAAAAAACAAATTAAGGGATTAACATTTATAACCTGTCACTGCCTTGCAATTAAAATGGGCAACTTGGAAAATTTCATTTTATTTCTCTTTAGGTATATATTCTATCACCTCGGATTTTGATGAAACTTCGCCAGTTGATTCTTTGATTAATTCTAAGAAACTTTTTCCTTAGGCAATTCTTGGGTAGACTTCTAGTTTTCGAGATAAAAAGGATTAAAGATTGGATATAAATCCATTGATATTCCATTTAGGATAGATACCAATTTAAATGATTAATAAAAAAAGAAAAAAATTAATTGAAATGGTAAAAATTGAAATTTTGCAAGTGCTCCACTTTTTTTTTGTGAAATAGTATATTTATAAAATATTTGTATTTATATATATATCAGCGTCGATAAATTAACCGATTTTATAATGGATAGGAAAGTAAAAAAAATTGTGTGATAATTCAATAAATATTGGATTATTTATTTTGCATATATTTCATTAGAATATTTCACATGAAAAGCAGATGAAATATAAAATAGAGGTTAAAAAGGCTTAAAGAAAACTGAGATACTAAAAATTAAAAACCAATTTCAAAATAATCTGAATTTTTCTTCATTAATCTCAGATTTTTTAACTCTTGATTGAAATAACCAAACAATATAATTTTAGGAAATTTAGATTGAAAATTTATTACTTTTTCAATTTGTCGATTATATATAAATATATAATATATTAATAGTCCATTCTTTCAAAAATCATTAAATTGGTAATGAGTTCAAAAGATATATTAATGAATAATATTAAAATACTCGGTTAATTTCATCGACTAATGAAATTGTTTATTTTTCATTTTAATAAATATTATTAAAAAAAAGAAAATTTATTATATTTTTATTATAAATATCCTATGGCTTCAGGAGGTCTGGATACAATATTAGCAAACTTGGAATCATCTGTATATAAAAATCAATATAAATGTATATATTAATTTTAATTTAATTTAATTATAAATATAGGTATATCTAAATATATATTGAAATACCATTAACTGGAGTACTTTGACTTTTATTATTATTATTATATTGACAAAAAACAGCTATATCTCGAGCTTCGTGATTTCTTAATCCTGGTATTGCGTCTAAGACACTAATTAACTCTGGACTTAAATTCTAAAACAAAACAAACAAAAAATTTAATAAAAATAAATATTTATATACCTGATATGAAGATTGTATATTGTACAAAATTAAATTATATGGATGTATGGCATACAGAAGAAGAGTTGGATGAAATGTTAGTGTTATTATTAAAAATGTTTTGTTTCCAACTTAAATTGTATTAAATAATTTTATATGAAGCACAAAGTAAATTTATTAAATGAATTAAAGAAATATTTTTATTTCAATATTTATTACTATTTGAATTTTAAAACAATGATTACCGTAGGTTTATAAATGATTAAATGAATGAATAAGATTATAATACATTTACTAGGTCATAATTTTAGAAACATCTTAAACATTTAAAAATAACTTATTTTAATAATAATGTATTTACCTTAAAACATTCTAATTGTAGGGAAGCAGGATATGACTGTGTTTTTATAAGTCTTATAGAACTATAAGCTGCAGTTGAGCAAACCATTGGATAGAAAGGACCTTTATTATTAAGACCTTCAAAGGTTTTACCTAAAAGTAATTAAACTAATAAATATTATAAACAAATATGATGTTTTTTAAAACCATATAATGGTCGTTTATAATATGATTATTTTAAGTATTTATGTGAGTGATAAAAAGCAAAGTAAAGAAACATAAATTTCAATAAATCACAGATGTTCTAGAAATAAAAATTACATAATATATATAATATAAGTTAAATATTAAATTAAATTGTAATGAACCTTGTGGTACACCATCAAGATAAAATTTTAATGTTCCTTGAAAAAGATTTAAATGTACACCTATAATACTTCCTTGCGTGAAAGAATTAGTTTCTTCAGAAAATTTTCCATCATGTTGAAGACTCCCTAAAAAAGATAATAATAAATTGTAAATATATTAATTGGTAAAAAACATTTCTTTCTTAAAAAGATAAAATTTTAAATGAAAAATATAAAAAGATATTTAGAGAAGAGATAATATAAATTAACTTATATTTGATATTTTTAGATATGGTGATATTATTAAAATTAACAAACCTCTATAAGAAAATCCCCATGACTCACTATCAGAGCCAAGTAAACTTGTATATTTCGTTTGATTTTTATATATATTAAACCTTTCAGTGCCAATTCCAATCATCTATAATGTAAAACAAATAAAATGTTTAGTAAATATTTCATTTAAAGCCATATAAAATAAATATATTTTTTTCAAAATTTAATTAGTATTTTAATTTAGAAAAAAGTTAAATTGAGAATTAAAACCAAAATTAATATAAGAAAGGAAAAACAATTAGAATGTAACTCCACCACCATATCTTATATAAGCAGACAATGTAGAATCAGTTATTAGAAGGGTTTTGAGTTGAAACATTGATCTGTCAAGATTGAATCTTCATGCAAATTCATTTTGTTTTTTTTTAATTACATTCATAAATACCAAATAGTATTAGAAACATTGAAAGTTTCAAATTGATTTATAATAATCTGGTTTTGAAAACATAGTATAATTAAACTTTTGAAATTAAATGTAGGGTAGACTTGGGCTAGTTGCCATAGTTTTTATTTTTTTATTTTTAAATTTTTTTCTAAAATCTAGGATAAATCCTTAGGAATGTCACAGAAAATATAGCTTGAATTACTTTCAAATAAAGTAGAACTATTAATTAAAATCATGTTTAGGTAACATTAAGAACTTTATCTAAAAACTTCCATATATATTCGAACGGGCATCTGGTTAGTTGGCCTACCCTTAGAAATAAATTGTTATTGCGTGATAAAGATAGAGAAACTTAGGCAGAACTGAGTAATTTTATAGAAAAAATATTTTAAGAAAATGTTAGCACTGCGGTCCATCCTTTGTTATGTTTCGAAGCAAACTGAACTTTCTGTAGATCTTTAAATTCTCTCCCTTTTAGTAAGATATATAATATGTTTCACAGACTTGATATATATTTTTCCATAATGTTTATGTTCTATTTTAGCCCCTTAACATCCAAATTAAGTATATAAATATATTACTGTAGAATAAATGGGAGATGGAATTATAGGACCTTAAACCGTAGAGAAATATCAAAATTTTAAAATCATTTTTATTTTAATCGGAATTCTTTATACATACATATACAAGGTGAGTCAGAATGAACGGGGAAAACTATATAAATAGTGGTATATAAATAGTGGTATATATATATATATATATATATATATCATATTAATATATCTTGAAAGTTAAAGCAAAGAAATAAAATGAAATAAAAACAAAAAAACTTACTACATCAGTTCCATATGGCTTTGTTAATATTTTAATTTGCCAAAAATATTCTTGTCCAGGTGCAAATGGACGATCCCCCTTAACAGCGGCTGTACCAATGCTATAACCTCGATGAAATCGCACTGTTCGTTTATCAGATGATATATCTACTAATGTATTTGATCTTCGAATTAGTGGGTCCATAGAGGATTCATTTAGATTGCCCCAATGCCAATCAAGATCTATAAAAAAATACATTTAATTTACTTTAAATAATTAATTTATACATTCTAATTATATATAGATTATATTATAATTGATATATTTAAAATTCAAATATATTCAACATGGGCAATGGCCTGTACAGGTGACTCGAATGGGTGAAAAAAGGATGGTTATTTACAAAGGAACCAATTGAGGTACAATCCGTGAATTGGTAAATAAAGGACACGATGGCAAACAATATCAAGGTATATTTTTGAGAGATTTAGGTGTGGATAGGAACTGGATAGAGTTAGGAACGGAATGTGAAGCCTTAGATAGATAAAAATTTAAATGTTAATAAATTTATTAAAATTATCATCTTATGTGGAAATTAATTTTATCAACTTCATTTAACTTAATTTGTCTATTTGGGAGGAATTTTGTACTCAAAGTTTAATTAACCGATTGACTTGAACTTTTAATTGTATGCAATGACAATGAATTGTCAAATTGATTAAAAAAAATCATTAAATCATTTTTAATCATTGATTAAAAAATGATTTATTATTAAGAAATGACTAATAAAGAATTTATATTTAAACGTTTAAGACTGATGACATTGATAATAGATGGATGAAGCTAACTTTTATGTTCTGATCTATGTTATTATTTTCAAGTAATTGTGATGATAATAAATTAAAAAAGGGAAGTGAAGATGGCTCATAATGATGTAGCTGCTGGTTCAAATTCTGGTTTAAACATTTTTTTCACTCATTTTTCAATCATGTGGTATTTCAAATAAAAATAAATCTATATCATTAAAGGTTAATAAAGTTATAAAGAGTTTTAAAAAAAATTAATTCCATAAAATATAATCCAATGGTGGTATTTAGTGCTCTCATTGAAGAATTAATCAATTTTTTAATACATATTAATATTATCATTTGAGTATTTTTTTTATCAATGAATCTCTTTAAATTATCGACTTGAATGTAAATAATTTGTTATCCATATATTTTGTTTTTATATTTTATGATATATTTCTTTCGTTCATGAGTAGATACTTTGCTAATCTTTTAACTACAGATATAATTTTAATTATAAAAATTATAAAATATTTATTTTTTATTTATATAATTTTTAAATTTATGGTATATATATTTCAAGATAGTGTGAAATATATGTAACCATGTTTGTGTTAACTACAGTGAAGCTCTTCTTAATACATATATGAATGCGACCCTCATTCACTTCGTACTTGATCATTACTGTTTTGAAAATTGGAAACGTATTTATTTTAATATATTTAAATAATACATACAATTGTATACAGATACAAAATATAAAGGGATTGGTTAGTATAATGATTTTTTCCTTTAACTATATCTAAAATACATTCCAAAAAATATTTTAACTGATTCTTATTATCCGTAATAATATGTATATACATTATATGAAAATAGATTTACATAAAAATTTAAATTTCTTTTGACAATTGTGTGATGGGTTGGTTATGAAAATCAAATTATTTCTTTTTTGTGATGCAAAAATCGTGGTTGAAATAAAATAATGAGAAATCGTATGACATTTAGACATTAAGACATTATTTCATAGCATTATATAGTAGGGATAGATAGGAAGATTGCAGGGTGGAAAAGCGAATTATATTATACATAAAGATATATATAAGATCCTACATCCAAGCTGAGGGGCTAAGTGAAAATGAGACGTTGGCTAAAACTTTTTTTAATTTTACATATGAATAAATGAATAAAAAGTTCATTATAGATTCCTGATTTAATTTATCGATCTTTTTACACAATTAATAATACATAAACATGATCTAATTATTAATTAATGAAACTCATAAATATTTTCAATAGTCTTTTTAAAGAAAGAAATTAAAACATACGGATTTTTTGTATAAATTAGTTGGCCTTATTATGATAATAATCTTAGGTTATCGTACCCATACCATAATTTAAACATTTTAGAAGCTTAGAAATATGTTTTTGTGTTTAATTTCAATTGGGATATTTTTTTTTTTATTCGTTTATTAAATATTTCCCTACATCTTTAGGGATTTTAGATTATTAAAAAATATACTGATACAATAATATAATGAGAACCTATAAATTCACGCGATCTGAGAATAGATTTTTTAAAATTTCAATTATAGAAAAAATAGAAATTTTTGTATTTTATTGAAATGTTTTTTTTAATAATTATAAATATTGAAATATTTAGCAATTTCAAGGCGCACATAGTATTTTATTATTAAAATCCAAAAATAAATCATAAAAAAATATTCAGCGTTTAAATTAGAAAACATAATTAAATGTAGATAATGATTATTAATAAATACAATCGGAGTTGTCTCTTTTCCCAAGAGAATAAACTTTTAGTATCTACAATAATTACAAAAAATTCAAAATTAAAAATATTTTTTTAAACTTTGTTTTATGTAATTTTTTTAATTATTATTATTTATTTAATTTTGTGATTTATTTAATTTATAAGAAATGATTCATTTTTTCAAAAGTAAGTTATGATAATATATATAATCTAATATTTATACTCATTTTTTGAGAATATCTATATGCATTAATGTTATAATTTCTAGCTTTAGAATTATATCGTTGATGATGAGAATGTTATTTCTATTTCACCAAAATGTATATATTATTAATTTAATAATTCTTCATATATATATATATATATATATATTTGTTATAATCTCAATCTTATTATAGAATAATATGTATATTCTTTGAATTAATGTTAAAATATTTTTTTAAATTAAACATATACTTTATTAAATATATAATTACTATATGCTAAATTGTTTGATAAATAATTATTTTTAATTATCACACTGTAAGAAAAAGTAGGAAGTTATTTCTTTACATATAATTTTATTTTAAATATATTAAAATATATGGTAATCGTTCACTTTAGCATATGTAAAATTTTAGTTAAATTTCTATTCAATATATATAATTAATATTTAATTTTAAATATATATATATATATATATTATTAATAATTTATAATACCAAGAAAAAAAATATATGATCATTTCAAATACCTTTTGCTTCACCACAGCTGCAATTTAATTCATTTCGAAGTTCAATAAAACTTTTAATGGTATTTTGATTAGAGCTATTATCAAGAAGTCTACAACAATTTAAAACCATTTTTATTAACTATTTCAGAGTAATTAAAGGAATATGGTTAAGTTACGAAAAAAAAATTATAGTGTTAATGTATCGAATGTGTCAGTTTGAATGATGGTGTGATTTAAAATCATGTCCAATCTTATAATTATTTTTATACATATATATATAGAGAGATAGATAGATAGATGCAATTTAGTTGTAATGAATTAATTATGACGAAAATGTGGCAAATTAAAAATTGACAATGAAAGAAACATCTGACTGTTCCAGCCCTCTACGAGAAATAAATGTAACTAACTTTCATACGTTTTTTGATATATATCAATTTATTTATCTATTTATTTATATATATACATATAAATGTTTTCTTTGTTTTAACTTGATTTATTTTATCAGTAAACAATATAAACTTATAACTTATATGTGAATAATTAATTAAATAATAAATTACATAGTTTTTTTTTATCATTGTTAGTCAAGTTGCAATATTCAAAAATAAGAGAGACATTGTATTTTAATATAAAAAACCCCGGAAATATATACAGAAACTTTTAATTTAAATTATAATAATTTCATTTTATCATAGATTTAGAAAATAGAAAAATAGATGTATTTAAATTTTCGCGGCGACAATACTTAAAGCTTATAATGATAAAAATAAGTTGACCTGTGGGCAGGCACAGAACCGACCGACGTTTGAAAAAAAGTAATTTCCAGATACACAAACAATTTCAAATAATTTAAATGTATCTATTAATGCAATAAAATACAGATATGGATATAACATAAATATTTTTAATTTTATTTTATTTATAATATATAAAGAGGCTGTGACGACATGAAGGGATGGGTGACGTCATATAATTTTAAATTAAGAAAAAACTAATGAAGATGATTTTTCCCGAGGATAAAACCAATACAAAGTGCATGATTCGTGCAGATATGTAAAAAATCTCCTCATATGAAATTTGGTGTGAAAATAACCCTTCCCTTCCTATCGTCGATCGGTAAAAGAAGTTATTTTATTTTAATAAAACTAGACATACAATAAAACCTCTCTATAAGGTAATTCTCAAAACACTGTTATAAACTATGTTTATTGTGAATTAAAATGAATGAAGTTACTATTAGACATGTCCTTATAGAGAGGTTTTACTGTAGTTAATTTTTTATTTCCATTTGTTGAAAAAATATTTTTGTGCGGCCCAGCATATTTTTTTTTGCTATGTAGCCCTCGAATGGTCATAGTTTAGACACCAAATATATTAATTAGTTTTTGTCTTTTCTCAATATTTTTTACTTTAAATTGTTTTTTTTTATTTAGGTCAGCATTTCTCAACCATTCAGTAATTGCGCATTAGTTTTCAATCATAATTGTCATCCCCCCTCCCCTCCCCCGCTTACAATAAAATGTCTACAACAATAAAAATAATAATGTATATTGAGTATTTTGGATTCATTTTTTACATTATATCTCTTTAACTATCTGCCAAAACAAAATTTTTCTATGTGTATGTGGGTTTTCTTTTTAGTCAGTTAATCAATTTTTTTAAATATTTTCTCTTGGATATTCTCGTGCCCCATATGGGGGTCACCCACAGGTTGAGAATCTAGAGTGATCTGAGGTGATTAAAACTCCATATTACCATTTACGATACAACTTAAATAAGCAACTGAGGTAGCCTATACTCCTTTATTACTTATATTTTTTTGCAATACTATATAACTCCTAAATTAAAGTTATCGTCTGGCTTGTGGTTTATTGATCACCAACCAACCTATTTTGTCACACCTAAGGATAAAAAAGAAATTAGTTATAAAATTAAAGTTGTTTTATTTTGTACATACTTTGATATAAGTATATCATATAGTGATAAATAATTCATTTCTTATCTCTTAATCTATCAATTTTTTTGCATAATAAAAAATTTTTCAATTTATTTTTTAATAAAATTTTTATTATTACAAAAATTTAATTGATGTTTCATATAAATAAATAAAACTAAATGCGCCCAACGTTTTTCGTTGAAAATGAATCAATTCATCCATAAACTTTGTCAGGCTTATAGGAAAATTATTTTATTCTTTATAGTCCATAAAAAATCGACATTTTATAAATTTTTTTTATATTTATATTATTATATAGATTTATTGCTTATTAATAAAATTTCTGATAACTAATAAATAATATGTATTATAAATAAATAAAACAATTACTAAATATAAACCAAACATAAATTAAAATTAATTAATCAAAAATAATAGAAATTAGATATAAAAATAACTATATACATATATGTATATATATATATTGAAACTTTTTAAAATACATTTTTTTGTGGCCCTTTACAATTAATTATTCTTTGATACTCTACAGTTAACAAGAAGGTGATTTATTAATTATATTCTAAATTATATATATTCATAATTGAGATAATTATATTTCATGAAAAAATTGTTGTTAAATTTTATTACTAAAAATTTCACTAAATTTAGTTTCTTTGAATTTAAAGCAAGTTTGAAGGTATATGATTTAGCATCCGTGTTTATTTGGTTGTCTACTTACCAGGAGTTAATTTTTTTTTATTTACTTAAATTTCCATTCATCGATTTACTAATTTTTTGAACCACATCCAAACAATTTTTTTTCTATTATAGTAATATCATAGAGATATTTAGAAAAACTTTGAAATTTTATTATATTGTAATATGTATTTATATTATAATAAAATAAATATTTAAAAAAACGCCTTATATCTTAAGAACATAAATGGAAATTTTAATTCATAAATGTAGTGAATACGGTTGTTGAGGCATGATTACGGTGTTGTTTTTGACCAAAAAATCACGAACAAGCAATGATGTGTGGGCTGGTGCATTATCGTGACGCAGAATCGATGATTTGTTTTTCGAGAATTTCGATCTTTTGAGCAGTATTGCTTCACGCAAACGTTGCATAACCTCCTTGTAGTATTCCTTTTTAACAGTACGACCTGTTGGCAAGAACTCATGATGCTCCACGCCATTGTAATTCGAGGAAAATCATGAGTAAAACTTTCACATTGAATCGAACTTGGTGTGCTTTTTTAAAGCGCTTGTTCCACTTATAAACATTTTTTTGAGACAAAGTAGACACGTCGAATGCCACAGTCAACATTTTAAGTGCGTTGGAGCACTTTATTCCATTTTTAACGTAAAATTTAATACATATTCTTTGATCCATTTTTTTTAGTAAAAAATCGAAAAACACACAATTTGTCCAAACAAACTACTAATCCAAAATGGCTGATAATGTCAATATATGAGAGACATGTGTCCCAACATAACAAAAAAAAAAAAAATCGATAATCGAATGTACACAACTCGGGAAAATTCATAATTCACCTTTTCTTTTGAACAGATCTTGTATGACTAAAAAACTATTTCTGATGTGTTTTGAATATTTAGAATCGTGGCCCCACCCTCTCTCTATATGTAGTATATAGAAAGAGAGAGAGAGAGAGAAAACCAACATAATGAATTGAGGTAGGTTTGACTGTTTAAGTGGTTTTTGAAAAATTACAAAAATAATTGTTAACATCTTAAAGTTTCTAATATTTTAATTAACTTATATTTATTTTTATTTGAGTATTAAGAGTCAGCACCTTTTTATGATCAAAATTCAATTCAATTAGTTGATTAAAGGATTTAATTAAAATGAGCACTTCAAATAATATTATACAATATTATACAAGTTATCATTCATTTTTATATTTTTAAATTTTATAGAGTATAAAAATGTATATAAATATCGAATCTTACTAGAATTTTGTTTTCTCAAAAACCATTATTTTAAAGGTCATAAAAATATACGATTTGTGCTCGTAATCTTTTTTTCTAGAGAAGATCAATTTAATAGAAAGACAACATCACGTAGGTTTTGCAAAACTTTGAGCCACTGAGCCACATATTCACTAGAAACAACCTCACCTCATAAAGACCGACAACAGTATATGTTATTTTAATTTATTTTTAATTTTAATTAGAAAATGAAATTAAAATTATATTAAATCTATTCAGTTTATTAAAATCAACAAAATTGATAATTAATTATAATATAATAAATTCTAAATGAATAATATAGAAAATAAACAAGGCACTGTTTTTATTTTAAATAACAATAAATATCCGAACAAAATCACTCTATTAAATAGTATATTTCAACGTTTGCAATATCAATAATTTTCAAATTTTCTATTTTTTATTGAAATGAATTGTGTCAAGATTCAACATTTCAATTCATTCGTGTTCAATTAAAGCATAAGTGAACATACTTGTTTGTCATATGAAATTAAAAAATTATAAAAATTAAAAATAAATTATAAGTAAATATTATTGAATTAGTAAAAAATACAATACTACAATTACCATGTAATAAATAAATAATTCAGATTTCAAAGAGATAAATATTATTTTATGAATAATTATTTTAAAAATATCTATCCCATTTATTTGTGGTACTAATACTACTACTACTGTACTAGTAGTACTAATACTGTAGTAGTATTAATAGATAGATCGACACTACTACTACTTCTACTAATATTAATATTAATTATAATAACAAAAATTAGAAATAAATTAAAATTACATAAAGGTACATTCAAATGAATTTGAAATAAAAATGAAATACTATTACTATTTTTAAGTGACTATTTTTTAGAGAATAGTTAATAATTTCTAATAAGGAACCGTGGTAATTGCCACAAATAAAGGAACAACTACAAAAACTTCTTTTCTATAAAAATCTATTATAATATTTATACTATAATTAAATATACTCTTTCCAAGAATTCAAAAGCATCTTATACAAAAAAATAATAAAATAAATAATATATATTAAAATATTATAAAAAGTACAAAATGTTTATGTGTGCTATTAGTCAGTTATATATATAATCAATTTTTTTTTAATAATATTTTCTCTTGTATATTCTCGAATCCAAACTAGGAGGACGCACCCTACAGATTGAATCGGTAGTAAATTCATATATAATTAAAAAAATATTGTAATGATATTTTAAAAATATCATTAATCTTTAAAAAAAAAAAAAAAATAAAAAATAAAATTTATTTATTTAAAAATAAATTTATTTGTGGAAAAGATTATTGTAATACGTTTCCCGAGAAGTGTTGAAAAGTCAAACAACTGCATTCGTTCAGGAGTTAGCGTCCAGAACAGACGTACTTTAATGGAAAGAAAAAAGGACCACCATTCACCAGTCCACTGATTATCGCTTATATAAGGACGGGTTATATCCTTAACAAGAAATATTGTTTTTTCAAGGAGTTTTTTTTTTATTACTTTTTTGATTTTTAATCTAAGAATTAAAAAAATATTTGATTCACAACAAATATTGATGTCTCTTTAATTTTTATATAACGTCTTTTTTTTATATAAAGAAATATAAAAAAAAAATTTAAAATTATAATTTAAAGATTTACATTTAAATTTAAAGGTTTTTAAAAAATTCTTATTTAGACATTAAATATAATAAATCTGATTAGAAAGTTTTTTTTTTGTTAAATTTAATTCTTTTTTTTTGTCCAGATCTCCGGGGCAGTTCACGAGGATTCAAAGTCCACCCTTTTCCACACATTTGTGACCAACCCTTATTTTTCTTAAAATTTTCCCCTGTCGTTATCTACCCATATAAAAAAATCATTACAATATATTATATATAATATCAGAAAATGTATGATTTAATGTAAATAATGATGCTAATGCTAATAATTAATGCTAATTCAAAAGAACTTTGAATGAAAATTTTATAATATAGATTCATTTAACTACACATACATTTCCTTACTTTCTAACTAAGTATCTCTATTAAGTATTCTAACTAAGTATCTACAGAACTCGAACGTTCTTCGGCCACAACAACCACATTCCTTCAAATGTCCCTATCCTGAGCCACACCCAATTCCTATTTTTCTCCCATTTCAATTACTTCCTGTACTTTTTACAAAGTCTGTTCATCGCATCTGTAATAACCACATTCCTCCAACCGTCCTTATTCTAATTCAAGGGTGAGGAACCTTTTTTATCAAAGGGACGAACGATTGTTTGATTTTTCTTGTCGGGCCTCAGACAAAAAAAAACAAGTTAATAAATTATTAAATCATGAATATTTAATGAACAATTCACATAATACCAATATATCTTAAAAAATCGTTTTGTTGTTATAAGGTTATTTTAATAGTACCTGGTTCACCAAAGCTCAGTCATTAAAAAAATTATTTCCAATAATGATTGGGATTGCCTGGTAATATTAATTTCAATAAAATCACAGAATCCACCTACTGTCCAAATTATAAAAATCTAAGAGAAAATGATTGTTTTTTACAATTATCGTAGTTCATTATCCAAGATAAAAATGATTTGTGAATGCAGGGTAGCAAACGAGAGAATACTGTCCAATATGTGGGAACCTGGCGAGAAACTGTTAGGAGGGCAGATAGCGAGAACAAAATAAATGGTTTATTCTATTACTTAAATGGAATGTTAAGAATGAGATCAATTATGCTGAATGAATGATTTGATTTGAATGTCCTAATATTTTTTGTGTGTTTTTTTCTTTTTTGTATCTTTTCTGTTATCCTTTTTAGATGATTGAGTTTTTGAACATTTTTTAATTTGATTCCTGTTAAGTTAATTTTTTTTTTCTTTTTTCTTTTCTGTTGTAATCTTTTTCTGTAAATCCTCTAGCCTAGATATAAATTTTTATCTGCACATTGCTCAGAATTTAAATTTTTTTGCATGTATTCGCGTTTCATGTCCGCTAGAATCCAAAAGTGACTTTAGAATTTTTCATTTCTGTTCATAGACTATAAATTTTAATAATATTTAATCAATAACCGCAGAAATTAATTTTTAAAAATTTGATATAAGCATGTTGTCATTTAGCAGCGCAAAGAATACAATAAAAAAGATGTTTTTAATATTTATATTTTTATTTTTATTTTTCTAATATTTACAATATTTCAATTAATCATATAGTTTTTTATATATGTTTATTTATGCACAAAAAATTAATTGACATAATTATTAATTTAATAAAGAAAAAATTTAATTTAATAAAATTAATTTAATAAAAAAAAAAATTTAATTTAATAAAATTAATTTAATAAAAAAAAAAATTTAATTTAATAAAATTAATTTAATAAAAAAAAAAATTTAATTTAATAAAAAAAAAATTTAATTTAATAAAAAAAAAATTTAATTTAATAAAAATAAATTTAATAAAATAAAATAATTTAATAAAATATTAAAATAATAAAAATTAATGAATTTGTAAAAAAAATATATAATACTTAAAAAAAAATGTGCCTTTGCGAGTTTCGAACTGAGGGTGCAAAGTCATAAGATGACGCCCTAGCTGACTAAACCAGAAACCATTCTTGTTTGCAAGTCTCCTATTAGGATTTATATAGAAGTCAAATTATATCGCCAGCAGTGCCTCTATGATCTAGCATTTTAACTAAACTATTTTTAGTTAAATTCTACCCCTGGACACACCTTACCAATTAGCGGTTTAATAAAAGAAGTCTGACATGCCCTGAGACCTACTGAATATGCATAAAAAATTTCATAAGAATCGGTCCAGCCGTTTCGGAGGAGTATCATTTCAAAGTTTTGTGACACGAGAATTTTATATATAAGATAATTTCAAAGAACATAAATTAAAAAAAAAATAGTCATAAAACATACAGCCCTTAAACGTACGTTGGAAGACAGAAAAGTAAAAGGCCTCATTTAAATTTCCTAATTTAAATTAAGAAAAAACTAATAAACATTCTGAAACAATTTCAAATAATTTAAAAATACATATTAATGCACTGAAAGACAGATATGGATACAAGATAAATATTTTTAACTTTATTTATAATATTTTCTATATAAGGAAACGCCGGCTGACGTAGTTGCTGACGTCATTTAGATTTAAATTAAGAAAAAACTAACAAAGATGATTTTTCCCAAGGCTGAAACCAATATAGATCGATTTTTATCTTTCCTATGGTGTGAATTCCAAAAAAAATTCTTCGATCGGTTTAATATTTCAAAAACACAAATATATATAAGTATACAATTTTTGCTAGTGTATAATAAGATAAGATATATTTAACATTACAGTAATCAAGTGTCCCGCAAAAAGTTTAGGATATCAATAAAATGATATTGTACTATTACAGTGTTTTTCAACCGGGGTGCCGCGGCACCTTGGGGTGACTCAACGCCACGCTTAGGGTGCCGCGAGATCCAGCAATAGACACCACAAAATATTTCTACATGGATAATAGTGTCAATATAGTAATCATTAGATATTTTGTTTGATATAAGGTTCGATGTTATGTATGCGCACGTAAGTCGAGTTCGCCCGAATTTAGAGTGGGAGAGTTAGACGAGTGATTCTTGATTCACAGTTGCACAGTACTATGCCAATCAACGAAGAATGATATGCACACTTGTCTTCTATATACAGTGATGCCTCGCATATTTCAAATGAGAAATGAGATGAAATTATTTTTTGATACGGAAGAAAAAGAAGAATTTAGTTGTTTGCTTGCTAGTAGTGATTGGTGCAGCAAATTAGCTTATTTAGTAGATGTATTTGAAATATTAAATACGGTCAATACCAGTATGCAAGGCAAAGAAGAAAATATTCTGACCTCAACTGACAAAATAAAGAGCTTGCAAGATAAATTAAATTTATGGCTAAGAGAAGTAAAAAAAGGAAATGTGGGCATGTTTAAACATTTTTCTTCAATGGTAAATTTAAAAATAATGCCTCTTATTTCTGAACATCTACAAATGTTACTCAATAATATAAGTTACTACTTTCCTTCTTTACGTGTTGAGGATTACGATTGGATAAGAAATCCGTTCATTGTGGATGTTAATGAAGTAAAGATAAATGTTGAAGAGCAAGAAGCATTAATTGATTTAAAGAATGATGGCAATTTAAAAATGAAATATAAAGAATTGACTATTGATGAATTTTGGTTACACATAAAGCCTGAATACCCTCAATTAGCTAAAAGAGCTCTCACAATATTATTGCAATTCTTATTTGTGTGTATTTGGATTTTCGGCTCTTACGTCGATCAAAAATAATAAAAGAGAACGTTTACAAACGATCGAAGAAGAAATGAGAGTGTGCCTCTCCAATATTCCGCCTAGAATTAAAAGAATTTGTACAGTACGACAAGCACAGTTCTCGCATTAATTAGTAATATTATTATTTACATAATATAATTATGTTAAGTTTTTATTAATATTTTTGTTTTAAAAAATATAATTTTTTTTTATTTCATGTTATTTTTCGTTTTCATATCTTTTTGTAATATGATATATATTTCATAATAAAACTACATTTAAAAAATAAATTGACTGCCATTATTTTTTATTTTACATTTAAGGGTGCCGCGATTTTTTAATTTCCCGTCAGGGGTGCCATTCAATGAAAAAGGTTGAAAAACACTGTACTACAGAGGTTCTTAAACTGTGGTCCGCGGACCCCTGGGGGTCCGCGAAGCCTTTACTGGGGGTCCGCAAAGCCATCGTACAGGTGCACGAGAAAATGATGAGTCAGTTAAAACTTTAATTAATATAAAAGAAGCGATGGCATGGCTTTGTGAGGAAACAGAGATCAAATACCCAAATTCAATGAAATGTGCAAGAAAACTATTGCTACCGTTTCCATCTTCATATTTAGCTGAATTTTCTTTCTCCAATATTATAATTTCTAATAGAATGTGTTCTACTATATGCAAAAAAATCGTTATTCACCAATCACTGTTAGAAATATCCATCATATATCCTTGTTCTTATGAGATCGTAAGCCAGAAATTAACTAATAAAATGACGTAAAGTACCTAAAGTTGGGATGGGGTGCGTCAAAAATTTTTTTTTCAAGTGGGGGTCCGCGGAGTACAAAGGTTTAAGAACCTCTGCTGTACTATTATATTTGGCGGGTCTCATTAATCTTTTCGGTGGGCCGGGTTGCTCGTCCTTCTAAGCCAGGGGCCACTAAACTTTTTTGATCATCGACTCCTATATAATTTTTCGAAATCTCCATCGACCCCATAAAGGTACTTTTCTGATAATTAAAATAAAACTATCTATGAGCCTTAATATTTAACAATTCAGAAACAATAACTATAAAGTAACTACAGATTTTTTACTTCTTTTCAATCGAATAAATAAATATATATACATTTATTATTTTATTTTCTATAAAGAAAATGATATTAAATCTATTATAAAATAAGCTGTAGTGTCTCCACTCGACTATCTCGCAATTTGAATTGGATTAAATAACATATATTAAATTTAAATTAAATTTAATTAATTATAAATTATAAATTACAATTAATAAATAATATTTATTAAACCAGCGCATGTTTGGCGCGTAATTGGCAGTCAACGTGTTAAAAATTAATTCCGGTACTTTCAGCGATTCAATCAAGCTGAAATTCTATATATAGCAGTTTTATACAATCTTTAATCATATGAAAAATTATCCAACATAGATCTTTATTTTTATGGTCAGGTAAGAAGAAAATAAATCAAAACGTTGTAAGTAATGACCCTCTTCCGCTTGAGCTACATTTCTCAAAAGTTGATAGAAAACTACGAATTTTGAATAATGTCCGTATACCAAATTTCATAATTCTAACTCATACCGTTTTTGCGTAATCTTGTCTACACACACACACACACACACGTGTGAAATGATTCAGGAACCTTTATAACGTATAAAAACATCAAAAACTCGACATCGACAATTTTAGTGATCGCAATACTATCTCTGGCAAGATGGTAAAAATTTAAAATTTTACATACGCACTTAGGTATGTATGATGTGCGTATTAAAAACTTTTTTTCCTTCGAGTCTCAATCCACCACTATTCGACCCCTTGGGTCAGATCGACCTCTACTGTTGTTAAATAGACCCCTTTGGCGATCCCTATTCTAAGTTCTCCCTCCATTCTATTCTTTTCTATTTTAATCTAATTTCTTTTCTTATTTCTACACAAATAATTTGACATTTTCTTAACGCGTTATATTAATATCAATTCTCTGCAATATCTTTGTTTGTTTGATTTTTATTTTTTCTAGAAAATTGAAATAATCCTTTTATTTAATCTCCAATAAGGGGAATAAAAAAATAAGCTGGAGTGTCTCCACTCGACTATCTCGCAATTTGAATTGGATTAAATAACATAATATATTATATTTAAATTAAATTTAATTAATTATAAATTATAAATAATAAATATTAAACCAGCGCATGTTTGGCTTTTTATTGATGGCACCATGGCACGTGTTGGCGCGTGAGATTTGCAGTGTTAAAAAATTAATTCTGGTACTTTCAGCGATTCAATCAAGCTGAAATTCTATATATAGCAGTTTTATACTATTATTAATCATGTGAAAAATTATCAAACATATATCTTTATTTTTACGGTCACTTTAGAGGAAAAAAAATCAAAACGTTGTACGTAATGACCCTCTTCCGGTTGAGCTACATTTCTCAAAAGTTGATAGAAAACTATGAATTTTGAATAATGTCCATGTACCAAATTGCATCATTCTAGCTCAAACCGTTTTTGCGTAATCTTGTCTACATACATACACACACACACATACACACACACACAGACATTTTTCTCAACCTTAGTGAAAATGATTCAGGAACCTTCAAAACGTATAAAAACATCAAAATCTCAACATCGAAAATTTTCGTGATCGCAATACTATCTCTGGCGAGATAGTAATAAAGACATAAAGATTCGGTAAATAATATTTAATTTAACCATATTTATTGATATTTAAATAAAACAAAACTTGTTATCTATTTATTTTTTTAGTTATTTATAATCACCAAAAAAAAAAAAAAATTATAAAGATTTGGATGATATGACCTGTGTATTTTATTTGGGGGGGATGGTGGGGGTGAGGGAAAAGTGGAGGTAAAACGTTGGGCGTATTGACATATCTCGCCCAGAGTTCGTTCTCTCTTCTCTAGCAGTATTTTATTCATCATTCCAAGGGAGTGAGTGAGTGAGAGAACGAGAGAGAGAGAGAGAGAGAGAGAGAGAGAGAGAGAAAGAGAGAGAGTTGGAGGGATGCAGCCGGGACTCTGTAGAGGCGTCGTTGGGGCGGGGCTGCGAGGCGCCTGTCTGCGCCACCCACGGTGTCCTCGGCCAGCACCCCCCATTCCAGACAACCACCCAATCTATCCTACGTGTGGGGGGTTGCCATGGCAACAGGCCAGGGCCTCCAACCACCCCAACATTCGACCCAATCACAAGCCTCATCTAGATAGTCACGTTCCAAAACAAAATAGACCTCCTCTCTATACACATTCAATACACATTAAAATACTTTTTTTTATACCTTCAAGAATTTCTAATATTAAAATTATATAATAAATAAATTGTGCATAATTATAAATAAATAATCATTATTTAATTTAATAGTTAATAAAATAATAGGCATTTAAAAATCAGAAGAAATTTCATTATAAATAGAAACAAAATAATCAACAACCAAAAATAATTTCTAATATTATATGAAATATATATATATATATATAATATATTTATGATATTAATTATTAATTAAATCTTTTTTATATCCTATTAAATAAAACCAGATTATTATTATATATTCCAGTTTTATTTTCTTATCTATATAAAATATATATTAAATTTTGAATTATTTATTAACAACTTTATTTTCATCTAAAATTAAAATTAAATAATTTATTAAATATAAAAAATAATTTCTATATAAGTAATTTGTATTCTAATACTTTGGACTATTACCTTCATCATTCGATAGGATATTTTCTTTTGCCAATTTACTAATTTACTTAATTTGGATAAAATATAATATACTTATATGTATGTATTATATAAATAGAAAAAATTATATCTTTTCATAATGAAAATTTTTAGATCTATAGTTTCAATCAAATAGACTAAATAATCTTTGAATGATCATTAAAATCTATCTGTTTTAATATAATTTATAATAAACGATCTTAATTATTATATATATCTTTCATTTATCTATAAAACAAATACTATATATATAATTATTTTTAATATAATATCTTAATAATTTTATATATAGAGACTATCTATTAACTACCGCTCTCTATCTTTTAAAATACAAACTAAAACTAGATGATAATTTAACAGGTATAGTGATAAATATTAAATATTAAATATTAATATATATATATATATATATAATAAAATTTTTATTTTTGAAAGTATTATAAGTTCATTTTCTAGAAATGATCATAAGACTTTCATAAGAAATGGTTTTCCATTTTCTATTATCGTTATTATAATTAAAATTATTATAATTTTAAATTGTTCTAAAATATTAAATATTAATTAGTAATAAATAAGAAATTTAAAGAAACCTAACATATGTTATCTGTTTTTTTTTGTTTAATATTGCAATTTTTTATTTTTATTATAATATTGTATAAAAATGTTATATAATAATGTATAATGATTTTAATGTATATTACATATTTCAATTCTTACGATTATTAATGTACAACCAAAAAGGCTATAAATAAATAAATAAAAAAATAATCTACATCCTATTCAATTTTATTGTAAAAAATGAATTTATGTCACCTTCAAAATAAAGATCCAAATGTTAATTCCGCCTTTGATTAACTTCCATTAATTCAATTAATTAATATAAAAGAATTATAAATATACATTTTTCTTTGGACATAAAATTACATTTTATCTTATCAGATAGATTATATAATGTCTAAACTTCAATTTTTTATCAAGTTCTAAAACTCTACTTGAATAAAACAAATTTAATCCAAAATCCATTTAATTAATTCCTAATTCAATACACACATATATATTTATTAATATATAGATTTTATACATCAATTTAATTCATATACCTGCAATTGTTTAATCTTCTAATAATTTTGTTATTGGGATAAATATAATGGCACACTTAAATAGGTGATTTGCACATTGATAAATAAACATTTAAAAAAAATGATTTGAACATTAAATTTGAGTACTTGCATACTAACCAGCTGCACATCAAATTAGGTCAAAATAAACATTAAATTAGATTGTTTGCACATTAAATTACGTTAATAATAAAAATATTCATTTGCACATTAAAACATTGCCATTAACTATTAAAATAATGTTTTTAAACATTCTATAAATTTACTGGTTATTAAAATAAGAGTTCATTAATTTATATCTGAGAGGAAGGACAATATTGATGAACATTGACAATATTTTAAAATGGAAAATGTGTAGGATCCAGCTTATATTTTGTTTAATTTTATTCATATAGGAGAGGTTGAGAAAGGTGGGTGTTATTGTATATTCTTATTCATTTATATGGAAGTATTTAAAAATAATACTGATATTATATTTTTTAACAAATTTTATTATAATAAATATATAATATATATATGACATACACTATTATAGATATAAGAACATTTTTATTTATAATCGAAACACACTTCCAAAATTGAATTTTTCATATTCCTCATATGACTCCCACTTTTCATTTAATGAATTATATTGCGAGATTAATTCAGAAGTTACTTTTTGAAAATATCATTGTGAGGATCATACAAAATATTTATTAGATTTTTTTAATAGTTTTATTTGATAATGCCCAGTGAAATGCATCTGCCAATAATTTTAATTTTATAGCTGGTTTTAATGCAAACATTTATAATATTGGCACAACTAGGATTTCTTTCTTCGGTCCATTTCAAAAGAAGATTATTGAAAGCATTTCGAAATTGTCCAATGGGTAATCTTTCTCATAGTGTATGCTCCCGTTTAATAACTGAATTCGTAGCTTCTAAGCCGTTATTTGTGCTTGGATATCCATTTGTAGCACCTTCAAACCAGTATTTATTTTGCTGAAGGAATTCCGAATAAAAGTAATTTACAAATTTATTAATTTTGTCATCATTCTTCTTTTGCCACTTTTCTAGAAATAATTTTGAAGCTTTATCGAATACTTTTTCTGTGTAACATTCTTGTAATCGATGAATGTCCTTTTTTAATTAGCTTGCAAAATTTGAGCCTCTTACTTTTACTATCTCGTAAGAGATAGTATTGCGATCATGAAAATTTTCGATGTTGAGATTTTGATGTTTTTATACGTTTTGAAGGTTCCTGAATCATTTTCACTAAGGTTGAGAAAAATGTCTGTATGTATGTGTGTATGTATATAACCGAGATTACGCAAAAACGGTTTGAGCTAGAATGATGAAATTTGGTACATGAGCATTATTCAAAATTCGTAGTTTTTTATCAACTTTTGAGAAATGTAGCTCAACCGGAAAAGGGTCATTACTTACAACGTTTTGATTTTTTTTCCTCTAAAGTGGCCGTAAAAATAAAGATATATGTTTGATAATTTTTCACATGATTAATAATTGTATAAAACTGCTATATATATATATAATTTCAGCTTGATTGATTCGCTGAAATTACCAGAATTACTTTTTTAACACTTCTAATGTCACGCGCCAACACGTGACGTGGTGCCATTAACAAATAGCCAAACATGCGCTGGTTTAATATTTATTATTTATAATTTATAATTAATTAAATTTAATTTAAATATAACATATTATGTTATTTAATCCAATTCAAATTTGCGAGATAGTCGAGTGGAGACACTCCAGCTTATTTTCACATAGTTTTAGTGTTTTAATTTTATTTTATTTTTCTTAAATAGAATTGTATTGTTCCTAAAATTGTTTAGTGCTCAAAGATTTTTTTAATCTTTCTAAGCTTATATTTTAATGTGCAACCAAAAATGAAAAATGGCACCCTTTGTTATTTATTTTGTCAGAATTTTAAAATCTCTTTAAATAATTCTTTTTTCGTTTTATTCTACAAACTAGATATTATAATAATAATAAAATAAATTTCAATAAATAATTATAAAATTATTGAGATTATGATTTATATTTATATATATATATATATGTATGCTAATAATGGAGGTCTATTATATATTTGTAGTGAGTATTTCACTTTCGCATGGTGTAAGTTTACAGAGTGGTTGTATATTATATATATATATATGCGTGTGTGTGTCTGTTGTAGGTGGGTGAGGGTGAAATGGGAGGAGGTTGGGTTGAGAGTTGCACAAGCAGCTAGAGTTGTTGAATGGGGTGGAGTAGGGGGTTTTGATATATGGCGGAGTGAGTGGGCTGAACTAGAAGAGAGAGAGAGAGACACCAAAATGGATGTTCTACCAACAAAGGCTGGAGCAAATTATAGCACCGTAATGGAGTCACTCGACTCCATGTATATACACAAACAACCCCAACATTCATTCCCTCTACTCACCATCCCCCCCATACCCACCAACCTATCCTCATCCAATCCATCCACCCAACATTTCATATAGAATCAAGGATTTTTCAATTGATTTTTTTTTAATTAATATAGTAGAGAGGAGACTAAAGTATCTATATACAAAATATACTTTTCCATTATTCGCTTAAACCTTAAATACATTTTTTTTTAATTTTCTTTAAAATACTTATTTTTTATCCAACTTATACTTAAAAATAAGTTTTTATGTTTTACTAATAATATTTTATTCTTAAATGTTTTTTTTTATATTTAAAAAAAATATTATCTATTAAAAAAAGCATTGTAGTTATTGAATATCCTTTTCAAACAGAATGTGACCTAAATGATTAGAGGTTTTGTATGATCCTCCCAACCTTTTCTTGTTCGAGAACCACCACTTCTTATTTCGAGTGGCTTCCAAATTTTAATCACTTATACTGGGTGGTTCTCGATGCAAGATATCCCAGCCAGTGAAAATTTACCTTACTTGGTCCGGGACTTGAACCCGGGTCCACATGCTTGATAGTCAAATATGCTGCACATTTCAGTTTCAGTTTAAAATATATATCTTTCTAATGATGGTAAACATATTTTTTACTATCTCGCCAGAGATAGTATTGCGATCACGAAAATTTTCGATGTCGAGATTTTTATGTTTTTATACGTTTTGAAGGTCCCTGAGTCATTTTCACTAAGGTTGAGAAAAATGTCTCTCTATGTGTGTATGTAGACAAGATTATGCAAAAACAGTTTGAGCTAGAATCATGAAATTTTTTACACGGGCATTATTCAAAATTTGCAGTTTTCTATCAACTTTTGAGAAATGTAGCTCATTCGGAAAAGGGTCATTACCTACAACGTTTTGATTTTTTTTCTTCTAAACTGACCGTAAAAATTAAGATATAGGTTTGATAGTTTTTCAGATGATTAAAAATTGTATAAAACTACTATATATAGAATTTCAGCTTGATTGATTTGCTGAAAGTACCTTAATTAATTTTTTAACGTTGTCTGGCAATCACGAACCAGCACGTGACGAGCCAAACACGCGCTTGTTTAATAAATATTATTTATTAATTTTAATTTATAATTTAATTAATTAAATTTAATTTAAATATAATATATGTTATTTAATCCAATTCAAATTGCGAGATAGTCGAGTGGAGACACTCCAGATTTTTTTTCCTCATAACATATATTATAAAAAGGGCTTACAATATAACTTTTTACAGCTAATTGATGTATCAAAGGCGGTAATTATATTTACATTAACATTTTTTTATTTTTATAAAATGTATTAATTCACTTAAACTCTATTAATAAAAACGTTCTACCCATCAGACTATAGTGGAGCTTAAATATTATCTATAAAAAGGAATTTATATACAAGTCTATATATATACTAGTATAAGAAAATAATGGAATAAGTGCTTGGTATAAAATCTCCACAAAGTAAAATATTGAATTAAAATGTGGCATTTAAAATTTTTTTTAAGTAAATCAAAACATTACATCTCCTTTTCTGTTTATCATTTTTTGATTTTAACTTTTTTTGTTGAATAATTTTTTCTTCTAATATATTATTCATAAGCATAATTCTATAATAAGGTCGAAAACATTTGGCTAAATCTTTGTTGGGTAAATAGCTTTAACTATTACAGTAGCCACATACAAAATTATTCGAAAATTTTTTTGTTCTTACATTATATTTATCTAACTTCAGCTTGCCATAACTTTAGAGCAGGGTGCCCCAATAATTTTGCAGAACGACAATGGCAGAGAATTACTTTAATTATTTATTAAATTATTTTGTTTATATCTTTTATTTTTATAATATTCGTTTCCTTATTAAATTGTTATTAAAAGAATAAAAGTTTATTAAAAGATTTTTTGCAAATAAATAGTTAATATTTGGGTATTTTTTTCTGTTCATATGTCATCGGCCCAATAAATATCCGACATTTTCCTAGTTAAATTGAAATGAAATAATAGTTGAAGCTATTTGCCTAGGCAAATGCTATTTTCCTAAAATTGTCATTTGCCTAAGACATATATATTTTTATTTTATATTTCTAAACCTATTTATTAAAAATACATTTTTTTTAACGAAAATAATTTCCCTATATCGAAACCGAATTGAACAAACCCCGAAAATTAGTGAATAAGTGAATAATTAGTGAATTAGTCAATAAAACATTACTTTATCGCTACACATTTCGACGTCCATGACCAGCTAATCTGTCAAACTTAAAAAACTATTTATTTCGTAAACTATTTAAGAGACCAAGAAATGTTGCATAAGGAAAGTTTCTTTGGAATTAAAAAAGGAATCCACTGGTAAAGTTTTAAACAAATCCATGTCATAATAACTCGATTGATTAATTACTAAAAAAAAATATTATTTATGTCAACTCTATATTTGAAAATAAATAAATACATTACGTTCACGTTGTCATCTTTTGGTGATAAATTTTAAATTTATAAAATTTTATATAGGCATATCGTATTTTAAATACCCATCAAAGACCAATTAAGAAAATTAGTGATTTTTTGAAAAATCAAACTCGATTTTTCAAATTCACTAATTACTCGTTTTTAATTATATGTATATATTCATTATTATATATGATTAATTTAATGTGTATGTGTGTGTGTGAATATCTTTTTATTTTATATTTATATTTTATTTAGCGATGGTGTTATTTAGGTATTTAGTAATTAAATTTATCAAATAAAATTAATTATTAATTAATTATTATAATCGCCTCATAATTATATAAATCTAAAAAGACTTAAAAAAAAATTAAATTTTATTTGATGAATTTAATCACATAATTTATAAAAAAAATATTAAATAAAATCAATAAAAATTGTCATTAATTACACACAAAAACAGACTATATATGTATATATTTTCTCTCTCTTACTCATTTCCTATACACGTATCTGCAATATATTATAAACTTTTATAAATAAATGTAACTATGATACCGATAATGTATATTTGGAATATAAATCTACCTTTACATATCTGAAGTAATGCACTGCAATATAATTTAAGTTATAGTTTGATCAGCAGAGGGCTCCACTATTTTTCAGTTCGGATTGGATATAGAAAAATTAAAAATTTATTAATTAAATAATATTCAAACCGAACCGAAAAAAAACTGAAAATTAGTGAATAAGTGAATAATTAGTGAATTAGTCAATAAAATGGCTGCACATTTCGACGTTCATAATCTAATCTGTTAAAATTAATAAATCTTTATTTATCTCGTAAACTAGAAGAGACCGAGAAATATTGCATAAGGAAAGTTTCTTTGGAATTAAAAAAGGAATCCACTGGTAAAGTTTTAAACAAATCTATGACATTACAACTAATCTGAAAAATTAACTAAATAATATACAATGGGCTAGATATTTATTTATATTTTCTTTTTACATTTCGACTTGATTTTTGTTATTTGTACACACTAAGTATTTTATTTTTATTATTTACTCCATTTTTTCATTTAAGATAAAAATACAAGAGAAAAGTTTTTAATGAAATTGATTGAATCTGTCAATTTTTCATAATGTTTATGGATTTCATAAAGGTTTTATTTATAAATTCCTGACACACAGACAAATAATATAAATATATATATATATATATATATATATATATATATATATATATATATATATATTTATGTAAAATCGTTAATTTCTCTTATATACTCCCCCTTTATTCTTTTGTCCTTTTGCATATATTTATTATTTTTTTTCTTTCCTAATTGAGATATGGCCATTGAAATTGGAGACTTAATAAGAGCCGAAATCAGCACCCTCCCACCCTCACTCAAGTACCATACTTGAATCCATCATAATCCATTCCAACTTCAGTTCAGAAATTTCAAAAGAAATGAATGCAATTGAAAGAAATAAAAAAAAAGAAGTTTTTTTCTCTCTTTTTATTCACCTTCCCCTTCCTTCACCCTTTTGGAATTGATTCGGCATGCGTCAAAAGATCTACTCCTGTTGTTGTTTTGTTGATGTTGTTGCTGATGTTGTTCTTAAGTCCAGGAAGTCACCGCTTGTGACCCCCTGGTCGGTATGTCTGTATGCTGTCACATACACACAATGCTTATTATTTCGATTCAATCAGAGATAAGTAGCTTGAGTGGCCCCTCCTCCTCCTCTCTCTCTCTCTCTTTTTGAAATTATTCTTTCCTCCTTTACAATTGCATTTGAACAAGTCTTTTGAAATCGGACGTATTACAAGCCGATCTATTACAATTCACACCAACACTACAACCAAGTTCGGCTATTACGATTTAAACCTTTCGTTATACTCCTTCTTAATAGATAACATCATCAAATAGAAACGAAAAAAAAGGGTTTCTGTAAATCAGATTATTTTGTCTTGATATTCCAATTCAATAGAATAAAGATATTATAACGGTTTTTGAATTATTAAAAAAAAACAATTCAAGTTCTCCGCCAAATGAGACCATTTCATATTAATTTATTAACTGATAATTGAGCCGCAATTCCAAATGAAGTAACTTTAAGGCAGCGGTTTCCAACCTGTGGGGCGCGCCCTCCTTGGGGGGCGCGAGGCTGTTGCAAGCCGGACGCGAAGGTATTAGAACCAATTAGAAGGCAATTCAAATGTCCACAAACTTATAAAAGTTTTCGATTTTTTTTCAATTTTTTTTAGTATGGTTCTAAAAAAAAAAAGTCAGATAATTTTGCAATGCTCTGAACCATGGCCCACCCCTGTTATATTATTTCAGAAATGTGCCCGACTATTGAAAAAGGAAATTAGATTATTACAAAAATTAAGAGGGCGCAAGAATTTTCTTTAGAAAAAGGGGGTCGACGGTACAGAAAGGTTGGAACCACTGCTCTAAGGAATACATAGCATTGATGCACCATTGATGCAAGCTCACAATGAAATACTGAATCAAAAATTTACAATTTTGTTTTTACCTCCGTCACAGTACAATTATATTTTCAAATTTAAATAAATTAACCATTTATTAATTCAACCAATTATTTTTTCTTCCAATACTGTCCACCGACAATACCACATGCTACATGTTGCTTAAAGTTGTCTCTCAGTGGAATTGCGCCTTTAAACACACCCACTATACTCACGGAGTAATGAATAGTATTTTGTGTGAAAAGAACACTTCACTATTATATTTCAACCAATATTTTAAAACCTTTAATTTTTTTTTATTTTCTTATTTATTATTTAATTTAATCATTAAATTAATTATATATTATATTGCAGATATATAAAAGGCGCCACAGGATGAGAGGTTAACGCTTCAAACCTAGACGGGGGCTCAGCCCCCTGTACGCCCGAGTGTAGTATTTGGTTGAAACTCTGTATGTAAAAGGTTTTCATCCATTTTGTTTCAATCAGTATATTACATAAAACATTCATTTGTTTTTGTGTTCTTACTTAAAATATATTTTAATTTAATCAGTAAATTAATTATATATTATTATTATAAATCTATCTATGTTATATCTATCTATCTGCCTCTGGGCTCTGGCTCTACGTTACTCGAAAGTTCTTGGCCGCATCAACCACATTTCTCCAAGTGTCCCTATCCTGAGCTATAACTATCTAACTCCTACCCTGTTCCATCTCTCTCACGTCCCTTCCTACATTGTCCATCCACAGCATCCTTGACTTCCAAGCTGACGTTTTCCAATCGATCTCCCCACCAATATTTTTCGTCATTCTTTCCTCTCCCATTCTAGCCACGTGCCCTGCCTATCGTCATGCTTCTCGATTTTATAACCCTTACTATATCTGAAGATGCATAGATGTCAAGCAATTCTTCGTTATGCAGTCTCCGCCATTCCCCGGTGACCTCATCTTACTCTGAATCTATTCTCATCTCCCAAGGCCTCAGACCCATTTAATTCAACCGGAAAAATAATTGTTTTATATATTTTAATTTGGATCCCCTTTGTTAATAATTTTGACGAAATAAGCCCCTTGCATGATAACAGGCGTTACCAGATTGCAACCTAGATTTAAATTCTTCTCTAATTTTATTATCCTCCGTGAGAGAGAGATTACATTAAATTCATCAAATAAAAATCAAATTCTACATTTTGTATATTAAGATTTTGTATGTTAATACTGTTCCTCTTTGTTACTAAATATTTTGTCTTATCACTATTAATTTCAAAACCCAACTCTTTTCCTGCCTTCAATAATTTCTCTAGGCTACTTTAAATGTTATTAAATTATTTAAAAAAAACAAAAAGTAACCAATATATATATAGTATCAAATTATATTTTCTTTGTTTTTATTTTTAGTTTAATTACTCAATCATTAATTACTACTATATTTTAAGTGAAAAATTTCCGACAATGAATATAAAATTAATACTTTGTAAACTACCACTTCCGGTTTCCGGATATACACCAAAAGTTGATGAATTCATGCTACTGATGCATTAAGTGAATATACCAAATTTTATCAAAATTCGTTGAGCTGTTCAAGCTATACACGACTATACGGATAAACAATGGACAGTCGGACAGACGGACAGACATGTTAAAAATACTTTTTTCTGTTAACAAAATGCATGTTTGCATGGAGATATGTAAGTCTCCACTTGTGAAATTTGGTATGAAAACAATACCTTCCCTTCCTATCGTCGGTCGGTAAAAATTTACCTGAATATCCAATTATGAGATTAAATTTTCTTAATTAAAAATATTTAATCATATAATCTTAAAAATTAATAGATAATTAATAATAATGTGAATGTTTTCAGTGGATTAACTAAGTTTAAAAGGACAATATGATCAATTGAGATATTGTAAATAAATACAATATATATATATATGAAAAAAAGTTTTTAGAATTTAAAATTTTTTGCATATCTTCGCATTTCATCACCTCTAGAATCCAAAAGTGATTTTAGAATTCTTCATGTCACGAGATTCTCTGAATAAACAACATGGAGTATTATATAAATTTTTAAAAATTAATTTATTCGGTTATTGATTAAATATTGAAAAAAATAATAGTAGGTATATGTTCAAATAGAGGAATATAAGAATATTGTAATTTAATTTCATAATAATCGTTATGAGTCTATAACGTCACAATATTTCAGACAGACAGACTGACAAATAGAAATTGAAATTTCTAACATCACTTTTGAATTTTAGATATCATGAAACATGAAAATATGCAAAAAATATTAAATTCTGAGTAATGTGCAGACAAAATCATTTTATTATATATATATAAAGGTTTTTTTTAAATATATTTCTATTATATAATATTTTTCTTAACTAACAATAAGTATAGAACACAATATTACACAATTCTATAAAAGATAATAAATATAAATAAATAAATTCTATAAATTTATAATATAAAGTTATTAACTTATATCTACAGATATATTTTTTATTTATTAATATTATATTAAATAAAGAGAGATGAGAGAGTTATACCTGATTATTTTACTCATGAATACATTTTCTAAATTTACTCACTGATATGAATATTTAGTTCAAACATTCAACTGGTTTTCATTAAGCTAGAAATCAGAAATCGTAAATATTTCTATATGTAAATAATAATAATAATAATAATACCATAAATATATATATAGATTTTTAATGGGGCAAAAATTACGCTTACCTTTCTCCTAGTGCCAAATTGTTTAGAACTAGAATTTAATTTTCTTATTCAAAATTGTCTATTCAAATTAGTCTATTTTCTTTTATATTATATATTAATGATAAGAATATTTTTTTTATCAGCTTATTTATGTACGATGTTTGTTCGAAAGAAAAGGTGAATTTTGAATTATAAAATTGAAAAGTATTTATTTATTCATCAATATCCATTTTGTCTCCTTCAAAGTAATTCCCCTCAGATATAATTCACTTATGCCAGCGCTTCTTCCAATTGTCGAAGCACTTCTAAAATGCGCTTTTCAGTATGGCCATCAGATCGTTCTTCGATTCCGACTTTATCTCATCAATTGTGATATAACATTTTCCTTTCACTGGTCTCTTTAGTTTTGGAAATAAGAAAAAGTCACAAGGAACCAAATCTGGTGAATACGGTGGTTGATGCATGATTGTTTTTGGCCAAAAAATCACGAACAAGCAATGATGTGTGTGCATACATTATTCATGATATGTTCATACAATTCCGAGCGTTTGAGCAGTGTTGCTTCGTAAAGTTGCATAACTTCCTTGTAGTATTCCTTATTAATAGTACAACATGTTGGCAAGAACTCATGATGCGCCACGCCATTATAATTGAAGAAAACATTGAACAAAACCTTCAAATTTGATCGAACTTGGCGTGCTTTTCTCGGTCCCTTGTACCACTTTTAAGCATTTTTTTTGAGACAAAGTAGACAAGCCGAATGCTACAGTCAACATTTTAAGTGTGTTGGAGAACTTTATTGCATTTTTAACGCAAATAATACATATTCTTTGATCCATTTTTTTTAAATAAAAAAATCGAAGAACACACAAAAACTTGACTAAATTTTTCAGTTGTCAAAAACAATTTTCTAATCCAAAATGGCTGATAGTGTCAACATATGAGAAACATATCTGTACCAACATAACAAAAAAAACAAAACAAAATACAATAATCGAATGTACACAGTCCGCGAAAATTCAAAATTCACCTTTTCTTTTGAACAGACCTAGAATGTATTCTCTTAAAACATTTCTATTAGTTGGATCGAATTCAGGTAAATATTCCAGTGGTGGGCCATGTTAAGAGAAATTTTCATTAAAAAACACTATTATTCTGTAATAAAAGTGAGAATAACAACAAAACAAGTGCTAACACATATTGTACAACTATTTTTAATTATCACTACAACACAAACACATATTTTTATTAATTTTTTTCAAAACGTATTTTTTGTTCTATTAGTGGGCCATCTGAAAATCGGAAGTTTCAGTAGTGGGCCACTTTTTGATACAGTTATGGACCATCAACCTAAAATGGTTTTAAATAAATAAATAAATAAATGGAATAAAATACACTAAAGATTGGATTTATTAATATTTTTTATAATTTCTTATAATTTTTTATAATTTATTTTAATTATTCTTTATATTTACAGTTTGTTTCTTTATATTTACAATTCTTATCCATTTAAAAGCGCGGTTTTTAAACAAGAAAGAAGGTCGGTTAATGCAATCGAAAAGAGAAAGATAATGACATTAATATAATTTAAAAATATATTGGAAATTTTAGTAATATTAATTTAATATAATTATAATTATTCATATTAATATAATAATATATATATTTTATTAAATTTATTATTATCAGTAATAAGATGTTTAGATATAATAAATTGTTGTTGATTTAATTTCATAAAATAAAATTATAAATTTAATAATGTTTATAAAGTGGGAATTAACCTATTGACACAATTTATTATCAGTTTAAAATTTAGTTATCTAAAGGAAACTGATGAAAATATAATTTAAGTTGTAATGATTTAGTTTATTTTTACTATCTCGCCAGAGATAGTATTGCGATCACGAAAATTTTCGATGTTGAGATTTTGATGTTTTTATACGTTTTGAAGGTTCCTGAATCATTTTCACTAAGGTTGAGAAAAATGTCTGTGTGTGTGTGTGTGTGTGTATGTGTGTGTGTATGTTTGAGCTAGAATGATGCAATTTGGTACATGAGCATTATTCAAAATTCATAGTTTTCTATCAACTTTTGAGAAATGTAGCTCAACCGGAAGAGGGTCATTACCTACAACGTTTTGATTTTTTTTTCCTCTAAAGTGACCGTAAAAATAAAGATATATGTTTGATAATTTTTCACATGATTAATAATTGTATAAAACTGCTATATATAGAATTTCAGCTTGATTGAATTGCTGAAAGTACCAGAATTAATTTTTTAACACTGCAAATCTCACGCGCCAACACGTGCCATGGTGCCATCAATAAAAAGCCAAACATGCGCTGGTTTAATATTTATTATTTATAATTTATAATTAATTAAATTTAATTTAAATATAATATATTATGTTATTTAATCTAATTCAAATTGCGAGATAGTCGAGTGGAGACACTCCAGCTTATTTATCTCAGTATTTGGCCACGTGGTGCACTACTGAATAAAATTGTTCTAGACACTTAAAACAAAACAATTTAGCATACATCACATTTATTTTAATAAAAAAAAACGATTTTAGTAAAAAAAAAAATTTAATCGTATTTTTTAGTAATGGGCCACCCCGGTCCACTTCTGAAAAAAATGAGATATTTGTTTCAGTAAATGACTTATAATAAATTCAATATTTCAAACTGACAACTATTGAATTTAATTTTTGGATTGAAATTATTATTAAATAAAACATAATCTCTTGAAAATAAAGTGAAGCATATCCTTAACGTTTTGCATAAGAAATGAACCTTAAAATGCAAGAACGCTTGCCTCGTGTTTTAAAAAATTCATAATTATAATATAAATGCAGCGATTAGTCTCTGTTTCATTGTTAAGCAATCCGAAAAAGGCTCTTCTTGATATTTATCGATATCTCAAGTTTAATTTGAAATTAAAAAGCTTATTTTGATCAAAAATCTATCAAATGGTCCATTACTGGTACAGTGGTCCACGACTGGTACATTTACCTTATTTGTTATCTTCTAAACTGATTGTGAGTCAATCTTAATACTACAATCTATAAAAAAATTCTCATCTAAATATTTTTATTCTCTAAAAAATTCAATACTTTATAAAAATATTATTTTAACAGATTACAACTGGTATTTAATAGGTATTTATATAAATTCAATAAACATTTATACAAATTTCATTGATGATAATAGTAGAAAAAAAATAAACTACTTTTGAAAATAATGAATAGAAAAAAAAACGAAAGAATATAAATAAATATTGAGTTTGAAGAGAGAATAAGAGAGATGCCCTCCGAGATAAGATTTAAGAAAAGACATCAAATAATCGCCCGTTTCCTCTGATCTACTCGTTTTCGATTTTTGTGTATTTATTTTATTTCTTAATCTAGAAAATAAACCCTAGTTAATAGAAGAAAAAAAAGGTTCACAAATAGAAAAAAAGGGAGAAAACAAAAAAAGAAATAAAACGATGGTTTCGAGGGTATCTTTCTGGTGCAATATGTCTGTCTGTCTGTCTCTGTGTGCGTGTGTGTGTGTGTGTGTTGGATGAGAATTGAGAGAGAGAGAGAGAGTGAAGAAAGAGGCTGCTGTTTGTTGCTCTTTGAAAAGAAACGCAATCTAATATTGTTAAAAAGGATAATTTTCGATTTTTCTGGGTCTGTGAAATGCACTTGAGCGGGAGGAACCCCCCCCCCTCTCCCTTACAAATCTAACAAAAACAACTTACGTTTGCTTCTAAAACGGACAATGACGATCAAGCTCAATTGGCTGCATTAATAAAAAAAAACGAGACATTTTAACAATTGAAAGAATAGATTGGCCTAGTCGAGCAGAAAACCAGCAAAACTACTTGAAATTTAAACTTGGCCACGTAACAACAGAATTCAGGGAGAAGAAGAAAAAAGATAAGATATCTCTTTAAAAAAAAAGTAGGGATGATATGAATGCACTATCAACTATAGTTTAAAAAAATATATCATCTATTTAATTTAGCCCATAAAAATAAAAATAAGGAATAACTACTAATATGAAAAGATAAAATTTTAAAAGTGTTTTACGAAAGTATTTTAATTTATTATTTTTTTGTATTATATATCATGAAATATTTATAAATAGTTTTTTTTAATTCTATTATCACCATTAATATTAATTTTTATTAATTGACTTTGCCAGGACCGTTATTCTACCCTTATTTTTATTTTAAAGTGAACATATATTAAGAGTGAATGTTTTTAATATTTAGAAAAAATTATACATTATGAATATTTTATTTTTGGTAATTATTACCTAAGCGCGATTGATCGTCTCATTAATAGATATTTTCATTTATTATTAAATAAATGGTCTTAAACAGTATTCTTAATATAGAAATTTAATCAATCAATTTTCGATTTTTTATTTGTTCTGTAAATACAAAGGATTAAAAATAAATTACATGTATGATGTTAAGGAAGCGACACAGGGTGAGAGGTTAGCGTAGCTGCCTCACATTCGCATGGTCTCGGGTTGGTTCAAGTCCCCGGCCTAGCAAGGGAATTTATCTAGCTAATGTCTTTGTCAACTCGGCCCCCGAGATGGAAAATTGGGAAAGCTACTTGATAGCGCCTCCAATCAAGAAAATCAAGGTAAAGGTTGATAGGACCCGTTCTACTGATCATATGACACCTCATCATTTATATAACCGATTTGATAGGCGGTGTCCTTGCGTAGGACGTATAAAGTCAGAGGTTTATTTTTATATATAATGTTAAAATATATTCATATTTTGAATTAATAAATTTTAAATTAATTACAATAAATAAAAAAAAATTCTCAAATTTAAATTTTTGTTCTATTTGTTTTCCTTTTTTATGTAAATGTGGCAATCAGAAACCGCAAGAAAGTGTTCTCTCTGTGTTTATGCATAGTAAAAAGATCCTTTACAAAAACATTGAATATATAAAAAACAATCAGACCTTTCAGAGCAATGTTATAAATCATTTGTGGCTTCTGTTTAGGTCTGTTTGCGGCCATTGTATATTTTAATTAATAGGATTTAAAATCCTTCTGGGTTGTGAATGCTTACCTATATAGACTTCTTTTTGGGGAGGGGGGAATCTCAGCTTTTTCAGTTATATAATATAAATATATATATCTTATTTTATTATACTAGCAAAAATTGTGTATATATACCATATTTATATATATATATATATATATATATATATATATAGATTTGATGTATTAAACCACTCTAGGGATTTTTTTGAAATTCACACCATAATTGGTATAATTTTTTTTTTTTTTTTTAAATCATTGTGAAAATTGCACATACGAATAACTATTAAAAAAAATATTTTATTTTAATTATATTTAAATAGAAAAAGTAAAGATGATTTATTAGGTTAATCATAATTTATTAAATAAAAGTTTATTTATAGAACAAATCATTTATATGAATGTTTTTTTTTACTATCTCGAAAATTTTTGATGTTTTTATACGTTTTGAAGGTACCTGAATTATTTTCACTAAGGTTGAGAAAAAGGTCTGTGTGTGTTTGTATGTAGACAAGATTATGCATAAACGGTTAGAGCTAGAATCATGAAATTTGATATACGGGCATTATTCAAAATTTGTAGTTTTCTATCAACTTTTCAGAAATATAGCTCAACCGGAAGAGGGTCATTACTTACAACGTTTTGATTTTTTTTCCATCTAAAGTGACCGTAAAAATGAAGATATATTTTGATTAAAAATTGTATAAAACTGTACATAGACTATATATAAAATTTCAGCTTGGGTAATCGCTGAAAGTACCAGAATTAATTTTTTAACACTGCAAGTCTCACGCGCCAATACGTGACGTGGTGCCATCAACAAAAAGCCAAACATGCGCTGATTTAATAAACATTATCTATTAATTTTAATTTATAATTTATAATTAATTAAATTTAATTTAAATATAATATATGTTATTTAATCCATTTCAAATTGCGAGATAGTCGAGTGGAGACACTCCAGCTTATTTAATTTATGAAATTAATCAACTTGTGTCAATAAATACAAAAGTCAAAATATTATAATGATTCAAGGTGGATTGGAATACATTTTCACAATTAAATAAAAAATGTGTTGATCGATTTTAATATTTTTTCTATATACGACGGTAGGACATTAAGAAAGATCGGATAACCTTTGAATGGTTTAAATCCGTTAAGCCGCTTTCATGGAGTTCATGTCACCAAAATCGCTTTAAATCTTTTAAATATATTTATGTAAAATTTCACGCTCTTAATATATAAATTTGAATACCTTATCATTTATTCAAATTATATAGTTTTCAAAGACTATCCTGTAATATTTATTAATGCAGAGGTTCTTAAACCTTTGTACTCCGCGGACCCCCACTTGAAAAAAAAATTTTTGACGGACCCCATCCCAACTTTAGGTACTTTACGTCATTTTATTAGTTAATTTCTGGCTTACGATCTCATAAGAACAAGGATATATGATGGATATTTCTAACAGTGATTGGTGAATAACGATTTTTTTGCATATAGTAGAACACATTTTATTAGAAATTATAATATTGAAGAAAGAAAATTCAGCTAAATATGAAGATGGAAACGGTAGCAATAGTTTTCTTGCACATTTCGTTGAATTTGGGTATTTGATCTCTGTTTCCTCACAAAGCCATGCCATCGCTTCTTTTATATTAATTAAAGTTTTAACTGACTCATCATTTTCTCGTGCACCTGTACGATGGCTTTGCGGACCCCCAGTAAAGGCTTCGCGGACCCCCAGGGGTCCGCGGACCACAGTTTAAGAACCTCTGTATTAATGTATTGTTATTATACGAGGGTGGAGTGAAAAGTTTCCGGCCTGACCAAGAAAAACGATGTTTTGAAATTTTTTTTGCTATATTTTTCAACATAATCTCCATCAACACGATTAAAAATCGATTTCAATTTGTCAAAAGTGCGAACAGACAGAGAGACAGATGCCAAGTGAAGTTAAGAGAGACGTTATAAAAATACAAATATATATACCATTTTTGCTAGTATAATAAGATATATGAATATATATATTGAGAGGGTCCGAGGCCCTCATGACTTTATCACTTATAACTTATAAATAATTAAATTTAATATATATAATTAAAAATTATAAAATACCATAATATATAATATATAACAACATAATATAAAATCAAAAATTGTTTCTAATCGAATTGTAAAAGAAAAATGTATACATTTATAAATTATATATATAAATATATAGATTATCTTTTTCTAATGAAAAACATTCCTTAAATTATTTTCTTTATCAATTGAATTATTAATATATAAAAAATAAATGATATTCTTTATTTTATAAATGCAGGAGGCAAACGGGCACAGCCAGAATAACTCGATTGTTTATATTATTGCATTGAAAAGCGATAAGCGACTCGGCCAATTCTTTGAAAAATCATATTAACATAATAAAATAAAATAAATTAAAATAAAATAAAAGAATATCATTTTTAGTATTCATTGAACTGTGAATAAGAAAAGACGCCAAAATGACTGAGTGAACGTTCTAAAAGGTAATTAACAACTGTTATATTGTATATACCCACTATAATAATCCCTTTATATTATTATTAATTAATATTATATATATTATACATATTATTAATTAATTAATTATATATTATTAATTAATCATAGTTATTCGTTTAATAAACTTCCTCTATGAATATATTTATTATAATTATGATTATAATATTATTTTTCCTATTCATAAACTCGTATAGTTATATAAATACTTTATATAATTCAATTATTTTTTACAAGCTGAATTACAAATGTTTTGTATTTGATATTCTTTGAATAAAATAAAAAAAATCTTTAATGTCTACACTCGACTATCCCCCAATTTGAATTGGATTAAATAACATAATACCTATATTATATTTAAATTAAATTTAATTAATTATAAATTAAAATTAATAGATAATATTTATTAAATCAGCGCATGTTTGGGTCTTTGTTGATGGAACCACGTCACGTGTTGGCGCGTGAGATTTGCAGTATTAAAAAATTAATTCCAGTACTTTCAGCGATTCAATCCAGCTGAAATTCTATATATAGCAGTTTTATACAATTTTTAATCATGTGAAAAATTATCAAACATATCTTTATTTTTACGGTCACTTTAGAAGAAAAAAATCAAAACGTTGTAGGTAATGACCGTCTTTCGGTTGAGCTAAATTTCTCAAAAGTATCAAATTTATATCTACTCTCATTCTTTACAACTTCTGCGATATTATAAAAGATGCATAGAAATTATGCAATTCTTCATTATGTAATCTCAGTCTTTTCTAGTGATTCTATTTTTTTCTCCCATAAATACAAAGAAAAAGATCTGTAAATCTTATATACGAATACTCAGAAATTATTTTTGTCGCCCAAAGCCACGAATTACATATAAAATGACGGAGTAACTTTGATGAAATGGACCTTTTCTAAGATAGAAGAACATGCATATTCTGATTATAACCATAATTTAAATTTCTATCTAATATTACTATCATTTGATATTATAAGTATTTTTTTAATTTTGATTCAATCTCTAATATATTTATAATATATAACTAAAATTTCTGTATATAAATGTTAGTAGAAATATATATTAATGAGCATATATTTATAATTACTAATAGAAAAAAATAAATGTATATGCAGACAAGATTACGCAAAAATAGTTTGAGCTAGAATAATGAAATTTGGTATACGGGAATTATTCAAAATTCGTAGTTTTCTATCAAATTTTGAGAAATGTAGCTTAACCGGAAGATGGTCATTACTTACAACGTTTTTATTTTTTTCCTCTAAAGTGACCGTAAAAATAAAGATATATGTTTGATAATTTTTCACATGATTAAAAATTGTATAAAACTGCTATATATAGAATTTCAGCTGGATTGAATCGCTGAGAGTACCGGAATTAATTTTTTAACACTGCAAATCACGCGCCAACACGTGACCAAACATGCGCTGATTTAATAAATATTATTTATTAATTTTAATTTATAATTAATTAAATTTAATTTAAATATAATATATTATGTTATTTATTCCAATTCAAATTTGCGAGATAGTCGAGTGGAGACACTCCAGCTAATTTTAATTTATGTTCTTTTAAATTATTTGAAATTGTTTCCTATATTTTATTGTTTATTTATTTTAAATAATAATCTTAATCTTAACTACTCATAATTCATATAAGGAATTATTTTTGTAAAGTACCGAACCACGGCTCGGTAAACCAGGTACTAAATATATATTATATTTAAATAAATAATACACTAGTTGAGTTGTATAATAAAATATTTGATTCTTTAGAGAATGATAAAGAGAGAGAGAGAGAGAAAACATGAAGAGTAGGGAGAGTGGAAGGGTGCTGAACCGCCATTTTGAATCAATGATGTTTATCTCTCTCTCTCTCTTTCACCCTAACTGGCTGGCTTTCTATCTCAGAGACACAGCTAGCACACGGACATATATAGAGATAGTAAGTGAGAGAGAGAGAGAGTAACCGGCTTTGGATTGGATGTTGGTGCCCCAGGGCATTTAGGGTTGGTAACAGAAAGGCAAAGGGGATCGAAACAGATAGGGTGATGACAAAAAAAGACCGTCGTAATATTTTCTCTCTCCCTCTCTCTCTCTCTTTTACTTGTAGTAATTCATTTCTGAATTGATATTTTCATATTGTTCTCCCATTTTGCCATTTGTCAATTTGCTTAATAGAATATTGCACAATCCTCATCGCTAAAGTATTTTTTTTTAATCCATTAGCGAATTTCAAACGAAAAATTGTTTAATTATCCTATTGATTTAAAATTTTAATATATATACATATATATATAATGTAACATGTAAAAAAATATTAACTAATATTATTCTTATGATCCAAATATTTATATCATATCTTATTATACTAGCAAACATTGATAATTGTATTTTTACTATCTGGCCAGAGATAGTATTGCGATCACGAAAATTTTCGATGTCGAGATTTTGATGTTTTTATACGTTTTGAAGGTTCCTGAATCATTTTCACTAAGATTGAGAAAAATGTCTGTATGTGTGTGTGTGTGTGTGTTTGTGTGTATGTATATAGACAAGATCACTCAAAAACGGTTTGAGCTAGATTCATGAAGTTTGGTAAATGAGCATTATTCAAAATTCATAGTTTTCTATCAACTTTTGAGAAATGTAGCTCAACCAGAAGAGGGTCATTACCTACAACGTTTTGATTTTTCTTCTTCTAAAGTAACCGTAAAAATAAAGATTTATTTATTTATTTAGCCTTTATTGGTACAGAATATTTACAAAAAATAGGTAACTTTTAAGTGTACAAAAGAAGATATTTACAATTTTTTTTTTTTTTTTTTTTTTTATAATTATTTCACTAAGTACCAGGCCCGTTTGGGCATAGGCCTCTCCCAAATATAAGTACTTATATAACCTGGCCCTTTCGGGCATAGACCCCCTCCAGTTAATAATGACCAACTCTAATAAAAGTTGATTTAAAGAAAAAATAAATTAAAATTAAAAGTTGAATTAGTGAATTATGAGAAATTTGCTTTTTTTTTTTTTTTTTTTTCACAATTAGTTCATCTTTTTAGGATTTTTTTTTTTTGTTGTTGTTTTGTCTATGATTAAAAATAATCTCTTAAATAAGAAATATTAAATGACAAAAATTTATTCACAAATGACTATTTTAATCTGTTATAATGGTGGATTACATTTGAAGATTTTATATAAAACAAAAAACAAACAAAACAACAACAAAAATAAAGATATATGTTTGATAATTTTTCATATGATTAATAATTGTATAAAACTGCTATATATAGAATTTCAGCTTGATTGATTCGCTGAAAAATTACCAGAATTAATTATTTAACACTGTAAATCTCACGCGCCAACACGTAACGTGGTGCCATCAACAAAAAGCCAAACATGCGCTAGTTTAATAAATATTATTTATTAATTTTAATTTATAATTTATAATTAATTAAATTTAATTTAAATATAATATCTTATGTTATTTAATCCAATTCAAATTGCGAGATAGTCAAGTGGATCCACTAAAAAATTATTAATTAATATTATTCTTATGATCCAAATATTTATATCTTATCTTATTATACTAGGAAAAATTGATAATTGTATTTTTGAAATATTCAACTGTTTGGAGGATTTTTTTGAAATTCACACCATAGAGAGCTTTCATAAAGAAAAATCGATCTGTATTAGTTTTAGCTTCGGGAAAATTCCTCTTTATTAGTTTTTTCTTAATTTAAAATGATAAATTTAAATGACGTCAGCAACTACGTCAGACAGCGTTTCCTTAAATCCAAAATTTTATTAATATAAATAAATTCAAATTACGAAATATATATTATGTCATACTTTTCTGTCTTTCAGCGCATTAATACGTACGTTTAAGGGCTGTATGTTTTATGACTATTTTTTTATAATTTATGTTCTTTTAAATTATTTGAACAGGATGAATCAGGTAATTATTATATTTCACTTAATTTAAAATAGGTTAATATCCCTATTTTCAAAAATGTCCCTATTCTTATATTATTATTTTACTAATTGGTAGTGGGGGTTCTTTCTTATTCTTTTTTTTTATTTAAACGTATCAAATGTAAATTCTCTTAATGATAAATTAATAAACAAGCTAAATGTTATATGTTAAGGTTTATATATAAATACAAATACAAAAGGAATGTTTTTCTATTATATAATAATAAAAAAAATACATTTTCAACTTATAAGAATAACAAATCAATTTCTATTTTTCATTTTTTATTTTACATGAATTAAAAAAATAAAATAAAATTAACCAAGGGAGTATTTTGAAAACACTATCAAATTTTTAATTTTATAAACAAATTTTATCATTTTGTTGATCTCAGTTGATATTTTAACATTTAATTTAAATTGACATACTTCAAATATTAATAATAATAGTATTAATATTAATAATATTAATAATATAATAAAATATAATCAAATGAGATAATTAATTTGATTAATTTTAATTTCATCATCGTTGCACCTCATTTATCACTGTCAAATATAAATTCATAAACGATGACCAGCAGCAAATGAACATTTTTTTTTTTTAAAAAAAAAAAATCTATCAAAGCGTTCATTAAAATATTTTCAATGAAAGGATAAACATAATGTTAATTTCATATTAATACCTCACCTCCTCCCTTTGCCATGCTAAAAAGCCATTTTAGAAAATATAATTTTATTCCCTCCCACTCCCTCTTTCACTAAAATATAAAATTCAAATATTGAAATGAAAATAATTCCATATATATTCTATATATGTATATAAATTTTATATAATTTTTCAACGAGTATTTTAAATTTTTTTTTAAAAATTATTATTAGATTATTAAAAAAAAAAAAAAATATTCATCACAAATTCCAATTTGAAATTATTTGATTATTATTTTCAAATATTGTATGGAATCCATTCAAAATATTATTGGAATTTATCAATAGAAATTCCGTTTTAATTTAAAAAATGTATATATATTATACTCTAAATAAATATTTATTTACCTTGGAAAGTATACCTATATATAGAGAGATAATTATGACATTTTAATGAAGTATTTATTAAATTAAAAAACAATATGTATCCCTATATAGATAGATTTATGAAAATAAATTAAAATAGCTATTTTTTTTATTCTAAATAATGATTATAACAAATGAATTTGATTCAATTACATCCCCAATATAAATAAATTATCATTTATTTTCAATTACAAATATATATGGATACATTTTTCAATTGATTTGTTTTCTAAATAATGTACAACGCTGCTTTGAAATTTCAGGTTTTATTTTTATGAAAAAATATTCAAATAATATACATTATTTTCTATCATTTTTACTATCTGGCCATAGTATTGCGATCAAGAAAATTTTCGATGTCGAGATTTTGATGTTTTTATTCGTTTTGAAGGTTCCTGAATCATTTTCACTAAGGGTGAGAAAAATGTCTGTGTGTATATATATATGTGTGTGTATGTGTGTATGTATGTAGAAAAGATTACACAAAAACGGTTTGAGCTAGAATAATGAAATTTGGTATACGGGAATTATTCGAAATTCGTAGTTTTCTATCAACTATTGAGAAATGTAGCTTAACCGGAAGATGGTCATTACTTACAACGTTTTTATTTTTTTCATTTAAAGAGCCCGTAAAAATATAGATATATGTTTGATAGTTTTTCACATGATTAAAGATTGTATAAAACTGCTATATATAGAATTTCAGCTTGATTGAATTGCTGAAAGTACCGGAAATAATTTTTAACACTTCAAATCACGCGCCAACACAAAGAGCTGATTTAATAAATATTATTTACTAATTTTAATTTATAAATAATTCAATTTAATTTAAATATAATATATGTTAATTAATCCAATTCAAATTTGCGAGATAGTCGAGTGAAGACATTCCAGATTATTTGAAAAGCACACAAATCCCGGAATGGGAAAAATTGGGCACATAGATCGCTCCAATTTTTCTCAACACTGGGAGAGAAATTCGCATTTTAAGATCTCTAAATTAGTTTTGAAAAACTTTTCAAAATGAAATTTGGCATGAAATTATGTTATCTTTATATTACGGGCATTTGTCTTACAGAGCTCGAGTCAAACATATCAATTTATTTTTGATGTCAAAATCAATGTCGAATCCATTTTACCATCCATTTTGAGTATCTTTTACGAACATCTTTTAATATTTTAGCAGGAAATGTGAAAAATATCCCTCACATCGAAAATTTACAGGCTACTAATCTTTTTTCTTTGAAATATTTAATAACTTCTTATTTTATTTGTAGTATTAGTTGATTTTTTTTTTTTTACAAAAAAAAAAAAAAATAATATTTTCTAATTTCTGCTTGAATGGAATTTCGTTATATAATTTCTAATAATTGAAAGAATTGGGGCGAGTAGAGCAGATGTGTGTGGTTGCTCTCAGCATCTGATATCTCCTTTTGCCGTGTGTTTCAGAAACATTCAATAGTTTTTGTAGACAAGAAAGACCGCTGGGGCTTATTAACTAGGATTATATTTCTATTTATAAGAGAAGAGGCCTTACAATAATACCCTCATAAGTTTCGGTAATAACATATGGGCGGGTGATCTCGGTTGTCATAATGGCCTTTAAATGGGATCTAATAACGAACACGCAGGTCGCCTTTTAAATAATCATAATTAAGTATTGATATCGAGTGGGTTTACTTACGATTGACAAAAGGGTAGTGCCTTTAGACAATAAAACAAAATAATTAATAAAAAAAAGGGGCGAATTTCAATTAATTAAGCCGCATTCATGAAAGACTATTGTAAATTAAAATTATTTCGACAAATTATAGTTTTAAGATTTTTTTAATATTAGGCCGTTAAAATATATATATATATATATATATAGAGAGAGAGAGAGAGAGAGAAAGAGAGGAAGGTTTCTCTTAAAATGGGATCTCTTAATTTTTACTATTTCGCCAGATATAGTATTGCGATGATGAAAATTTTCGATCTCGAGATTTTGATGTTTTTATAAGTTTTGAAGGTCCCTGAGTCATTTTTACTAAGGTTGAGAAAAATGTCTGTGTGTGTGTGTGTGTTTGTATGTAGACAATATTATGCAAAAACGGTTTGAGCTAGAATAATAAAATTCGGTACAAGGGCATTATTCAACATTCATAGTTTTCTATCAACTTTTGAGAAATGTAGCTCTTTCGGAATTACCTACGTACCACATTTTCATTTTTTTCCTCTAAACTGACCGTAAAAATAAAGATATATGTCTGATAGTTTTTCACATGATTAAAAATTGTATAAAACTGCTATATATAAAATTTCAGCTTGATTGAATCACTGAAAGTACCGGAATAAATTTTTTAACAAGTTTACTGGCATTCACGCGCCAGCACGTGACGTGGTGCCATCAACAAACAACACGCGCTGGCTTAATAAATATTATTTATTAATTTTAATTTATAATTTAATTAATTAAATTTGGTTTAAATATAATATATGTTAATTAATTCAATTCAAATTTGCGAGATAGTTGAGTGGAGACACTCCAGATTTTTTAGAAGATATAGACATTACGCATATTCTAATGGTCCATAAGTGAGTACTCCGTAGTGCCAGAGCACTGGTATTTAAGATTTGAATTGTTTCAAGAAAAAAATCGGACATTGAAAATAACATTTTAACTTATTTAGTAGTTAATTAATGAACGAAACGTTTCAACAATCTGTTAATAGAGATTTAATTTTAAAGTGTGATCAATTGTCCATATTTTGCCATATTTACAATATAAATTTACTTGTCGTAAATTAAGATTGGCTCTTGTTAAACGATGCAGTACTCGTTGCCTTAAATGAAACACTGCCTCTGCGAGCCTTTTCACAAGGGACGAGTTTCGTATTTAACAAATCAAAAAGTAACAATTGAATAATAATAGCCCACTGAATACAAAGAATTATTTAGTTTACTAACATTTAAATATTTAAAGTGTACAAATTAAATATTCATTTAATTTACAATTGAATTAATGCTAATTAACTGAACATTTAATTTTATATAATAAAATAAGCATAGTCTATTAATTAAAGATTTATATTGTAACGACAAGATAAGGCTTTCAGTGTTTATTTGTCTCTTGGAGTGGGAGGCAACTACACGGTCCAATCTAGGAAATCAGCCCTCTTAATTGTGCCGATTACATTTTTTTATTTTTTAAAAATCTCATTAACATATTCTTTATTACTTCTGCCTTTATATACATATTGAAAAATAATATATAATGTATCTAATATAACAAATTTTTTTATTTATATACAATAATAAAATTGCAAAAAAAAATAACCTGAATCGAAAAATAAATATTTTTAACAAATACATCTCTTGGTAAATATTATTCTCTAAGTAAGATAATATTAAATATTTGTAAATTTTTACATTCTAATTTCACTTTCTTAAATTTGATCATTCATACGAGTATACGTCACCTTAGGTAGTATATATTGTTTATATATATATTCCCAAATTTTAATTTTTAATTTTCTATATATAAATATTTTTATTATAATTATTTAATATAAAATGAAAAAAAAATAAATGAAAATTTACTAATGTATATTTTTACTATCTCGCTAGAGATTTTTATGTTTTTATACGTTTTGAAGGTTCCTGAATCATTTTCACTAAGGTTCAGAAAAATGTCTGTGTGTATGTAGACAATATTACGCAAAAACGGTTTCAGCTAGAATAATCAAATTTGGTATAGTTTTCTATCAACTAATGAGAAATGTAGCTCATCCGGAAGAGGACCATTACCTCCACGTATTCATTTTTTTGTTCCTCTAAACTGACCGTAAAAATAAGATATTTGTTTGATAGTTTTTCACATAATTAAAAATTCTATAAAATTGCTATATATAGAATTTCAGCTTGATTGAATCGCTGAAAGTACCGGAATTAATTTTTTAAATTTTTTAACACATTGACTGTCAATCACGCGTCAGCACGTGATGTGGTGCCAAGTGCCATTTACAAAGAGTCAAACATGAGCTTTCTTAGAAGCTGGGTAAAAGTTTTAAATTTAAATTTAATATATGATTATTAATCAATTTAATTGATTAACAATACTATACTTTTTTTAAAATTAATTAATTAATTAATCCAATTCTTAATTAAACTTAATTTATAATTTAATTAAGTAAATTAATTTAAAAATAATATATGTTAATTAATCGAATTCAAATTTGCGAGATAGTCGAGTGGAGATACTCCAGCTTATTTTGTTTGAGTTATGCCAATAGAAATTTCACATCCCCAACCATTTATTATATTATAACAAAAGCATTTCATATTTAATCTACTTGAGATTTTGTCAATTAATTTCTATCAGTAATCCGAGGTCATTAATTACTTTAATGAAACACCCTCATAATGGTTAATTTAGTAAAAGTGGAGCCAGAATGTGGAGTGGGAGGTTTTCTTTCAATCCCAAGGGAATGCTGGACAAGCCTCCTTGGGGAAATGAAGATTTCCTCTAATCGTCCTAAAGATTAATTGAACAAGATCAAAGTGGCCTCACTCTCCATCCGGGTGAGGATGATAGAGAAAGGGAAGGGGGAGGGTGTTTGCTGAACCGACTCACCTCCCCCCCACCCCTCTGTCTCTCTTTCTTCATTCATTGATGGACCACTCGCCTTTTGCTTTTCATACCAAATCTTACCATAGAATCAACATTAAATTAATATAGTCAAATGGTACAATGATTTTACGATTAAAACTTAATCATTTTTCTTTTTAGTTATTACCTATATAGACATTTGAAAGATTAAATGTTTTTATAATTATTATTAATAAAAATATGAAAGACAAACTAAATTTTAATCGTTTTGTATGAAAATTAAGATATAAAAATTTATTCTTCAAGTTTTAATGTGATTATTTTAGAGTTTTAACAGAGGGCTACAAAATCATTTCAACTTGTTACCTGTTATTATATTTTAGATCAAATATATACATAAAATAATCTGGAGTATTTCCACTCGACTATCTCGGAATTTGAATTGGATTAATTAACATATATTATATTTAAATTAAATTTAATTAATTATAAATTATAAATTAAAATTAATAAATAAAATTTATTAAATCAGCGCATGTTTGGCTCTTTGTTGATGGCACCACGTCACGTGTTGGCGCGTGATTTGCAGTGTTAATTCTGGCACTTTTAGCGATCCAATCAAGCAGAAATTCTATATATAGCAGTTTTATACAATTTTTTTCATGTAAAAAATCTATATCTATCTCTGTGTCTTTACGGAACTCGAAAGTTCTTGGCCGCAGCAACCACACCCCTCCAAGTATTCCTATTCTGAGCCACAACCTTCCAGTCCCTAGCCTCTCCTATCTCTCTCCCATCCCTTCCCTCATTATCCACCCACCGAGTCCTTGGTCTTCCAAGCGGTCGTTTCCCACTCGGTCTCCCCACCAATATATTTTTCGCCATTCTTTCTTCTCCCATTCTAGCCACGTGACCTACCCATCGCAGCCTTCTCGATTTTATAATTCTAACTATTACTATAGATGCATAGAGGTCATGCAAATTCTCGTTATGCAGTCTCCGCCATTCCCCGGTGACCTCATCTTTCTTTGGCCCATAAATGCTTCGTAGAATCCTGTTCTCATATACTCTAAATCTACTCTTGTTACCTAAGGTCATAGACCATGCCTCACACCCATATAATACAACCGGTAAAATAATTGATTTATATATTTTAACTTTTATCCCCTTTAATAATAATTTTGATGCGATAAGCCCCTTTATTGCGTGATAACAGGCGTTTCCCTCGCTTTAAACTCATCTCGAATATTATTATCTTTCGTTATCACAGAACCTAAGTATTTAAATAAAAAATAATTTTATAAATATATAAAAATATGTTGAAAAAAAATACTAATATCGATTAATTTTTTTTTTTAAATATATTCCTCTCTTTTTATTTTTGAATAAAAAATAATTATATCATTTAGGAGAATATTGTAAAGTTATAAAATGATAATTGCAACAAAATTAAATATTCCCCAATCAACCTTATTTAAATTTTAAAATTAAAAAACCTAAATAATAAAATTATTTTTTATTTACTGAATTTTTTAAAAATATTTTTAACTTTTTTTTATATTTCCAGAACAATTCCAAATTAATGAAAAAAAAAATACAATAATAGTATAATATCGAGAGTAACATCTATAAATATGATTAAGATAAAATTTAATTTATGAGTGGATTAAAATAAAAATTGTTTATTCAATTTTTTTTAATTTTAATTTAAATGGAGATGATTAAAATAAAAAAAAAAAATAAAAAGTTACTATGAAGCTCAAGTTAAAGAATTTTCAACTCAAATATGTAGATCATATGTAAATAATACAATTTACGCATCAATGTTTTTGGATAAAATTCTAATAATTTTGATTACATTTTTTTATTTTAATCTTTAGGATATTAACCATTATTTTATTATATAGGTATATTAATTGAGCGTTAATAACGATTATTTATTGTTTTAAATTATTTAATTTTAAATATATTTTTAAGAATATAATATATTATTTTTCAATGGAGAATATATTATACTTACATAATTTTATATTTAATATTTAAAATGAAATTTTGTGATAAATTTCCAAAAAAATCGATGAAAAGCTTTAGTATTTGAATATCAAGGATACAATTATAATATTATACTTCTGCCTTTGTACGTCCTACGCAAGGACAACGCCTATCAAGCAGGTTATATCAATGAGGTATCCTATGATCAGTAGAACGGGTCCTCCCAACCTTTACCTTGATTTTCTTGATCGGAGACTCTATCAAGAAGCTTTTCCCCAATGTTGTTCCCGGAAGCTGGGTTGACTCCGTCCCATAGACCCCAGCAAGAGAAATTCCCTTGCCAGGCCCGGGACTTAAATCCGGGACCATATAAATGTGAGGCAGGTCCGCTACCCACACACCCAATGGCGCCTTCATAATATTATACAATTATCATTATAATATCATAATAATAGTATTGAAATATTATACACTTATTATATAATTTATTATTTATAATTTATGGAAAGATCATACTGATTTATTTTTTTAAATTAATAATTAAATTCATTTATTTAACATTTTTTTTTACTTTCCCGCATACTTCGTATAAGGGAAGTATTGGAATCGTCAAAAATTTCGACTTCGAGATTTCGATAGATCTTGACGTTTTAGACCTCCCTGAGTCGGAAAATACCATTTTTCGAATTATGTCTGTGTGTGTGTATGTATGTATGTATGTATGTATGTATGTATGTATGTAATGTCTGTAAGCAAATTTACTCAAAAACTAATCAAGCTAGGACTTCGAAATTTGGTACACCGATATTATTCACAGTTTGTAGATTTCTATCAAAATTTCGTCAAAATCGGTTAACCGGAAGTGGTACTTTACCTACACTGGTTGCGTTTACCTTTCAAGTAAAGTACCAGTTTGCTTCGAGATATTTGCTTCATATTTTGTATATAGATTTAAAAATATGAAAAAAATTGAGATATCAAATTTCATCATGATCTGACTACCGGAAGTGACATTTTACCTATACAAGGAGCGTTTCTTTTTTACCGACCGACGATAGTAAGGGAGGTATTGTTTTCACACCAAATTTCACCTATGGATATTTTTAGGTACATATCTCCACGAATCATGCGTTTTCTTAAAAGAAAAAAGTATTTTTAGCATGATGTCTGTCCGTCCGTCCGTCCGTCCGTATAGATGTGTCAGCCTGAACGGCTCAACGGATTTTGATGAAATTTGGTATATTTACTTAATACATCAATAGGATGAATTGATCAACTTTTGGTGCAAATCCGGAAACCGGAAGTAGTATTGCCGATCGAAGAGAGGAAGTGAAGGGTTATTTTCATATCAAATTTCACGTGAGGACATATCTCCACGTGTTATGCACTTTGTATTGGTTTTATTCTCGAGAAAAATCATATTCATTAGTTTTTTCTTAATTTAAAATTATATGACGTCACCCAGCACTTCATGACGTCACAGCCAGCCCTTATATATTATAAATAAAATAAAATTAAAAATATTTATACATTAAATTTAAAATATCAGTTAACCGGAAGTAGCACTTTATTCTATATATATATATATATAAATGTTACCAAATATCAAATTTGACACCAATAAACTAATACGAACTGGCTCTTTATCAATACCAAGTTTACACATTCTAAATATTCATTCACAACTCTTTATACCTATTTATATGCGGGAAAGTCTAGGGGAGGACACTCCCGCTTATTAACCCTCTCGCTGCGTATTTTTTTTATCAAAATAGGTTCAAAAATTGCGTGCCAGACATCTTTCAGCTCTGAAAAGCGCGCGCAAAATGCTAAAAAAAATTCTTTTTATATTTCGCAGAAACGTGGACAACTAACGGCATCTGTCGACATCTAAATAAACAATTAAACATTACAGAAAAGCGGAAATGAAACTATGAACGGGGAAAGAGCGAGTTGCACACTTAAATAGACGGCAAAAACACATCCCCGCGGTAATCGCGGGTTGCGCAAATTTTGCTACTTCTACGTTGCCCGTGGAAATCGCGGGATGCGCAGCGAGAGGGTTAATTTATTATTTCTACCGACCGACGATAGTAAGGGAGGTATTGTTTTCACACCAAATTTCACATGTGGAGATTTTTACATATCTCCACGAATCATGCATTTTCTAAACAGAAAAAGTATTTTTAGCATGATGTCTGTCCGTCCGTCTGTCCGTCTGTCCGTCCGTCCGTATAGATGTGTACAGCCTGAACGGCTCAACCGATTTTGATGAAATTTGGTATATTTACTTAATGCATCAGTGGGATGAATTGATCAACTTTTGGTGCAATTCCGGAAACCGGAAGTGGTAGTATTAGCGATCGACGATAGGAAGGAAAGGGTTATTTTCACACCAAAGGAGATTTTTTTATATATCACCACGAATCATGCATGCACTTTGTATTGGTTTTATCCTCGAGAAGAATCATATTTATTAGTTTTTTCTTGATTTAAAATTATATGACGTCATCCAGCCATTCATGACGTCACAGCCTGGTCTTACATATATATTATAAATAAAATAAAATTAAAAATATTTATGTTTTATCCAGAACTGTTTTTTATTACATGAATAGATATATGAAAATTATTTGAAATTGTTTCTGTAGCTGGAAATTAATTTATTTCAAACCGTCGGTCGGTTCGGACCTGGCCACAGGTCAACTTATCTTATACTATATTGGATGGCGAATAAATGAAAATTAGCTGGAGTGTCTCCACTCGACTATCTCGCAATTTGAATTGGATTAAATAACATAATATATTATATTTAAATTAAATTTAATTAATTATAAATTATAAATAATAAATATTAAACCAGCGCATGTTTGGCTTTTTATTGATGGCACCATGGCACGTGTTGGCGCGTGAGATTTGCAGTGTTAAAAAATTAATTCTGGTACTTTCAGCAATTCAATCAAGCTGAAATTCTATATATAGCAGTTTTATACAATTATTAATCATGTGAAAAATTATCAAACATATATTTTTATTTTTACGGTCACTTTAGAGGAAAAAAAATCAAAACGTTGTAGGTAATGACCCTCTTCCGGTTGAGCTACATTTCTCAAAAGTTGATAGAAAACTATGAATTTTGAATAATGTCCATGTACCAAATTTCATCATTCTAGCTCAAACCGTTTTTGCGTAATCTCATACATACATACACACACACACACACACACACAGACATTTTTCTCAACCTTAGTGAAAATGATTCAGGAACCTTCAAAACGTATAAAAACATCAAAATCTCAACATCGAAAATTTTCATGATCGCAATACTATCTCTGGCGAGATAGTAAAAATAGAAAATAAGTAGTTTCTTCTTTTAAAAGGGAATCCTCATTCATTTTATTCAAATGGTTGACTGTATAGTTGTATCATTGGTAGATAAACCTGATCCCTTCTCCCTTCTCCTAATCGGTTGATTAATTTGATAACCGTGATAATAATCCATTCCATTTTATTCGTCGATTTGATCTATAATTAATTTTAATGAAGCCTCTCTTTTCGTGCAATCCCCCTTCCTAAAGATTTTCATTTTTTTAGTCTTAGATTGGCATTTGGGTTGAGATTAAAATGAGGGTTTGAAAGTGCACCCCTTATTTATACGCTTTGGATTCTGATTGGGTGTTTGTCTGACTCATCGAAAATGAAATTGAATTTAATTCGACATGATATCATCCATCCATGCATCCATCCAATTCTCTTCTTCCATCCTTTTGAACATCCAAAATGGGGATGTCCAATATAAGGGTAGTAGTTTTCTCCCCTATCAATGCTTCTTTTTTGAACTATACTTTATCAGTATTCTACATTCACCTCCTACTCCCCCTCTTTCGCTGTTATAACGCTCTTTCTCTCTCTTTCTATTTATTCATTTTATTTTGCAATTATTTTTGTTAAAAAAAAATTTCATTTCATGTTTTTTTAATTTTTTTTTTTTTATTTATTTAACATAAATTATTTATTATTATAAAGAAGATTTTATATCAGGTATACATTATATTTTTTATACTACATTACAAAAACAATTATTATTAAATATTGATTTTTATATTAAATAAAGTATCTACATAATAAGCCTTGTTGGTTGAAAAAAAAATTACTACTCATTACTTTATTAGTTATTTTATATTAATTACTATAAAATATTACGATAATATTAATTATTTCAGTTTATTAACTTGTTTTAACGCTTTATTTCAGTCTATAACAGAGATGGCGATCCTTTTTTCAATGTCTGTGCTACAAAATTTAAAACAATCCTTATGAAGTAACTAACGTGCTACAATAGAATTGTCATGATTTGTTTTTTTCTTTTTTCTTTGATATACATTTGATATACATTTCTTTGATATACATTTTTGTATGTTTCACAATGCTGACACGATACCTTTTGCCTTCAAAGGTTCAGTTAAAGTTAAAGTGTAAAAATATGACATAGAAAAAAAGCTAAAATAATTTTGTCTTTGTGTGTGTCATTAAATTTTTCAAACGTGCGCCATCCCTGGACTGCAAAGCATAATTTTAATAATAATTATAGTAATTTTTCTTCGAAAATATTATTATTATTATATATATATATATATATAAAAAGTATATTTACACCAACAAAAGTTAAATTATTTTTAAAAACACATTTTTGATCCTATAGTTTACCTAAATAGAATAGAATAGATATTATATAGTCAAAACATTTATTTCCTAATGAAATATATATATTTAAATATAATTTTTTTTCTTTTTATTTACTAATATAGTGTTTAGAAAATTTACAAATTTTAAAATAAATACCTATATTTTTTAATCCAGTCAATAAAAAATAAAATAAAATAAACTTAAAATTGAAAATAACAAAAGTAAATTCAGTGAAAGCAAACTCATCACTCAAATATTTACTATCTCGCCAGAGATAGTGTTGCGATCACGAAAATTTTCGATGTCGAGATAATGATGTTTTTATACGTTTTGAAGGTTCCTGAATCATTTTCACTAAGGTTGAGAAAAATGTCTGTGGGTGTATATGTGTGTGTGTGTCTCTGTGTGTGTGTGTGTGTAGACAAGATTACGCAAAAACGATTTGAGCTAGAATAATGAAATTTGGTACACGGTCATTATTCAAAATTGGTAATTTTCTATCAACTTTTGAGAAATGTAGCCCATTCGGAAGTGGATCATTACCTACCACGTTTTCATTTTTTTCCCTCTTAAACTGACAGTACAAATAAAAATATATGTTTGATAGTTTTTCACATGATTAAAAAGTGTATAAAATTGCTATATATAGAATTTCAGCTTGATTGAATCGCTGAAAGAACCGGAATTAATTTTTTAAATTTTGACTTAAAAATTATTTACGTTGAAAAAAAAACCAAACAATGTTGATATTATTTGATTGTATCATTCGAAATGATGTTAAAAGCTTTAAATCTTATAATCGGATATAATAAAATTTTAATTAATTAATTAATTAATAGAAATAAGCTTGATTATCGAATTCAAATTGCGAGATAGTCGAGTGGAGACACTCCAGATTTGTATTTATCGATTGCCATTATTTCTATAAATTTGAAATAATCAAATTAATCATTTATTACCCGGATTAATTCAAGACAACACTTCTCCTACCTAATGATTTCTAAATTAATTTCGTTCGGTTTTGGCTATCGTTATAATAAAGTGTTTATTTTCTTAATGTGTTACTTTTAAAAATGTATTTATTTATTTATTAATGTATTATTTTTATTAAAGCTCCTATATTTCCTTTGGGTCAAATTTCCGATTTCAGTAGCACTACATTTGATAATTATAATATTCATTGACATGATGAATTATCTAATTTGATTATCTAATTTGACAAATTTTCCGGGACATATAATAATACGGGCATTTATTTAGAAACGAATGGTTTTATTCTTAATAAAATTAATATATTATTTTACATTTAAACAGAACAAGTAAAAAAGTAACCTTGGCATTTAAACAACTTTTATCTATGAAGGTGGTTGTTGTCTATGCGAGACAGAAGTGATGAGTGATGATGAGTATAACAGATTCTTTTAAATTTTATCTTAATTTTCTTGATCGGGGGCCGCTACTTTTTATTTCATGTAGTTTTCTAATTTTGAACACATAGATTAGTGATTTTCAACATCTTAAAGTGGGCGATTATTTGCTTTATGCTTTTGGGGGGCGAAATCATTTTCAACTCTTCAAAAAAGGTAAGATGATTTTGCGATCAGGCTTTTAAACATTTCCGCTTTTTTTCAATTTTTTTCAACATGGTTCTAAAAAAAAGGTCAGATGATTTTGAGATTAGGTGATCAGGTTCTGAAACTCGATTTTTTAATATGGCTTTAAGTATCACCAAGTGTACCTTCCTTATATTAGGGATTATCATGGAATTTTTATCTGTTAAAATTTATAGGGGGGCGAATTATGAAGCCGGCTTTACGAAGTGGGCGTTTGGTCCAAAAAGGTTGAGAAATACTCACATAGATTGGGCGAACCCCTGCAAATTAAAAATTATCTTTCCAGGCCCGATATTTGAACTCGGGTCCATTAAGTTGAAAAGCAAGCAAGTAATCATTATTAAAGTATAACTTTTTTGATTGAGGATAAAGATGAGGCTTGATAATGAATGTATTTAAAGGGACCTCCAAACTTCGTGGAGCATTTTAATCAGGAAACGTTATAATATAAAAAAACAAATATCGTTTTTAAACATTAATAAAAATATACCTAATCAGAATTATTTATAATTTGAAAATCGATAGTTTAAACCTTGAATGTACAAGAATGAGGTCAAATGAGATTAATCTCTACATCAAGGATTTGAATTAAAAATAAATTAAAACGAATTATATTTTTTTTTTAATTTTGATTCATTTAGTTTATAAGTTGTATGAAAAATGGGGGAGGGGGAAGAGTATGAGATTGAGAGACTTAAGCAATTCTATCAAAAAACCACCAGAAATATTTCAAGGATAGGAAAAAAAATCTATTGAATTGAAAGGAAGGGTGCATTTGGTGCAGACAAAAGAACCTAAAAACGGCAGATCTTTCTTCAATTGAATGAATTAAATAACAAATAAAAAAGAAAAAAGAAAAGAAAAGAGACTTCATACAATTAATAACATACAAAGTACAACATACAAGATGTTCTTTTATTATTATTATTTTTAATAAATGTATAACTCATTTTAATCATAATCACAAATAAATATTATATATATATATACAATATAATTGAAACAGAATATATTAGAATTATTATTTAAATCCCTTATCTTATCTTATTATACTAGTATATGTAATTGTATATATATACTGTATTTGTATTTTTGAAATACTAAACCGCTCGAAAGATTTATTTTGAAATTCACACGATAGATAATTTTTATAAAGGAAATCGATCGTATTGGTTTCAGCCTCGGGAAAAATCATCTTTATTAGTTTTTTCTTAATTTAAATATAAATGACGTCAGCAACTTCGACAGCCAGCGTTTCCTTATATACAAAATATTATAAATTTGTGTTTTTGAAATATTAAGCCGATCGAAGGATTTTTTTTGGAATTCACACCATAGGTAAGATAAAAATCGATCTGTATTGGTTTCAGTCTCGGGAAAAATCATCTTTATTAGTTTTTTCTTAATTTAAATATAAATAACGTCAGCAACTTCGACAGCCAGCGTTTCCTTATATACAAAATATTATAAATTTGTGTTTTTGAAATATTAAGCCGATCGAAGGATTTTTTTTTGGAATTCACACCATAGGTAAGATAAAAATCGATCGTATTGGTTTCAGCCTCGGGAAAAATCATCTTTGTTAGTTTTTTCTTAATTTAAATTTAAATGACGTCACCAACTACGTCAGCTAGCGTTTCCTTATTTACAAAATATTATAAATAAAATTAAAAATATTTATGTTGTATCCATATCTGTCTTTCAGTGCATTAATACGTATTTTTAAATTATTTGAAATTGTTTCAGAATGTTTATTAGTTTTTTCTTAATTTAAATTAGGAAATTTAAATGAGGCCTTTTACTTTTCTATCTTCCAATGCATTAATACGTACGTTTAAGGGCTGTATGTTTTATGACTATTTTTTTTTTAATTTATGTTCTTTTAAATTATTTGAACGTCCCTTCGGTGAACCAGGTACTAATTTAGTTAAGTTAAGATCGCAATAGGATTATTATGCGGTAAAGAGGTTCATTTATAATTTAAGTATATATACATATACCATACTTATATCAAATCTAAAATTAATTATTTTTCCTGATTGTATTCTATAGGTTGTTACACATGGTCCAGGACTTTTACAGACAAGAATTAATTCAGAATATTATTATTTTTTTTAAATAAAATCAAAGTTAGTGAGAAGTTTGCGATAAGTAGATAATATAAAGTTAGGAAAAAGGATAGAATATTAATTAATTAATTTAAACTAAAAGATTACAGGTAGTAATAATAAATTAGATTACTTTAAGATTACAATCGAAAAAAATTAAAATTACTTAAATTAATTAAAATTAGTCAGAATTTTCTGTTAATAAATTATATATAATAAGTATTTTAAGCCACTGTTTTCTTATATATGAAATAAACATAGAAACAATCAAATTCAATATATCAAAGAATCTGTATTAAATTTTGAGTTAAAATTGGAATAAAGTGCTCCAATTCACTTGACTGTGGCATTCGGCGAGTCCTCTGTCTCAACAAAAAAAAAAAAAAAAAACTGAAAAAAGTACACCAAGTTCAATCTAATATGTAGGTTATGCTCACTGTAATCTTAAATTACAATGGCGTGGTGCATCATGAGTTCTTGCCAAAAGGTGTTAATAAAGAATACTACAAGGAAGTTATGCAACTTTATGAAGCAATACGACTCAAACGCTCGGAATTATGTGAACATATCATGGATAATGTATGCTCACACATCATTGCTTTTTCGTGATTTTTTGTTCAAAAACAATCAAGCCTCAACCACCGTATTCACCAGATTTGGCTCCTTGTGACTTTTTCTTATTCCCAAAACTAAAGAGACCAGTGAAAGGAAAACGTTTTATCATAATTGATGAGATAAAGTCGGAATCGAAGAACGAGCTGATGGTCATACCGAAAAGCGCATTTCAGAAATGCTTCGTCAATTGGAAGAAGCGCTGGCATAAGTGAATTATATCTGAGGGGAATTACTTTGAAGGAGACAAAATGGATACTGATGAATAAATAAATACTTTTCGAAATAATTCAAAATTCACTTTTTCATTGTAACAGACCTCGTGTGTATATATAATATACATACTTAAATGTTGCATGTTTTTAAAAGATAAATTAGAACTTTGCCGTATTGTAATATTAAAATCTATTTTATTGTATATATAAGTATAAGTATAATAAAAAACTTAAAAGAGAGGATCATTCTGGTATTGAGATTTTAATTTAGCTTTTTGTGAAAAATAAAAGTAATTTGACTAATAGATATTTAGTTATATATTTTCATAAATTTGCCTTTAAAATATTTGAAAAGGACAAATACTAATTTTTTAGATGGATTTATAAGATTGTCTTAGAAAACATTAATTATATAGATAATACCGTTACTGAATTTTAAAGTTTTTAATTAAAATTATATTGTCCCTACAGTTCCTATTATTAGACACCTCACTTTCATATCTTACACTTTCGTCTTTTGGTTTCCCCATAAAGAAATTTCTCACTAAACCTACCTCACCACTTTAATTATTTATATTTTGGAATGCAAAGAAATTAATATCTACAATTTCTCAGTTTGCAATCTCCGTCATCATCTTTAAAAGCTCAAATTCCTATTTAGACTTATAAATTGCTTAAAATTTTCATTTTGTAATGTAAAAAATAAGATAAATTTGAAATAAATTTTTATAAAATATTAAATGTTGGAATAACTTTTATTATAATTTGTAATATATGTAAATAGATAAATATAAATACAGGGTGATTATAAAAGGACTTTACAACTTTGAAAGCACATAGATATTTATTGACATTACTTACAGAATGGAGAAAGATGTCATTTTATTACAAAACACTTCAAGTTTAACATATGAGTGTCATTTTGGTTCGATGTGACTGCCCTTGGTAATGCGACATACATCTTACCGAAAATCGATTTCTTGCCTCACTCGTTTCAGCATAAGAGTTGTAACAGCATTGATCCGATTGATCTGAGGGATTAAAAAGTTTTCCAGCATATTAAGTTAAACAACATTGATAGTTTTCTCCATGAAGAAAAAAGGGCCGTACAATTTAAAATGACTGACGGCACAAAAAACGTTTACTTTTGGACTGCCACGAACGTGTTCAATACTTGCATTTGGATTCTCGCTACCCCAAATTCTACAATTGTGAGTGTTCACCTTGCCATTAACATGAAACGTCGACTCAATGATTTTCTTAAAGCCTAGTTTTTTTTTAGTACTTGTCATTAGTTCAGGAGTGGGCAAATACTTTTAAGCGCGGGCCAAAATGAAATTTTCAAAATTTCTTCCGGGCCGGAGGGCCATATTTCGAAAACACTAATAAAAAAAATTTATCTTTTTTTTTTAAAGACATATTGAACGAAAAATCAAAATAAGAGCCAACTTTTTCAACGGGCCGGCGGGCATTATAAAGTATTTGCCCACCCTTGAACTAATGACAAGTACTAAGCCCGTGTAAACTAGGCTTAAGGAATGTCTCATCTGCCTCTATCCGTTCAAACATTTCGACACAGAATTCACTACGAGCTACATTATCTAAGTCAATAATTTGTTGCAGTCACTTCGAACCAAAATGACACTCAGATGTTAAACTTGAAGTGTTTTGTAATAAAATAACACCTTTCTCAATTTTTTAAGTAATTTCAATAAATATCTATGTACTTTCAAAGTTGTAAAGTCCTTTTATAATCACCCTGTATTGTTTTAGTTTTTTCATTAATAATTGGGAAAAAGAAAAAAAAAATATTCTAAAATATCTTCTTAAATGAGAGGATGTATTTTTTTTAATATAAATTTATATTATATAAATGATTTTTAAATTTATTATATCTCCAGAGGTGAAACTTTGAATTTAATTAATTTAAAGTTAATCTCTCTCTCTCTCGCTAAGAGTGGTAATATCCGTGCAAAATGGCAACTGGTCCCTCTGGTTTTCGGATTGATGGTGTACAGTACACTTTGCCCAGCTTAGTATGATGTAAATCCCAAGGGAGGTTGCAATCGATAGCCAGGGCAGACGAAATAGAGGGGGCTGAAGGGATGGATGCGGAGGGGAGGGCTCGACGTGTGTGGTTGGTCCCTTTTCCAACACGGAGGGTGCAACACGGTGCGGCCATGTTGCTTTGCTCCCCTTTTAATTATGCCCTTGCTTGGATGGACTGCCTCCCCTAAGCCACCCCTTCATATGCTAAAATACACCCCCTTACATCTCTCCCTTTTTAATTAATATTACAGCCCTTACTATGGTGTATATATTATATACAATATATGAGCATATTGGATTACATATCCATATTTTTGTTATCATTCTAGTATGTATATAAAACAGATCAATTGATTTTGAATCAGAATGCGTTTTTTTTTTTAAAAAAAAGTACTTTTAAAATTAAATATAAAAATAATAAATATATAATTTAAGTTAATACAGGAATTAGTACTAAAAATTTAATGCATACAGTTTTAGTGAAAATATTATCTTATTTAATGATTAATTAATTATTAATTATTAAGATAAAATAATAATTGTATAAATTATAAATATTTATTAACATTAAAATATTTTATACTTATATTAGTTCAACTAAGTTATTATTACTAATAAGTTAAATGATTTATAATTTTCATAGTAAGTTTTATTTCTACCTTTTCTTTTGTCCTATTTTGTATTTTATTTATTATTAAATAATTACAAAAAAAAAAAAAAAAAAAAAATTAATTTCTATTAAATAGAATATTTAAATGGTATATTTGATTAGAAATTGTCTAATTATTTGTTTCTAGAAAAATATTATATGTAACAAATAATTTTACTATCATTATTTCATTAGAGTTCCAAGTTCAACCGCTCTCCTTCAAATATCTCAATTAACTTCAACCATCTTCATATAATTAATAAGTTCTTCTAATTTATATTATATCTGTTTTTATATTATTTATGAAGAATTATTATATTATATTAATATTTTAAATTTAATTATAAATTATAATCAAATAAATTTCATTTTAGTTACTTATCATTGATATTAATTAACAATTTTATTAATTGGATAAAAAATTTCATAAAAACTTTATTCATATTGAAGTGTTATTTTGGGTCAGTAAGGTAAAATAGTAAATAAAAGAAAATTTTATAAAATCAGAATATTGAACATTTTATTTAAATTTAAGAGTGTGTGTAATGATATATAAAAAAAAAGGTTTGAAGGATTAAAGAAGGGTGTAAAAAATGGTCGCAATAAGGGTGTAAAGGTAGCACTTTTGGAAGAGGGAATCCAGCTTCAGGCTGAAGTTCTTGAGATATTGAGGAGGTTAGATAAATCCAAGAAGACCCCGCAACTCGAACATGGATTCTTGCAAACAATATTTCTTGTTAACGATGTGCCAGAGCTCATATAAGCGAGGATCCGTGGACGGCTGACTGGTGTTCCAAAAGCAGAATTAATGAATGCAATAACACCAGCGAAAGATGAAATCCAAGAATCAATGCAACAATAGGTTCAAGTCAATAATGGAGAAAACGGTTAATCTTGTAGCCAGTCCTTATATAAGCGATTATCAGTGGACTGGTGAATCGTGGTCCCTTTTTTTCTCCAATCAAGTTCCTCCGGTCGGGACACTAGCTACTGCCCGACTGCTTCTCATCCAGTCCATCCGGACGGGACGATTGCTACTCCACGACTGACTCTTTGACTTTCCAACAACCAGTCTCTTCAGGGGAAACGTATTACCATTATAATCTTTTCCACAAATAAAATTTATTTTTAAATAAATAAATTTTATTTTTTTTTTCTTTTATTTTAAGAATTAATGATATTTTTAAAATATCATTACAATATAATGAAAAAAATATTAATTATTATTTTATATTTTGGAATATTTTAGTACATGATATTAGGAGAAAATCATATTTAGAGAGATTTCAAGAACGTTAGTTAAGCAAGCAAGTATCTCAAGTATCTCAACTCTTTAATAAGTGGGGGTTCATCATTTTTCAAAACACACATATTCATAAAGTAATCAAATTCTTGTGATACCCTTGGCACATTCTATATATATATATATATATATATATACGAGGTGTGTCTAAAAAGTTCGGTGAATGGTATGATAAAAACATAAAAAGAGAATGTTAATTGTAAATACCTTTATTAACATTTAAAATACTCTCCACTAGCCACAACACACTTCTGACAATGTTCGTATAACGCTTGAAAACTCTTGGAGAAGTCTTGATGTGAAATCGTTCTCAGAGTAGCCGTCACAACGTTCAGGCAGGCAATCCACACGCAGGTTACCAGAAAACACTACTTATTGTGTCTTTGCTACAACGTTCAGTATTTTTTGGTGTCCTGTTTGTGGATTGCAGGCCTTTTGTTGGGCATATGTAAAGGATAATATTCAAGGTTTAATTAATATTTTATTTTCTACTTTTGAAGGCATTTTTTTATTAAAAAGCGTGTATATTAGAAAGTTTTTTTATTAATTTATTTTCAAGTTTTTAGTTTTTTTATATTTTTATTATTATTATTAATATAATTTTATAATTGATAATACTTTTAAGTTATATAAACATATTTATATTTATGAAAAATTAATTATGTATATAATATTATTCATTATTAATCATTTGAAATATTTAAATAGTTTTAATTTTATTAAAATGAATTTATAATTGGATTAATTTAATTAAATTTTGTTTAATATATATTTTTTATTTTTATTATTTTTTAATTTTAATTAACAAATCTTAAAAATCCGTATTTTTGAAAAATTCAAAATATTTCTATTTGATTATTTCAGTATCATCGACTTTCAATATATGTTTCATATTTTCAGCGAAATCGCTCAAATACAAGTGGGTTAAAATTCTCAATTACAAATTTTGAACATTATAGACAGACAGAAAAGTGAAGTTAATAAAAAGCGTATAAATTCAAATTTTTTAACATCTTGATTTTTTAATATTACCTAGTTTAAAAATTTTTCAATTAGTTTACAAATATTTATTTTTTTAGTCAATTATGTGGAGTAAAAGTAATATTCAAAATTAGTATGTAAATAAAATATATACTTTTATCAATAATATAATATATGAAACATATTATTCAAGTTCATTAATATTATTTTTTTTTCAAAAATTCAAGAATTATTATAAACTAAATTATTCAAAATAATTTGAAAACTTTTCCTTTAATATATATATATATATATATATATAGAAAGATAGAGAGAGAGAGAGTAGGAAAGTTTCAAAAATCTAACAAAATCTTTTAGTTAATCAAAAAGTTAATAACAAATTAATTAAAGGATTATTTATTCTTAATTGTATGGTAAATTGAAAGAGAAGAGAGGAAAACTTTCCAAAACTAATTTATTATATAATAACCACAATCTTTCACCATTTCATTCGGTCAAAATAAAGTTTTAATAAAAGCTTAATTATTGGTCCCAATTTCTATCCTTTTAGGGGATTATTATTTAAATAAGTATATTTAAACTCAATAAATAATAGGTTAAGACAATACGAGTTAAAATTAATTCTTTTTTTACGAGAGTTGTAGTGTAAACGAAACAATTACTTACACTCATGATAAAAAAAATTTTACTTTTAAAATTTCTTTAATTTTATAATAATTTTGGCATTTGTTGATTTTTCCTTATATATTTCAATGAATCAATTCCAATATTGTATATGGGTTTTTTAAGCCTGTTATCAATGTTTTCCAACCTGTGGGGCGCACCCTCCTGGAGGGGCGCGAGACTGATGAAAGGAACAATTATTGTTAAGATTTTAAACAAGCATCGATTTCGCTTAATAATTGAAAAATAATTAAGTAAAATGATATCTTCAATGAATCCAATTTTTGTTAAAAAATTAAGCTCAACCATCACATTATATTATGTATTCTATTTCTTACAATTAAAATTAGCTACTTTATCTTATAACATATAATTTTTTTTTATATATATTAATATTTCTTCATAATAAGCTTTATTATTTTGTAGCCCATTAAAGAAAATACTATATTATGTGAGTATATTTATGAAATTAGATTATTACAAATATTAAGAGAGGGGGAGGGCGCAAGAGTTTTTTTAAAAAATCTGGAGTGTCTCCACTCGACTATCTCACTAATTTGAATTGGATTAAATAACATATATTAGTTTAAATTAAATTAAATTAAATAAATTATAAATTAAAATTAATAAATAATATTTATTAAACCAGCGCATGTTTGGCTCTTTGTATGATGGCACCATGTCACGTATTGGCGCGTGAAATTTTCAGTGTTAAAAAATTAATTCTGATACTTTCAGCGATTCAATCAAGCTGAAATTCTATATATAGCAGTTTTATACAATTTTTAATCATGTGAAAATTTATCAAACATATATCTTTATTTTTACGGTCACTTTAGAAGAAAAAAAATCAAAACGTTCTAGGTAATGACCCTCTTCCGGTTGAGCTACATTTCTCAAAAGTTGATAGAAAACTATGAATTTTGAATAATGCCCGTATACCAAATTTTATGATTCTAGCTCAAACCGTTTTTGCGTAATCTTGGTTACATACATACACACAGACAGACAGACAGACAGACAGACAGACAGACACAGACATTTTTCTCAATCTTAGGGAAAAAGATGCAGGAACCTTCAAAACGTATAAAAACATCAAAATCTCTACATCGACAATTTTCGTGAACGCAATACTGGCAAGATAGTAAAAATACAATTACCAATTTTTGCTAGTATAATAAGATAAGATATAAATATTTGGATTAATTTTTTTACGTGTTACATTATATATATATATATCCAAATTTCTCTTCTTCTAGTAGTTCTTCCCCACTCGTTTCCCGCTATCATCTTAATATCGTCGTACCATCTCTTGTGAAGTCTTTCTTGTTTTGTTTTTCCCTCGATAGGCTACCATTCCTTCACTATCTTCGTCTATCTATCGTCATTTAGCCTTCCTATGTGACCTGCTCATTTCCATTTTAATTTCCTTATTTCTCTTGTTATGTTTGTTTTTTGTATATATACTCATTCTTTCTCTCTCTCTCTCTTAATTCTATCTTTTCTTTTAATATTTAGGCTGCTCCTTAACATCGACCTTTGAGAGACTAGTTTATTAGTTATTTTTTCAGTAATCGACGATGTTTGAACTCCATAAACGTATTAAAGTCAGTACTACACATTTTTTAGAAATTTTTATTTTGGAAATTAGGTCGATATTTATATTTTTTTAAAAATGAATTTAATTGACCATTGATTAATAATTACTACTATAATATAAGTAAAAGTTTTTAACAATGAATATAAAATTAATACTTTATAAACTACCACTTCCGGTTTCTGGATATACAACAAAAGTTGATGAATTCATGCTACTGATGCATTAAGTAAATATACCAAATTTTATCAAAATCCTTTGAGCCGTTCAAACTATCTATACACGTCTATAAGGACAAACAATGGACAGACGGACAGATTTCATGCTAAAAATAGTTTTTTCTGTTAACAAAATGCATGATTCGTGGTGATATGTAAAAATCTCCATTTGTGAAATTTGGTGTGAAAACAATACCTTCCTTTCCTCTCAATGGTCGGTAAAAATATTGAAATTATTAATAACTATAATTTCGTAAAAAAAATTAATAAAAATCTTTCTTTCTAAAGGAATCCCAACTCTTGACAGTATCAGACATTAAACTCTCGAGTATTTCTTCATTCAACTTTCAGTTATATGGATAGGAATTAAATCATTCATATATTTACGATATTTCAAATGATTTAATAAATTCTTATAAATTGATCTTATTTCAATTATTTCTTAATTCATAATAACTACTCAATCGGGATTTTTTTTGCCAAATTATTTATTTTTTAATGATCTAAATTTGAATAATCAAATTTCTTTCTCCCTGGTTGGGTGTTTTTTTTTTTTTTTTTGTTAATCCCTCTTTCGTTCTCTCTTTCTCTTTATCTTTCGTGACGCTTTAGTATGAAGGGCGGTTGCATTGTCTGCATTGGACGCACCCTTCCTGTACAGCTGGGGGAGGATTCTTTGAGGGTTTCACCATCTGGGTGGGGGGAGGGGGAGGATGGTGTGGGAAATTGAACGATCCTTCGTGATATGTATGATTAGCCCCTCGGGGAGCTCTTCAAAGAACCACTCTTCTCATCCCTATGCTTTTTATTTTAGATTGGCAGTATCAGTATAGTCCCTCGAGGAAATCATGGACCTTTTATAAAAAAAAAAAAAAAAAAAAAAAATGGACGAAAAAGAGTCAATATAAAGAATAATAATATTTATTGTAAAGTACCTCTTGAATTGAAAGTTGAGTTTGTTTTTAAATTGATATTTTTTTTTATTTCAAATTGATTTATATAAGTATATATATATATTCTTATATTTATTTATAAAAATTTAAGTATTAATCCCATAAATATTTAATGACGTATTAATGTTTTTAAATATGTTTAATAATCGAAATTATATACCTCCGTTAATTTAAATAAAAATTAAATTTCCATCACCAAAATTAGAGGCATTTTTTTTATTAATCCTTCGTGGTTAATTTTCTACCAAACTTACAAAGTACCATGACTGTGAAACACTTTTTTATTTATAAAATAATAAAAACTTAACATACACAAAACATAAAAAACAGTATTAAATAATTTCATTTTTTCCAAAAGCTTTCATTTCACAACAGAATCTTGAACGTCTTGAAAAATTGTTGGGACAGGATCAAAAGACTAATATCAGGAATATTTTTAATGGGTTTTTACTGCCACTGTAACTATGACTGGATATCTTTAGGTCCTTACTTGTGCAGAGATATATGTAGATAGAATAAGTCTAGTCAGAAGACTCCATATTTTATTGTAGATAGATATTTAGCATGCAACTGTGAAAAACTACTCCTCTCCTTTAAGATCTCCAAACTTATCTGATTAAAGCAAGGAAATCTTTCAATATATTCAGGGCTTTAGAAACAACGGAATCTATAATGAATGGCTCAAATTCATGTAGAAGCAATAATTTAGAAGCTGTTTTTACTCGATCTTTGAAGAGACCTTCACAAAAGTGTTATTGACTCAGGTATAAAATTACTATCTTCATGGATAGACTAGCTTTTGAATTTGAATTTGCTAGTAACTTTATGTATTATTTAAAGAAGTCATTAACATTATTATTGATAGATTGGCGAAGAGCCTCAGAATAGAGTGTACTGAAGTAAAATGGTTTATCAGTACTACAAGAATCCTTCTATTAAGTTATTTTAGCATCTACATCATATTTCAGTCAACCAGTCTCTCTATTTCTCTATTCCAAATATTTTCCAGCTTTATTTTGATAATTTCGTAAAAGTCTTCAACGAATATGAAAGAGCAAACCTGAATCAAGTTTACTTATAATTTATGTTCAATTTCAAAGTCATCATTCTATTGCAAACAGGATTGTACTCTAGGACAGAGTTTGATTTATTTTTATTTATTTAAATCTCCAATAGAATTCGGAGAGACAAATGTTACAATTTACAAAATTTGAAGATTTTTAGAGTTGATATAATTTGTATTAGGTAGATATGAATAAAAACAAAAAAAGAAAACCCTCTTACTTTGTACGACCTACGCAAGGACAACACCTATCAAGTCGGTTATGTCAATTAGGTATCCTATGATCAGTAGAACGGGTCTATCAACCTTTACCTTGATTATCTTGATCGTAGGCGCTATCAAGTAGCTTTCTCAATTTTGATCCCGGAGACTGGGTTGACTCCGTCACATAGACCCAAGCTAGACAAATTCCCTTGTCAGGCCCGGGACTTGAACCCGGGACCATGAGAATGTGAGGCAGCTTCGCTAACCTTCACCCTGTGGCGCATTCTTTAGGTAGATATAGAGTTCATTTTTTATTTAAAATAAATAAAGTGTTCTCTGTTGAGAGTTTTGATCTTATTTACAGTATAATTTTTTCCAATATAATATTTTTAGTTTTGAAAATAAAATAATATAATTATTAATATTTGAAACTGGAGAGCCACAGGTTGCCGACTCCTGGGATAGACTAACAACTGAAATATTAACTTTCAATAATTTTAAGTGTTTCTTTTCCACTGGGCTTTTAGTTTTCATTAATCTCGCTCAAGAAAACTGAATGGAAGCCTAAATTCGAAACATTTCTTGGCTAGAGGCTTTACAGATTTTGTTTAAGTTCTTCATTGTTAACAAACTTCTAAAACGTATATACTTATTTGCTGTAATTGTATTGTATATGAATATTTTATTATATATAAAATAATGTAATTTATTTTAAAAACATAAACCAATTCAAAAAATATCTAAGTATAATATAAATATTATTTTTTACAATAAGGCTGGCTTACCCTACCAAGTTTTACGTATGGTATATGTAGTTGATATTAATTTAGGATGGTCTTCATACAATTATATTCTATATACATTCCTTGAAACAGCATCTGTTGTTGATATCAGTAGATTGGACATATTGAAATTGTTCATATTCCATTTCATTTGTGGTCTAATACGCCATATATATATATAATTACTTTCAAATACCAAAAATAATGCAAATAAAGCTTTTATTTTTAATAATAAATTCTATTTCTATTAGTAAAATTAACTAAATTTTAAACTAAACTAATTATAAAAACTATAAGAATAATTTAATCTTTCATTTTTTCAAATAAAATCTTTACCTTCTGATAAATAATTATTATTTTGTTTGATCTTTTCTATATAAAAAATTATTAAGAGGTTTATCTAATATCTCTGATATAATTCTATAAAAGATATCAAATAAAATTTTGAATATAAAATAAAAATTTCGGTAATTGTTTACAAAACGGGAAGCTTCAGGGATTTGGATGAAACTTTGACAGTGGATTCCTTTTTTAATTCTAAAGAAACTTTCCTTATATAATATTTCTCGGTCTCTTCTAGTTTACGAAATAAAAATTATCAAAATGAGCATATAAATATATTTACATTCTATTTATCTACTATGTTTTATTTATTTGGCCAGCAGAGGGCTTCACTATTTTTTTTTTTTGGGGGGGGTTAGTTTGGTTTGTATATATGAAAATTAAAAAATTAATTAATTAAAGAATTTTTCTATATCCCAATCGAACTCAAAAAAAAAACCGAAAATTAATGAATAAGTGAATAATTAGTGAATTACTTAATAAAACATTATTAAATGACTGCTCATTCATAACTATTGTAGTTTATCTGTCAAACTTTAATAATTTGCATTTCGTAAACTAGAAGAGATTAAAAGAGGAATCCACTGGCAAATTTTCATCCAAAACCCTGAATCTTACTGTTTTTTAAACAATTACCAAAATTTTATATAAATTTTTGTTTGGTCTATAATTTTATTTTGTATTTTAAAATTAAAAAAATAAAAATAAAACTTGAGGAAGATAGGAAATGAGAGCATCAGAAAGAAATGTGAAGTGCAGAAGATGGATTGGATTAAATGAATTAGGAGGAAGAAGAAATCGTATTTTGAAAATATGTTGTGATGGTTAACAAACCGTAAGAGATGAAGAGAAAGGCTTGATGGTTTGCTGATCTAGAATCTGTTTAATAGAAGTTATAAATAAAATAATTATATTTTTTTAATTAAAGAAAGATAAGATAAAATATTCACTATTAATACTATTATAGAGATGATAAAATATTTTGATAATTTTTCTAATTTGATTAAAAGTGTTTTTAAGAATAGTAAAAAAATAACATAAAAATTACACACACAATAAAATTATGCATATCTTTTGCAAATTAAACTTCAATATCTAAGTATATAATTATTTTTTATTTAAAGTTTAAAGAGATATATAAAAAAGTATATAGGTAATTTTTTTTAAATCAAATCAACAGACTTATAAAATATTCAATTTATAAATAAACTAATAGAAGCGAATATTAAATCTCAACACAAAGAAGCAGAACATATCAGCACCAGCACCGATGAAATTGGAATATTTATTGAAACATTTATTGAAACCCTGAATTCACACACACACACACACACACAAAGATATAAACAATCATGGAAAAGAATAGTGAATGTTTCAAGAACATAATAATGTAAAATATTGTATATTTATCTCACATATTCATCTAAATACATATAAAGAGAAAATCAGATGTCGAATTTCGAATCTAACAAGAGGTTCAAAATAATTCCTACTGTAAGGACATTTAATTCTTTATTTTATGTATCAATTGTTTGATATGTTTGATTACAATAAATAAATTTCCGCAGTTTTTACTATCTCACCAGAGATAATATTACGATCACGAAATTTGAAACGAGATTTTGATGTTTTTATACGTTTTGAAGGCCCTGAGTCATTTTCACTACGGTTCAGAAAAATGTCTGTATGTGTGTGTAGACAAGATTATGAAAAAGCGGTTTGAGTTTGAATAATACAATTTGGTATAGGGGCATTATTATAAATTCGTAGTTTTCTATCCATTTTTATCCATTTGTAGTTCATCCGGAAGAGGACCATTACCTACAACGTTTTGATATTTTTTCCTCTAAAGTGACCGTAAAAATAAAGATATATGTTTGATAGTTTTTCACATGATTAAAATTGTATCAAACTGCTATATATGGAATTTCAGTTTGATTGAATCGCTGAAAGTACCGGAATTAATTTTTTAAATTTTTTAATACTTTGACTGCCAATCACACGCCAGCAAGTGACGTGGAGTCATCAACAAAGAGCAAAAAACACGCACTGTCTCAGAAGCTAGTTTAAAATAAAATTTCTCGATTTCTTTTTCAAAGTATCGAAGTAAGTTAATATAATATTTTCATGGTAATATAAATATATATACTCTCAACCTTTTTTTTACCGCGGCACACTTTTAACTGTTTAAAAATTTGGCGGCATACAAAGAAAAAGATAAGTGTAAAAGTTATTTACTTATTTACCATATTGGAAAAATTTGAAAAAAAAGTCGAAAATGTTTAAGGACCTGATCGCAAAAACATTTTACCTTTTTTTTAACCATATTGAAAAAAATTGAAAATAAAAGTCGGAAATGTTTAAGAGTCTCTTTACATTTGTAAATTTTGGCGGCACATTTTGCTAATGAGGTTGAGAATTAAAATAAAATTAAATTAAAATAATATCCCTGTTTAATACAAATTGAAATTGCACTATTCATAGAAATTTATGTAATTATATACATATTGAACATCCCATATAAGAGATGTAATGGGTACATCAATTACTTTTTATGTATATAATTTTTATCAAAACTATGATAAAAGTTAAATGCAGTTAAAAGCAGTTTTGAAAACAAATGCTATTTCAAAAATTTGTGCAACTCACAAAAAAATATAATTAGTATTAAACCATGTTATCAGTGAAAATGATGTTAAAAACCTTAAATCCTATGATCAGATATAATAAAATTTTAATTAATTTTCAAATAAAGAAAAAAAGCTTGATTTTCCAATTCAAATTTGCGAGATAATCAAGTGGAGACACTCCAGATTTTTTTATCAAAAATTTAAAAAATTTACCCATTTTGATTTGTTGAGTCACTTCTAATATACGTTCAAGTTCTTTTTGCATTTAACACAAGCCTTTTTTCAATAATTCAATTTTTATGTCTTACACACACTTTCGGTTTTCCTCTAAGTTCTTTGACTTTCTCTCCAAACTCACCATTTTTAAACTTTTTAAAACACCAATGATAATATTTTTCACTTAAAGCAGTCGCACCATTTGCATTTACAAAAATAATCGATATACCCGAGCTACAAATTTCTATAAATAAAAGAAATATATATTTATATAAAAATTTACAGATAAGTGATGTTTATTCAAAAAAAAAACTTGATTTTTTCGCTCTAAAAATTGTGATTGTGTGTAAATTTATATAAGTCTTGTTGTTATCAATAAGATATTACGTTTTTTAATCTGATAATTTCAATAGTTTTTTTTTTTTTTTTAAACTGCTAAAATTTATTTTTACTCATAATAACAATTATACTTTAACTATGGACTTTTGACTAAAAAATATAAATAAACAACTTTTATTTTCTAGAGACATAAATAATCTTAAAGTAGAAGTAACCAAAAATGTAAATTACAAAAAATAATATTCTATAAAATAATAAACATGCTTTTATATATTTGTATTTAATTTTAATTAATAATAAATGTTAGAAGAAATTAGTTTCAATATTATATGTTCTATTATCATAATAAGATTATTTAAAAGATCTAATATACCTTATATATAATTATTTAATTATTTATTATTAATTAATAACTATAAATCTAAAATATTTACATATAAATTTGTTTTTAATTTAATATTTTTTTTTTAAAAAAAATTCAATTCTACAAATTGTAAATTTATGACAATATTTAAAGAAAAAATTATTTGTTGAAGAAGATATATATATATATATATATATTATAAATGAAAAATTGTCATTTTTAAATAAAAAAAAAACCTTAATTGATTTTCTCTCGTTGAAGTGGCTTCTAGTCTCGTTTCTTTTTTGCCAAAGCAATTTGTCGCAATGGGTGGCAAAAAGAGACCCCTGGCTGGCCGATTATTGATTGGTCCGGGTGGCGTCCTGCCCCCCTTTACGTCTGCCTCTCTCATTGGTCGACGATGAGGGCGAAAAGGGCGGATGACATTCAACTCCATCGTCTCACTCTCCACCCTATAATATACGTCAACCATTTGTCTCTCTCTCTCTCTTCCTCTCTTGTTCCATTCGTTAGTTACCATATCTGAAAATAACCAACTTATCCAATTTAAACTAATAATAATAGTAATAATAATATAATAATAATAAATAAAAATATAAGTAATTATAATTAAGAAAGTATTTAATAAGATAATATTATTTGTCTTTTTAATAAGAATAAAATAAAATGTATTATAAAATCATAATGTTGAGTGATAACAATATTAATAAAATGAGCTGTGGTCAGGCACAGAACCGACCGATGATTTGAAATAAATTAATTTCCAAACAACATTATATATATATATATATATAAAGTATAATCCAAAAAAATAAATATTTTTAAAACTTGAATTAATTATTATTTTATTTTAAAGTGAAAAATTTCCGACAATGAATATAAAATTAATATTTTGTAAACTACCATTTCGGGTTTCCCGAAAAGTTGATGACTTCATCCTACTGATGCATTAAATAAATATTCCAAATTTTAGACAGACGGACAGACATCATGCTAAAAATACTTTTTTCTGTTAACAAAATGCATGATTCGTGGAGATATGTAAAAATCTCCACATGTGAAATTTGGTGTGAAAAAACAATACCTTCCCTTCCTCGGTAATAAACGGGATCTTTAAAATCTAAATTTAAAAAAATAAACACTTTATTATATTATTTTCGCTGCTTTGTTGTTGATATTATGATATATTAATTATATAAATTATATATTAATTAAAATGTCATTATTTTTATTTATTAAATGATTCTTCTGATTTTAATTATATTAATTATTTTAAAATTTCAAAGATTTTTATTCATCTATTCTATACATTACTTTAAATTTTTTTTAATATCATAATTTAAACTTTTAATGAAACATTTATAAATATAGATATATTTAAAGATAAATTAATGAAACTAATTAAAAATAAAGTAAAGAAAGGTGATTACAAGAGAGAAAATGTAAGTGAAAAATAAAAATTAATATAACTCTTTATTTTTATTCTTTGAGGTATTTTGTTTTTGTTTTTTTTTTCTTTTTCTTTTAATTTTAAAGGGATCAAAAATGTTGCTACCTCCACTTTTGTTTAATTTCTTCAAATAAATTATAGAATTTTTGTTATGTTTATCTCAGAAGAGATATTTTCTTAGTTTTAAGTGAATCAAATTAGATTTTTACTCTTCGATCTAAAATGATATAGTAATAATAATTTTTTATTAATTTTAATTATTATTAACTCTAAAAATATTCCAATTTAATATATTTTTTTACAAATCATTATATAATGGAGACTAAGAAATATTTTATTTTTTTTAATTTAAGTCTATCTAATTAAATTTATTACTCTTTGGATACTATTGGATTTATGAATTACACAAATTTTAGTTCTGTATGTACTTTAACATAATTATTTCATAATTTAATTCATACATAAAATAAATGAATCGAATTAATGTTTAAAGGAGAATATACCCACCCACAAACACATTCAAATAATAATTTTTTTGATCCCGTTCCAGGTAACCAATAAAATTTGTCTCTCAGAGGTTGTATTAATGTTAGTAATCAGAAGATCCCACTTGTATTATAGAAACGAAATTGAAGATCTTCCAATTTCCATTTCTGAAGTGCGCTTTTCGGTATGGCCCTCAGCTCGTTCTTCGATTCCGACTTTATCTCATCAATTGTGGCAAAATGCTTTCCTTTCATTGGTCTCTTCAGTTTTGGGAATAGAAAAAAGTCGCATGGAGCCAAATCTGGTGAATACGACGAATTCTTGCCAGCAAACGCTTTATGACGGCCAAATAAAACTCTCCAGTGACTGTCTGGCCGGGGGGAACAAATTCTTTGTGGATAATTCCTTTTGAATCGTAAAAATCCGGTTCTGGGACGGCCTGATCTTTCGTTATCATCCAGCGTCTCTCTACCCGATTTGAATCGCCCGAACCTTTTGTAAACTTGCGTACGGGATAGACAATCATCACCATATGCATTTTGCAGCATTTGGTGCGTTTCAGTAAAAGTTTTACCAAGTTTAACACAAAAATCAATTGCTTTGTTTGAAACTCATTTTCCGACCGATGTACAAAACACACTGACATTTGAAACGCAATAACTTTTGTTGTATGCATCCGAATGTCATGAAATTTATACCAGTTGTCAATGAGGGACTAAGCTATCTACGGGTAAAATATTACAACAGATGGCATTAGTAGTACTATTTTTTTTTTTTAAAGTTCGGTTTCTTTTGGAATGGAGGGTGTATATTATGGATCACTCCGTGGGTAGAGGGTGTAGACCCCTTTTTGTTGGTGCAAAGAGTGCCGAAGGCAGTTTGAGTAGCTAGTCTACTATACATATATGATTTCGATTGATTCTTGTAAATGTGATATTCATGCCCTTTATGACTAAATCATAATGTAAAACAAACAAAAGTGATGTAAAGACAAAATTGTATTTATTTAATTATTTGCTAATGACAATCAAAATTTAATTATTTATTAAAAAAGAACAATTAAAATTACAATGTATACATTTTTATTTTCATTCTGGTAAATACGTTCTTAATCACACAAAAATATGATTTTTCTTTTTCTTATAAAAGTTTTAAATATACCTTTGAAATAAAACAAATACAAGAGATCAATTGTAAGCGGAGAGAAGGGATGAATCACTTAGCTTTTGTGCTTGAGGTAAATGAAAAAAATTAAGATTGGTATGATGCTCTTTTTATTTACATAAATTACGCTCCCTTTGGATTTTCAGTTTCTTAGGAAACTTTTTTAAAAGAATGTGATTTCTTCTAAAAATTTCTGCCGTAAATGTAAAAAAATTTCTTTGGCTTCCCTTTTATCATTTAAAGTAATATCTTATTAATCTTGTATTTATTCATTTGTATTTTTCAGTAGTACCCTTCATAATAATATAATTCCTTATTTAGTTTAACTTATCATTCTAAAAGATTATCTTAGAAAGACAAACAAAATGAATCCTGAAGAGAGTTGGAATAGCAATTATAATCTTGAATTCTTATATTTATTATTTTTTCTATTATTTACTTAAATTTATTATTATATCATTTATATCATTAAATAATACATAATTTTAGGTAAAATTTCTTCCTTTCCTTAAAACACTTTCTCGTTAGACCTTTTAGCTATAGAAAGAGAAGAAATATTTAAAAAATTATGAGAAGCAAGAGCCAATGAGGAAACAGCAAGGCTTCAAATTAAGCAAAACGCAAGACTAAGACTCCTGTCCAGGTGGTAAGAGAGGTGGGATGAAGATACGACAGGACACTGGATCCACAGATTAATTCCCAACATTAAAACGTGGTTAAATAGAAAACATGGGGAGATAAAGTATTATCTCACACAAGCACTGTCGGGTCATGGTTGCTTCAAAACCTACCTGTATAAATTTGGAAGGTCAGAAACGGCAACTTGTCCGAATTGCAACTACATAGAAGACAATGTAGAACATACATTGTTTATCTGTGAAAGATGGAAATCGAAGAGAGAGAATATAAAAAATCGTATAGGTATTGAGATCTCCATAGAAAATTTAATAGACCAGATGATAACAAGTAAAGAGAAATGGGGTCTTATTTAATTTAATAAAAGAATAATTAAATCAAAAGAAAAACAGTTGAAGACGAAAAAAGAATCCTTAAATGAAACTCATTTTCCGACCGATGTACAAAAGTGACATTTGAAACGCAATAACTTTTGTTGTATGCATCCAAATGCCATGAAATTTATACCAGTTATCAATGAGGGACTTTCTATCGTGAAAACAGAATTGGAAAATAAAATAGAAGGGGTAGGTGTTTTAGTCGGTAGATCGTCTAGCACGGAGCCCGACACCTTGTGCGTAAAAGCATTTCACCTACTACAGTGGCGCAACCAGGATTTGATCCAGGGGGGGTTTGACTAGCCGCTATTAAATTTATAGGGAATTGAATTTATGATTATTTTTCATCATATTCATTTTTACCTAAACTTAATAATAAATGAGTTATTTATAAAAAAAACTACTTTAAGATTTCGAAAGCTTTTCGTCCGCCCGTAGTGGCAGGATATTTTGAAAAAATTAGTCTTCGCTTCATAATTTTTATGTTATTAATGTATTAATAATAAAAAATATTTACTATTTGAGTAATATTTTTATTTAATTTATATTTAAATAATAGTAAAATTTCACAATAATCTAGTAATCTTATATTAAGTGTTTTGTTTTTTATGATTTAGTAGAAATTTTTTATTTCTTATATTAAATTCTCTACGAAAAAATAAACAATTTTTATTTTTGTTAAAATTTTTTTAAAATAAAATAAACTTATTTTTTATACACTAAGTTAGCGGTTTCCAACCTGTGGGGCGCGCCCCCCTTGGGGGGCGCGAAGGCGATTAATATGCCCGCAAACTTTTGAAAATTTTCGATTTTTTTCCAATATGGTTCTAAAAAAAAAGATAAGATGATTTTGTGGACAAACTTTTGAACATTTCCGATTTTTTAAAATTTTTTTCTCAGGTTGGTTCTAAAAAAAAATAAAATATAGGTCAGATGATTTTGCGGGGCGCAAGAATTTTTTTTAGAGAAAGGGGGGCGGCGGTACAGAAAGGTTGGAAACCACTACCCTAAGTTATACTTTAAGAATTTTTTTTTTCAAATAAAAAGAATTATATTTTTTCTTTTCTAATTGTAATATAGTACATAATATATAGCAATTTGAATTTTTTTTCTCCCCTGGTTGCGCCACTGCCTACTATAAAAAAAAGACGGTTTCTTCTTATAGAGGTTAGTGATCCATATGACAAGACATCTTATGGAAACTACAGCTCTAAAGAGGTCAATTGATGAACACCCAAAAAATCTACCCAGATCTCCAAACCTGGCGCCTACCCACCGATCTCTTCCCTTCGATAATAAGGCGAAGTATTTCATATTTCTCACCACGCATGATATGACCCAGATATTGAATTTTTCTTCTCTTGATTCTTAAAATGATTTCTTTCGGTCGTCTTCTTCATGCTGGTGAGGCTTTCTATGTTTGTAACCTTCTTGGTCCATAGAATTTTCAGAATTTTTCAGTATAGATACATGTCAAAAGCCTCAATTTTTTTCTTGAGAAAAAAATCTAACGTCCAAGCCTCACAGTCATAGAGAAGAATCGGGAAAATATAACACCTCAACGTTCTGACTCTTATAAGCTGAGATTAATTTTAGGTCTAATGAAGAATTTTTTCATATTAGTGAATGTTTTTCTTGCCTACTCTTTTCTTGATCTTATTTACTTTTTTCTTTCGCAATTCTGAGTAATTTGTGTACCCAGATATTTGAAGGACTCTATTTGCTCAATATTTCGATTTTTCACTTTTAAAATCTCTAACCTAACCTTATTAACGACCCGATCTATTTTTTCTAATGGTCTAAATATTTGTTTAGAATTGATCAATCAAAATATCAAACATATAAAAATTTATTAAGGTTTCTTGGTAGAATTAAATTAAATCTAGCTTATTATTTATTTATTTATACTACGACATGTTCTTTCTATTCTATAGTAAGTTAATTACTTACTTAAAGTTATATTTTTTTATTTAAATTATTTATTTCTCTTCTAGATGTCGATTGGTTGATTTAGATCAGATGTTCCCAAAGTGGTCTATATCGACCCCTATGGCTCTATGGCAACCTTCAAGGGGTCTCCGGCAGCGAATATCAAATTTGGGGGTGCATGAAATGAAAATGTGGGTCTACGTGTTTTGTGGCTCTAAAAAAAAGGTAAAATTGTATTTTATTTATTGAAATTATTAAATAAAGAACCTTCAGAGGTTCATCAAAATTAACAAAAACTATCAGGATGCAGTTTCATTATTTGTCTGGAGGTACTCCAACAATGACCGATCTACCCAACTAAATGGAAGATCTTTGATAAATAAGAATGAAGAATAGAAAAGATAGTTGATATAAATTAATGGCTTAAGATCTTAATAATAATATAATATAAACAATTAATATTCAAAATATAAATTCAATTTTTATTAAAGAGCTCCAAGACATCAATTACAAATTATTATTATTTTTTAAAAATAAATATTTTTTCTAAATTAATATATTTAATATAAAGTTTATAGGTAGAAAAATTTAATAGATTTATAGTAATACATTAAGTTTTATTTTTTTTGTGCTTTTTATTCAATTATTAATTATAAATAAAAATATAAAAAAATCAAAAATTCTATACATTTCAATAAAAAAAAGATAAATATATTATAAACGATCAATAAAGTGCAGACATTCAAATGCAACTTCAACCATAATTAATACAATTATCATCCATTCTAAACGGACATGATGCTTATCGGAGAGATGTTCTCGTAACAATTCTGCTAATTCTAAACAATGATTTAATTTTTCATTCATAACCTGAAATTGAAAAGAAAATGAAAAATTTTTAGTTTTGGTATTTATTATTAAATATAAATTAAATAAATTATTAAATATATACATCAAAAATTTATAACCAATTTAAGCATTTAATCTTTCATTTAATAGAGATGTTTAGAACTATAATAAATAAGTACCTGGTTCACCGAGCCGCTGCTCAGTACTTTAAAAAAATTATTCCTTATGAACTAAGAATATTTAAAATTTAGATTATTTTTTAAAATAAATAAACGACAAAATATATTAAACAATTTCAAATAATTTAAAAGAAGATAAATTAAAGAAAAAATAGTCATAAACCATACAGCCCTTAAACGTACGTATTGATGGGCTGAAAGACAGAAAAGTATGGCCTGTGGATATAACATAATATATATTTTGTAATTTGATTACAAAATATTATTAAACCATTTTTAATTTTAATTTATTTATAATATTTTGTATTTAAAGAGCTGCCCAGCGCCATTTTTTTATTATTAAAATTCCTATTTTAAATTAAAATAAAAATTCAAAAAACAAAACAAAAAATGATGTAATATATAAATTTATTTAAAACAATAAAATTCATAATATTAATACTTACTCTTGTTCTTCTTGTTATTGCAAGGAATTCACAAAGTCTATCATAAAGTCTTTCATGAACTTCACGATCCCAATAAAAATCTGGCGTATCTAAAAGATCGGAGCCCAAATTCATTGCATGTCTTAATGATAATAATTCACCAGTTTTACGTAATATTTCATCACGTGACATTTTTATATGACGTCCTTGTTTTAAATCCTAAAAACAAAACATTAAGGACTTTTTAATTTGAAAAAAATATTTTCTTTATGTTTTTGTATAATTATCATTAATTAGAATATGAATAGGATGAAAATAATTAGATGATGGCACAGGTTTACATTTAGTATAATATAAAAATATTTTACTAGGACAATAGAATTATACTTAAATACAAGGAATTTGAAATTCTTCATAACATTTATGGACCGTTGGGTGATGGTGGTATTTACATGAATAAAAGTGAAGAGATTCCGATAGGCTGTACATGGAGTTTGGATTTTTGAAGGAAGATAAGTAAGAAATCAATTAGGAAACAACTGGTGGGGGTAAAGCAAGAACGCGGTGGACAGGCAATATAGAAGATAAAAGTTGGATGGTCTCAAGATAAGACGGTTTAAAATTAGAACTAAATAAAGCTAAATATAAAAAGTAAATCTGAGGGGATTGAAAGAGAATTAAAATTGAATGAGGTGGTTGAAGAGATAAGATTGCTGGCACCAAGAACTCAAAAGTTGATTAGCGCCACAAAGAGAAAAAAATAGATTGATAATGCAGCGGTTTCGAATCTTAATGCTAGTATGCCTTCACGAAAATAAAAATTTTTCGGGTCTCCCCATCTTTTATTTTTACTATCTCGTCAGATCTCGTGCGATCACGAAAATTTCGATGTCGAGTTTTTGATGTTTTTATACGTTTTAGTCATTTTCACTAAGGTTGAGAAAAATGACTGTGTGTGTAGACAAGATTACGCAAGAACGGTTTGAGCTAGAATAATGAAATTTGGTACATGGGCATTATTCAAAATTCATAGTTTTCTATCAACTTTTGAGAAGTGTAGCTCAACCAGAAGAGGGTCATTACCTACCACGTTTTGATTTTTTTTCTTCTAAAGTGACCGTAAAAATAAAGATATATGTTTGATAAATTTTCACATGATTAAAAATTGTATAAAACTGCTATATATAGAATTTCAGCTTGATTGAATCGCTGAAAGAGTACCGGAATTAATTTTTTTAAATTTTGACTTAAAAATGAAGATAAAAGTTTTAAATTTAAATTTAATATATGTTAATTAATTAATTTAATTGAATAACAATACTATACTGTAAATTTAAATTTTTAATTAATTAAACGATTTTTTAAATAAATGTAATAATATAAACACATTTTAAATAATAAAATTTTCTACAAAAAAAATACTCTCCGCTAACATTGATCTATAATTGAATTAAGGTTTCATTTTGAAATTTCTGTTTTAGTAAACTATCGCATGATATTTCTATCATTTTTTTTCTTTTTAATGGTTGTCAGTAATACCTCATCTTCATTGTCAACAAATGGATTCTCTTTTGTACTCATAAAAACTTAGAGAAATCAAGATCATTGAAATAGTTTAAAATGCAGTATTAAAATATCAAGTTTTATTTATTTATACATATTATGGTATAAAAATGAAGTTTTTATTAAAATTTTTTGGCACCATACCTATCAATAATCCGTGTCTCCCTAGGGAGACGCACCTCTCAATTTGAAAATTAAGTATTATGATTAAACATATTTTTTAGTTAAGTTGGATTTTAATTCTATAATACTATAAATTAGATTCAAGTTTCAAATAGAATTAATAGATTATCAATAGTAGTATTAATCATATAGATCAATTTGATATCTATTGAACATTTATAAGCAATAAATAAAAATATTGTAGTAAATGTGCAGATTGATTTAATTCAATTGAAATCTTTATTTTTTAAATTTCATAAAACAACAAAATAAATTGTTATTATCTTACCTCAGTAATGTATGCAATTGAATCAATATATCGTTCTAATGCTGCCTCCCATATTGCCAATTTAACACTTAAAGCAAGTCCATTAGAAAAAGTGTATTTATCAAGATCCGAATTTGAATAATCTGATAATGAATTATCAGATAATGAAAGTAAAGGGTCATGACTCATAGAACTTTTATTAGTTCTTGATGCCAATTTGATACATCCATTATATAGTCCTGTTCTTTGGCTATAAATTAAAAAAAATATGTTTTAATAAAATCAATATACTTAATATAAATAAAAATTGATAAATTGATAAATTATAAAGATTTTCAATAGTAGGGGTGATATTTAATTGTTAAAAGATGACTACATCGACTTTAATTTAGGCTAGTCTTGTTACATTTAAAGTGTCAAAGAGATATTGATACCATTATAACTCTATCTTATTACTCAAATTTATTAATAAAATAAAGTTTTTTTATATCTTAATCTACTAAAAGAGAACTTAATAATTTTTAAGTATGAGTCAAGGTTTCTCCAAGGAAAACAAGTGGACTTAAATCCCTTTTAATAAAAAAAATTAATTCACAAGAACAAATAGCTATGATATCAATGGTACCAATTCGAAATAAAAAGGGATCGTAACCTGCCAGCAGGCAAAATGGAAGAAAACGCATCAATATTCCCTTTTATTGATTTCAAAATCAGGAGTATTTGCCTTTAAAAGAGAGTATTTTTCACAACGTTCATAAACAATGAATGAAGGAAATACAGCTCTATGAAAACTGCAGAGACTGGCTAAACCTATTGACATCATCTATGATAAAGAAGCCACTCCAACTTATTGGAAAAATATAGCTAACAAGTAATATAAAAAATGTTTAAATCTATTCCTACTTAAAACACTATTTAAAGTATTATACTAAAAACTATTTGAAAATCAAATGAAAAATTCTATGATTCGTCGAGATACAATCCGATCATTGTTAAACCCGAAAAATGGTGAAACCGATAATATTAAGTGCTTGCATATATGCTCATTATTTTTTCAGTTTAAAAAGGAATTTATTGAAAAAAAAATTGGTACAATATATATTAATCAAAATATTTTCCATCATTTTCCACAACATGGCGATTTGGTAGCGTTCCAATCATCGATCTACTTTTGCAGCAGCTTGTGATACACTACACCTTGCTGAACCCACCATATGCACACCAAGACTTTATGACCATGAATATTCCGCTTCGGTATCGGATGGCTCTCCTGGACTAATCCATGACTTTTTGCACTTGGGATATTGACTTAGTAGATGGATTTTTCATCGGCAGTCACAATACGCCATAGAAAATTATTCTTTTTTTGTCTGGCAAGCAATGAAACCGCGATGTTGAAACAATTCGAAATGGTATTTCCAGTCAATTCGTGTGGTAGCCATTTTCCCTGCCATAGCGTGTTGATTTATCAACTGCTAAGATCTCGGAGAGTTCTTTGAGAGTTTGAGCTGGGTTCTCGTCCAATAAGTCTTCAATTCATTGTCTTCGAAATTTTTTGGTCCTCCAGGCCGTTCTTTGTCATTGACATCAAAATCACCAATCGTTGAAACCAAAACCGAAAATTGGGATATGACGGAGCAGCATCACTAAAAGTGTTTGTTGGACTTCGACAGCAAATTTCTTCAAATCAAAGAACAAAAGTAATGAATGTCGAAAATGCAATTTTGAGTGTACCATGATTAGCGTTTATATATACTGAATAACTCAATAATACTAAATGGAAAACTGTTGATTTATGTTGAAAAATTATTAAATTCAAATAAATAAGTAATAGAGCAGAAACCAAAACGGTAGACTCAGCAGAAATTAATCTCGAAGAACCGATGTTACATGAGGTAGAAATGATAAATGGAAAATCTAAAAATAATAAAGCAGCGGGAATAATTGGGATACCGGCAGAATTAATCAAATATAATGGATAACCTTTGGTAGAGAGTATGCACAAATTAGTTCTTTCGATCGGGCAAAAGGAAAAGATTCTATTCGAGTATCAGGAGGCAATTATTATCTTTTTAAGAAGGGAATTAGAACGGACTGCAATAACAAGAGGGGAATTTCTCTCTTCACGACATCGTATAAGATTTTCTCGAATATTATTTTATTAAAATTACGACCGAGGAAATATTAGGATAATATCAATACGCATTCGTGCCAAAATCGATCAACATTAGATCAGATATTTTCATTGAAGCTTATATTAGAAAAAAAATGCGAATTCAATATTTCTGTTCACCAATTATTTGTAGACTTTAGTAAAACATATGACTCAATAGACCGGAATAAACTTTTTCAAATTTTGATCTTAATGGGAATACCGAAAAAACTAGTACGTATGATTCAAATTTGTCTTGAAAGTAGTGAAGGAAGAGTAAGACGCGGGAATCAATTGTCATAATCTTTCGAAATTCGGAATAGCCGTGGTACTTTATTGATAGTGAAATTACTGATATGTCTTCTGAGAGCAATAGTGGTATTCAAAATAATGAAAATTTTCGTAAGAGAAAGAAGATGAAAATGAAATATCACCAGATGGATCTATATATTTGGAAAAAAATTGGAACTGGAAGACCACCTAATTATAATTTTTTCAAAGATATACAAAATGATGAATTATAAAAGGTTCAATGATCAGCGCATTTAAATTGATAATCAATAATGCAATTTTAGATCACAAAGAACCTGCAGAATGTTAGAAGTTTCTTGGGTTTTGGGAAAAAAATGGCTACTCTCAGAAACAAAGTTTGAAGCCTTTAAGCTATTTTATATGCTCGTGGAGCAATTGAAGCTAAAAACCTGAAATCTTCTAATTTATGAAATAAATTTGCTTTTATCATCAAAAATGATTAGAAATAATTTTATGAAAATTTCATGTTTGATTCGTTTTGATAATAAAAATGAAAGAAGTCAAATATTACAAAATGATAAATTTATTTGATTTCAATAGCATGAATTAAATTTATTGAAAATAGCCTAAATAGTGCAATATTAATAAGTAAAAAAATATGTTTGCGGAAGTATGTATGACAAAAATGGGACAAATAAATTTTTTTATAATTTAGTAAAATATTTTATTTTTATAAATTTTTTTTATGATATTTACACAATAAAGGTTAAATCAATCGATTAGTTAAATGGAATTATTGTATCATATATAACAATATATATACGTCAAAATGTACTATCGGTAGAAATAATAAATATATGCCTATCAAATCATGTAAATATAGTGTTAATAAACTTAAAATAATAAATATACGATTACTCCACTCAATTATAAGTGGAGATGGCTTAACTTAGAAGAGAACACTTTAATTACGGTTATGAGTATATAAATCACACAAAAGATGGAGAAATTCTCAGATAATGTATGGTATTACTTTAAAAAAAGTATTTTTAATAATACTATTGACAGCATTTATGACACAATTCTTATTATTAATAAATAGATAATACCTAAAACCTAAATTATTATAGAACTTCAAAAAAATTTAACCCACAAACATATTTGACTTATTTTTATCATTAAATGTTCTTTATCTTACTTTAAACAATAAATGATTAATTATTTTAAAAAATAATGAAGGATTTTCTCGTTAATATAATATAAAATAAATAAATAAATGTACCCTTGGGTTGCATGACCATAATCCATCATTTCACTTTCTTCTTCCACCAAATTTATATCGTAACGGTTTATTTCATAAGGCCGAATGAATCTTTTGTTTAAAAAAATAATAAAAAATATATATTATATTTATACATTTTAAAATATAATATAATATAAATGATAAAAGTTTTATTACTTAAGTATATTTTCCCTTTCAATATCTGGAACATTCCATAATACTAGAGTACCTTCACGAAAAAAATATATTTCTCTTGGTTCTATTTCTCCAGCAGGAAATATTGCCTTTGCATGAATTACAGATGGTATAACTAAATCAAAAAATAAATAATTAAAAAAATATTAATATATATTGATATTGTGTTGGAAATTTATTTATTTGTTTACTTTATGCGCACTTGAGGATAGTTAAATTCGTCTTTAAATGCGCATAAAGTTAAGTAATTTGAAATCAAATCGAATGTCTTCGAAATTATCGTCATTAAATCTTTATTTTTTTAAGTTTTAAATAAAAATCAAATGTTTTATCGAATGACTAAAATTTAATCAATAATTAATTATATTATTATATTGGTCTATTGGGTGTTTTGTAAATTTACCTACAAAATAAAAACCTTCCAAAAAAAAATATATAATTAGAAGAGATATAGTTTTATAACTTCATTAATCATTCACATAATTAAGAATTGTAGATTAGTATGTATATAAGTTGAATAAAAAAATTTGGATAATAATTAAAAAAAAATAATTTTCCTTTTAGATTGTTTATAATGAAACAATAATAGAATATCAATTGCACTTTCGATTAGAATAAATATAATAAATTAAATATAATATATAAATGAGAGAGAGAGAGATAAAAAATATTATTAACAAATTAATTTTAAGCTAGTTGTTGGGATTAAGTATTTCAATAAATTTCTCTTAAATATTATTACTTCCTAGTTTTAAATAAATCGTAAACTAGAAGAGACCGAGAAATATTGCATAAGGAAAGTTTCTTTGGAATTAAAAAAGAAATCCACTGGTAAAGTTTTATCCAAATTCTCAGAGCTTCCGTTTTTGTAAAAAATTATCAATAATTTATATCCGTTAACTTTATACATAATTTTTTATTATTATAATTGGTAAAATTTTATTAAACTAAATTTATTAAAAAGTTTTCATAAAGCTATCTATTATGCAACTTGACGGATAAATCTATTTATAATTTACAGAATCACAATTTATAGTTCGGTTTTTTTAATCGTAATTTATTTTGAATATAATTTCTATTAAATCTACCTAATCCACCATATTAAAACTTTAAAAAAATTAAAATAAAGTGACTAGTTATATTTCATTGAATTGCGGGATATGTTCAAAATTTAACTATCTATCTCTGTGGCTCTACGGAACTCGAAAGTTCTTGACTGCAGCCACAACCCTCCAATCCCTACCCTCTCACGTCCCTTCCCACATTATCCACCCACCGAGTCCTTGGTCTTCCAAGCGGTCGTTTCCCACTCGGTCTCCCCCAATATATTTTTCGCCATTCTTTCTTCTCCCATTCTAGCCACGTGCCCTAGGCACCGCAGCCTTTTCGATTTTATAATTCTATTCTGGAGATACATTGAGGTCATGCAATTCCTCGTTATGCAGTCTCCGCCATTCCTCGGTGACCTCATCTTTCTTTGGCCCATAAATGCTTCGCAGAATCCTATTCTCAAATACTCTAAATCTACTCTCGTCTCATAAGGTCATAGATCAAAATTTAACAAATTCCTAAAAAATTATTGGATAGTATTGAATTATTTATTTGAGCGTTAAATTAATATGATTCTTTAGTATAAAAATTAAAAATAAAATTTGTTTCTAGGAATTTAATTTAAAAGTTGAAAAATGTTTTTATACAAAATGCATATCAATTTTCAAAATAAGCGGTATCTTGTTTCCGGAATATGTTAAAATATTATAAAAGTTTCCACAAAAATTTTCAGAAAACTCAAGTATAATTCGGGACGTCATAAAGAAATACCTAAATTTACATTATTATTATATATATATAAGTATACATTTTATTTTATAATATAAGTAGCAATAAGGTATTAGACATGTTATAAATAAATATTAATAGGATTAGAGAAAATCTCAAAATTTTATTTTAATATTTCTTTGTATTTTGTTATTTAAAAAAAATTTGGATAAAAGTTTTATAGATTAACTTATATAATCAAATTCGGCTTGACAGAATTGAAGTGAAAATAAATTATTGATTTTTTTTTACCATTTTGTTTAGCTGAATCGCACACTGCATTTTCATCTGCAGGAAGAGTAACTTGATAAAGGCCATCTTGTTTTAAAGCTAGTTCTAAATTTAAGATATTGAAACGTTCACAAGTTGAATAGGCATGAACAGAATATAACTGAAATAATAAATAATAAAAAACAGAATAAAATATAGAAAATAAATAAACATTAAAAATATACTTAAAAAATATTTTAAAGAGAGAGAAGGGGGAAAAGGGAAAAATTACCAAATAATTAAATTAAATTTACTATGCTATGATTATTCAATCACATATAAAAGAAAAAAATGTAATTGAATTTTGATTCAATTTTAGATTTTTGTATGTTTGACCTAAACGTTTTTATAATTTTCATGTCTTCTCATCCATCATACATTTTTAATATTTTTCAAAAATATAAATATTCACTAATTTTTCTATATTATTTTAGTTAATGAAACTCTGAATATGTTTAATTATGAATAAAAAATATATACAATTCAATACATTGGAAAAACCTTTTTTAATTTTAATTTTCACGAAATATCCAAAAAAATGTCATATATTATCAATTGGTTGGTTTAACTCCTCATTTATACGTGATAAATAAATCAACTTGTGCTATTTTGTAGTATAATATATAAGTAGTTGTTAAACTTTCTAAAAATTATATAAGAAACTATATATGCAATATAATTTCTAGTTTGAATTGGCGCCCTTGTGTGATGCACAATATTCACATCTATTGATTGATTCATACCTTCTGATCTAGATTTTTTCTTGTTCATATTTTATTGAAGTCTTTCTTTTTCTAGTTTCCTATCTTTTATAGAGTTTATATGATCTATTTATTATCTATATCTCTTAAATTTATTAAATAATTTATAACTTAAGACAGTACTACTTGCTTATTATCTCGATCGAATGTGATCGTTTTGTATTTATTGTTATGCAGAGTACAACTACAAAGTACAGCTTAACTAGGATGCTATGATTTCGAGTATTAAATTAATTTTAACTATTACCAAAAAGAAATATGCGAATTTTGATATAATTAGATAATACCATGTACAGCATTATATAATAATTTAGCTCTTTTTGAATTTAATAATCTAATTAAATTATAATAATACTCAAAGGTCTATTGATATAAAATCAAGAGTCCGACTCACGTTTCCTAAATTATTTGTGAATGATTTCAACTTGGAAACGTAATGAGTTTCAATATATTTTGAAAATTAAAATTATTATCTTGTTTTATTTTTAATAATTATAAATGAAAATGTAAGTTAACAAATAAAAAATAAATATATAAATAAATGATAAATTCCGACCCCTGTTTTGTCATCTTCTTCAATCTTTTTACGTTTTGGAATCCTTTTCATTAATTCCATTGATGGGATATTCTGAATATGATTCAATTTTTGTTGTTTATGACATAACCTTCGAGCAGGTATAAAACATAAACTATTATTTAAATTTGATTTTTTCAAAAATGATTTTTTCACATAAGAATGAAATGTTTTTACATTTTGTATCACACTAAAATATTTCGTCTTACAAAACATTTTTTTTAACACGATAGAACACAAATTATATAATTGCACAATGTCAAGTATCTTTTTTAAAACTGACAGCAACAAATAGTGCCAATATAAAAAATAAAAAATTACCCTCAAATCAAATTAATTTCTTTTTAAATTTCATAATATATAAACAATATTTAATTAAATATATTTTATTTAATATAATTTGTTAAATTAATTAATAGTTTTTAAATTAAAATAATTAAAAAAATACCTCACAAAATAATTATTTTATATAATTTTCATACATATTATACAAAATGTAATATATAATATATTCAATGTTAGGTTGGGGGAGGTAAAGGCTAGGTGGCTACTATACCCAGAACGACATTTGTAAAGGTACAAACAAGACAAAACAAATAAATTTTCTGGGAAATTATATTTGTTGTTTTGAGGGAAGCGCCAATAGTGACCCGGTCACTTGTTATGTTCAAGATTCCATTTATAATACAATTATATTATTATTGATATAAATCACAAATATTTATTATAGATATATAAAAAAAATGCAATCCTATTTTTTAACATATATATATATATATAATTTTAATTATATTATTGTTCTTTCCATCCTCTTTAAGTTTAAATCAAAGAACATGTATACGATTGCGCAATTCTCTCATAGATGGCTCTAGTGATCTAATTTTTAAAAAATGGTTAAATATTTCTAAAATAATATTTAGGTATATATAGAAAATTTATTAATCAATAAAACTATTTTAAAAAAATATACAAATATAGTATATTTATATTTTTTTCACTATATATTCTATATTTCACTTTTGAAAAAAAAATTTTAAAATAAATAAATGAGAGAGAATTTTAAAATTTTATATATTTATAAGTATATACATTAAATATGTAAAATATTATAAATGCGATATCTTCTCTTTTTCTCTTTTAAAAATTAATTTTTTCTGTAGTATATTTCATACTTTAAATAATTAATAAAAAATTGAATTTTATTTTTATGATGTAATAGGAAAGAGCGCATCTTAAAAAGAATAGAACATGCACAGTGCCTGTGATAAAGGGATAAGAATATATAAAGAGAACTTTTTTGAAAAAAAAAAATTAAAAAAATTATTAAATTGAAATATAATAAAAATATACATGCTTATTTATTATTAATATTAAAAAAGAAAAAATATTTTTATTCATTTATTAATCCAATTTTCTAATTCTTTTTATTTTATATATTCTTTATATAAGTGATGAATTGAGGAATTTTTAATGTACATTTATTAAATAAGAATGTTTTTTTGAAAATAAATAAATAAAAGGTAACATTTGTGTGATGACATCTTAACTAACAACACCTTCAACTAAAATTGTTTCACACACTTACCAAGTGCACGATAGAAGAAGTGGGGAGGAGGTATTCTTATTATTTTGCTCTCAAGAGGGTCAAGATACCAATCTGAATCATACTTCTTCCTTATCCTCCCCCTCCCCTACCAACTGCTTCATCCTCTTTAGTATTCTGACAGTATATCTGTCCATCTCTCTCTCTATGTTTGAGAGCGTATAAGTGAACATTTGGCCATGTATATGTGCATATATATGAGTAGATGAGTGTTAAAGTACAAGAACCGTGTGTCTGTGGAGTGATTTATGTTTGAACTTTGGTCTTGACGTGACGTGGAATATAATTCTATACTTTTTTATTTTTATATAATCTCTGATATGAAATCTTGTGAGAAACTTGACAATTTTTATTCTAATTTTTTTCTTTTTTATTCTTAATAAGAGAAAGAAAAAGAAAAATAGAATAAAGATCAAAGTAAAAAAAAGAGTAAAAAATGAATTATTTTATATTATTTTATACAAATAAATTAATCATTCTAATACAAATATGAAAAAAAACCTTTAATAATGAATTTTTTTAATATTATTATTTTTTTTTTAATTTCAAACATATCTTATACTAATGTTTTACATTTAAAAGAAAAATATTATTTTTTACATATATTACAAAACCAATCACTTATTAATTGAATTATTTAATCAAAATCAAAGCATTTGCTTAGTCCAAAATATACTTTTCTTCCAACGGTATTTAAATAAATAAAAAAAAAAAAATTAAAAAGTATCAATTTAGTGGTCGATACAATTTGAGCAATTTTACTACTTAAACTTATATTTGTTAAGTCCTTTTCTTCAAATAAATAATAATTAAAATATGATTACCGTTAATATAATATTATCATTATCAGGGCCGTTCCAACCCGGGGTGCGGGGCAATATGGTTCTAAAAAATCAAAATAGTCAAATGATTTTGCTATCAGGATCTTAAATACTTACGATTTTTTTCAATTTTTTAATAAACTAATTTAACTTAATTTTACCTTATCTTTATTATTTATAAATTTTTAACAACTTTGGAGGAAGGGGCGGCAAAATTATTCTCGCACCCGGGCGGCATATACCCTAGGAACGGCCCTGATTATTATTATACCAAATTTAGAAATACACATAATATGAATTGTAAGTTATCATACTTTAATCTTTGCTAAAGTCAAAATACTTTTTAATATTTTCTACATTTCTAACAAATCATCCCTTTAGCATTGATGTTTATCATTTGTGTTTATTCGTTTAGTTTCTCACGACATTCAAAAATGTTGTCTGATAATCCAAACATTGAATTGAAATCAATTCCGGTAGAATAAATATCCTCAGCCAGTCAGCCCTTTCTCACTCATACATTTTATTATATATTATAATATTCTTTTTTTTTCTTTCTCTGGCGCCTACTGACAAATTTGTAATCCTGAATGTAGAGATGCCACTTTAACTTTGAAGATAAAAAAAAAAGACAAGCGACCGGTGACTCTCAGCAAAGCATACATAAATGCTTTTTAACTGGTAACATTTATGATAAAGATCATATTTTCTTATCAGCTACCTTTGAATTCATAAAACAGAGACAAATACTGTTACTTGCATCAAATTTAAAGACAATCATCTAAACTTTAAATTTAACTAAAGCTTCTCGTGAAGGAGGAAAGAATGAGATTATGGGGCGCCAAGTCAAATAAGAGAGAAATAAAATAAACTTTCTTTTTCATAAAAATTAATAATTATATAAATTGTATTATTATAAATTATTATAATGAATTTAATATATTTTCATAATTATTATGAAAAATTATTTCCGAATTATTTTCAGGTTTCACACAGACTAGAACACAAAATCCAAAAAAAAATACTCTCCTAAATAAATTCTCTTGAAAATGGCTTCTAAATGAGCGCCGAAACGTTGATACCCAAATTTCACAATTCAAAGTGAAAATCACCCGAAAGTAATTTCTCATAATAATAAAAATTTTCATGAAATATATAGGTATATAAAATATGTCATTATTATTATTATTATTATTATAATATATGACAATAATTGATATTTTTAGAAAGTTCACAAACCCAAAGTTGATTACTAAATGAATAAATATTATTTATTATAATTTTTAATGCCCATAACTAAAATTCTACCCAAAAAAAAAACAAAAAAAAAAACAATTGGAAATAAATAGAAATCCTCTGAAGATATTTTTATATTATTCAACAACAAGCATTACTGGTTCCGACAGATGCTGTACACCAATCATGATATAGATCCATTTTATATTTTGTTTTAAAACAAATTGGTTACCTATAAAACACCTTAATTGGCCCAAATTGTCTCCACTACTCCACTCCACCCCGGCAGTTCGTTGAATTTTGTCATCTGGGCCATCGATTATCCGCTCCAACGATTTCTCTCACACTCCTCATTTGTTTTTCTATGTTTCTTGTTGTTTTTTTTTCTGACTAAAAACATAATTCAAAGCTTTAACAAAAGCCTGGGATAATTTAATAAATGACTTAATATATTAGTACATATATCTTTTCGATTTATACTCATATACTTATATATATATATATATATATGAAGAAGCTTGTTCCTCTCTCTCTCTCTCTTTCTTTCTCTTTCTCTGGGCGTTGGATTAGAGTTGTCAAATCGTTGGAGCTGTTTAAGGGCTATTAACTCCCTTCTCTTTGCATTTTAGGGGACCACACCCTGAGTCAAAAAACACACCCGAATGTGAAAGAGATCTATCATCTACTCTGAAGGACCCACTAATGTTCCATTTCCTCTGTTGATTTCCAGAACAAATAGGCTTACATCAAGGAAGCATTCCGGTTAACATTTGGATAACATCATTCATAGAGAATTTATAACATCTTCTATTAGAAATAACATGATTATAAACGTGAACATGCAAATTACATAATTTTAAAAGATAGAAACAGAGATAAAGCTACCTTTTTAAAGTACTTGCGTATTTGCTTTTTGGTCTCATTAGATATATTAAATTCTAATTTATTCTTTTTATATAAATATTAATTAAAAAAAAATATTATAATAATATCATATAATTAATATACGAATTCTCTTTTTGACATTTTTCACAAAAATAAATTAAAAAAAATGAAAACAAATCATAAAATAAGCTGCGTTTTTTGTTATATTATGTTTGGCTCTATGTATTTATATATATTAATTTAAATTTTAATTAATATTTTTAAAAATTTATACAATTATATAATATAATATAATAGTACCGGGACCCCGAGCCTCGGCTCGGTACTTAAGTTAAAAAAAATGATTCATTATTATTGGATTTGGCTGGTAATATTAATACCTGGGACACCGAGCTCTCGCTCTACCCTTTAAAAAATATTGATACACAATTCTTTAATTATTTATTACAATTATTAAATGTTACACATTTGCATCAATCTGATTAAAATTAATGAACTTGTGCTCCTCAATAATACATAAATATATAATATATAGGTACATATATTTTTTTTCTATAGTGTTTTTTTGAAAAACTGTTTAGCGCCCCAAGTGGTTATAAAACAAACTAAAGACAAAAAAACGTGCTTTGCAGCTTTTCGGAATTAAAAAAGCAAAATTGGCAGTCGTGGGACTGGCCGACAGAAGTGAAAACTTCTGCGTAAGAAATTTTAAAACAGACGAAATTCGCGCTATTTCACGAGAAAGATGAATTTCATATGCATGTATATATATATAACTTATATATTATTTTAAACATATATTTTAAACAAATTTGTAACTTATATTTATATATATATAAATACACAACTTTGTTTAAAATATTGCAATACGAACTGTTTTATAATTCTTATCTCTAACATAAAATATATATTTATTATGTGAAGTTCATTTCGTATAATTTTGATTATATATGTATATATGAAATGAACTTTACATAATAAATATATATTTATATGTTAGAGATAATTTATAAAACAGTTCTAATGACAATTCAAATTTCGCGCTCTGTTATAAGAAATTTGAAAGCAGATGGTTTCATGGTGTTGGTCACGATCACGCGAGTTCTATACTTTTTCCCCATCCCGCAAAAGTGCTCAACGCCGCTAAAGAAGTTTTCACTTCAAAAATTATTTAATATTTGGAAATATATCTGACTTATAGAAAAAATGAATATTAATTAAAGAAAGAAATAGTTTTTAAAATATCCTGAATAATATGTAACAATTTTCAAGATAGAAATTTATTACAATATTACAATTATTAACTGTTGCATCATTGCATCAATCTGATTAAAATGAATGGAACTTCGGGTACTCAATAATAATAAATAAAATAATATTAATAAATATATTGAATAATATTTTATTGAAAAAATATTAAAACTTATAAAACTATCTAAAACTTTATTAATAAAAGAACAATGAATAAATAAATATAGAATAGTAATTTATTAAAAAGTAAACAATAGATAAAAAGAAAAAAAAATAACAAAATCATTATTTTCATTTTTAAATAACGATTCACCCGGCGAGTTTCGAACCGACGAAATCCACTCGTTAAAACATCAGTCCAACCGCTGGACTATATGTATTTAGATAAAAAATTGTCATTTTTTTACTGTCTTAGCAGGCAGTATTAAAAATTTTGACGTTTTCCATATATAATTTTCAATTAAGAAATTAATAATGAAGCTGTATGTTTCAAGAGATATCATCAATAAAACTTAATTTTTCTTTATAAATACTATATCTAGTGTGAATTTGAAAAAAATCGTTAGAGCGGTTTTTGAGAACCAATATATATAGATAAATACATATATACAATTTTAGCTAGCATAATAAGATAAGATAATATAACCAACTATAATTCAGAAAGCGATAAAAGACACTTATTTGATTTTAAATATTATATTTTCAAAAGCTGGAAGGGGGGGGGGGGTGAAGTAAATAATAATGGACAATAATAATTGATAATAATAATTAAGTACATGTATATGTGATAAAGAACTTAACAAATTTCTTTGATCCCTTAATACATTTTTTGAAAGTTATATAATAAAATTTTACTATATTATTTAATATAAATATAAAATAAATGTACATTTGTTATACAACTTTTGATTTTTGTAAAAGCATTCGGTGGGAATGATGAAGAAGGCTTCCTTTTGGTAGTGGAGTTTTAGCCTCCAGGCATGTCAGCTGGTAGCTATTATTCGCTCTAATGAATTCTAAGTCACCCTCTCCTTCTCACCTTTTTTCTTTTTTTTTAGTTTTATTTCTCTTTCTCCATTTTTATTTTAAATTTATCTTTGGTACTTTGGACAAGATTTATATTTTATTATGCTATTTAATATACTAATATATATATCTATATCCTTTATTTAAAAATTAAAAAGGAATAAACAAATCTAGAAAATGAACAAAATAACTATTTATATTATTTATTTATTTATTAAAGTGTAAGAATGGACTTTATGTAACTCCTGTTATACATTTGCGTTGAAATGTTATAACTCAAGGGTAAGTTGAGTTCTGATGTCAAATTTGCTGCAGTAGTTTTGTTTATTGCCCAATGTCCGTTTTAAAGTTAGTCAGACTCGGTGGGTTAATTTTGGTTTTCGCCTACTCTATCTTTATTTCGATGATGTTATGCCAAATTTTAATTATGTTTTCAGTATATCGTATACTCTTGTTAGTTTATTTACGCCACAGACAGTCCAGCTATTTGAACAATTTGCCTTCTTTCGATGCCTGACATTTCATCATTTCACCATGTTTGGCTATTGCAGAAAATCTTTTAATATTCCTACTGAATTTTAATCTATAAGACTTGTCATGTAAATTAGTCGAAAGATATTGTTTATACTGAAGTAGTTTGGTTAACACGTAGAGTAAAGTGACTAATAAAAATGATTTTCACATAACAAAAAACGGTTTTTATTAAGGAGAAGAAAAGAGTTGTTTTCCGATTTCGTCTCCTATTTCATGAGATGAGATGTTTAGAATCAGGAAATATTGTAATAAATAGAAGTTGTTTTTGGACTAAAAATTTCACCTCTTTACCAGCAAATTTTGTTTCTTATGTGGAAACCCAAATATCAATGCTTCATGCGGAAAATGAAGATGCTATCATTGGCACTTTTTTAGAGCTGCGATTTTCTGAACTTATTATTGTTAATCCCCAAGCTATTGAAGGATTAGTGATCTTAAAAAGGACAAAATTAAGAACAGAAGGTTGGTCATTATTGGTACTTTATATACTTTATCTATGATAGTTTAACTAAAAATCTCATCAACTTTCGAAAATGTTTAAATCAGGAGATCAGACAACCGAGTTCATGTCTTGAATTCTTATTTATTTAGTCTGTGTCACTAAGATTCATACTTTGAAACTTCAAATCACAATGAGTCAAACATTACCCATCTATTCAACCTAAAACATCAACACTCGGTAACACAGAGTAAGACTCAAAATCCCAAAACCTTGTTGAAATTGAAGTCAAAATGGGCTTAACAAACAAGTAATTAATCTGGAATTATAACCACTTATATAAATATACCCCATATTGACATTCTTCATAGTTGGGGTCTATGAGAACCAAGTCTACCCAGCTTACGTTATCAATATTAGAAGCTTTTGGAAATAAAAAGAAGTGGTACCAAGGATATATAGAAATATGTTGATAGGATATGTTGTGCTGATCAAGCAACACCTCTACCTCACTTAGACGGTAACCGACTTAATAGGCATTGTCCATTCGTAGGATGTACAATATATATATATATATATATAATTCATATTAAATTTTTATTTTAAATGATGTAAATATGTTTATACCTACATAACATAATTAATCAAGCTTTGCTTGATATATTAAATATTTTTATGCCATTTAATTTCAATTTAAAAAATAACTTTCATTCATTGCACTACTTTAATTTTAATACTTTTTGTTATTTATTAACATATGCTGATTAGTTACTTGGTTCATTAAAATTTAAAAAAATGGGATAATTTTCTTTAATAATTGTTTGAATTTAACATGTTTCCGTTTAAAAAAAAAACGATTTATAAAGCGATAAATTTCTAAATAAATAGATCACTCTCACTGTGACAATTTGATCGATGTCGTATAATTTGGGTTAACCAACTGGAACATTCACTCCCTTCTCAAGTCAGTATTTATTACAACCCTAAATTGGTCATAGGACTAAAATGTCTAAAATGAATAGACATATGAATATATTTTCAAATTTACCTACGCCTTTGTTGTTGTAAACAACATCCGTTTATGTTGAGTAAAAACAAGAAAATTACCCGTCACTCAGTCCCTTACCTTAAACTCATTTTAATTTTTTTCATAATTTATCCAGATAACAACATATATAATAATAATAATAATATATCTAAACTTAAGATGACAAATATCATAAGTGCTCCACTGTTTAAATATTCTCTTATACACAGTGTACACATAAATGTAAAATTTTCAATCTATACATTTTTTATTGATATAAATTGAAAGATATGTTAATTAACTTAGAAGAAATTCTTCAATTTCCAATTGAACTAGTGACAATAACATTCCTCGAAAATTTTAAAAACTTTATTTACTTTTTTTCTAATTGAGCAATTTTTAATATTAGAAGATTATATGATCCTATCTCTCATCTTTAAATTCTCTGAAGTAGCGATCGCCATCCAACGCGGTCATCTGCTTGTCTTGTGGACTCCATAATAATACGAGATACTATTTTATATAAATAATAAATAGTAAAAGACTAAATAGGTAATGTTTTTTCAAATGAACTAGAATTCTGAATATATTTATAATCTTAAATCCTTAAATTAATAAATTATAATAAATTGTTCAAAAATTTGCTAGAATTTTGTAAAACATAACCTCTCTTCTTAACATTACGTTTCTCAATTATTATAAAAAATTATCAAATACAATATTTTCTCTAGGAAAAGTTAAAAACTTGTTTAATATAAAATTTCTTAAGGAAAGAATTAAATTTCCTATGTAGGTAATTGCAACGGTCACCACTTACTCGGTCATATCAAATTGTAACATTTAATAACAAAAGGAACGGGATGAGGTTTAAAAGAAAACTCATTTTTATATATAATGGTCAGGAATATTTTTAATAATAGATTTGTACATGTCACTTTTCATTCTTATGTAAAATTCATTTTTATTCATGATATATATATATATATATATATATATTAAATAATTAATTGATAATTATTTCGATTTATATAAGAAAATGAGTTATGTATATATATATATATATTCTTTTACATAATAATAAATATCAACAATCCAATTCATTACATTGTTGTTTTTAAAAATACAACAATGTCTCCATTGTTTCATTTGTTTATATATATATATATAATTTGTATTAATTTTACAATAATACTTTGATATCGAGTTTTGTATTAATTGGATATTTTAATTGCACAGAAAATATTTTATTATATACTTGTATATATATATATATATATATATATATATATATATATATAAATTACAGGACCGTTACACTAATATGTGCAATATTATGTACTTCAAAAGAGGGTAAATTCAAACGAAGTTTAATGGATTATGCATTACAAAAATGAATCAAATTTTGTCAAGATAGATGACAACAGACAGTAAGGAATTTAATAAGATGCACCAAATTTATGGCATAACATATCAGCGTCGGTCTTGATAATATAAATCTATATATATATATATATATATACAATATATACATATATTGGGGTGAAAGGGGTGTAATAGATTTTTATTTTATATATATATATATATATATATATTTATTTTTTTATTTTTGTGAAAATTAATACAAATTGAATATTTGTTTGTTTGAATAGTATTTTTATAATGAATAAATTTGCGTGATTGTCAAAAAATTTTATAATTAAAATTATTAATTAATAATTAAAAAATTTCGAGAAAAAAACAAACACAAACAAACAAACAATTTAAAGTTAATCAATTTGTAAAGTTATTCACTTTTACACTTTTTTTTTTTTTAATAAATTATGAAATATTTAGTTCTTTATAAGAATTTTTGAAAATTAAAAATCTATTATAAAGTAGATATCTATATATGCTGTAAAATCTTATATATATATATATGGTATATATATATAATCTAATTATTTACAATAATATTTTATTTCTTTATTTTCTTTTATATATATTTACATACAAATTGCACCAATTGAAAAAAAATTACTCATCTTTTTTTAAAGTTTTCACAATAAGAGAGAGAGAGAGAGAAATAATATATATACATATAATAATGTATATATATATATATATATATATATGTATATTTGTGTTTATTTATAATAATTTTTATAATACAATATAAGTTAATTTATGATTATATATATATGTATATATAGAAGGTTTGATAATAAATTTTTTTTTTTTTTATTTTATTATTCGGGGGAAAGGAAGAGTATTTTATTTTCCATTCATATTTTATTTACAACACAAAAATAAAATAATAATAATAATAATAATAATAATAAAATAAGTTCTCCTTTATCAAACGTATTTAGTCCATTTAATTTAAGGCCTTTATAGCCATTTCAAATGTGATATTTATGATAATTTTATTATTTTTTTAAATGTTAGGTTAGTTAATAAATAAATACACTGTAACAATTATATTATTATTACTATTAGTACTATATATAGTACTTAATTTTTATACTTCCCTATTATATAAATAAAGAAAACTAATTAATAAAGACTATAGACATAATTTTACAATTTAATTTATGTTGTATTATTATTGAATCTTTGTATTTGTATAATAAAATAGTAATAATATAATATAATAATAATCATAATTTCTAGCGATTTTTTGACGGGGTACATAGATATGAAAATATTTAACATTTATATTTGATATATATATATATATATATATATATACATATATTTATATAGATATCTACTATCTATATCTATATATCTATATCTATATTGATATCAATATATATATATATATATATATTTATAAATATATATTTATACAAAAATTTGTCTATAGTATAATTAATCAACTAGATAATGAAATATTAATTGAAATTTATCTTTTTTTTTTTTTGCTCTACAATTGGAAATAATCTAAAATTTTGTCTATTTTTTGAGGGGCAAGTAGTAAAAGAGAAAGAGCGAGAAAGAGAGAAAACGACTGACTATATTTTATATAATAGTTATTTAAGAAATAAAAATTAAAATGTGCACCTTTAATTTAATTAAATATGATTCTACTTATTTAGATAACAACATTAAAATCAGAAATATATATTTTTTTGTTTGTCTTATTTTAATTTATTTATATATATATATAACATATATAGGTAATTTCAATTTAAATATATGTTTTTAACTATATATATTTTTATATTTTTTTCATTATCAGACCTTTCATATATATGTTTCTATAAATAAATATAGATAAATATTTATCTATATATCTATCTATATTTATTTATTTATATATTTATACATATATATCTATATATCTATATCTATATAGATATATATGTGTTTAAATATATGTATATACATATAAATATATAATATATAATGTGCGTTATAGGAAATAAAATTATTTATTTATTTATTTTCTTTTTTGAGTTTATTTTTCATCGCTCTCCGTTTTAGAGGGGGATACCATTGTTGGTGCTATTGTTGTTGGAGTTGTTTTCATTTCTAAACCATTCACCATTTTTTCAATAGATTTTAATTCAGTTAGATTGCTGCTTTCGGATGGCGGTGTTTTTGGTGATATTGATGCTGTTATTGAATTTACTTTTGACGGGTCTATTGTTGTTGTTGTCGTTGTGGTGGTTGTGGTAGTGGTGGTGGGTGAGTTTAACGTTTCAGGGGTTGATATTGTTGGTGGCTCTGGTGTTGAACTTGTAGATATTTTACTGGTGGCTGATGGCAATGGTGGAGATGTTGCTGGACTAACTGTCGCTGAACTTTTCATTCCCGGCGAATTGGATAGGGATCGTGGTGCCACCGTATCAAATGCAGAATTACTGTGATGATTGGCAAGTTGTGGAATTGGATAAGGTGTAAAACGATGATGGGATGTTTTTGGCAGATGCATTGTTGTCGGATGATACGGATTATGAAACAAGGGATGCTGCGCCGCTAATGCTAATTGGGCATTAAATAATAGACTAGGATTATGTGTCAGAAGACTTAAATGGGGTGCAGCTGTTGGTAAAAACCCGGTATTTGTTGGATAACTGGCAGCCGCTGCTGCTGCCGCCGCTAAAGAATGGGGATATAAATAAGGCAGAAGATGAGGTGGTGGATGAATGGGTGGTCCAACACTAATATTAGGTGAAGGATAGTCATGAGTAGATGGACCAGGATGCGGGGGAGTTGTATGAAATGCAGAATTTGTTGTTGGTAAAGTCGTGGATCCCGCTTCTGAACAACTGGAATCTGTCTGAGATGGAGATTCATCTCCACCTCCACTACCAACATGTGGACCACGAAGCGAGGAACTACCACCAGCTGATGGCAAGACACCACTTGAAGGAAGTTCATCTATAAAATAAAAAAAAACACAAAAAAAACCATTATTATTGTAATTCTTATCCGACCTATCAATTCTCTCATCCATCTTTTTTTTTCCATTTAAAAAAATTTACCGTGTAAAAGAGAACTTGCAGAGCCACCCCCTGCACCTCCAGGTCCATTACCACTGCCACCTTGAGCGACTGCAGCGGCTGCTGCTGCGGCGGCTGCAGCAGCCGCTGCTGCTAAATGATGATGAAGATGGCTAGGATGAAGGGAAGGGGCAGTTGCTCCAGAACCTGGATGGTGATGATGATGATGATGATGACTTCCAGGTAAAGGCATTTCTGATGCAGCCGATCCAGTACCAACCACATCAACCAGACGATCTTCCTCCATTGAATCTCTGAAAATCAATTAAAAAATAATCATGTTAAAAAAATAATCAATTTTCATATAATTATCCTTAATATTATGATTATAAACATAAATAAAACCAAAAAATCCAACAAAATATCATCTTTAATATGAAACAAGACTAGATTATTATTATTATTATTATATTATCATTATTTAATCATATTTAAATGATAAAAAGATTCATTACTCTCAATTTCTTACCGTCTTTGTTGTTGATGCGAGGATGATGCGAGATGCTGCTGATGATGCTTTGAATCATTAGTTAATCGATCATCACTATTTCCAATATTGCTATTCCCTGAATGCCTTTGAGCTGCCATTAGTGCTTGCCTAGAAAGAGAAAAAAGAGAAAATTTTATAAATAATATTTCCTCAATTTATTATTAATAATTTTTCTAATATTCACTTAAATTGTGTGAATAAAAAAAAAATTGATGCAATATGAAATATTTTCACACTATTTGTATGCTAATGAAGGCTAATCTGTTTTAACTCGGAGGTCAAAGGGCTCTTTTGAAATAATAAAAGGGTATATAAATTAAATTGAAATGAATTGCCTCTCTCTCTCTCTCTGATCTGAATAGAATGAAAAGGGCTTAAAACATTTTAGTTTAGAGTTGGTGAGGATCAGGGTTTTTGGTAAAGGGAAGGGGGGTGGGTGACATAACGGATGAGAGGGCATCTGTTGTTATGAATAATAATAATAATAAAAATAATAATAATAATAATAATAATAATGGATTTTGGAAATTGAATTTGCATTCAGAATTTTCACATTATATTACATATTATATTATATATAGTACTTTATTTGCTTTTTATATATATATATCTGATAAAAAATTTATATTTTCAAAAATGAATCGTTAAATAAGATAATTGAATGTGCTGAGAGTAGTAGAGTTATAATTCAAAAAGAGAGATCTATCAAAGACAAAAAAAAAAAAACGAAATTGATAAGAAGAGTTAATCAGCTCTTCAATCGCCACGAAATGAAATGTATCGTATAATTGAAGTATGTTTCAGATGGGGGATAAGGCATCAGTTGTTGAGACAGAGAGAAAAAAAGAAATTTAGTGAGAAGGAATGAGGGAGGTGGGGGGAGGGGGATTAAAACAGGCAACGGGGTGGCTGACTGCCTGGTAGGCAGTAAGGAAGCCAATTGAACAGAGGGTGCCAAGTCAAGAGGACAACAGGCTATCGGGTCCTCTCTGCCCTTTGACACGTCATCCCTGGCGGAGGAGCCACTAGAGATCAATGGCTAAGCAGGGTGCCTTGTTGGGGGCGAGAGAAGTGGGTGAGAAGGGAGAAAGAGAGAGAGAGAGAGAGAGGGGGGGTGGTTCATTTAGCATATAATTAATTTCAATAGAATTTCTTTTTTAGAGTGCTAATGGAATTAACAATACATAAACATGCCTACTCTATTTTTTTTTGATTTTTCAATTCAAAAATTTTAATAGTAACTAAAACTAATTTTAATTTTATTTATTCTCTATGAAAAATATTGATTAGGTGTTTTTTTTTTTTTTAAAAAGAAAAATTAAGATTCTTGTTCAAAATTATCTTGAAATAACTTTCGTATTATTTGATTTTTATAAAAGACTGTTATTGTTATTATACGAGCCGTTCGAGGTGTATTGGGAGGGGAACGCGGGGGAACGACGTTCCCTTACATTTTTTCAGAACTGGAACGCGTTCAAGTACTTTTTCGTTAATACTTTGTATAGAAAGAACAAGAAAAAATAAAAACTTATATGGAAAAAATAGTCTGCTGAAAATATAGGACTTTGTTTGCTCGCACTAAGCGTTCCCTTACTTCTTATTTTACCATAACTGAGCGGCATAACGCTCTTCTTAGAATATACAATTATTAATTTTATTCAAATCGTAATAATATTTTTTTTATTTTTTTCAATATTTAATAATAACAAAACAAAATTTAATAAAATGAAGTTAGTTACAAATTAATAATTTTGACAATTTGTAACTAACTTCATAATGTTACAGACAACCCATATATATACGACAGAAATATTTTTCTTATCTAATTTAATAAGCCAATTAATTAAATTAACAGCGATAACAAATAAAAATGAGAAGATCAAATAAATATGACGCATGAGAAAGGACGGACGGTGGGGGATAAATAGAGATTCTGTATATATCTCTCTTTCTTAATCAACATAGAATATCCACTCTATTAGCAAAATTAAGCCTGTTTCTATTCCCTATAGATTTTTTTTATTTCTTGAATAATCTAAAGATATGGTTTGATCGCTGATATGTGTTCAATTGTTTGTATAATCGAATCGGTTTTGTCTTAATGGTCCTTGTATAGTTCAATGTTGTCTATTGGAAGAGATCGGATCTATTTTCGAGGGTTTATTTTGAATTGTCTCATTCTCCATCCACCCCCACTCACCCACCCTCTCCCGTTCAGAGGGGTGTGCAATTGAAGCAAAGAACCCAAGGGGGTCAGTTGTTATACTACAGTTCAATCTGCGTCAAATGCAACACAATCGAACAAAACCTAAAAGAAACAAATCCTCTTCATTCCCTTCATGCACATATACAAGATGTATGGTACATTCGTTTGTTATTAGTTCGATTACTCAAAATTGATCTGGGAATTTTTTTTTCATTTTGATTATTATTATAAAAGTATGATTTAGTTATATTTTCAATTTTAATTTACATTTAAATTTAAATTATATTATGAAGAAAAAAAATAATACAATATTAAGTATGAATTTCAATCATATAATAATAATTTAATATAATAAAACTTTCCCAAAATTAATTATTATTAATTATTATATTATTTAACAAGTGGCCGGAATAATATTATATTATATATTTATAGTATTAAATATTTATTTAGGTGGTACATATAAACATATGATAAATCCCTTTTATCTATCAAATTATTTAAAAATATTTTTTTCATTTACTTAATCAAAAACAAAAGAAAACAAAAATAAAAAAAAAAAAAATTAAACTATACTTTAAAAAAATGATTTTACAACATTTATAAATATATATATATATACTTTATATTATATATATATTAAGTCATTAGAAAGTATCATAAAAAATTATGTTTAATTTAAAATGCTTAATTAGAATATAGAAATGATCAAATGTGAAAGATAAAAATTAATACCTTTATAAAATTATTTTTCTCAGGGAAACTTGGGCATCATAAAATATATTACAATAGATAGGGAAGTGATAATCTATAAACTAATTTACAAATCATGTTTTAATGTTTTGTTAATAAAGAGAAAATTATATTTTTTTTTATAAAAATTATCATATTTAAGTTTGTTTCTATTTATTCGTTTATATACAAGTACTAGTATGTATATTAAATTAAAATATAATTGAACTAATTTTATATAGTATTAAAGGTATTCTAGTTGAGTGCTTGTATATTAAAGTAACTGGAGAAAAATTTTACTATTTTATTAAATGATATGTTTAAAATTATAGTATTTTTTTTTTTTAAAAAAAAAAGGTTTTAATAGTAATATTTGTTTGTATTTTATTAATTTCCATTCATCATATTTATAATTTTTGTTTTAAGAAAAATAAATTAATAATAATAAAATCGATTGTGGAGAATCAATTCAGTCTGATTATTTTTATTTATTTTTTTATTTACACAAATATAAATATATTTCTGAAATTGTAATCTCTCTCTGTAATTTGAATTATAGATATTTTTAAATTTATATCATATTATGAAAAAAAAATGAATTCTTTGTGATAGTTTGTTAAAATGTTTTATTTTGTATAGTTTGTACAAATCACAGATTTATTTTTTAAAAATAATATATAATAATAATTGAATTCAAATATTTATTATTTATTTCAATCATATAATAATAATTTATCATACAATAATAATACTTCCCAAAAATTAATTATTATTAATTATTATATTAATGTTGGAGGCAGGTGTTCGAGAGTGTAGCGTAGCACCTTAAGAAGATATTAGTGTAGTTGTAATCTCTCTCTGTAATTTCAATTATTATAGATTTTTTTCTTTTTTTCCCTATGTAAAATATTGATAACTTTACTGTCTTTATATATAATTTTATTGTCTGATAAGATGTTATGAGAAAAATTCCCTTCGAATTATTCATTTGAATTTTTATTGGATAATATTGAAAAAAAAAACATCAAAAATTCTACGAAAATATTTATTATTTATTATTCCATCGATGTCAATCCTGGTAAATTGTACTATTCTGATTCTGGAGTGAGAGTTGATGGCCAAATAACCCTCCACCCCCACTGACAATACAATTGAACCTCTCCTCCCCTCTCATCTCGATGTATGCGGAACATTCCCATCCACGTCCACCAAAACACAAAAGGGAAGAGTAACAACGCGGAGGGTTGTATTTTGGGGTTTTGGTAATTTATGTGTGTCTGACACGAGTTATCCGTTTGAGTGCTCGTCTCATTGCCCACCCCGTCTTGTCCCTGTCATTGTGACCCCCTCCTACCCGAAAATGGTTGTCGAACCAAATTGCACCAAATGGGCTTGAATTATATTGTACCAAAAAAGACCCCGAAAACGAGACACACACACACATACACACACATATATATATATAGATGCACACTTACAAACATACGCGTTCAAATTGAATAAACGAAAATTTGTTCTTATTGCATTGCTTTTTTCAATATAATATAAAAATATAAAAAATAAAAAAAAAATTGAATATACTCGAAATATATTTTAGTTATAATATATAAAAAATAAAAATTAATAAAAATACAAATAATATTTTATTTTCAATTTTATTATCAATTAAAAATACCTATTAGGTATTTTTCTAATAAATTTAATTAAAATCATAAGTGATACACACACACTCGGATATTTTTATATAAAATAATCACATCACACATATAAATATCTATTTTAATTATTTATGTATATATTTGATGTAGTCAATTAATTCAAATAAAAATAGTAAATACATAAGTATATATAATAGGTAAATTTTTGTTCGATTTTATTTTATTTTATTTTATTTTTTTTTTTTGAAATTTACATATTATGGAAATTTTGAAATAAAAGATTATTCTTACATGATCCCACCTTCATAAAAACTCATTTTATTTATTTATTATTTTTTATTTTATTGAAATTAAAGTAATAAATAAAATCAACAAATATGAATAAAATTTTGATGAATATTATAATTAAAATAATATAATGATCAGAAAGCTATTAAATTCATAGACAAACAACAGTCACGTCTGTTTAAATTTATAATTATTATTATTATAAGTCATTATATTATATTATTTTATTTGGTATAGTTTAATCACACACAAGACTAATTTAGAGAAGAAAAAAAATGTTCTATTTTTGAATTCAAGAAACCCTTAAATTGTGTTTTGTTGTTCGTTAAAAACACAAATAATGAGATTTTTCTTTTGTTTTCAAATCTAATTGCTATGCCAGATGAGAGTGTCTTTTATTTTTTATTTTTTTTTAATTTTTTTATCAAATGCACCAATTCTTAAAGCAACGTGTGCTTTGCGGTTTTCATTTATCCTCTCTTAATCTATTCAAATGCTAATGATAATTCTTTTTCATCTGTTTTAGATATTTTTTCATCAATAAGCCAGATGTTTCGAGTAAAAAAAAAAGGGCAAAAGAAAATTCAATAATTAAAACCATCCTCCATCTTGATATTGATAATTTAGATAAGGAGAAAGTGTGAGAGACAAAGAACGATAGGAGTGGGGGCGAGTATTTATTTAATATAATCCACATTTGTTTCAAATTATAGCCCACAATATTTATTTATTTATTTTATTTCCACGGCGGCAAAGCATAAAGCATAAAGCAATGTCTCTGGTGTATGATGTATGTATGTATGTATGTGTGTGTGTGTGTGTTGCGTGACCGGACATGATGTCCGTGTATGTGTGTTGGTGTGAGGGGGTCACTTGCCATTCAATCGACAGAGTACAACATGCAAGACCAACGACGACCATCAGGCCTTCGTTGCCTTCAAACACCTATCCTTGCTTCCCCCCCCCCTTCTTCCTCCACATTACTCCTCTCACCATACTCGAAATTTATATATTAGTTATTAATTTATTCTTTTAATGTTGTTATAATAGAAATAAAACTATTCATATTCCATCTACTAGTTTTATTTTTTACTTTTGTAAGATCAATTTAGTAGTGTAATTTTATTAATTTTGTAAAATTTCTATAAAACAATACCTCCCTTACTATCGTCGGTCGGTTAAATTAATTTACAAATTGTCAGAAATATATATTTGAAATTACATTTTCATTTACAAATTGTATGTTTTTTTTTTGTTACTTTAACAAGATAAAAATTTGGAAACATTGATCAAAATCGAATTTTAAAAAATTTTATATAAGATCAAAATATAAAATTCCACGTTGTTTCAATTGAACCCTTCCTCCTCAATTAAATTAACCTGTCGATGTATATTCCCATGTTCGACAATGAATAAAAAAAATTATACTAGATAATTCTAGTATAATTCTCATACAAAATTATTTAAATTTACTTATATTTTAAAATTATTAGATCATATATTTATTAAATTATTATTATTTTATTTGAATATTTTGTATTTAAATAAAGTAGATTATTAATTTTGATAAAAGGCGCTACATGGTGAGAGGTTAGTGTAGCTGCCTCACATTGCCTCGCGTGGTCCCGGGTTCGTTCAAGTCCCGGGCCTGGCAAGGGAATTTCTCTAGCTGTGAACGGAGTCAACCCAGTCCTGGGATCAAAATTGGGAAAGCTACTTGATAGCGCCTTCGATCAAGATAATCAAGGTAAAGGTTGATAGGACTCGTTCTACTGATCATAGGACACCTCATTAATATAACTGACTTGATAGGCCTTGTCCTTGCGAAGGACGTATAAAAGTCAGAGGTTTTTTATTTTCTTTATTAATTTTGATCAATACTTCAATCTAGAAATTCATTCTTTTATGAAGTCAAAATTATTATTATTATAAAAACATCTATTATTTTTATTTCTAGGCACAAAGACCACTGATTATTTTTTTCTAAATTCATTTTAGTAGTGTACCAAATATAAAATAATACATTTAGTGATCCATGATGTTCTGATATGTAGAATATTGATGAAAAACAATATTGTGAATGATTTTAGTTTTATTTATTTTTTGAAATGAAAAGGTGGAATGATGAGTATTAAAGGTGCCGAGAGGTGTGTAAGAGAAGAAGAGGGAGAAAGAGAGAGAGAGAGAGGTGCGGCCTTCTCTCCATCTGTTCAATTCGTTATTTATGGATGAATGTCTTGTATTTTATGTCTAATGTTTGAAATGAATGTCTCATATAAAAGTTTTACAAATAATCCCCATCGACTCATGATAATGTAATAATAACTCATTACTGAAAATGCTATTTAAAATCCAATGTTAATGACGACAGGCTAACAAGTTGGGCAGGTTCTCTCTCACTCTCTCTCTCTCTCTCTCTCTCTCTCTATATATATATATATATATATATACGTCTCTCTCTGTGTGTGTGTGAGTGTATGTAGATACGTGCTAATACTAATTCAACAACCATTCATGCCAAATGAAAGAACAACAACAACAACAACAACAACATAACATTTACACCCTCCTAATTTTGACTTAATTAATTATATAAATAAATGACATTACCAAGAAAATAGCAAACCTTTTATTAGATACTAAAAAATTAAGAAAGTAAATTTTATTTAGTCTCTAAAGAGCAGCACAAGACTAGTATTAATTTTATAATTCCAAGTATTTTTTTTTTGAATATATTAAAGAGATAATCTATTGATAATCTTTTGATGAATTTTTCAATTTAATATTCATATTAAAATTTAATTTTTTTTTTTTTTAAATAAAATTAAAAGAAAGTATAGGTATGGTTTATGTAAATATATAAAATAAAGTTGACATATTTTATCGGGTATAAAAGAAAAAAAAAACAGTGTGAGATATTATAATGAATAAATATTATATAAATTTTATTTAGGTATACCATCTATATACCTACCATAGGCACATATATGGTACATACATTATAATTTTATTAAATTTGATTTGAATTTAAAATTAAAATTAAATCACACACATTAAAGCTTAAATTCTAAATAATAATTCAAATTTCATAATTAATTATTCAAATATAAATTCCATTCACATAAATATATGTTGGTATATGTGTAAATAGGTACATATAATTTTTAATTTAAAAACATTATCTTTATCTATATTAGCAATTAATCATGAGAGATAATTTATAAAAATAAAAATAAAAAAAATCAAATAACGATTGAAAAATATTAAATTTAACCCTAAAGGGATAATATATAATAACAAGCAACTTTCTGAATATAAGTAGGCTTATAAAATTTCCATTTTGATCTATAATACTAATATATCAAGTAGGTAATATAATACTTAGATGGTGAAATATATAGGTATGTGATAAATAATAATGTGTTCTTGTTGTATTGATGATTGATATGATAAATATATACAATATTTATACATATATATTTGTCCACGCAATATATATTCTTTTTTTTTTTGTTTTTTTTTTTTTTTTTTTTTTTTTGTTTTATTATATATGAATAATATAAACAAGAAACAACAAAAACATCAATCTAATCTTAGTTACATAATTAATTAATTATAATATATATGTATAAAGGATATAATAATTTGATAGAGAGGTTGGGTTATAAAAAGTTTGGTCCACACAAAACTTCTTTAATAATCCCCTGAGGTGATGGCAATTATTTTCTCCCCATTTTCAGATCCCTTCTCGCCCCTTTAGCATTATTTTTATCTGTCTTCCTTAATTTTTCGATAGAAAATTAACAACAACAACATGACGTTTAAAAATTTGTATTTCCGTTTTATTATTTTTACCGGAAATTGAAATTGCAAATTAATAATATAATACCAAGAAGTATTGAAATTTTCATTCTTCAAGGGTAATCCATTTGTATTTATTTTTAATGATGATTCTTTTTATTTATTTAATAATAATAGGTATTGATACAGAAAATTGTACCATATGGTTAATTTTTTTTTTCAAAATTTCATATTATTATATTTTATCATGGATGTAAGTTAAGCATAATCTGATGATTCAATTTATATGTATGTGTGTGTGATTGTGTGAAAAAATAATTTGAATATTTGAGTTGAATTTGGTTAAAAATAATACTTATCAATGATTTCAAGAGTGTTTTCATTATTTAGTTTATATTATACAATACTATAATATTATATATATATATATATATCCAAATTGATATCTAATATAATGATTTTTAATTTTATCATTTATCACAATCAATAATTTTAAAATTTAATGTAAAAGTTGATTTCAAATTATATTGAAGTCTTATTCAATTTTAATCATAATTTTGGATTTTAAATAATTTATTTTTTTAAATATTATATTATAGGAAAAATGGTTAATTAACAAGAAATTGTTGATGAATGATTTAACATCTTCTTCATGTATTATTCTTTGTAAAATCAAAGTACGATAGTTATTATTATTTTTTTTTATAACGTTTTTATCTTTTTTTTTTTTTTTCTTAATATCGAAAATTCGATTCATTCGACATTTATTAGCAATATTTATTTATTTATTTATTCCTATTATACATTTTTTTAAAATATATATATATAGAAAAAAGAATTCATAAACTTATCTTTTAAAATAAAAAAAAAAAAATGATTATAAATATAAAAATAAAATAATAAGAAATGTATTTCTTTTTTTTTTAAAAAACGAAATTGCAAGTTGCATATATAAAGGGGGAAAAAGTTAAATTTCGTAACTCTACACTCTTAACCAACAAAAGATAAAATTTGTATGATAATGATGATATGATTGTAAATGTTTATGTGAGCGATAAGATTGTCAAGTAATAGGTGTACTATCATTGTAGTATATTAATCCATGTGAATGATGAATGATGATACTTATTTTATAATATATGCGCTTTTCTACTTTAGCAATGGGGAAACCAACCCCCCAGTCTCACCCAATTTCTCACCCTTCCGTTTATTTTCCATTTATTCTTTATTTTATTTCATTTTTTTAGGTGTTTTTCTCTCTTTTTCCACGTTTCTGTTTCGTTTTTTCGTGTTGATGTGAGAATGTCGTGTTGTCGATCGAGATAACGTCCTCGGTCGTCCGCAGGCCTTTTTATCTGTCACGCATATCGTTAACTGCCCCCCTCCTCCTCCCCCTTTTTTTTGGAAGCACCTGCCGTGGGCGGTTTGACACCCCAAGGTGTCTACTACCCCTACACACCTCCACATCGCGTTATATACATATATATATATATTCTACTTATTATTATTATTACTATTATTATTAGTATTAGTATTAGTATTAATATTAATCTATCCATATCGAAGACATAACAAACACACAGAAAAAGAGTGCAAGAGACAATAATCTTTCACTAGCAGGTGTTTGTTTTTTTTTTTATTATATTGAAATAGTATATTTTAATTTGAAAATAAACGCTTCAGGCGAATTAAAAACAAAAAAAAAACATAATTATATTAATGACTATATTTATTAAATGAAGGAATGTGGATTCTCGCTCTTGAATTCTGAATTATACTTCTCGAAAAATTTTCATCGCCTTTATAAAAATTATTATTATTATTAATAATAATAATTTTAATTCTCTCACATTTTTAATAATGTATGGTACAGGTGATTGAATCTCAATTCGCAAATTATAAAATAATTAAATAAATAAATAAAAAAAAATAAAAAAATTTATTAACTAAAACTAACAAAAAAATGAGCTTATAATTATTTTTATCCAAAAGATTAATGGATTGATTAAATAATATCTATATCTATATATATATGTGTATAGATCAGTGATCTCTCAACCACTCTGCCGCGCCACTTTAGTGTGCCGCAAGATTATGAGGCTCTTAAACATTTCCGACTTTTTTTCTAAATTTTTTCAATTTCGTTCTAAAAAAAAGGTAAAACGTTTTTGGGACCACTTTTTTTCATTTTTTATTTTACATTTATCTTTTTCTTTGGTTGCCGCCAAATTTTTAAACCGTTAAAAGTGTGCCGCGGTAAAAACAAGTTTGAGAATCACTGGTATAGATATATAATAATTAAATTAAAAAAATGTAAATTACAATTATGGTAATCATGAAATGTAAATTGATACTAAAAAGTATCTATTGGGTGTCCAAGTTCTTCTTCATCCGTATCTTCCCCCCTCCCCCTGCCACTCCAACCCTCTTTCAGCATTGATTGAGATGTCACCTGATCTTTGTCTGACCTTTTTAACACCCGCCAATTCGGCCCCCTTTTTTTATATTTTCATTGACCTTTCGATTGGAAAAATGTCTCTCGTACTGCTAATGGTTTTTTTATTCTCTCATCAGACTGGGTGTGCTCTCTCTTCCCCCTCAGAGTGATTTTAATTGAATGCATGCATCACGATGATTCATTGAAGCCAATAAAATCCGCCTCATTTTTTTCCTTTCTTTTCAATACTAGACAAACATTCTTCTCCATCCCTTTATCTGGGTATATCTCTTTCACACTTTCTTTTTTCTTTTTATAAATTTAAAATTTAAATATCAAAAAATTAATTAATTAATTTATATATTTGTATGAGATGTCACTGATTACATTTCACAATTATCACAATTTTGAATCCCATCCAATTATTAATATATATAAAAAAGCTACAATTTTTGATCTTGCTATCGTTTTATTTCCCATATGGTTTCACCATAAACAAACTTGTTTAATTTTATGATTTGCATATGTATCATCTATATGATCTATAAATCAATATATTTGAAAAATAAAAAACATCTTTTAAAAATAATTATATTTTCTATTTTTTAAATAAAACCTAAAATTAACGAAAAAAATATGGGAAAGTAAGTTGTTACTCGTTTTCATAAGTTTTGTTTTTATGATTCCTATATTTCTATTATTCTCTTAATTAAAAGGATAAAATTCATATATATATATATATATATATATAGCATTCGACGAAAATTTGAAAAATGTTTGATAAGTTAATATTAAATATTAAATAAAATTAAAAATAGAGTTAAAATACAATAAAAATTTATTTCTTTATAAAAATGATAAGTATTGGATTATAACGGTATAATAAATTTATTTGTTTTTGCAGTTGCTTTTCATGTTCAGTTGGTTTAGCCTTTAGAAACCAAGTAAGAGACAACTTGACATTTTTCTACTTTCTCTACAGAAAGGTACTGTGTATGTAAATTATTATTCATTATTTCTTACAAATAATTGATTAATTAATTAATTTAAATGAAATTAAAAATTGTTAAATTTATTAAAAATATACAATAATTTTTGTCCGGATAGACGTGAACGGCTCAACGGATTTTGATAAAATTTGTTATATTTACTTAATACATCAGTATTATGAATTAATCAACTTTTTGTGTATATCTGGAAACCCGAAATAGTAGTTTAAAAAGTATTAATTTTATATTCATTGTCGGAAATTTTTCACTTAAAATATAGTAGTAATTAATAATTGAGTAATTAAACTAAAAATAAAAACCAAGATAAAATAATTTAATCATTTTAATTCAAGTTTTAAAAATATTTATATTAAATGTTGTTTGGAAATTAATTTATTTCAAATCGTTGGTCTGTTCTGTGCCTGGCCTGCAGCTCATTTTTTCTATATAAATATTAATTCATTATTCAATTCATTAATTTAAAAAACAAACAAACTTATTTTATTAATCAAATCATCATTATAAGTAATTATAGTATAATACTCTTTCTTAATTAATTATGTATATTATTGTACTAAATATATATATATATATATATTTGATAAAATATAAAAGATTTTTATATTTTCATCTGAGATTTTTTATATTACCATATTAAATATTTATATAGTAATATTATAATTTTCTTGGCTGGATCAAATAACATGTATTTAATTTTTAATATACATATTATAAAGATAAAATTTATATTCTACACATTTCCGGTTTAATGTATTCATTTTTATTATTTGGCTTGTGACATTTAAACGGATATACACTTTATTATATGGTATATTTAAAATAAATATAAATTTTGATATAATAATATACAATTACTTATATAATATTATGTGATTGATATTATTTTTTTTAAAAAAAACAAAACAAAACAAATGATACTCTCTTCGTTTTGTTCTTTTTGATGTCTTCTGAATGACTTGAAAAATACAGGAATTGCCGTTCAGTGAACACACCACTAAACTATCCATCTCTCTCTCTCTCTCTCTCTCGCTCTCTTTTTCTCTCTCGTCGTTGATAATAGAGAAGAGAGCAAATTTTTAATCTTGGATGTCGACATTAGATCGACGTTCACAATGTTGTTGTTGTTGTTGTTGAAATGTCTAGACCATTAAGCCTTACATTGCGTGAGTCCACGGTTCGATGCCTGATCACGCCTTTCCCTCTCTCTGTCTCTCTCTCTCTCTCTCTCAATGTCTGCCCTTCCTTCCATTCTCTCTATTATAATAAATTGCATTTTCATCAGTTCAAAAAGACAAAAAAAAAAAAAGAAGATATTTGTTGAATTAAATTAACAGCAGATAGTAGCTTTAATGAGAAAGAGAAATAGTAGCCTAATCAACAGACATAACTTCATAATCTAATTAGTTGAAAGCATAATAAAGAGAAAAGAAAAAATACATAAATTCTCAAAGTTATTCAATTTTGTCTTATTATCATTTTTTCAATTATCTTCTATCATGTTTAAATATTTAAATAGGATAATTGTTATTGTAGAATTGAGATGTTTTATCAATAATAATGATTAGTATAATATTAAGATGTACGGGTATTTGTCATCATGGCAATTGTTTAGTCTAACCGATGTATCATAGATTTGGATAAAACTTTACCAGTCGATTCTTTTTTTGATTCCAAACAAACTTTCCTTAAGAAGTATGTGGCGGTCGCTTCTAGTTTACGAGATAAAAATTAATAAAATTTGCATATATTCTATTTAGCTACCATGTTTTATTATTTGACCACCAGATGGCTCTACTAATTTTCGGGATTTTGTTTCAGTTCGGTTTGGATATAAGAAGATTAAAAAATTAATTAATTAAATAATTTTTCTATATCTAAACGGAACTTATAAAAACCGAAAATTAGTGAATAAGTTAATAATTAGTGATTTAGTCAATAAAACATTATTAAATGGCTGCTCATTCATAACTAATTTATCTGTGAAACTTTAATAATTTTTATCTCTTAAACTAGAAGCGATCGCCACATACTTCATAAGGAAAGATTGTTTTGAATCCAAAAATAAATTTTCTGGTATTTATTTTATCTAAATCCATGATACATCGATTAGACTAAACAATTACCAAGAATTGATATTACAAGAACTCTTTAATAATTTTTAGATTTTTCTTTTCATTTAATTTTTATTAATTTTTATAGAATATTAAATCAAGTAGTAAAATATCAAGTCTAAATATAATATTATATATATTTACATTTAGATAATGTTCCAATAATAATAAAAGTGGTATGGTGTAAGTTTCTGATGGAAGTTTCGGTAGTATCAACTTCAAAAATTTTGATAACTTCTGAATAGTTTAATTTACTTTAATTCACAACCCATTCAAATAATTAGTGGTTTTTAATTTACATTTCAATCATCAATCTCTCATCTAATAAATTTGATCTATCTATATATATATATATATATATATATACATATCTTACATGAATAGGCACATATAAAAATTTGGTATTTATTTATGAAATGATTTAAATTTATTTGTTATTTTAATATTTATTTTTATTGTTCTTTGGGATCTAAACTCAATTTTAAATGGGTTAAATATTCATTTAAGAATTTATTACATTAGATATGAAATATTAAATTATAATTTTTGTGCAATTGCATAGGTTTGAACCCTCTTCCTCAAGTTCATTTATTAGTAGTTCATCATTATAACACAATTATTAATATTTATTATTTTCATATTAAATTTAATTGAAATTAAAATAAATTTTCGTTGATAATATAATATATATACATTTAAATTGATGAAAGATAATTTTTATAGGATATATATATATATAAATATCCTATAACTATTCTATTCTCATATATAAAGTGAGAACGTGAGTGAAAAATTTATTAGATAAAATGAAACTTTGGTTTGAATAATATATAATAATATAAATATATAATCGAAATTAGGACTATTTTTGTTCATTTCATTCAACTCTTTATCTTATTTCGGGTGAAATGATGTTTTTTAATTATAAACAACTAAAGAATAATTTTTCATTTAAAAGTATATATATATATATTATTTTCTCTCTCTCTCTCTCTCTCTCTCGTTACCCTTTAGGCGATTAATATCTTTGTAAGTTAATTTTAAAAGAAGTATATATATATAGTCATTTATCTAATCTGGTTAATCTTTGGAAGTCCGTCAACTTCAATTAGCAGTCGTTTTAAGATAAGCATCAAGACGTGGTCCACGGGAACCAGGTCGCTTAATCCAATTGTTAGACCAGGACCCTTAAATCTATGATCAAAGAAACACTCCCACACTTGGCATTCATTATTCATTCCATGATTAACAATTTAACTATATAAGTATTTAAATTTCTATGATTTGATTATATTAATGTTTATAGGTAATACTAGTCTGTCTCATATTTTATTAACTATTATAATAATAATAAAAAAATAACTAAATGTTAAAGTATACTTACTTTTTTTCTCGTTTTCCGGCGCCAGTATCTCTAAAACCTTTTGCAAATGGATTGTTATCAATCTTCAATTGTGTTATCTGTAAATAATTAAAATATATATATATATATATTATATAATTATATTCATTAATTATAATTTAAATTCAATATTAAATTAATTTAATTATTATTTACCTTTTCATTTTGGTAGGCTGTTACTGCAATAAATTCGGTTTCTTTGAAAACATAAGTCCGAAACGTACTATATGGTAATTTAAGGATATCATTCGCTCGGACCAGATGAAACCTTGGTTGATATTTGTGCATCGAATTTAGAATCGTCTGTAAATAAATAAAAAAAAATATTAAAATCAATAATTGAGAGTACAGTATATTGAGAAATACAAAAATTTCATAGCAATAATTTTTAAGATTTATTATAACTTTGAAATTTTGATTTTAATAAAATTTAAGCATCATCACCAAAATTATATACATCTTATATATATATATAAATATATATTTAATAATTAAAGTTTATGTATAAATATTTAAGTATTGATTTAATATATATATATATATAACTAAAATCAAGATGCTAAATTATTTTTTTACATGCTTTTATACTTAAAAGTTATTTAATATACTAGTTACTAATATTAATTGTAATTGTAATTTTTGTATTTTAAAAAATAACAAAGTGAACAATTTTATAACCATGTAAATATTTATATTTAAGCTCGAAAAGTAAAAGAAAAAAAATTGAGAAATCTCTAATAATTTATTGATCCTTGTTCAGTAAAATAAATATAATAAAATAATAATTTATTAATATAATAACACAAGGGGAATTTGTTCATCTAAGGGAAAATAACTATCATTTGCTAGTCCTGACCGAGATAATAAGACAAAAACAACAAAAAAAAAAAATGTAAGTTAATTGATTCCCAATACGTTTGTACTAAACTATATTATTAGGACTAAAATTAAGCGAGAAAAAAAAAACATTTGATTTTTATCATAATTTCTTTTTGTTTTTTAATTCTTTCTAATATAAAGATAATTTATCAATTTATATATTTTATTGATATAAAAATAATGATAAAAAAAAGATAGTTTAAATTTAAATAAAAAATATTAAATCATTTAAATTATTTTTTTTTTTTGTCTTTTTTTCAAAAGTAAAAATTAAATAGAATTCTTTAATTTAATTATGAATTAGAAAAAAAACAATTTTTAAAATATATATTTGAATATATATGTATAGAAATAATTAAAAAAATTTAATTTTAAAATGATACAATTTAATAAATTTAATTTGCGAGAGTAAAAAAAAAGTAATTTAAAAAAAATATTTAATTGTTTTTGTTTATTAATTTTTACATGTATCGTAAATTTTAAAATTTAAACAATTTTTTTTTTAGGAAAAAATATCAATCTTTCAAAAAAATAAGCTTATATAATAAAAATTTATCATAACTATTCTATAAGTTTTGATTTTAGTGATTAATAAACTAGAATTTGAAAAAAAAAAAAAAATTGAAAAGTTTTAAACATTTTTTGATCCTGCTGTTATTGAACTGTTGAGTAGGTTGAAGTGTTTAGATGGTCGTTAATGCCATTTGCATTAGTTGGCATAAGTATTTAAAAACATTGATGAAGTGATACTCAAAAACAAAAAATAAGCAAACAATTCATCCTAAATATTAATTTAAATCAGAAAAGAAAAAAATATAATCTTTTTTTCATTATAAATTAAAAATATATATAATAAATATAATATAGATATTTAATCGTAAGTAATAATTTCTTCGTTATTATTCCCATATTATTCATAAAGTTATTTGTTTTTTTGATGCGCATCAGAAATGTTTTTCTAGTCTAACAATGGTCTGATCACTTTAATGCGCATTACACTTTTATAATGTTTATTTTTTTAATTTTAATTATAATTTTATCATACAAAATATTGAATGATTCAATTGATATTCTCAAATATTTAAATTTAATTTTAATTAATCTAATTTTATGCAAAAAAAAAAAAACTTTCTTGTACATGTTTTTTTTTCTATATTATATAAATTTTGAATTGTTACGCCCCTATTAAAATATTCAGACACAACATTAAAATATATATATTTTAACCTTTAAAAAGAAGAGAAAATAACATATGTTTCTTTTTTGCTCTTGTATAATTAATTAAAATAAAGTCTGGTTAAATAAATCTTTTTTTTTTTTTAATTTCGCGATGAGAAAGAGAAAAATATAAAAAAAGAGGAAAAATCGCAGCGGGCAAGTTAAAAAGGCGCGTGTAGTTTTTTTTAATGAAAATAAAATCTATGAACAGGATTGGTAGTTATGTAGGCCATCATGGATTTAACATTTATTCTAAGAAAAATGAATGAACCAAAGGAATCCTGGAAATTTAAGATTCAAATATATAGCTATATATAAAAAAATGTCTTCTTTTATTAGTTAGAGGATTCAATTTGAAGAATTTTTTATTTTATTTTTTATTTTTTTTTGCATTTGAAAAGTTGAAGGATAAAATATTTAATTTTAAATTTTATAAAGAGAGATAATAGTTTTCATAAAATATTTTAAAATTTTTACAAATATTAAATAAAAAACAAAAAACAAAAAAAAAAAAATGATTAATTTAAAATTAAATTTTCCTAATCAATATAATATAGTATAAATATTTCTTTCGAATTGAATCACTCTATTTAGTCCATTCTTTTGATGGATTAACAAAAAAAAAACTCAATTAGTGATCTTTAAAGAACAAATAAGCAAGCACCAATCTTACCGATAATTTTACAGTGCAATGCATATAAATGTTTACCAAGGTTTACTAGGTCACGTATTTTTAGTCAAGCATTATTCAATACTATTTTATAGATTTTTCTTAGTTTTCAATTTAATAGATTTTTGTAGTACTATAAACGATAAACATTTTCATTTTATTTAGAATTCAATTATTAACGGAGAAATATTAATACATATTAGGGATTATCAAAAATAAAGATATATATTATAAGTGGCTTTCAACTTTATAAGATTGTGACTATAATCTATAAAACTATGTTACCATCTATGTAACTTTAATCTACAAAAAAAAACCTCTGACTTTGTACGTCCTACGAAAGGACAACGCCTATCAAGTCGGTTATATTAATGAGGTGTCCTATGATCAGTAGAACGGGTCCTATCAAGCTTTATCTTGATTTTCTTGTTCGGAGACGCTATCAAGTAGCTTTTCCAATTTTGATCCCGGAGACTGGGTTGACTCCGTCTCATAGACCCCAGCTAGAGAAATTCCCTTGCCAGTTCTGGGACTTGAACCAACTCGGGAGCACGAGAATGGGAGACAGCTTTGCTAACCTCTCACCCTGTGGCGCCTTTTAACTTTAATCTATATATTAATCAGATTTATAATAGCTATGAAAAATAAGAGATATATTAATTGGAATTTGAATCAATGAAATTAGAAAAGGAAGAAGAAAACTTTTTTTTTTATTTGATTCAAGCTTGAATTAAAATAAAACTTTGACGCTTTTGAATACTTTGCAATTAAATATTAATTAAACCTTTTCGTTTATCTTGTTTTTGTTTTATATATCTATAGTTTATGATTTTGGATTATAAATTAATGCTTGTTAGGAACTTAGTTAGTTATCTATTCAAAACAATATTAAACTTCTTTTTAAATAAAGAAAAAGAAAAATACATTGCATATCAATATAGTAAATTATATACAGTAATAGCATTAAAAAAGTATAAATAAGAACTTTAATAACATTAAAATTTATTTGATAATATTAATATACCATATATTTTAATAAATAAGTATTTTAAAACCAATATGTAGGTATATATCTACATATAAGATGAACATTTTGTAATTTAAATTATAATTTCAATTCAATATAATTTAAATTTGTCTTTCACAAGTATAGATATTAAAAAAGTACTTTAATGATTTTTTCACGCAATATTTTTTTGTTTTTTTTTTTTGTAAAAATTATATTTTTATTAATTATTCTATTAATTATTAATTATAATCTTAATCTAAAAATTGCTAAGATTAAAATTAATTATTTGTTTATTATTTAATAATTACTTAAATGATATAATTTTAAATTTTAAAAAATAATTAATTTATGGAAAGATTTTTTATTAATTTTATTTGCTTATATGAATTAAAAATAAAAATAATAATTTTGGATGTTACTTTATTATATTTGGAGTTATTTTTTGTTTTTTTTAGACTTTAGGCTATGAGATTATTTTTCACAATTGTATCTAAAATTAAGGAGATTTTTCAAATTCTATTTGATATCTATCTTATTTTGTGTAATTTTTATATAATCATAGGAAAAATCAAAATGTTTTTTTTTTAATATTTATCGATTTAACCTTCAATATTACAAACATAAATTAAATTGGAAATAGATACATTTTATAATTTCTATTTAAATTAACACTTGGAATACACTTTTAATAAAACACATACACACAAAAAAAAATGATAAATTCTTAATTGATAGTAAATATAAAATTATTTAATTGGATAACATTTAATTTTATTTTTATTTACAGGTACTTAGTAAGTTAATCGATCAAGTAAATTAATAAAGAATAAGATTTATCAAATGTTTTTTTTATACTTAATTTAAATTTAATTTAAAAAATAGTTAAATAATTAATTAATTTTATTAGGTTTATTTTTTATATTTTATTTTTTTTTTTATTTAAAAAAAATTTAAAATAATAATTTATTTCAAATATAATAAATATAAAGAAATTGAATTGTAAATACATAAATGTTATAATTAATTAATTATTGACTTATTTTAAATTTATTCATATATAGGTATATTATTTTCGTGTTGATAGACTTCTATTGGTTCGTATTGATTGATCTGATAGCTCTATTATTGGGCATTGTTGTATGGTGTGGGTGGATGGCGTGAGAGATCACTTTTAGGATTCCATGCCAGATTGTCGAATTATGATGCGAACAAAGTGTTGTTGATGTTGTTGTTGTTGTCATTCATTACACTATAATTATCTTTCCGTGTTGAAATTTACTTAGGTGAATGAATAAAAGCCTAACAAATATCATCCGACTGAAACGGCATCATTTTTTTTTTATTTTAAATTTAATTTCAATTAAATATACTTTATATAGATATTTCATATTATTATAACGATATTTTTAATATCAGCAAAATGCAAATGGCTAAATACACTAAATTTGTATTTTTTTGAGTCCTGTTCATTTCCCCTTTTTCTTAAATAAAATGCTATTTTTATTTTATTTTATTTGAGATCTTCTAGACTTGAACTGATTAATATTTTCGAAAATAAATTGTATAAGATATAATATATTTATGCCTAATAATATTCCATGCGATTAGAAAATATTTTTGGGCCGAGGAAAAGAATAGGAAATGAAGAATTTATAGAAAAAATATTATATGAACAATAATTAATGGAAATTATATTTTAAAAATCAAAACGTTTATTAATTATATATATATATATATATATATAAACTACATATATAAATTCTTTATATAATGTATTTCACAAAATATAAAAAAATATGATATATATAAGAAAATATAAGGAAAAAATAAAAAGATAGAAATTCGAAAACTACATAAATAATATTATTTACCTTAATTTTACTAAATTTTTTTCGATTTCAAAGCACAGATTAACAAGTTTTTTTTATTTTTTTATTTTTTTTTTTTTTTGTAAGAATTTATAATTTTTACTTTAGTGAGGACCACAATTTTCAAAATTTAATATAATAATAATAATAAGGGGGTGATAAAAAAAGAAGGTGTGGGTTGTAAAAAATAAATTAATTAGATAATTCCAAATCTAAAATGAATTTATTTACTTATTACTTTGTGCTGAGACAGGTTTATTAGTCTGGCTCTCTGACTTCTTGTTTCTTTGTCTTTATATCCATTCTGGGTGGCCACAGTTGGGAGTCGAGTCAAAGGCGCCATCTGTCCTCCCTCCCTACTCCCCTCTCACGAACATCACCACCACTACCACCACTACCTCAAACCTTGTCCACTCCCACTCCCTCCCCTGTACGATGGTGATTGACCAATCAGAGGGCAGACGGCTGCCGGCCAAGTATCGACCGGAGTGAGAGAGAGTGAGAGGGCGACTACGACATATACGGCTGCTCCCTTTGGCCTGTCGCACTCTCCGCCCCTCTCCATGCACAACACAAAATATTCATTCATTTAAAAAAAAAAAAAAAAAAAAAATTCTCTTTCTCCCGCCACGCCACATTCACTCATCTCTCTACCAGACACCCCCCCTCCCCCCCTTCAACCCCCCTTTTTTTCCTTTCACATACCAGCAAACAAAACTTTACTTTTTTCATTTAAATATTAAAACGGAGGACAAAAATATACCCCATTTCTTTATTTTGCTACTTATTAAGCCTACTATCAATAATACTAACTACTCACCACCACCTTGGGGCGGCCTATTTTCCCTTATTAATAAAACACTTGTACCATATACCATATAATTTTCCATTTAAATAATATTTTTTTTTGTATGTTAAATGTCAATGTAATGTTAGTACTTATTTATTTCTAAAATGTTTGTTTTCATAATTTACTTTTATTTTAAAATCATTTATTTATTTATTTATTTTAAATTATTAAAAATAAAAGTTTTGATCCTAATAAGAGTTTAATAAAAAAAATACAATTTTCAAATTTATATCTCATTGATTTATAATTTATATTTTAATAATTCCACAAAATTATAAAAAAATCATTAAAATATTAACTTATTCAATTCTACTTGAACGAATTTTTAATTAAATATTAATTACTTATATGATAATAATATGAGAGAAACATAACTATAATCATTCGTTCAATCATGGACTACCACAAAATCCCTTAAGTAGCTGATTTTAATGATTTTTTTTTTATAATTTTGTGGAATTATTAAAATATAAATTAAAAATCAATGAGATATAAATTTGAAGATGGTATTTTTTTATTAAACTCTTATTAGGATCAAAACATTTATTTTTAATAATTTAAAATAAATACATAAAAGATTTTAAAATAAAAGTAAATAATCAAAACAAATATTTTAGAAATAAATAAGTACTAATATTACGTTGACATTTAACATACAAAAAAATATTATTTAAATGGAAAATTATATGGTATATGGAACAATCTTAAGAGGTTATTTGATATATCATATCTGTATTATTGTATTACTCCATATATTTATATTAGTATATTATAATTTTTTTTGGAATAGTTAGGCAAAAATCGTAAACTACTTGTTATTCTAAAGTGTTTATAATAAATTCCTATTGGATGGAGGAATAGCCACAAAAGTTCTCTTTTAAATTATATCCATTAAATTTAAAATGAAAAAAAAATTCATTTAAATTATATAGGATAGGTAATTAAAATTAATTGAATAACATAAAAATATCAAAATTTTAATTGAAAAATTAATTAATCTGCTTAATAATTTTGTGCAATTATAACTACCAACATATAGCGAGGTATTACTTTAATTATTTTTATTTTCTTTTTTTTTCTTTTTTCCACAAGCTAAGATAATAATCTATTTAATACAATTCTTGTATAATTTAATAATACAACCATGATCAAATTATATATCAATGTCATTACATTCGAATAATTTGCATCTTTTACAAATGCAGGTAGACATATTATAAGTATAATAATACATATATCTTTTTTTTTAAATGTAGATTGAACATTTAATATGTAAATCTACACTTTTACAGACATCATTTAATAAATTTAATTAAATGTATTGAATTTATTATTATTCAAGGTATTTCCGAATTAAAATTCAACATGAAAGATAAATAAATAAATAAAAATATATTCTCGATTATTTTTTCAACTAAATAAACTCAAACTAATCTCAATTAATATTTATATAAAAAAAAAATTCAAAATAAGTAATTATGTAAAATATTTTTCAAAAACCAATTAAATATCCTAAGTATTCATTTTGAAGAATTTTTATTTAATATTCAAGAATAAAAACACACACAAAAGATAGATTAAAAATTAGAATTTGTTTTGTTTTTTGTTTTTTTTTTTATTTTATATTTAAACTTATCAAATTTATTCTAATTAAATTACCTATGATTTTAATTTGCCTAAAAAAAAATATTATTATTGTAGTAAATTAAAGTCACGAATAATTTCTCAACTTTCATTTCCAAATAAGAATGAAATTTATTAAACGTTAATTATATAATCTTTATACATTTATTTTGTGTGATAAGGAAAAAAGTAATTTTACCTCTATCTATAAAACATGAAATGGCATTTGTGAAAGGATTCATCATCTCCTTCCGCATTGATCGATTTATGATAATAAATTAAAAGAACGGGTATATGTGTGTGGGGTGAGGGGGGGGGGAAGAAAAAAGTGTTTATTAGTAACTCCTCCTTTGTTTCATCGACAAATTCTTTAATAAACTATAAAAAGTATATATATATATATATATATATATATATATATATATATATATATAATTAATCATCATAGAATTGGTATTTTTACCTAGAAAATATTTTATAAATTCCAACAAAAATCAGTCATAAAAATTCCAAAAAGGAAAAAAAATCTCATTTGTCAAAGAACAAAGAAATCTTAAAATGAAAATAGATCTTTTAATTTATCGATTAAAATATCAAAGTCAATTGAATAAAAAGATTTATTACTTAGCCATTCCTTGCTCTATAATAATGGATAATTCTAATTAAAAAATAAGAAAAAGTTATAGTCGCACTCTTTCTTATCAATCAAATATTATTAATACATTTTATTTAATTATATCTTATTTATTTTTAATATTTTGAATTTAATAGATATAACAATGTTTTAGAATCATGAAAGGGAGTATAATATCTAGGCAATTGTTTATAAAACAAGAAGCTTCATGGATTTAGATGAAACTTTACCAATGGATTCCTTTTTTAATTTCAAAGAAACTTTCCTTATACAAGTTACTCGTTTTCTATATATGCTAGGCTATGATAGATATTGGTAATTGATTACAAATCGGAAAGATTCAGGGATTTAGATGAAACTTTGCCAAAGGATTCCTTTTTTAATTCTAAAGAAACTATCCTTATGGAATATTTCTCAGTCTCTTCTAGTTTACAAGATAAAAATTATTAAAATTACATATAAATTCATTAATATTCAATTTAGCTACTATGTTTTTATTCATTTGGCCAGTAGAGAGCTTCACTAATTTTCTGAGTTTTTTTTTAGTTCGGTTTGGATATATGAAAATTAAAAAAATAATTAATTAAATAATTTTTCTATATCTAAACCGAACCGAAAAATTTGAAAATTAGTGAATAAGTGGATAATTCGTGAATTAGTCGTGAATGGCTGCTCTAATATAACTAGTTTATCTGTCCAACTTTGATAATTTTTATCTCGTTAACTAGAAGAGACTGAGAAATATTCCATAAGGATAGTTTCTTTAGAATTAAAAAAGGAATCCTTTGGCAAAGTTTCATCTAAATCCCTGAATCTTCCCGTTTTGTAACCAATTACCAATATCTATCATAGCCTACCACCTTCCCTTCCCCCACTTCAACGGAAATATTTTAATGTAAAAAAAAAAATACTAAAAATATTTTTGACTAATTTAAGACAATTTAATGAAGAGATTTGTCGATTAATTAATAAAAAGAATAAATCAGAATCAGAATTAAGAATTATATTTCATTTAATGGTCTTGAATTTAATTGTTGTAGAATACCATACTTATATATTACTTATTATTAATCTGATACTGATTTTTAGTACCGTTAAAACAATTTATTCAATTTGTTGGAAAATAATCAACAAAGATTTGTTTTTTTACACAGCTAACAATCTAATATTTGTTTAACTATATTTGCAATGTATAAAATCTTTTAAGAATATTTACTAATATTTGAAGATACATAAGAAGAATATATCGATATTTGTTTCATTACTAAAAAAAAGAAATGGCTAAATTGATAAAACAACATAAAAATAAATAAATAAATGTTTCCTATTTTTGATAATGCCCCTCAGTTGCAATTGGAAGATTGTTCTCTGTTAGATAGGAAGGGGGTGAAAAGAAGAATGGGGTAGGGGGTTTGTATTTTAGTAGAAAAGTGGGAACAACGGACGAGGAAGCAATTTATTGTACCATGTCAACAGCACTGGGAGGAGGGAGGTTGTTGACATTTCTGTTTAACAGCAATTTATGGATTTATAAATACACGAATGAGACAAAAAGGCTTGAAATGTTTGAAATAAACGAAAGGAGTGATATTTTTTAAATTTATTTTATGTTTTAATGGAATAATAATATTAAATTATTTGTAAAAGCAAAGGTTATTGCTTAATTTTAATGCTAAAAAAAAATTAGCATGAAGTCATCATTTTTAATGTGACAACTGAGAAATAGAAATTAAATGAATTTGCCTAATTTGCTTCGGGCTAGGACTGACTATAGAACTATAGGAGTATAGTAGTTCCTTTTACTATTTCGCCAGAGATAGTATTGAGATCACGAAAATGTTCGATATCGAGATTTTGATGTTTATATACGTTTTGAAGGTCCTTGAATCATTTTCACTAATACCTGTGTCTGTGTGTGTGTGTATTTAATAAAGATTACGCAAAAACGGTTTGAGCTAGGATAATGAAATTTGGTACACAGACATTATTCAAATTTCGTAGTTTTCTATCAATTTTTGAGAAATGTAGCTCATTCGAATGATTATCTACCCGATCATTAACTGCCCGTAAAAATAAAGATATATGTTTGATAGTTTTTCCACATGATTAAAATTTGTATAAAACTACTATATATAAAATTTAAGCTTGATTGAATCGTTGAAAGTACCGGAATTAATTTTTTAATTTTATCACGTTGACTGCCAATCACGCGTCAGCACGTGACGTGGTGTCATCGACAAAGAACCAAACATGCACTGGTTTAATAAATACATGTACTATTTATTAATTTATAATTTAATTAATTAAATTTAATTTAAATATATGTTATTAAAGAAGGCACCATAGGGTGGGAGGTAGCGAAGCTGCTAATTCAGAAACCGATAAAATTATTTTATTTTATATTTTTTTTTTAATCAGTCACTTGTTCGCTTTTTTTTTGGTTGTTAAAAATGTATTGTGAAAAAAAATCCATGTGAAGAAGAAGAAGAAGAAGATGTCCCTTATTTGGTGAGTTCAGTCAAGTTTGACCATTTTCTAGAAGAAAGAGAGAGAGAGAGAGGAGAGGGTGGTGACCGAAACACCCTCCAACCCCTTGGATACGCTTCGTTAGGCAAAATGCTTCCAGGCTAGATAGAGGGTAAAAAAAAATACATAAAAGAACTGGCGCCAATTCGCAACCCTCATCCCTTGTGTCTTTACTGACCCTCGTTCTTATCAACTCATAAGGGAGAGAGAGAAGAGCGAATCGATAAGGAAAGACATATGGAACTGAAATTGGAACCTTTCGTCATTCCAATTTTTTTATTAAAGAGCTGTTTTTTTTCTTTTTAGTTTAAAATATCGAACTTTATTATAAAATGTGTTGTTATTTTATTTATTATAATTTATACATTCGTATAAATAATAGTTCTATGGAAAAAAAAGAAGCACCACCACATAATTTTCATTTTTAGGTCAATAATACATTAAAGAGATTATTAGTATGAGAGAATTAGAAGAGGGTTATAAAAAGGGTTGGAGAAACCTGATTGCTGCAGTCAAGAATTATCAAGATAAATAATCCTTTACAAAATCAATAAATATACCTATAATAGTTTAAAAATAGAATTATTATATACTTATATATACGTATATATGTTGTTGTTTAGAAAAAATTCAAAATTTATTTTATCGAAATAAATAGTTATATATTATTAATTAAGTAAATAATTTAAATTTGATTTTCAATATATATGTATATATTCTCAAAAGAAATCGAAAATTATATATATATATATGATTAACTAGACAAGAACAAGTAGACGATTATATATTAATATATAATTTATAAAAATGAAATGGATTATCTATTTAAGTATAATTAATTCATAAAGCAAAAAAAAAAAAAAAGGAACCCCATTCCTCTCATCAACCTCATTTAATATAAATAAATGACATTGATGAACTATTTTACTATATAAATATATATTTAACAAAGTGAATAATAATGAGTCTTTTGTGAATAGTAATTCTACTACAATAAATATTTTAAATTCTTGACCAATTTTCGGGATTAATGTTTAATATTTAATATTTTTGGAAAATTTATTATTATTTTTTTTTTTAATTATGTATTATTTATTAATATATTGTATGCATATATTTTATTAAAATAATTATTATTTGAAATTGATTCTCTACTTGAAAGTTTCTTTTAAATTTTTTGATATTTACTTTATAAAATCATATTTGATACAAAAACTATATTTTAAAAACACAAATCATTTTAAAATCTTTTGATTTAAATAAAATAAAAAATTGTTAATAAATGGTAGTAAAATAGTAAAATAGATATTATATTTATTATTATTTCATTTAAGTTATGTTTAGCAAAATAACTTTTTATAATAGAAAAATTATCAAGGAAAGATTATTTATTGAATTTTTAATTACTCTAATATCTACATCATTTTTTTCTTTCGTTTGATTAAATTAATGTAATTTCAAATGCAAATTTAAAAATTTTAATTAATTATTAAAATAAACATCACCTACTTTAATATATTAATTAATATTTTTTTTTATAATCAAACAGCTACATATCTACATATTTAATGTATATCGTACATATTTATATAGCAGGATATGGTTATTAGCTAATTTTTAAAAAAATATTAAATAAATAAATAATATATATTATATTATATTAATAACTTTTGCTTTATAATATACATACTATATATATATATATTATAAAAGAGAAATATAATTATATATATCAACTTATGTTATTATTATTTTTGATGTTGTTGTTGTTATTGTTGTTGTAAATAAGGAAGGGAGAAGAAAAAGTGAGATGTCATCTGTTTGATTAGTTTTTTATTTATTTCTTTCTTTTTTGGGTTAAAAATGAACGATATCTACACTAATAAGGGAGAATCGATTGGTCTTCAAACATAAAACAAGAGTATTTTGCTTGATTTGTTTTTTTTTTGTGTGTCGATTCCTGTTTTGTGTATGACATGTCCTCTACTCACAGCAGCTGTCAAAGCGTCATATCCGATTGTAACCTGTAATTTGCTCCGCTAGGCCAACAACCCACTATTCTGCTGTTCATTAAACAACACCAAACAACGATGATTAACTTAAAAAGGATAACAAATGGCTAACGAATTAGATTGAGAACCACTCTTTTGACCCATTAAAAACAACACCCTCAATTAAAATTCCATCCCTTAACTTCATTCATTCAAATTATTTATTATCTTATTATATTTCAATAACTTTGTATTTCTATTTAGAAAAATATATATATTTAATTAACATTTATGCTATAAATGAATGAAATTATTTATATCATTTACATATACTCGAATTTAAGATTATTTAGATTGTATATTTTTTTTTTTGTTAATTAAATAAATTAATCAACATGTTTGTTAGTAAATATTAATACCCTAAGCATATTAGCATAATAATCTAAATAAAATTTCCAAAAATATAATAAATACAATTTCTTAACCTTTCAAAACTTAACCTTTCAAAATTCGTGGTTTTATTTTCAATCTTAATGTCTTTACGTCGGGGGGGGGGGGGGGGCTCCCCCCGTTTGTAAGGACAATAAAAAATATATCAAAAATATATATTGAATATTTTATATTCTGTTTTTAATTATTTTTTAATTTTCTCTAATAAATTTGATTGAAATAAATTGTGTCAAAATTCAACATTTCAATTCATTCGTTTTTAATCAAAGCGTATATGAACATTCTTGATTGTCATATGAAATTGAAAAATTAATGAAAAAATTAAATGCAAATATTATATTAGTTAGTTTAGATATATTATATTAGTAATAAATAACATATAATTCCAAAAAATAAAAAAACAAAACAACAAAATATTAATAAAAGTAACAAAATGTTTATGTGTGCTTTCCTTATTTATTTTTTATAAATTTTTGAAATAATTATTTTATAAATTGAAACTATAAAAAGATTTCATAGAAATTGAATGACTATTATATTTTAATTTTTTTAGCTTTTAACTTTTAGCTTTTATTTACTCTTCTACACAAATAAAACTAAATAATATTTTAGAAAAGTTAGAGAAAAAAAAAATTGGAATGATGAAGAAGATCAGAATTTAAATAAGAATATTTTTACTTGTTTTTGTTTTATTATATTATCTATAAATAATGGAACAAAGTAAAAACTAAAAAAAAAAATAAGATTGCAATCTCAACATTATTATTTATTTAAGAATGAAGAAAGGAGTAGTTTTGGTGGAGGTAGAGAAGTGGAAGGGCGGGATGGATTTGTTCTGTATATGATGGTCTTAAAAATTTTTATGATTATATTTCCGATAATAAAAATGCAATTGATTTGCATTTAATGGTCGCAAAGGGTAGCTAAACTTAAGATAGGCATCTGATTTATCAAGAATTGTGGTCACGTCCCAATTGCTTGACCATCTCTCTTTAAGATAAAAATCAAAAACCACGAAGGGCTCGTCTCTTTGATATTCTTGGTTGTTGGCGGGTGGAATTGTAGGGAGGGAGATTTATCTAAAAATTCGTCATTATTCCCACCCTCTCTTGCCAGACAATTGCGGTCCATTAAACATCTATTCGGCATCCTCCCCTCCCTCCTCCATATCCTTTTTTTTCCTCGATCCTAGGGTTGTGAAATTTAACTCAATTTTGAGGTTTCATGCTGCATCTTGTTCCCTTCTGAATAAAATCCCGCTTTCTTTAACCACTATCAACCCTAAATCGGATTCGATCTCTCACCCTTCCACCCCTTCTTTCCTCCCCTATATAACCACACACATACACTCCCACGCCAATCTCTTAAAAATGACAATTTAATAGTTGTATTTATGACTATTAGAATTTCCGGTGAAATTTTCATTCATTCAATCTTTTGGAAGAAATTTGACAGACATATGATTTTTCTTATTCTTTATATTATTACCGACCGACGATAGTAAGGGAGGTATTGTTTTTTTTTATTCAAAATGGGTGAAAAAAAAATCAACGAAATAATATATGCCAGAGCCGTAACGTAATAAATAATACCCCCCCCCTTCTTTTTCATTTGTTTTTAAATTATTAATACAAATAAACAAACAAATACTAAACTAAAAATAAATAAATAATAACTAAATATTAAATAAATACACAAATACTACAGTATACTATAAATGAATATACATTTTCAAAAAATATTTCTAAAAAAAAACGAAATTAAAATTTCACTCTGAATAATATTTATACTGTGAAAATTCCTCTACTAAGTACAGCAATTATAATTGTAATTATAATTATTCATGTTTAACCACCTACTAGTAAATGGTAAATATTTGTGCTAGTATTGAAAATTATAATTGTGTGTTTAATAGAGTATAAATAGAGAAATTTTAGTTTTTAGATGCTTTAGAACAGGAATGAGCAACCCGTACATCGCGGGCCGCATGCGGCCCACCGAATAAGTTTGTGCGGTCCTCCAAGAATAACAGAACAATATAAATTTATTGATATCCCACAATTTATAAGTGCCATTTGATAATTATTAAGTTAAGTATATATTATAATAATCATTTCAATAATGAAACGATTTTTGGGACGTTAAAAGAGACATCTATTATGTAAATTGTAAATAAATATTTAAAGTTTAATTAATTTATTAATTTGTATTAGCCTCCTGCCCGCCATGAAATGTTGAACTTTGGCCCTTTGATGAAAAAGGTTACTCACCCCTGCATTAGAATATTATTTATATATTTCTATGACATATATATAAGTGAACTACTATCGGAAATATCACCATTTTTTATTGATCAATGATAGGAAAGGAAGGTATTGGTTTTAATTCACAGAGATTATCATGAAATGTCTTCCAATTGTTTTAGTTATGGTTATTTGTTTGTTTAGGTATATTTATATGGAACATTAAACCAAACTAAATTTTTTTTAATCTTTTTTAATCTATTTTAAATAAGCTGGAGTGTCTCTACTCGACTATCTCGCAATTTGAATTTAAATTTATATTATATTTATATTATATTATATTTAAATTTAATTAATTATAAATTATAAATTAAAATTAATAAATTTTATTTATTAAATTAGCGCGTGTTTGGCTATTTGTTGATGGCACCACGTCACATGTTGGCGCGTGAGATTTGCAGTGTTAAAAAATTAATTCTGATACTTCGATTCGCGATTCAATCAAGCTGAAATTCTATATATAGCAGTTTTATACAATTTGTAATCATGTGAAAAACTATCAAACATTTATCTTTCTTTTTACGGTCACTTTAGAAGAAAAAAATCAAAACGTGGTAATGACCCACTTCCGTTTGAGCTACATTTCTCAAAAGTTGATAGAAATCTACGAATTTTGAATAATGCCTATGTACCAAATTTCATGATTCTAGCTCAAAGTGTTTTTGCGTAATCTTGTCTACATACATACATACACACACAGAAACATACATTTTTCTCAACCTTAATGAAAATGATTCAGGAACCTTCAAAACGTATAAAAACATCAAAATCTCAACATCGAAAATTTTCGTGATCGCAATACTATCTACGCGCGCGAGATAGTAAAAATTATAAAAATCTAAAAGAGATTAAAAAAATCTTTTAGGTTTATTGTTTTATAAATTTTCTAGTCACCATTCAAATTTAAACACTATAAATATATGGTACATATATTTTTTATTTATTTAAAATAAATTCATATGAAAACAATAAATATTACACAAAGAATTTCCGCCTAATATATATGCAACCAAATTTGATTAAAATTTATTCCTTGTCTTCTATATATACTACATATATTATATAATATTGAGAATATTATTGATTTAAACGAATCATTCAATCTATTTATCTTCTATTAAATGAAATGAATTAAATATACTACAATATATTGAGGTTCAACCTGATGGAGTTTCATTTCTTTTTATATGGGATTTTTATTATAAGAGTCACTTGTCTTTAACTGATCTCTAAAAGCGAGGTTTATTTTCAGTATTTTTATGCAAAGCTAGAAAATAGTAGTTGACTTTGGTCTTTTCTCTTTTTCGATGATGACGTCAGTGGCGTTTAATCGGAAGGAAATGTCTCTAACCGCGAACGATTTCCGTTGCATCTTCTCTTGGTTGAAGTCCCTTTTTTTCTACCACCCTACACTGAACCGGCAGTCCCTTGCTTACTTGCTTCCTGCATCCTCTCTCTCTCTCTCTCTCGTCGCCCTTTACCTCCCCCTTTTCTCTTTCTCTCTCTTTCATTCAATGATTCAATTTAAAACACTCGCCGTAGCTGATGAGACTCCTACAAATAATAGAATTAGAATGCGAACTTGGGAAAGAGAGCAAAAAAAACCCTTATTCACTCTTTTTTTATTATATAGTTTATATATATAGATATATATACTCCTTCAACTTGTACATAAAATCATCATTATTTGGAAATTTTTTTTTATTTTTTTTTTATTTGCAATTTAATTTGCAAATCTTTTTTTTTATACAAAAATAGATTTGGTGCTCTCCAATTAATGAAATTCTTATATCTATTATATCAATAAATTAAAAAAAAAATAAATAAATAAAAAAAAAATAATGAAAGTAAGTTAAAGAAAATTTGTGAATTTATACTTAAAATATGGTATTAAAAACAGATAAACACTACAATAAAAAAAAAAGTTTGATATGTATTTAAATTTGAAACTTGAAAAATTGAAACAATATTTGGCATTTGGGATTGTTATATACATTTATAGATGAGCCCTGGTATATATTAATTAAAGGATACTCCAAAATTGACTTAATATATTTTTACCAGACATTATATTATATATATATATATAGATATACCTGATATATTATCTATGTATATATGTGCTCTATTTATGACTATAATCTATTATAATTTTATTTTTAGTTAACCACATAAATTTAATATAAATATTTAGCTAAAAGTAATATATTATTTTAATTATTTGTTTTCCTTTTTTTACTACTAATTTTTATTTTGAATTTATATTAATTAATTAATTTTTTTATATTTTACAATTTGGACAGCCCTTTGAATGAGAAAATAGATTTTCTTTCTCTTTCTTTCCTATGAAAAATGTTCTGGAATGGGCCCTTCTTACTCTACTTTCTCAGGATATAATCGTTGTTTGGGATTATTAAGTAGTTCGGACACATCTTTTTTTGGGGGGTGATTAATTCAATCCAATTTTTATTAAGAACGCTCGTCTCTTAACTATTTGGAAATGCCCCCCTCTCCTTTCCTAAATAATAATTGGCTATTTTATTCGGTATTCGTCTTGGGTGGCGCCAGCATTCTCCACTCTGGTTCCTTCTCTCTGTTCAATAAATTATAGCCTCGTTGTGTCTATTAAACAAACAGAGCCTGAGGGCGGTCCTCACCTCCTTACTCCCCCTCCCCCCTCCCCCTCCGTGCAGAGAACGCCCCCCTTCAACTCAAACCGTATAATTTCAAAGTCGTTAAGCCAAGTGAGCCTTGGCTTTATAACTTTCAGCCACCCAAAAACATTACTATATTATATTAAAGAAGAAGAAGAAGGAAGGAGGAGGAGAAAGGGTGAGGGGGTAGGATAGGGAGCCCCAGAGGCCCACCTACCTGGACCAAAAACAACAGGATAACGAGATCTATTGCACACACGACTTGGTTGAGCACGATCAACGAGAACCAATCAAGACATATCAATTAAGGGGGTTAGAAAATTGCCTGAGGGATGAAGAAAAGGACTCTCGCCACAAAAATACATCAAATTCATTCATTCATCTCCTTCCTTCATCTTACGTCCAACCAAAAAGAAAAATAATAATTCAATATAGATATCGAGATAGAATAGTATTCTAGACTGTAGTGTGATGAGTTAGAATTTAGTATTTATCAATAGTTTTAAAAGTATAGTATTTTTTTCCAGAAAATTCTAATAATTTATAATTAAACTAAAAATTTACGACAATTTTTTTCTTCTTCTCTTCTATTATAATTATAAAGTATACAAATATTTTTTTTTTTATTAGAAATAATTATATAGATATTTAGTGATAAATATCTTGTTCTGAAAAACTTTACCTATTAGATTATCATTACTTACATTCAAAAGTCATTAATAATCATTTTATCACTGTCAAATTAACATTCCTAATTCTAATTTTGTTTTTTTTTATTTTAAATCTTTAAAAAAATATTACTAAATAAATATTATTCATTTAGAGTTTTGATCAATGTTAAATCATTTTATGTCATTTAGAAAAATAAAGGGTTAAAGGGTAAATTTTTTTTTTTATTTTTATTTTTTTTTTTGATTTTTTACGGTATTTTTTTGTAATTTATGTGTATGTGTGTGTGTATGTGTTTGTTGTGATTCACCACATGTTTGTCTAATGATTCAATCAAGTTCATGGGAGGCATTGAAAAAGGACCTACGCATGCGCACTCTTTCTCATTCCTCTATACTATAATTTTCCAATCATCTCTTTCTCTTTCCCTCAGCAGGTGGCGCCAATCGTTCGATCTCTTTCCATCTAATTGGTTTTGTTGTTTCTCCTCTCTTTTTCTCTTATTGTGTTAGATAAGTGTATTGATGGTTTTGCCTTCTGGGCCCTTGGTTGCTTGTTAAAAATTGTTCGTTGGATAGCCCGGGCGCCAAAAATTGCTTCTGGCTAAAGCAACTGGGTGGTGTGGTGTGGTGAAAGACGCGCGAGGGAAATTATTCATTCATGACCGGGAGAAAATACAAAAAAAAAAAACCAAAAAAACTTTAACATCATCTTTTCACTCCTCATCAACCCAAACTGAGTGAGAATCCTAAGAAATTCAAATTATTAGTTCGAAAATCGATATTTTTAGTGACATTCCTTCCTACCTATTAGATTGCTAATTATCATTGGTGAACTATAATTAGTGTTTTTTTTTCTTTAAGGGTAGAACCTATTTTATGTTTGTTGTAAAAGTAAAATGAAAAAAAAGGAAAGGTCGGAAGCATGCAGCATGAAAAAATATTCTCAGGTCACGTATCCACAATTCAGTTCAATTTCATGTTGCTCAACTACACAAATATGTCCAATTCGCTCAATTATGGAGATAATTTCAAATAAAAAGGATTTCTTTTTGAATAACCTTTACATAACAATTTAACACCTAATATTAATTTTCTTTTTAATGTTTTTCCAAATAATAAAATATATTATATTATATTATATTAATAATAAATTTGTTATTTACCTTAACTCTATAAAATAATAATATATAAATTTATAAATTTTTTGTTTTTATTTTTAAAAATGTAATTTTTTGATTTTATTTAATTTTTTTAAATAATTTAAAAATCAATTTTCTATTTTATTTTTTTGAACCTTCGGTAGTCACTACTAAACAAGTTGCAAAGAATGAATATTAAAAATTATATTGAATCACTCGACACTATTTTTTTTATAATAATATTAATTATAAAAAATTAGGTAGAGAGAAATATGTTAGTTACTGATTACAGGGGGAGAATGAAATTTTAGAGGAAAAAAAAACCCAGTGATTCCTTTTGTTAGAAAGAAGATATCAAAATAATAGCCCCTTTCCAATCATCTATTTTAATTTTTTATTTTTATTTGGTATACAAGAATGCAAAAAATTTTCTATAAAGAAATTTTATAAATTAAAAAAAAAAAAAAAAATGTTAAACAAAAACTCAAAAAATTGTCGTTTATTCTTTGATTTTCATTTTAATTAATTAACTTTTTAAATGAAATTGGTTTAAATAATTATCGGGTATAAGGAATAAAAATTTTATATAAATAAAACAATTTATAGTGTACCTAAATTGAAATTAAATTTTAGAGAGTTATAAGTTCATATTAATTGTTTTTTTAATTAAAAATGACTTGTCAATAAAATAATATAGAATGAAATTCTAAATAAAAAAAAAAATGAATATATATATATGCAGGATGTGTCAAATTAAAAACTATCAATTTATATAAATAATTCATATTTTTTTGGTGATCTGAATAGATCTAAGCTCATTTTAATAATCTTTATTGATATTTTATTTAAAACTTATTATTTTATATTAAATTATTGGACTTTAACAAAAATAATTTACTTGTTGGTTAATTAAAGTCTTTAGAATTAAATTTAGAAAAAAAAACAAACTTTTCTGTTCTATTATATTTGTAGAATCGCTATGTCTATGATATTTTTTTTTTAATTTTATTAAATAATAATAATATTAATAATAAATAAATTAAAGCTTGTTTTATCATCACGCGCAAAGTGTAAAAATAATCTTGGAGATAATCCTTTATAAAAGTATTAAAAAAAATCTTATCGACTACGCTATGGTGATGAGAGAATGTTCGAAAAATGTAAATGATTGTGTTTAGTATTGGAAACGAGTTTAACGAATTGAAATGAAGTCCAAAGAGGGCCAATTGGATACTTCCCCCCCGGGTTAAAAAATTTTTTTAATCACTTTGGTAAATAATCGAAGACACCAAAAAAAAAGGACCGGACTGCAAGTCGATGAAGAAGACGTCAGTTTCTTTTTTTGGAAGTTAGAGAAGAAAACATTAAGGGTGGGGAGTTGTGCGGGAAAGTGAAGAAGAAGAAGAAGAAGAAGAAGAAGAAGAGGAAGGAATCTCATATAATAAAGGTAATAAATACAAGCAAGATATGGAGATTTTTCTCCCCTCTAACCCTTCCCCTTCTTCCATATCTATATAATAAAATTTTATATTATTAAATTAAGATATTTTTTTCTCGTTCGTTTTTTTTTTTATTTTTGAGTATAGAGAGAGAGAGGGAGTGATCTTTTTTTCCTTCGGGGCTCAATGAAGTTGTTTGCTAAGTGATAGATGGATCGAACGATAGGGGGAGGGCTAGAATTAATGAAGTGGGGTGGGATGAAGGTGAGGGCGATTCTCACTGATCTGCCTTGATCGTCTTCTGAATCCCCTGTTATAAAAAAAAATCCACCGCCCTTTCTACAACCCCTCCTACTGGGTTTGATCCCCTCAAATCGCCTTCTTTATCCGATATTGATTTTTATATATATATATACAGTGGTGTATATATAGTAGATGTGGGGGACGCCAGCCAGCATCGTCAACCCTCTAGAGAAGGGCGGTGTTCTTCAACGACAATAACAGCTACCCTCGCTAGTATCAGGCCTACTAAAAAATTACAATTCTTTATTTTTCTACTCGTTCTACAATATAAAATAAATAAGTACATTCAAAGATGCTTTTAATTATATTAAAATAACAAATTAATTAAAAAATAAAATGAATGTAATGAATAAAATTGGTACCAAAATGTATTTATTAAAGCTTTTGGGGTTATTTTGATAATTTTTATTAAAAGATCACATTGTTTTTATAAAATTATTTATTAAATAATAAAGTATAACATTATTAGTATAAAGTATAAAATTATTATCTAATAAATAATTTTATACAAACAATGTGATCTTTTAATAAAAATGCCCTTAATGGTACCAAAATGGATAATAATATCAAATTTTTGTAAAATCCACCTCTAAATGAATTGTCATCAAAACGATATCAAGGTTTATCTTAAAATCGAATATGAAATTAATAAATTACAATATGATAATTTTTAAAATAATCATTTGTGTCTGGATATGTAATCTTTGTTTTTTTTATTAATTGAATTATTCGCATAATATATTATTTATTTTTTTTAATTTTAATTAATAATTAAAACCATTCTAAATTATTTATTGATAAAATTTAAATAAATATTTTATAATTTTTTTATTAATAATTGAAAAATTCAATTTAAATATTAAAGGAATTATTATAGGAAGAGAAGAGGAAGAGACTCTTGTGCTTGCATTATATGCACTATTTTTATAGATAATAACTACATGAATGGTATATACAAATATCCTAGTTACATTCTTACATAATCGACTTTTACTTTAAATTAAACGTCTTTTGATTTTTTTTTTGGTTTTCCTAATAAAATATATTTTTTATGGACATTTCTCATCCCTAGGAATTCTTTCGATTTTATAATTTTAATAATCTCATTTTTTAAAAATATTTTCCATTCATTCACGCATATGTACATAATTCATTTGAAAATACTATTTCTAGAAAATAATTACTTTATTTTTTTATCTTTAATATAATTCATCCACCCCTTCCAATATATTATATTAATTTTAATTTTATATTAAAATAAAAAAAGAATGTTGCATCGTAAGCAGAAAAAAAACGACTTGCTGTGAGGTCCCTCTCTCACTTTTATTAGAATATTATCCAACAACTACAAGAAGATAAGTAAAAAAAAAAAAAAAAAAAAAAAACTAGAGACGCGTTCAAATATCAGCTGATTAAAGGTTGGAGGTGCCAAGAAGTGCCTCAGGGGTTCACATACATTCACACACGCATAGAGTTAAAAAAAATGAAATAGCCTTCTTCACCTTCTCTTTCGATAATTCGCGTTAATAAGGGCTCCCTCCACCTCTCCCCCAAACCAGTAAGAAAAGATGAGCCTCGAAAAACAAACAGACAATCATCACGAAAAGGTTTATGTATATATATATATATATATAGTGAGAGAGAGAGAGAGAAAGAGAGAGAAGGATAAGAGGTGTTTCCCAAAATAAATAAATAAATAAATAAGAATGATCATTTGATGAAAGAGAGAGAGAAAGAAAGAGGATCAACAAGTTGGACATGAATTCGCTCTTTGAGAGGACACTTGTTTCCAAACTTAATCCACCATTTGGTTGAGCGTATCACTAATTTTTAAACTTTTCAACATGACAAACAGACAAACGGACAGATCCTCACTTATTTGACACGTCTATCACTCTCTCTCTCCCTCACTCTGTGTGTCTGTTTATTTATTCGTTTTAAATTAAATAGAGAACAAATACAAAAACAAAACAAACGTAATGTTTTTGTTTTGTTTTGTTTTTTTTTACCACAGACAAATTAACCAAAATAAATGTTTACTGTACATAAGTATATAAAAAATATTATATGATAATATATTTAAGTACTCATCTTTAAAGATAATATATGATAAATTTAACTATATTAGATTAAGTAATTTATATACGAGGGTGGGATGAAAAATTTCCAGCCTGACCAAGAAAAACGAAGCTTTTAAAATTTTTTTTTTTTTTGCTTTAATTTTCAACAATCAAGATAGCTGAGACCTGTACGATGTCAGCTGAAGGTGTGCGAAATATTTTGCACAAGCCTTTGAACATGGAAAGCTGTGTGCAACGTGGGTGCCGCGTTTGCTAACGTTACACCAAAAACTGCTTCGAAAAATCATTTCTACCGACAATTTGGCGCTGTAGGTGTAATCCAAACGAATTTTTGTGTCGATTCATAACTGTCGATGAGACTTAAATTAAATTAAATTAATTAACTAAATTAAAACACCGTTATGAGAAATGTAGCAGTGTGGATGGAGATTATGTTGAAAAATAAAGCAAAAAAAAAAAAAAATTTTAAAAGATCGTTTTTCTTGGTCAGGCCGGAAACTTTTCACCCCACCCTCTTATATAGATTCAGAGGGGAACAAATTTGATTACTAAAGATGCCACTATTTCACATTTGAATTTTTTTTTAATTGATAACACTAATAAAATAAATATACTGACGAAAAAAAAAATATACAAAGAAATAATTGGATTATACATTAGACATTAAAAACGAATAATATATATATATATATAATTTTGAATTGTAATGAATGAAATGTAGGCAAATATGTAAAGGTACAAACTAGATAGACGTAGCGTTATATACTAAAATAAAACAATATTAAAATATATTCACGTAAGCGTGTAATAGGATTATTATTATTACCATATATTATGATATACATATTTAAAAGAAAGTTATTATTTTTGTAAAAAATAAATTATATATATATATATATATATATATGTGTAGTTTTTGATTAATTGAGTGATTTAATCATTTATTTGTTCATTTAATTATCTGTTTGATGAATTAAATGTAAAAAAATAAATAATATATTCTGCAGGTTATCTAATCATGTGATAACTAATAAATATTTATAAAATAAGAATATGGACAATTGCAATTTCAATTGGAAGGATAGGAATGATGTATGATCGATAACAAAGGTTATTTTATTTATTTATCATACGTTTCGTTTAGTTATAATATTATTATTATTATTAGTTATTAACAAAAAGTTGTGTGTTTCTTTATTTAATTAAAATAACTATTTAATTTTTTGTTCATTTTGTATTTTCTATAATATTACTTTATTTTATATCTCAGAATTAAAAATACTGAATTATATATATATATAGTGAGGGGTGAATGGACTTTAAATAATAATTATGTTAACTGATTCAAAAAAACAGTTAATTTAATCATTATTTATTTATTTAAATATAATCACCTTATTTAATAAATTTTTTGGTGGCTATGTTTTAACTTCATCACCTTATTTATTCTTTCTTCCTCCCCCTCCCCTCCCCTGTATCTCTATCCCCCTCCCTGCTAGTGTAGGAGAGATTGATTGGGTCATTATTCTTTTCTCTCTTCATTTTTTTTTTTCAACTTTATTGGGTTGTTAATATCGTTTGCTATGCAAACATTCCCTCTCACCATCTCGATTATCATGCAGCAACCTTCAATTTTCTGCCTCCCCCACCCCCCTCGAACCTCCTTTCCCCCCTTTACTTCACCAAAAAATTGATGGGTTCCTTGCGTTATACGAACGAACGGGTCTGGAATAAAAAAAAAATGGACTGCCCCGGGGGCTCGTTTTCTTAGGCCCTGGGTGTGAATTGCCAATCATTATACCAAAAGAGAGAGATTGAGAGAGAAAAAAAAACAAGAAAAACAAACAACGTTGTTGTTTGTTTAAGAAATTTTTAAAGAAAACATCGGTTAGCAGATCATCATAATTTGGAGAGGTTTTTTTTTCGCCTAAAGACACGAGAAGGATCATTTCCATCATCATCATCATCAACATCAACATCGTCGTCTCTTGATATATATATATATATATATATGTGTGTAGTAAAAATTATAATTTATCGATTCAAACAATATTAACTAAAATTATTATTTTTTTCATAATTAAAATAATTACATTAATCAAGATATGAATAGATTACAACTGATTCGATAACAAAGTTGCATTATAAAAAAAAAATTATTCTTCTGCACGAAAACATAAAAAAAATGATTGTTATTCTCTAAAGAAGGATATTTTTATTACACTCGCCTTATTCTCCAGACATAGTTTCTTGTTCAATTCGTTTCTTGTTTTCGACTAATGAGATTATTTAACATGTCACAAAATAATAAATTCTTAATTCATTTTTATTAAATTAAAATGAAAAAAAAATTGATGTTTGTATAGTTCTTTCTAAAGTTATCCTTTTTTATCATTTATTCCAATAAGTTTATTTTTATGGTATAATCACTGATCGAACTACCTATTTTGTTTTGTTGTTTTTTAATTTCTCAATGAACCAGGCATCTATTATCATTTTTTTTTACAGAAGCTTGCAACTAAACTTTACTATTAAAAATACATTAGATTGCATTCATCTATGATTGTCTATTTAATGGTCTATCATTTACATAAATCTAAAGAGCCCCATGCAAGGGCATTTAGATTTTTTTATGTTGAAAAATGTATAGTATATTATTTTCTTTTAAATTAATATTTTTTTGAAACACTCCTTTAAACTCGGTTAAATACTATAATATATCATTAATAAAAGTAATTACTTTAATTAAATATTACTCTGTACTAGGATTATATTATTTTTTTTTAAATTTATTTATTAATTTAATATTTAAAAATAGAAATAAGGAAAACTTTTAAATGCAATTGAAATAATAAATAGATATGTTTGAATATAACTGAAATTGGAACATTTAAGACAAATGATTTTCATTTAAAAAAAAAAATGATGATTGAGATTTATTATAATAACAACTCACTTCACTTGTGGTATTAAATTAAAATGTATGCCCCAATTCAAGCGAGTGATAATTTATTTCATTCACGTTCTTTAAAAGATTTGTAATTAAAATTTTTATTAGTAAATATATATATATATATATGTATGCGTTTGAAAGAAGCAAAGAAAAAAAAGAGTTCCAAACGTGGATGATGATGATACATTGGAAAATAATTTTTTTTTTTTTTTTATCATGTCGTGCTTTCATCTTCTCCTCAATCCCCCCGCCCTCCCACCCTCACTCCCCCTATCAAAAAGAAAATATCTTAAATAAACAAGACGTTGTTCTCTACAGATATTTATTTATTTATTTATTTTTTGTGGGTTGTTTTAATGTTTATTGGCAATTCACACCCAATTTAAGAAAGAGAGAGAGGAATGAAGGCGCCCTAGAGGCTCCACGCCACCAGCATCTCTCTTTCTCTTTTTTTCGAGCTAAGCCATGAAATCACCACTTAATGAGACCCCTATTTAACAGAAGAGTAAAAAAAAACAGTCAAATCTGAGAGGTACCATTAAAATTATGTCTAATTGTAAAGAGCAAAGGGACTAATAGATCGATTAACTTTGATTATAACAAAAATAAAATAAAATAAAATAAAATAAAAATAAATCAAATTTAAAAAAAAAAAAATAAAAAATGAATATATGTTTATAAATAGAAAAACAACATTATATAATGGATAATGAGAAGGAATTAGGAGAGATTAGAAAATGGATGGAGGATGAAATAATATTAGAATAGGTACAGCTGGATGGAAACAAAATCTTTCGAATAGGATTATATTAGAATTTATACATATTATCTTTCGTATTACTGTTTTTTGCTTTATTTTATAAATATTTTTATACTCTTAGTTAAATATCTTCATTAAGATGGGAGAGTATAGTGTTAAATATTTTTTTCCAAAATTGACAAATTCTTAAATAAGAAAACATACATGAAATATTGAATAAAATAATAATCGATAAAAACATTTTCAAATAAATAATAATTTATGATGTATATATCATGGAATTTAATAAATATATTAAAATTCCAAGGTTTATCAAGGGTGTGCTATACTTGGGCGCCAGTGATAAACTCTTAACACTTAACTAATAAAACAACTGATAACCCAACTAAGAAAAAATAAATAATAATAATAAATAATAAATATAAATTCTCCCTTCCACTCTCTTATCTGCTTATATAATTAAATATTTATATGAATATTTTCAACTTTTTTTACTTTTTATTATATTTATTATTATTATAATATTTTAATTTGTTTTTTATCATTTCTTTTTCCCACTCTTTCCCTCATCGCTTCTCTTTTCTATAGGAGATATATATTATGTTTATATATTTGTATTGACTGGTCCAATGATTTATGTATCTGATGACGATATTAAAATGAATAAATTAATAGATTATATGAATCTATTTATTTATTTTTTCATTTCATCTTAACATTTATATTGATAATATTTTTTTGATATATGTATATAATAATTAATTATATGATCTGATGATTATATCCTCAAATATAGAATTAAAAAATGAATTAAACTAAGATTAAAAAAACATATGTATTATTAAGTTCAATTATGCTTAAAATGAATATACATTGATATATTTTAATTCGATATAGTTATGAAAAAAAGTTTTTGTGTCACAATTGATCTTATAACGAGTGACTAAAGAGTCCAAATTGAGTGACAAAAAAAAAATGCATTCTCATTACTACTCTGACAAATTATATATAATATTCATTTCATCGGGTAATAAATTCATAATTAATAAAAAATAAACGTGAAAAATAAATAATGATCCATATTTTAAATTTTTTCAAAAAAAAATTTAAAAATGTAGATAAATGAACTTTTAAATTTTAATTATATATTATTTTTAATATCTGGCCAGAGATAGTATTGCGATCAGGAAAATATTCGATGTCGAGATTTTGATGTTTTTATACGTTTTGAAGGTTCCTGAGTCATTTTAACTAAGGTTGAGAAAAATGTCTCTGTGTGTGTGTGTGTGTGTGTGTATGTAGACAAGATTACGCAAAAACGGTTTTAGGTAGAATAATGAAATTTGGTATACTGTCATTATTCAATATTCGTAGTTTTATCAACTTTTAAGAAATTTAGCTCATCCGGAAGTGGGTCATTACCTACAACGTTATCATTTTTTTCACTAAACTTTTCTAAACTGACCGTAAAAATAAAGATATATGTTTGATAGTTTTTCAAATGATTAAAAATTGTATAAAACTGCTATACATAGAATTTCAGCTTGATTGAATCGCTGAAAGTACCACAATTAATTTTTTAACACTGCAAATCACGCGCCAACACGTGACATGGTGCCATCAACAAAGAACCAAACATGCGCTGGTTTAATAAATATTATTTATTAATTTTATTAATTTATGTTATTTAATCCAATTAAAATAGCGAGATATCGAGTGGAGACACTCCAGCTTATTTAGTATTGCAATAAAATATAACATAAATATCTATTTATTATTTATTTTATAAATAATTTAATAGGTTTTATAATGGATTGATTCATCATCCTATGATCATATTCTATTATTTTAGTTGAATTAATGTTATTTTTTTTTTTTTTTTGAAAATAGAAACCAAGTTAAATTGAACCTTAATGGACTTGAGAGGTGTATGTATGTGTACATATATTGGATAGAGGGTGGAAGTGAGGGGGGGAGGGAGTGGGAGTGAAGAGAAGGCACTCTTTTTCTCTGGTAGGTTTAATAGGTTTAATAGAGTTCCACCCATAGCTTGTTTGTGTGACCCCTCCACGCATCTATCGAACCGATAGACATACAGACAGACATTCGAAGGCATTGACAGATGTTTAAACAAAGGCGGCCCTTCTGCCCTTTAGATCGGATACCCATTAGGCGGCAGAAGAGCGGTTAAATTCGTTAAATACACCCAAAAGGGCCCCAAAGGGAGCGTAGTACTAGTAGTAATAATAATAGGAGCAGCAGCCGCCCTAAAGGAAAGTGAGGGTGGTAGTTGGGGGAGGGGGGAACAAGATGATCAGTCTATCAAAGAATCGTCTTCTTCATTTAACAAATGAAAGAAAGCGAAATATTGCATTAATTTCAATACCAATTCATTATAAAAATACAAACCAAAATCAAAATCCACAAAATAAATAAAAAAAAAAATTCCTTAATAATTAATTATTAAATTTTTTGTCTATTTAACGAATCTCTATTAATGATATTGACGATAAAAAAATAAATTGCCGTTTTTTTTATAAAAAAAAAAGGGATGAATGATCCATTAGAAACGGTTTTTTGACACTAGATCACTTGTCAATTTGTAGCCGATTGGTGGAAACACGAAGCGATTAACCCTTTATCTATCCTCCCACTAATGCACATCAATCCATTGACCCTTTTTTTCCTTTTACTATACTTACACCCCCCTCCCTCTATCCTTTACACATCGAAACCCACACACGGTACAAAACAACCCGATGACAGCAACACCAATGAATTAAAAGAGAGAAAAAGAATCGTGTGAAAAAACCTGTCCTATTCCAATATATATATATATATACTATTATATTATATATACTATATATATAATATTTCTCACCCTTCCTTGACGGACATTGAAAATAAATAAATAATTTAATAAATAAACATCATAATAATCAATTGAATATGCATTAAAATAAAATTTATTAATTTATTATTATTATTATTATTATTATTATACCAATCATTATACCATAGTTGATTATGAATAATGAGCTTGAATAATAAAATATTACAAATTCATTGATAAGAATTGTTATTGTTAGTATATAATAAAATATGTAACAAGTTGTTATTTTTTTTATTTTCTATTTTAGTTATTGTCCCTCTTCACTAAGTAATGAAAAATACATTACATACTCATCTATGAAATGTTAAGTTAATAATCATTATCATCATTTCATTAGGCTGAGCTCTTTGTTTTCCCCACCTCATTTCCCCAATTGATAACATTCAACATGAAATGATATACATAGGTATATAATAATAGAATTGCTGACAAAATATCTCGTTCATGTTATTATACATAATTTATTTTTATAGATTTATTTTTTATACTCATCATTAAAAAAATATTATATATTAATAATATTCAATATTTAAAAAGATTAATAAAAAATATATAATAAATAATAGGATATGATGAGGAATTGTTCATTTAGCATTTTTTATTGATGATATTTAGATAGATTTCTCTAATCTACTCATTAAACTAAAAGCCAAAATTTAAAATTTATAAAATAATACAATAAAAAATAAAATACATTAAATAAAATAAATTTTGAAATTGGTAATTTTATAAACTTGATCATCCAGTCATTGATTTGGATAAAATTTTATCAGTTGGTTTCTTTTTTTAATTCCAAATAAACTTTTCTTAAGCAATCGCTTCTAGTTTACGAGATAAAAATTATTAAAGTTTGCATATAAATCCATTGATATTCCATTTAGCTACCATGTTTTATTAATTTGACCATCAAAGAACTCCACTAATTTTCTTGTTTTTTTTCAGTTCGGATTAGATATAGAAAAATTAAAAAATTAATTAATCAAATAATTTTCCTATATTCCAACCGAACCGAAAAAAAACGAAAATTAGGAATTAGTGAATTAGTCAATAAAACATTACTTAATGACTTCATATTCCGAGGTTCATAATAAGCTAATCTGACAAACTTTAATCCTTTTTATCTTGTAAACTAGAAGCGACCCGCAAAAATTACATAAGAAAAATTTATTTGGAATTAAAAAAGGAATCCACTGGCAAAGTTTCATGACTGGATGACCAGTTTATGTAATTACCTTGTTATTTATTCTCATTAAAAGTCAAATTTTAACTTGAAAGTGTCTAAAATTTTTTTTTTAAATAATAATATTTAATTATATTCTATATGGTATTTATTATTGAAAAAAATATTTAATTATTCTAATGAGAATATTTGAAATACTTTAATGATAAATCTAATAAATCTTTAAATGAATTCAAATGTTGATGGAAGAGATTTATTTGATTGGAAAGGATTTTTTTATTGATTAGATATAAAACTGTAGGATGGTAAGGGAGGGTTAGTGGGGTCCTAAAGAATTGAGTAGAGATAGATTCGAAAACCATCATAAAACAATTCTATAAAATCTAAAGACCACCAATGAATATTTTAGAGACGATATAAAACAATTCTCACTGAAATTTCATTAAGAAAATAGTTTAAAATTAATTATTTTTTTACTCAAAAAACAAATACAAAAAAAATAATAATATTTTAATATATCTATTTATTTGTTCCAAAAGTGTGGGTAACCACTTTTGTCTTCCAATCTCTCTCATAATTCAAGAAAACAGCTTCTGACTTGTTTTTTTAAATGCAGTAGAAGAAGATAAAGAGTAGAAACAGGGTGTTTCATAAATCGACTTGTCGGGTGTCCTTAAGGCGTATTAATTGGCTGTTCTTAAGACATAAAACTCTACCTGAAGTAGTGATGGTGAACTGAGGGAGGGGGGAAATGTGTGTGGGGGGACCCTTTCATTTCCCTACCCAGAAGCGCCCTTTCGATCGGCGGCATTCCTGTTTGATGTCCTACTCAAGAGGTAAAGGTGTTTGTCCTCTTGGTCTCCCCCTCCAACCCCCCACCTCAACCCGCCACCACTCTTGTCCATTTTAAAGGACCGCCATGGATCTTCAGGGAAGCAAAGCAAGCTGCTTTTAAAGATTAGGCTATCAAATTACCTAAACGGGGCTCCTCTTAACCCTCCACCCCCTCTCAAAAAAAAAAAAAAAAAAAAAAAATATAATAAAAAAAAAAAAAAAAAAAATAAAGAGCGACTCTGTCATTAGGTAATGGAAATTACAAATACTACAAATTCTCATCTTCATTTTATCTGTTCATCTCATCTTTTATTTTATTATTTTTTTAATATTTTACCAATTTATCATAAATAAATCATTTTAATATTCTAAAATATTAATAATATACTTAACCCCTCTTTAAAAATAATAATAATAATAATAATAATTTTGAATTTGATTAATTAAGATTTTAATTTTTTCCATTCTCTTAATAATTTAATTAATAAATAAAAATGAATAATTAATCATTAATTAATTGAAAATAATTACCGAGACCTTAACTCAAAAATTTAAGTCCTACCTCCTTTTTTCAAAATATATGAAGTTACAATTATTGTTCTCATTAAAAATTTTATGCAAATAAATAAATTTAAACATAAAAATCAAATGAATTTTATTTATTAAATAAAAAGTTCACAAATTAAAAATTTTGAAAATTAAAAAAAAATAAATAAATAAATAAAAAATTTATTAAATTAAATATAATAAAAAGATTACATAGATATACCTATCATCACTCATAAATATTCAATAAATAATCAATATTTTTATAATTAATTCTTTAAAAAAATCAAAAAAAAATCATGATAATATAAAAACTGTTGATAATTCCCAGGTGATTATAACAAATAGACTATAGTTGTATAATGTAATATACAATAATTGTACAAAATAGAAATTTCGATAAAAATTTCTTTGAACCATAGAACCTTTAAATTCTTTACTATTAAAAATCAAAACACGATAGTTTGTAAATAGTTGACAAAATAATAATAATTTTATTATTTATTTTATCTAAATATTAAATTTTTGTCATTTATTTTCTCAAATTTATCATCATTTATTGACATAATTTGCTTTTTGATTTGATTAATTTTAACATTACTATTAGCAATAATATTATATTAATAATATTTAATTAATAAATTAAAGAAAGATATCATTAAATAATTCAATTTTTTTTTTAATTTTAAATATTTTTGTTTTTCTAATTACTTATTAATTAATTTAATAAAGAATAATTATAATCAAATTAATAATTAATAAATTGGTTTATACTTTTTTTTTTACAATTGGAGATTATTGTCAATTTGGAATTATTTAAGTCAATTAAAGATATGCCCATACTAATATTTTATAGTTATTAAAAATAGTTTGTTTTTTTAAATTAATAAATTAAAATAAAATAATAAATAATTCTAATGTACTTATTTTGATATAATTTTTTGTAATATGTAATTTCCACAATTGAAATACAATCACTTGTATTTTTTTTTTTTTTTGAAATCAAATATTGTATTGAGATTTTAATAAATTAAAAAGGTTTCATGCTTGTAATCTGAATACTATTTAAAATCATTAATAAAATTTGTTTCTTTTTTTATACATTACGATTGATGATATGGATATTTAGAATTGACTAATTGGAGAAAAGAGAATGGCTTCTCTAGCCCTTTTACTTCTTACCCTTCTCTCTCTCTCTCTCTCTTACTCTTCCCACCCTTCCATTTTTCACCCCATCTTTCTCTTTCTCTCTCTTGTATACATGCATGCACTTGAGTTGTTCATCGGGGAAGCAAGGGTGCCGGGATCGATTCGCTTCTAGGCAAAAATCTCACACGGGGTTAAAAAACACGATGCGAAGAATAAAATTTCATAGCACGCGTTTAAAAATAAAATAAACGAAAAATCATCTTAAAAAAATGATAATTAACAATTTTTAATTATTGAATTTAAATATATAACTTAATTTATTTATAACTATTTTGAAATTAATTAGTTTAATTATTAATTTTCAATATAATATTTTTATTTAATAATTTTTAATAAATAAAAATTATAATATGATGATAAATAATAAAATGATTCTAATAGAATTAAAAAAAGTAATTATTTTTAAACTAGTCATCCCGTCATGGATTTGGATAAAACTTTACCAGTGGGTTCCTTTTTTAACTCCAAAAAAACTTTTCTTATGCAATTTTTGCGGGTCGCTTCTGGTTTATGTGATAAATAACGATTTTTTAATTTTGACAGATTAACTTATTATCAGCCTCGTAATATGGTGTTATTAAGTAATGTTTTATTGAGTAAGTCACTAATTATTCACTTATTCCTAATTATCGGTTTTTTCGGTTCGGTTGGAATATAGGAAAATTATTTAATTAATTATTTTTTGAATTTTTATATATCTGAACTGAAAAAACCCAAGAAAATTAGTGGAGCCATCTGATGGTCAAATTAATAAAACATGGTAGCTAAATGGAATATCAATGGATTCATATGCAAACTTTAATAATTTTTATCTCGTAAACTAGAAGCGACCTGCAAAAATTGCATAAGAGAAGTTTATTTGGAATTAAAAAAGGAATCCACTGGTAAAGATTTGTCCAAATCCATGACTGGATGACCAGATTATATAATTACCTTAAAAAAATTCTGCATTAAGTAGAATAAAAAGCAAAATTGTTTTTTTATATACTATGGAATGGGAGTATAGTTTAAATACTAATTATAATTTGATATAAGCCTTGAGCTCAGAATTATTTTCAGCCACTTGTTAGTTTATAAATAAATTTGACATTTGAATAGTATATATTTTGTCAGCTGCCATTATAGGCTTGATTGAAAGCTTGATTCTACTTGGTTTATTTTGCAGTACATAATTTTTAAAGATTATTTGCATAATTTTTGTGATTAGTACCCTTATCCTGTTTACAATATGCACAATTTTAAGCGTAGGTTATATATACATACATATATATGCAACGAATCATTTCTTTTTAAAAATTCATATTTTAAAATTATTAAAACGTTTCATTCTACATCAATTTGTTATTAATACATTATGTTTTTTCTAGATATCTCTATTGAGAAAAAATAAAAATATTCTTTCGTGTTTCCTCTATGATTAGATGATATTACTATATTAAATAGAAAATAATAGAGTTGATTTAGATTAATGTCAAAATTTGATTGTAAATTTTTTGTTTTACCTGCGTGTTATATGTGTGGGTATGTGAATGAGATCATTATCAGCATCATCATCATCATCATCGCATGCAAATGATAATAATCGAAACAAGTCCTGTCTTGTATCGATTCTTTCTTTTATTTCTTAAATATTTGACCAATCTTGTCGTTAATCATCATTTAAACTAAACATAATCATCTGTGTTTGTTGTTTATTTCTTTTTTTTTTCTTTTTGTCTTCAATGATTTGAAAATCATCTTGATCAAGTTAGAAACGTATTTATATATATTGTCTATCAAATAATAATATACAAAAAAAAAAACAAAACAAAACAAGATTTTATTAAGAAGTTTTAAAGAGTTATTGGCTTAAACCGATTTGAAAATACCCAAACTGTGTATTTATCTTTTTTAGTGTGTGTAATTTGGGATAGGCAAGTGATTTACGAGGGCTCCTAAGGGCGGTAGCCGTCTCACTCGTCCATTTATTTGTTCTTGTCTTTGTGCTGCTTTTAAAGAACAAAGAGAGTGGAGGAGATAAGATTAGGACACAGACCAATGATCTATGAGTGCCAAAAAATCTCACTCTATCTAATTAAAGGAGAGAAAAAAATACATTCTGTCTTAATTCAGATTCCCTTTTTTGCTAATTTCTATTAAATGATAATCCTTTTTTTTTTTTTTAAATTTGGAATCAATCTTCATACTTGTCAGAAAGATAACATTGCTACCTTCACAATTCATTTGATAACATAATTAAATATGTTTATTAAATTAAAATATTAAAAGTTGATAGTTTAATTTAATAAATAATAATTTTTGTCATTTATTAAAGCAAAAACTATTATCTAGTACAGTGATTCTCAACGACTGTGCCGCGAGATTATGAGGCTCTTAAACATTTCCGACTTTTTTTTTAAATTTTTTCTAAACTTTTACACTTATTTTTTTATTCGTGTGCCGTGGTAAAAAAAAAGGTTGAGAATCACTGATCTAGTTCAATCATTTCATTAGTTTCTTCAATATATTTTTTAAGTAATTAATTTCAATTCGAATAAGTAATATTATTCTTTAAAATGTCGTTTATATGGTAGTATAAAATGACAATATATTTATATTATTACAGATTTTATATATGTTAATTTTGATTTAAAAAAAAACGACTTAATATTAGATACATGAAGAAATAAAAATAAATGTTTATTTATATAATATATATACCATATATAAATTTATTTATTTATTGTTGTTATTAATCAGAATGAAAATTTTTCAAAATGAAGTTAAAATTAATTTAATATAAAATTTTTTGAAAAATATTAATATTAATATAGGGGAGAGTAGCTCACCTTGAGACATGTTTTTCTTATTTTTTTTTTATGTTGATGAATTATTGACAAAATTTTACCTAGTGATCTTTATCTACATTCATAATTAATAATTTTCAATCTCACCCTCATTGTAAAAAAATTAAAAACTACAAAATTTAGACTTGTACATATCTTATGCCAAGATGTACTACATTTTGAAATTCTCACCATAGATAATATTTATAAAGAAAAATCGATCTGTATCGGTTTCAGCCTGGAGAAAAATCATCTTCATTAGTTTTTTCTTTATTTAAATTTAATACGTCATCCATATTTGCCTATTGCCATTCTATTTTAATTGAAAATGTTTTAATTTTTTTTTTAAAATAGCTAGGTGTTCCAGTTACTTATATTATTATACTAAGTTATTGTTATATTATTTACTATATTTTTCTGTTATTTTCATTATAATAAACAGAAATAATGAAATATATACGTTTTCTTCATAGCCTCCCCAAACTATTACCGAAAATTAAAAAATGTTTCGTTTTTAGGAAAAAAAATAAATGGTCACGTTAAGCATACACTTACTTTCAAATTTTAGATTGCCATTCTGTCAGGTTTTAACTCCAAAACAATTATAATATTATAAGTTTATAGTGTAGTATATTACCTTTTATTTCTTAATATTTTGAATAAAAATTCCATTTATGACTTTAAAGCAGTATTTTCCAACGTGTGGGGCGCGCCCTCTCTGGGGGGCGCGAATTTATTAGAACCAATTTTTGTTCTAAAATCTATAATAATCTATAAGATATTATGTTTTTGCTTAATTGAGTGTGTGTGGGTGTGTAATGTGTATGAGTTATTTTGTAGCCCATTAAATAAATTACTATATTATGTGAATATTTATGAAATTAGATTATTACAAAAATTAAGGAGGGCAAAATAATTTTTTTTTAAAAAAGGGGGGCGCCGGTACAGAAAGGTTGGAAACCACTGTGTTAAATTGATAATTTTGTGTCTTGTGTCTTGTTGCAGACGTTTTGAAATTTTATAATTTTTGTATTATGATTTTATTAAATCCTACTAATAAAACTATAGAATCTCTCTATAATTATGCGAGCTACGTGACTAGGTTTTCATTCCAATGATTTTTTTTCATTGATTATTCTATATTTTAATTATTATTATTAATGAATTAACCAAATAATAGATAATTTGACTATATATTTTTGGAGTTATTGATAAAAAGGAAAGAGATTAGAGGTGGATAGTGGGGGGACCTTGATACCACCCAAAGTGGCAGTCTATCTTGGACTGCTTGTGCGTTGAAAGAGCAATCTCTCTTTCTCTGATCGGACGAAAAGACAAAGAAAAAGAAGTTGGCCAATTAGAATGATGAAAAGAGATAGAAGAGGACTGGGGAAGTAGACAAGAGAGTGCGGGGGGACAATCTTAACCGGTCTTTTGTCGGTGGATTCAACTTTTCAAGACCAGTTTTAGAAAATGTGAATATCGTCCCATTTCCACATACACACACACACATTTCTATATATATATATATATATATTCTTTTTTTCCTTTCCACACATATACATACATACATGGGCACTTACACACCTTGGAAGTTCACTAACGAACTAACTAACAGCTAGAGCTGCCACCGGAGAAGATTATTAAATAACATTAAAACATAACCTCAACCTCTTAGTTCTATCTTTCTTTCTCTCTCTTTCTATCGATCTCTCTCTATCTCTTTCTCTCTCACACATATATATATATATATAAAGAATACTCAAGACTGGCAAATTTTTAATTCAATTCGATTAAAAAACGCTTTAAACTAGCTAAGTTATTTTTTTATTAGTTTATTACTTAAATTACCCTGTAATTCATAACAAACATGATTTTTCCCTTCCTCCTTCCTCCATACCGTAAAAATGACTAAATTAAGTTCAAAAATAAAATACACCTGCCTGAATCAGAAAAGAGTGGGAAATGTCTTTCCCCAACGAAAACAACGAAATTTAAACATATTTTATATAACCTTAAATATAATTTTTTAATTATGTTAATAATCCTATTTTTATTTCCTACAAATATTCTACAAAGTTAAATTAAATTATAAACTGAGAAAAAAAAATTGAATGAAGAAGAAAATTGAACATAAAAAAAAATTTATTGAAATTTCAAATTAATTTATTTGATTTGTTATTGTTTTTCATTTATTAACGTTTTAAATATTTTAGTTATGTCTTTATATTTTTTAGTTAATTGAAATTTTATTTAATTTTTAATTATTATAATATTAATACTAGGAATGTTCAAAAGGAAAGGTGAATTTTGAATTTTCGCGGGCTGTTTACATTTGATTATTGAAATTTTTGCTCTTGTTATGTTGGTACACCTATATTTCTCATATGTTGACATTATCAGCCATTTTGGATTAGTAGTTTGTTTTTGATAACTGAAAAAGTTAGTCACGTGTTGTGTGTTCTTCGATTTTTTACTTTAAAAAAAAAGGAATACTACAATGAAGTTATGCAACGATTACGTGAAGCAATACGGCTCAAATGATTGGAATAGTGGAAAAACAAATCATGATAATGCACCAGCTCACACATCATTGCTTGTTCGTGATTATTTGGTAATCACGTCTCAACCACCGTATTCACCAGATTTGGCTTCTAGCAACTTTTTTCTATTCCCAAAACTGAAGGGACCAATAAAACGAAAGCGTTTTGCCACCTTTGATGAGATAAGTAAACAATATCTTCCGTTCCTATCGTCTTTCCGTAAAAATCGAAGAACACATTTTCATTTTGAAAATTACAGATATATTTGAAAAATAAATAATCATAGTTATATATTCAATCAATTTAAAAAAAATGAATATAATCTTGTGCATATTTTATTTGAAAATCTACATCTCTCACGTTTTTTTTATATGACAAATCTCTGATCTAAAAAACAACCTTTATTGGTTTTTGTTTTTTGTTATTTTAGAAAGAAATATGGTCGGTTTAACATTTTAAAATGAAGGTGAGTATTGATTTCATTCTTTTAAATAGAAATTTTTAGGAGTATTTATTTAAAATCGCTTTAAAATAAAAATTTATATGTATTTATTATATAAATAATTGGACATTGAAACGTTTGTTTATAATGGTAATCACATCTCTCTGTAGTATACAATTAATTCGTTAAGACCTTTTCGTGTTGAAAAGAAAATCGAATGAGCTTTTCTTCACTCTTTTTCACTCGTCTAACGTGTTCCATGATAGATTTCATTCCTTCTATGCAAATTGGCTTTAGTTAGTTGATTAAAGTATATATATATATATATGAACTTGTAGAATTCTCATGCACGCTGGTGGTCCATTTTGATTAGTGAAAAAAGTAAAATAATTTACAATTTTTTATTGATATATATATATATATATAAAATTCAAGATCATTAAAATATTGATTATATAATAATTAAAATAAAAAGATATATAAATATATAAATATATAAATAAATGTATTGTAATAAAAAAAAAATAAATATTTTTTGATAAATTTGTATTTAGAATAATAATAATTTATTGTATTAATATTTCCAAATTAAATAAATAAAAAAATAAATACTTTTTATTTAATATTAATTAATAATTAAATTATCAATAATTAATTTTTAAATATAAGAATGAATCAATAAGCAATAAATAAATACATCATTTGTTATTCATTATTATTTGTTAAAACTATTAATATTTTAATTTATAAAATTGCAATTATGTTAATTTAAAAGAAACTATTTTTTTTTTTTTTTATTTTTTTTTTTTTTCTTAAACTTAATTCACAGAGATAGAGTAGGAATCAAATTTGAAAGGTTTCATGTCTTGTATTCTCCCTTCTCTCTCTTTCATTTTCTCTCAAGGGAAATCTGCCCTAGGAGTACTTTCGGCCACCCCCCCCCCCCGCCCCACGTGATGGCGTTTTTTTCTCTCTCATCGATCAATGAATTACAAGAAGTGGACGTTCGGAATCTATCAGCCTCGATTAAAATTAAAATAATATATTAGAATCGATTAGTGAATGAATACGAAATTAGAAATCCACTTTCCATTCTCCTTGCTTGGTGGTGAATAAAAAGATAAGGACTTAAGGGCGAAAAAGGGTTCTGCTAGTTAAAACAAAAGCAAATTCATTCACCCTCACATTGAAACAAGAAAAAGATTTCTATCACTAAACTTGAAACTATTATTAAAAAAAAATACTTTAATAATGAAAACACCACTATAATTTATATTTTTTTTTTATTATCAATAGTGTTTAATTTTGAAAGAGTACTTTTAAAAGAGTACTACTAGTTTTCATATAAATTTTTAAATAGTTGTCACTAAATTTAATTTATATTTAAATATGAATCATTTAGATTAATATTTATTATTATTATTTAATTTATATCTCATTAATTAAAAACATTGAAAATATAATTACATAAATTAAAACAAATTGAAGTTTAATATTTCAAAAAAGAAAAATTTCAAAGTTAATTTATGATTTCGATTATTATTTGATATACTAGTATATGTAAGTAATATATAAACTAATTTTAATGTAAATTAATTTTATCATTAATTAATATTAATATTAAAATGTCAAATTAATTACATTGAAAATAAAAATAATTTCAATATTATTATAAATAGATGAAAACGGGGTAATTGTTTACAAAACGGTAAGCATCAGGGATTTGGATGAAACTTTGCCAATGGATTCCTTTTTTAATTCTAAAGAAACTTTTCTTATACAATTTTTCCGGGTCGCTTCTAGTTTATGAGATAAAAATTATTAAAATTTGCATATACATCTATTGATAAACTATTTAGCTACCATGTTTAATTCATTTGGCCAGCACAGGGCTCCACTAATTTTCTATTTGATAAGTTCGGATTAGATATAAGAAGATTAAAAAATTAATTAATTAAATAATTTTCCTATATTCAAACCGAACTTATAAAAACCTAAATTAGTGAATAAGGGAATAATTAGTAAATTAGTCAATAAAACATTATTAAACGGCTGCTCACTCATTACTAGTTTCTATGCAAACTTTAATAATTTTTATCTTGTAAACTAGAAGAGACCGCCACATACTTCTTAAGGAAAGTTTGTTTGAAATCATAGAAGGAATCCACTGGTAAAGTCTCTAATCCAAATCCATCATATATCGGTTAGATAAACAATTACCATATATTATATGAGAAAATAATCCACTGGCAAAGTTTCATCCAAATCCCTGAAGCTTTTCGATTTGTAAACAATTACCGAAAACGGAATGGTTGGCGCTTAATAAACAATATTTTTTGTAAAATAGTAAGAAAGATTTTTCAATTTTTTTTAAAAAAAACAATATTTTCAGTAAACAGGAAAGATTATATTTTTTGATTATATTTTAGTAGTTTTTTTTTCTTAATTCACCCGTTAATAAAGTTTTTTTCTTATTTTTGACTCTTTTTCTTGTTAGTTTGAATATCGAATATATTTCGCGTATATATTTTGAGTGTATTAGTGTGGGAACGCTTTCGCTTCGACGATCAAAGGCGTTAACAGAAGAGCGCCGACAAAAATAAGCTAACCTTGATCTCTCTCTCTTTCTATCTCGCTGTCTTTATCTCCCTTTCGGGCCAATTTTTTATCTATCTATATATATATAAAATGCATCACCGTTAGAAAATAAGGGGTGGTTGACTACTACTTAAGAAGCTTCCTTTGACGTGGGTTGAAATATAAAAAAACAGTAGTGATGCATGGGTGAGGGAGAACGATCAAATACAATGGGGGGAGGGGGAAGGGGGTGAGTTTACACCTGTGGGTAAACGAAAAAACATTAAATGTAACAACAGAGTCAAATAGTAGAAAATATATTAAAATTTCCACACTAAAATGCTCCTAAATGATGTCAGAATTGAGAAAGTGAAGGAAGGAGGAGAGATCGACAGATTAATAAAAAATAATAATTTTCTTGTCTGAAATATTGATTAAATAGTATTCATTTTAAATTAATAATAATAATAAAAATAATAATAATAATCACTTGTTGATTCATTAAGAGGAATTTATAAATTTTAAATTAGTACTGTGCAATTATATTTTATATTAGCACTGTGTAATTGTTTCTCAAAAGTTAGGCTACCATAAGTTTTGTGCCAGGTGGGTACCACTCTCAGGCGGCGGATTTCTATGAGGAAGGAATTTCGAAGCTACGATAAATGTCTCAACTTTTTTTGGCGATTATATAGAAAAATATTTTAGTTGCTCTTTCAAATGTATAATAAAAAACATTTTCCTGTACTAGTTTTGTCTTAATTCCAAAACGTAACCTACTTTGTGAATTGCCCTCGAAGTTTCTATGAAAATAGATTGAAATGACATTTGATTTATATTTTCATTAAAAAAAAATATGAATATTTACTATAATTTTATATGGAATATATATGAGAAACTTTTATTTACATACTACATCATTATAAACCTTAAATTTAGACTTTTAAATCACTTATTAAAATAAAATTTTCAAAATAATATAATATTACTATGACAAATTTATAAATATAAAAAATAAAACCAAAATATTTTATAAATTTACTTTTTTATTTACTATTATTATTTACTAAATATTTTTCTCCATAAATATTTAGTAAAGATTTATTGAAATATTTAAAAAAAAAACCTAAATAATTTTTAATTTTATATAACTATATATAGATATTGATATAATTATTCCATAATAGGTGGGTTAAATACTAAAATATTATAGTACTTTATAATTTTTATAATTTCTTTCAGTTTATATGTAAATAGAGAATTTAAATTGAAAATAAAATATTTAATTTTTGATAAAAAAGAAAAAAATCCGAATAATAGTCGATATTATTTTAAAATTTCGAATGATAATAGACAAATAAAGCACCATTTATCTATGAATCTGTAAAAATATAAAATTTAAATTAAATAATATCTTCCATTGACAAGTTAATATAGATTGTAATAAAAATTCAATTTTTCTAATTAAAAAATATTTCGTTCTCTCTAGACTTCCTCCCTCCTCCCTCATGCACACATCAATTCCATTATAACGATGAAAAACAGAGAGATAGAAAATAAATATCGAAAGAAAAGCTCTTTTTTCTATTTGTCTGTAAAAGAAAAGCTAATATTTGTTAAAAGTGAGTGGGGGAGGGGGATGAGGGGGATGTCCAACGTCTTTAGTAGCACAGCAGCAATAGTCAGTCCACACAAACTGAGGACACCGACACGGCCCTCCGCGAGGGTCGATTCTTTAACCTCATCCCACCATTACCTCTCCCCCAATATATCGAGATGAAATTCTTAGGCGAAGATTTTTTTTATTTTTTATTTTTTTTTTTTTTCTTAAACAAGAAGCCGAAAGGCAGACGAAAGAAAGAGAGAATTCAATCAAAACAATACACTCTTCGTAGTGAAAGACGCTGTGACGTTAATTCTCATCCCTTCTGATATCCACAGAATACAACTTTATTATATAATTGAAATGAAATTTTACAAGAAAAAATAATTAAAAATTTTATCTATCATCAATTATCAGACTTGTATCTTTATTTTTACGGACAGTTTAGTGGGGAAAAAAATGAAAACGTGGTAGGTAATGGTCCTCTTCCGAATGAGCTACATTTTTCAAAAGTTGATAGAAAACTACGAATTTTGAATAATGCCCGTGTATCAAATTTCATTATTCTAGCTCAAACCGTTTTTGCTTAACAAACACACACACACTCAGACATTTTTCTTAACTTTACAATTGAAAATGACTCAGGGACCTTAGAAACGTAAAAAAACATTAAAATCTCAACATCGAAAATTTTCATGATCGCAATACTAGAAAAAAAAGTTCATAAACGGTCCAAGAAATCATTTTGAAAACAAAAATCCATTAAAATTTTATATTTTCTTAAGTGGTTTTTTGATATATATTATTATTGTATAATATTTATTCTATTTAGTAAGTTTAATTATTATATATACTAAAACAATTGATTAATGTAAATATGACAAAAGCTTATAAATTCAATGTTCTAGGGGTGGTTTTTATAAATAACCAGGAAGATCATTCATTTTAAAATAATTAATTGGAAATAGTGCAATGAAAATGATCATTAGTGCTTAAACCTTAACAAACTAAAAACTACAAACTGATTAAATAAATACATGTATAATATAATAGAAATAATTAAATAAATTGAACATTATTTCGGAAATGCTTAAATTCTCCACATCCTCATCGCTTCTAAAGAAGATTCAATGCTTAAATCATTTAAAGAATTTTAATATAAATATATTATAAGAGTCAATAACATAATTTTTAATATATATAATCTCCAATAAAAAAACGGCACAAAATCGATTTCATTAATTTGATCAGCTGCTGGTAATCTATGATAGTTTTAGAAAAGGAAATCGAAACTATATACCCTTCTTCCCTTTTTTACTCTCTCTCTCATACACTAAAATTTATTTTTATATTACAAATTCTCTCTTATTTCCCCAAAACTCGCCCAAAAAATAATAATAAAATATATTAGATTAAGGTCATAAAAATTTTAAATTAGCACCTTTTAATTTCCTGTTAGTATTATATTATATATATATATAGTAAAATATGTTCTTTTTATACCCAAAAAAAAAACGTGTTTGAGAGGAAATTATTAAAAATATATTTTTTTAAATAAATTGTAAAAAAAAGGAAAGGCTTATCAATGTTTCGAATCTTTTATCCTTTTACCTTCCTTTTCAGTGTGTTGTTTTAATTTTCTGACACGGAATATAATTTTTATTATATTATTTAATATATAATAATAATAATAATATTTTATACATATATATATATATATATATAAGATATATAATAGAAAATAAAAACTTTACATAAAATTTTTTTTTTAATTTTTTTTATTATTAATATTAAGTAATACTATTATTAATTACAACAATTATGTAGATATGTAAATAAATGACTTTAAATTAATTTAATAAAGTAATTTATAGTTAATTAATAAATATAATTAATTAATTTTAGTGTTGATTTGTTAAAATATGTTTTTAAATGAGTTTTTTTTTTCCAAAAAGAGAGGCAATGACAATGGCTGCTCAAAATTAATAATAATAATAATAATAATAATAATAATAATTACAATTATGCTCTAAGGATGGATTATAAATATTCTTTTTACCAATGTCAGATTAAAAATCAAATTTAACTCCTTAAGCGGGAGAATTTTAATTTTCTTCAGATGTTTATTATTTTTATCACTTTTGTCTTTTTATTTATTTATTTATTTTTATTTTTTTCAAAAACTTGCTTTTACATAGCTTCCGTCGCACATTTTCAACGATGTTTTTTTTAATTTTTTTTTTTTTTTATTCTACCTGGTCCCCTGACTGTAGTAGTATTAGATATTCCATCTTTTTCTTACCTTCCCTCTTTTCTCTTTCTCTCTCTCTCTCTCTCTTATATATATATAAGTCGATATTTCAGTCTATATATATATATATATATGTTGTCTGTGTGCGTTTGTGTGTGTTGAACGAAAAATTTATGGTTTGAAAAAAAGATCTTAAAACAAAAAAAAAAATCTCCGATAACGAAACATTTCTCACTATTTTTTTTTTACCTACATTTTTTAAAACTCGTTGGTTTTGAAAGAAAAATTCTTTTGTTTTTTTTTTGTTTTTTGTTTTTTTCTTTCTCTCTTCTAGATTTTTTTTTCAATTTTCATTTTGTTATTTATTGATTTCGCATTCCTTTTCGGTGATAAATATTTTTGCAATAATGTCCTGCTGCTGCTTCTGTAGCTCCTCCTCATCAGCATCATCATCATCATCATTACATTTATTTATCAATTCTATCTTTCTCTCTATCACTCTCTATATAGATCGAAAAAAAAATATTTAATATACATGGAAATTTGAATAGGAAAGATATCACTACTATTAATAACTACTAATCACTACCATCAATTCTATAATTTTTTATTTCCGATGGGATAATTATTATAAATTATATTATTATTAAATATATATATCTATATTATAATTTTAATCTATTCTTTATATATATATATATATATATATATATATATATTAAGATTATTTTTTCATACCATAAATTATTCGTTCAACACGTTATATTGAACATATATATATATATATATATATATATACTCGGTCTGTTCAAAAGAAAAGGCTGTGTACATTCGATTAATGAAATTTTGTTTTTGTTATGTTGGTACACATATGTTTCTCATGTTGATATTATCAGCCATTTTAGATTAGTAGATTGTTATTTATAACTGATTCTGTTCTTCTATTTTTTACTTAAATGAGTTCTTTCCAAGGGCCGTACTGAGAATAAGGGATACTAAAAGAAAGTTATGTAACGTTTGCGTGAAGCAATACGGTACAAACGTTTGGAATTGTGGAAAATAATTGTGGATTCTGCATCACGATAATGCATCAGCGCATCCATCATTGCTTGTTCGTGATTTTTTGGCCAAAAACTACACCGTCATGCCTCAAACACCGTATTCACCAGATTTGGCTCCCTGCAATTTTTCCTATTCCTAAAACTGAAGAGACAAATGAAAGGAACGCGTTTTGCCGATGAAAGGACGAGCTGATAGCCATACCGAAAAGCGCATTTCACTAGTGCTTCGACGATTGGAAGAAGTTCTGGAATCTGAGAGGAATTACTTTGAAGAGGACACAATGGATATTGTTGAATAAATAAATACTTTTCGAAATAATTCAAAATTCATCATTTCTTTTGAACAAACCTCCTACTTACTAAAAAATTACCAGTAGAGTGGAGTTTTTTGATGACTTTTTTAGTAGTAGCTTGTTTACATACAAATAATATAAAAATAACAAAAATTGAAAAATATTTTAATTGATTTTAATAAATATATATATTTAAGTGGTGACATCTCCGAATAATATTCCTACCCTATTTCGTTTAATATTTCAGTTTCCTTAAATAGAGGTATATATACCTAATCTTGTAGGTTTAATAAGTCAATAACTTAAATGGAAAGCATACGTAAGTAATATTATATTAGTCGTTTCTCTCTCTTTTAGCTGCTGCCTACATAAATAAATATCAATAGCCATGTATATATATATATTTGTGTGTGTGTGTGTGTATGTGTATTCATTGAATGGATATTTGAGTGGGATTTTTCGGAATCGAGGTGTTGATCGTATGTTTGTCCATTTGTCTGTCGTTTGCGGTTCGTTTTTTCGTGAGTAAAAAGAGGCCGGCAGCCACGCCGCCACTGAACCGGTTGTCATCCTCCTCCACACCCCTTCCCTTTCGTCCGGTTTACCTACCTCACCTCCACCCCCTCCCCCTAGATTGAGCATATGCGTGTGTGTGCTTCTTGGTGCCCCAACGCCTTCCACTTGTCTTGATCATTTGTCGGAAAAAGGGGGACATGACTAGTATCATATAAAATCTATCCGAAAATCACATCCAAACATATAAAAAAAAACAAAAAACAAAGTATGTGTGTGTGTGTGTGGTACATGGTACATAGTTACATTGGGAAAAGATATATCTCAATTCCTATCCAATTCATTTACTATTTCAAAAGAATATCCTATCTATTATTAAAAATTTGAATTTATTTTAAGGTCCCTTTTATGAATAAATAATTCCATTTATTTATTTATTATTTATTTTTAGCTTTATCTTTTATAATTATTATTTATTTTTAATTTAAAAGTAATTAATTATTATTAGCTTTTTTAGAAAGGACATCAAAATTCAATATAGTTATTATATTTATAATTTCGCCACAAGAGGGCTTCACTAATTTTCAGTTTTTTTTCGGTTCGGTTTGGATATAGAAAAATTAAAAATATAATTAATTAAATAATATCCCTATATCCAAACCGAACCGAAAAAAACGAAAATTAGGAATTAGTGAATTGGTCAATAAAACATTTCATAACCAGTTAATCAGTCATACTTTAATATCTTCTATCTGGTAAAGTAAGTGACCCGCAAAATTTACATAAGAAACGTTTATTTTGTTTAAAAGGAACCCACTGGTAAAGTTTTATTCAAATCCATGACAGGATGACCAGTTTGTATAATTACCTAAGAGTTTAATTTATAAGGGTTGAAATTACTTTGTCTTACCCCCCCCCCCCACACTTACTTTTCTAGATCCACTTCTTAATTTAAATTTTTTTACAAGTAATTATATACGTCAATAAACTATAATCTACCGTTGATTAGCAGTTTTTTTTTTATTTTTATTTCCATTTTATTACTTTCTATCTTTTAAGAAAACATGATCATCATCACTTTTAAAAGTTCTTTTTTTGCCATATCCTCTTTGTTAATTTTAGATGAAAAAGAATTCAATTATGAACTGTTGCACCATGATGACTGACCTGCATAACATTACAAATCTATACCTTCTATGGGTTCAATCATTTCATGAAATCTATATTTGTTTTTTGTTTTTCATTTTTTATATTTCTATTTTCATGATAATCCGATTTGGAAAATAAAAAGATTATGATTTTAAAATAATAAACCCTTTAACTATAGAATATATATTTTGACAGTCATTCAACCCAGTGTTTCCCAACGTGGGGCCCATTCCCCACAGGGGGACAATTTGTTTGTTAAGAGGGGGGGGGGGGCAATTTGAAAATGGACTCGACACGAGTTTAACCCTTTTGTTCTGGGCTATTTAAATAAGTTCTGTAAATAATTACTTATAAAAATAAGAAATCGTCTGGATATAACAGAACAGGGGTACTTCAGACTGAAGCTAACCAAATTGGAACCTAACATAAAAGGATCTCACTAAATTAAAATATTAAATTGTTATAAAAAAATCTTTATTAAAATTATTTCCAATTTGAATTTTAGTTTTTCATTATATGTTTTGATTATTTTTTTACTGTGTTTTGTTAACCACTTGCTAGTCATTTTTTACTAAAACCTATCATTTAAGTTTCTTGATTGGACAATTTAATTTTTTAATATTCAAAATTATGTATATGTTACATAGGGGGGCATAAGAATTTCAGAAGGGGCACAAAAAAGTTTGGGAAACCCTGATTTAACCAGTCAATTGACGATTATCTAATTTATTTATTACTATTTATTATTTATTTATTTATTACTAATTATTTATTTATTTATTTGTAAATATTTTTGTTATTATTGTTTTCTGCATAGGTTATTGTTGTTATTTTTATTATTATATTCTAGCCATGTTCAATGAGAACCCCTTTACAGTCCCTTTTTTGAGCGGTGATATTTTTTATTATTTATTCATCTATTTATTTATTTATTGTATTTATTGATTGGTTACTATTTTGGTCTAAAAGGATAGATCATTCTTTCCAAGTGATCTACCCGGGTACCGTTGAGTCTGACACAATGGAATCGATCAGGATTCAGTAAACTACTGTTTGCCTGGCTGTGCCCCGGCGAAGAAGATGAAATTCTCCCAGTAGGGATTGCTTGGGGAAGAATGAAATTTATCTTATACGATGGATGATTTCTTTAAAGCACAAATGGCCGTAGAAGCTGAAGTGCCTCGTTCTTCAAATAATAATAATAATAATAATAATCTTGCAAGTCTATTTTATTTACTTATATTCGAACAATAAGAAATTATTTATTTATTTTTATTTGTTTTATATTTATCAAACAGTAAACATTTTTTGATGATTTGTTTGTTTTTAGACCAATTTTTTTACTCTGTTTTCATATTCATTTAACATCTTTTTGATTTGTTTTTGTTTTATTGATATTTTACATTAGAACGTATTTATTATGTGGGCACACGACCTTTCTTTAACCATATTATTTCAATTAATTATTACTTTTAAAATTATTAACTATTTAAGATGTTTGATGAGCAGTATAATTAACATAAAATACCTTTTATTTTTAGTGAAAGGAGGGGGAATTTTATTAAAAGAAAAGGGAGGATGGTGATTGTTTTTTTGTTTTTGCCTTTTGATATATATCTACATCTGATCTACGATTTGGGACTCTTGGGAGCTGAGAGAAACAAGGGGGGCAGATGATGATTATCAAAGAAATTGGAAAAAAACAGAAGCAGCTTGGAGAGGAGATAAAAAGACGAGTAAAGGAGTCCGAATCGATGACTGCTATCCATTTGGATAAAACGGCCCCGCCACGACCGCCCATCGAGTGACAATTAGTGGGACCCAAGGAGGTAGCAGTAGTCCCCCCTTTTTCTACGCTCTTCTAACCCCCCCCCCCCCGCCTGTCCACCTATCCTCTCCAAAACATCGAAACCACTCTCTTATTAGCCTTCAATCGTTTGTTTAAATCGAGATTATATATAAAAAAAGAGCCACTGAATTCTTGAAATATTTTTGTCCTCTCTCCTTGAAAATTAATTTAAAAAAAAAAAAAAATATGTGAAGCAAGTGCTGGATGGTTGTTGGTTGCTTCGAGTGCAGGCAAATAAGCAGATTCAAAAAAAAAAAAAATAATCAGCCTTATAAATTATTCATAGAATTATCTACTCGCTAATTGACGAAATAATTTCATTTTTTTTTTAAGTTTGTCGAAAATTCAATTAAAAATGCTGAAATTTGATTATTGATTGACATTTTTAAAAAATAACGAATCTTATAGATATAGAAGATATTTAAAATAAAGCACCAACATTTAAATCTTTTTTTGATCATTTTAAATACAAATTTAAAAAGTTTAAAATTATTCATTATAAATTAAAAAATTCAAATAGGATAATATCTTATTTAAAAAAAAAAAAAAAAAAAAAAATTCGCTCAATTTAAAAATCGTATTTAAATATATAATTAATAACTATATATTTAAACATAATAAATAATTAATTTTTAAATATTACTTGACAAGTTATTTTTCAATTATTTAATAAAAAAAAATACACAATTTTCATCAAAAACAATTAAGCGCTTAATTATTTTTATAATATGTCAGGCGTATCTCTAAATAGGTAGTTTATGTAGTTTTATTGAATAAACTACGAGATGCTTAATATAATCAACAAAAAAGTTAAAAATCCCAAAATAAATGTGAAATATTTTTTTTTTTAAACTCTTTTAATTTAATTCAAATAATTTAAATAATTATGTTATTTTAATATTAAAAAAAAATAAAATAAAAACATTAAAAGAAATGTCATTACGATAAATTTGCATATTTTAGGCTTCTACGATTCGCCGCCGAAGCCATAAAGACACTCCGTAGAAGTAAAAAAAAAACAAAAAAACAAAATGATTTGCATTTTCTGCTTTTAGATTCAAATAAAAAAAAAAGTCAAGGAAGTCCTCTGGTCTCGTTTGCTAACTTATAACTGGACCAGATTACTTTTGATGAATATAAATAAAATCAATCAAAAATTAGTATAAAAATATTAAAATGAGTAATAATTCTAAAAAGTAATAATAATTATAGTTAATAATTATGAATATATTTCTATATTTGAAAGAATTAAAGAGTCCACCCCTTGTGGTTGTATTCTTTTCGATGAAGAAATTGAGAGTATTTGTATTTTTTATTTTGTATTTTTTTTTTTTTGGGTAATGTTCTGTCGAATACGTACAGTACTTACAAATCCGTGCTTGTCGCTGATATTATTGGTGAGCTTGAGTTTATGAAAGCTGACAACCTTTTGCATCCATTGCTCCCCAGTAGAAGGCGAGTCCGGGTGTATATACATCCGTTTTGGCATTTCCGGATCCGCTTTTCCCGCCACCATCCACCGACTGCAACACAATCATCTTTAGATATTTTTATCAATAAAATAAACATGCCCCCCTCCACACACACATTTACACAAGGACATGCATTTTTTTTTAAAAATATTTTTCAAATTTTTTTTAATAATTATTAAAATTTAATATAAATCCTAGGTATTTTTTTTTTATTTATTTCCGTAATGCACGATTTGATTAATGAACTATAATCGTCTTTGTGCATTTTGATTTAATCAAACAGAACTGTGTATCCAGAAATAAATCAATCACTCTAATGTTTATAAAAAATATTTATTTTTTTTTTAAATTTAGCTATAAATTTACAAATTTATATTAATTGAAAATAATCCAAATTAAATTCATAAAAATAATCATCATCATTATATAAATAAATCTATTATGATTCTGGATTTTTAGAGTTAAACTATTTTTTTAAAATACAAACAAAAACATTAACTTGCAAATTATTCAATAATTACTTAATTATTATTTGTTTAATTATTAATTAATTAATTAATATTATTATAATTTATTCAAGTTCAAAAAATCATCACTAATTTACCTTTTTGAAAAATATTTTTAAATATATTATTATTATTATTATTATTATTATTATTATCATGATAGGAGTTATGTATTAGTTAATTAATATTTAAATGTATATTATATCGATTATACATTTCCACCCCCATGAAAAAAAAAAAAATTATACATTTGATAATAATAATAATAATAATTATAAATACTTATTTAATATATTTAATATATGCCTATATATATATATATATATATATATATATATAGGCATATATAAAAATTTTGATTTAAATATCATTTTCACATTTTAACTGAAAAAAAAAAAATTATTTTTCATTATAGCTGTGACATGAGGTAACGAGATAGTATAAGAAAATCAAATTGTTGAAAACTTGTATAAAAATTAGTATATTTTTTTAAATGAAAAACAAAAACTTGATATATAATAAATTCAATATTTTTTTCTAAAAATTATTGAATTTATTCAATTATAATTTAAAAAGGGAGATATTTATATAGTATTTCTAAAAAATAATATTTAAGGAATATTTTTTGAAAATGAGAAAATGATATTTATTTTTAAAATAATTTAATTTTTTGGGTATATTGTTAATCTTAAAATATAAATGTTATATTAATATTAATAAATTAATAAAAAAACTAAATTAATCCCAATATTCTATTTTTTTTATTACTAAAATGTGAGAAATCACCTCTGCAAGCGCATGTTCCATGATCATTCATTGAGAATTAATAGAAAAATCAACTATTTGATATTAGTATATATATAAATATATAAATATATATAATATAAATATATAAATAAATATATATATATACAATATATATACTTATTATTTTTTTAATTTCTTTATTCACAAAAAATAAAAAGAAATGTTTAAACTAAAACAATGTGCAAAAGCTAACAAATTAATTACAGACAAATAAATAAATTATATATATATATATATATATTTAATAAAAATAAATAAATAAATAAAGTCCGCTTGCTTTGGTTCATTTTTCGTACACATTTGAACTTTCTTTTTTATATAATTGATTAAAAAAAATATTAAATTGCAATTGAGAATTTGTTCCAATTTGTTTATTAATTTAATAATCAATAAATTTATTATATATTAAATTAAAACTAAATTTAATTATTGAAATTTCTAAAAAAAATAATTAATTATAATTTTCAAGATTGATTACTGTTTTATTAATTTTAATTGAATTAATTTATGTATTATATAAAATCAAATCAATTAAAAATAATTAAAATAGGGTCTTTTTTTTAAATTATAATTAATATATCAAAATTTAATATTTTATAGGGTCTAATAATATTAAAGATTCAATTATTTATTAATTTCCTAATAATTATAAGTAGTTAGTATAAATTTGGAATAAAATTTGAAACAAATTCTTCAAACAATTGAATTTTTTTTTCAGATCGAAATTTTTTTATTTTTAAGAATATATAAACAAACAAAAATTACAAAAAAATATCTAAAAAATATTTCAAAACGAGAAGAAATCAAAAATATTTAAAAAAAAACAAAACAAAAACTTGAATTTATGTAAATAAAATAAATAATTTAGAGTAAAGAACATATCTCGAATATTTTTTATAAAATGTGCGTGATTTATTTATTTATATATCTATAAACATTAATATATATTAATAAATATTAATATATACATATATATATATATAAAATATATTATAAAGGAAAAATTAATTTCTTTTTGATTTTTTCTTGATTTGTTTGTTTTATGATATTCGTTTGTAGTGGTAGTAGTAGTAGTTGTTGTTGTTGTTGTTGTTGCTTTGTTTATTTGTTTGGGTTATTTTAGTTCACCTGTTATGGAATTTAAATCTGCACTCGACGGCAGCGACTATGTCCATCAGGAGAATATATTTGGCACCGGGTTCGAGACCCGTCACTCGTACTTTGAACGCAGGGAACATGCGACTGCATCATGTGATTCGATGACCCCAAAACGATACACATGCACACACACATACACACACATACATACATACATACAAAGTCAACACAAACAAAAAAAAATAAAGTAAAAGGAAGAAATTAAATATATATATATATTAATTCTATTAAATAATTAAGGGTTGAATATTTTACTCAAAATGTGTGTGTGTGTCTGAGAGAGTTTAGTGGCGGGAGGGGGGTGATCATTCTCTTGGCTCACGCTCATCATATTTATTATTATTATTATTGTTTTTTTTTTTTTTTTTTTTTTTTTTTTGGTCTTTCGTTTTCTTCCCTAAAAACCAAGCAATCCTACCTGTTATGGAATTTATAACGATAATCGTCAGCGGCGACAATATCAAGGAGGAGGATATATTTGGCTTTGGCGTCGAGTCCCGTCACTCGGAATTTCATCTGGGGAAACATTTGGCTGTAAAAAGAAAGAAAGTGTACACTTAGCAATACCTCTATTGATTGACATTCACTTTTGGTGGTGAAAATAGAGAATAATCAGAAAAAAATTAAAAAAACAAAAAAAAAAAAAAAAAACAAAAACATTTCAGTAATTAATTTCATTCTGAAAAAGGAGGCAAATATCATTCTAATCTGAAAAATTCCTTCATCTCACTATCCACTACTCCATAATAAAAACTGAACAAAAAAAAAACAAACAAATAAAAAAATATATTCATTAATAAATATAAATAAAATATCGAAATGAATATATATATATATTTGTGAGATTTAATTAATAAAAATTAGAATTAATATTATTAAATTAAAAAATATTAAAAAGATTTAATTTAAAAACAAACGACTTAATGAATATATTTTTTTTTGTGTTTTTAAATAAATAAATGATAATAATCATTTTTTTTTTAATTTTTTATTTTACTATAATTTACTAAAATTATTTTATAATTTAAATTTAAATAATAATTAATTAATATTTTTTGAAATTATTTTATAATTTACTATAATTTGTTGTTCTTCTAATAATATTACAAAAAATAAAAAAAAATATTTTCAATAATAGACAATTTCGCAGATCATTTAGATTAATTATTTAATTAATTTTATAGGAATTAAATTAGGTATATTAAATTATATTTATAATCTACTATAACATCAGCAACTTGAAAATTGCAATATTTTTCATAATCTTTGTTAATGAATTTCATTAATTAGTTTAATTAAGAACATCTAATTAAAATGACTTTCTTCGTTTTTTAAACTCAAGAGATGGATATTTTAACACAAAAATTTTTATAATTGCAATAAAACAACTTTGTGGCTATATTCTAGATGACTAGATCATAATTATCATTACTATATTATATATAGATAGAGGTGAGTATTTTTGTTTTGGTAGGGAAGTGGGAGTAAGGCCAATGTTAAGTTAACTATTGGAGAATAAACTAGAGACACTTGATATTTTTGCATTAATTTTAACGTTCAAATTGAGTAAGTAAATTAGAAAAAAATATTTGAATTTTTAAAAGATTGATTAAGGGGTTGTTTAACCGAAGCGAATGTTTACCAAAGCACAAAAATAGTATATAATTATAAAACTAATAATAAGAATCGAAACCTATCACTATTGCCACTTTATTACCTAACAATTATTCAAATTAGTTAATTTTCACCAGATTATTCTTATTTCAGAAGGATCTTGCTGCCTCCCCTTGTATATATACTCCCATGTATATATATATATAGTATATTAGGTAATTGTTTAGTCCAACCAATGTTTGATGGTTTTGGATAAAACTTGACCAGAGCATTCTTTTTTTGATTTAAAACAAACTTTCCTTAAGTATTATGTGGCGATCGCTTCTAGTTTACGAGATAAAAATTATTAAAATTTGCTTATAAATTCATTTATATTCTATTTAGCTACCATCTTTTATTAATTTGACCATCAAAGAACTCCAATAATTTTCTTGTTTTTTTTCAATTCGGATTAGGTATAGAAAAATTAAAAAATTAATTAATTAAATAATTTTCATATATTCCAACCGAACCGATAAAACCGAAAATTAGGAATTAGTGAATTAGCCAATAAAACATTACTTAATGACTTCATATACCTAGGTTCATAATAAGCTAATCTGACAAACTTTAATCCTTTTTATCTTGTAAACTAGAAGCGACCCGTATAAAATAACATAAGAAAAATTTATCTGGAATTAAAAAAGGAATCCACTGGCAAAGTTTCATGACGGGATGACCAGTTTATAGAATTACCTTGTTATTTATTCTCATTAAAAGTCAAATTTTAATTTGAAAGTGTCTAAGATATTTTAAATTATTTACCATCTTTTATTAGTTGACCATCAGAGGGCTCCACTAATTTTCTATTTTATACGTTCGGTTTAGATATAAGAAGATTAAAAAATTAATTAATTAAATAATTTTCCTATATTCAAAAACTTATAAAAACCTAAAATTAGTGAATAAGTGAATAATTAGTGAATTATTCAATAAACCATTATTAAATGGCTGCTCATTCATAACTAGTTACTATGCAAACTTTAATAATTTTTATCTTGTAAACTAGAAGTGATCGCCACATACTTCTTAAGGAAAGTTTGTTTGAAATCATAAAAGGAATCCACTGGTAAAGTCTAATCCAAATCCATCATATATCTAGACTAAACAATTTCCATATATTATATGAGAAAATAATTTATTTTATTTAGAATTCTTTTTAATCTTAAAAATAAGATATAATAAAAAATATAATTAAATAAAAAATAAATAAAATTATAAAAATTTGTTAAAATTTTTTTATAAGAATTTAAGATTTATATATATTTCCTCCCCCCCCCCCTATTTGTAGATAAATGCCTAGAGTGATATTATTTCTTTGGGGGTTAATTTATTAATTATTGTCCTGAAAACTAAGAACACTATTTTTTTCTATTATTATGCCTGTAGAATAATAATCCTTTTAAATTTTTTTTTTTTTTTTTTTGAAATTTTTTTAAGGGAAATATATTCATTATAAAATTCCAGTCAACGAGATGGGAAGGGTTGGAATGTGTATTAGATATTTGCATGGGGGAGGTGGTTGGATGATTAGCCCCTTTCTCTCTCTCTCTCTCGCAGTCCTAAAGGATGATGATGATCCTCTCGTCAAGAAAGAGAGAGAGAGAGAGTGGCGCCGTCCAGGCGAGCCCCAACCCACCGGTCACGCCTACCTGCTGCGCAGAGGCGCCTTCAAGGCGGGCGGTCCTCTCTCCCTCTTTCTCTCTCTTTCACTCTCTTCATCACTCTCTTTCTCTCTCTCTCTCTTTCACTATCTAGTTAACGTAGCTGAGGTGAGGTCGGTTGCATGCCCCGGGGACTGTTTGTTTAACCCTCCCCGAATGAATGCAAGCCAGAGACAGAGATGGAACCCACTCAACGCATCGCTCTTTCTCTTTCTCTCCGCTGGCAACGTTTATGTTTTTATTTACAGCCAACATCAATGAGCTTCAATTATATTGAGATATAATAGCTGGGATGGCGCCTCGCCTCAACCAAATAATATCATTATTCATCTAACACACAAAAACGGAGATATCATCAAAACCATTCAACGGGATTAGCTGATCTCTCTCTCTCTCTCCCTCTACCCACCCCCTCCCCCTCTCTCTCATTCTTTCTCTCTTATTCTCTCTATCTATCTATTTATTCACTTAACTACACCACCAATTATCAAAAAAAAGAATACAAAAAAAAAAAAAAAATAGAATAAAAAAAAATTAATAATAATAATAATAATATCCTTTACTGCCCTTTAAATTCTTTTTTAACATAAACAAAATTAAACTACTCTGATTTTCTCACCATCACAATTCATATATTTATCAATTTACTATTAATTTTAATTGAATTTTTTATTTTCAAAAAAAAGAATAGAAATTAAAAAAAATATAGAATAAAAAAAAATTAATAATAATAATAATAATAATAATAATATCCTTTACTGCCCTTTAAATTCTTTTCAACATAAGCAATATCAAACTACTTTGATTTTCTCACCATCACAATTCATATATTTATCAATTTACTTTTAATTTTAATTGAATTATTTATTTTTTTTAAAAAAAAGAATACAAAAAATACAATATAGAATAAAAAAAATTAATAATAATAATAATAATATCCTTTACTGCCCTTTAAATTCATTTTAACATAACAAAAATTAAACTACTCTGATTTTCTCACCATCACACAATTCATATATTTATCAATCTACTTTTAATTTTAATTGAATTATTATTTTATTTTGATTTTTTTTAAACTTAATAACCTTTGATCTTAAGTTTTCAAAAGGGGTCATTGTACTTTTATCTCAATCATAAATAAAAATTTGGTCTGTTTTTATGCTTTAAATTTTTTTTTCTCTATTTTACTAAATTAATTAATAAATAAATTGAATATTTCAATTTTAAATTATTAATTATATAAAAGTTCATAGTGTTGATTACTATATGTTTATACAGAAAAAATTTTTTTTTATATATTTAGACTTTGGGCGGCCAATATTCTTTTTAATAAATTAAATTTAATAATTAATATTTTTGACACTAAATGTGTAATATAGAAACACTCAATATTCAATAAATAACTATTTTGATAATATTGAATTTGTTGCTTGAGAAAAATGGTACGTAATTAAAAACAAATATATTTATTGAGCATCAATAAGTCATTCGACCAATTTATATATATATATTTATATATATTAGGGTATAAAGAAAATGAATTTAAAAAGTCAAGCAACAAGTATTAACATTGTTAAGGTAATTAAAAAACTATTATTTTTATTATTATATTTTAATAAAGATATTATTTTACCGATTTTAAAAATATTATAAGAATATTTATTAATTATTTATTTATGGTTTTTAACCTCATTTGTTTGTTTTATTTGTAATAAAGAGGTACAATTTTGTTTTTTCAACCATAGATATATAAATTGTTGATCATATAATATTACTAGTACCTGGTTCTCCGAGCCGCCGCTCGGTACTTTAAAAAAATTATTCCTTATGAACTATGAATATATTTAAGATTAAGATTATTATTTAAGATAATTTTTTAATTATTATTTTATTATATTATTTTAAATAAACGACAAAATATATGAAACAATATCAAATAATTAAAAGAACAAAAATTAAAAAAAAAAATTGTCATAAAACATACAGCCCTTAAACCTAGGTATTAATTCACCGAAAGACAGAAAAGTATGGCCTGTGGTTAGAACATAATATAATTTCGTAATTTGATTACAAAATATTATTAAAATAAATATTTTTATAATTTTATTTTATTTATAATATATTGTATTTAAGGAAGCGCCGTCCACCGGAATTTTATTATTATTATTATTAAAATTCTTATTTTAAATTAAGAAAAAACTAACAAAGATGACTTTTACTGAGGCTGAAACCTATACAGATCGATTTTTCTTTATAAATGTTATGAATTTTTAAAAAAAATTTAAAAAAAAATTCTTGATCGGTTTAATATTTAAAAAATACAAATATATATATATATATATATATTTACTAGTATAATAAGATAATATATCTTGGTGGTCCTTATTTTTATTTTAATATTACAAAATTTTTAATAAAATTGTAAATATATTGACTAGGTTATTATCATTTTTTTTTAGGTAATAAATCAATTTTTAGTTCCACTACCTACAAAGAATTGATTATTATTTTTGTGTTCCGTTCTATTATTTGTTTATTTATTTTATATATAATATTAATGAAAAATGCACGCTCCTCCCCCATTTGGAAACAATATAAATAAATCCCCTGTCCTGTTAATTGGATGGTATCCTTGATGAAATATTGAAAAAGGTTTATATTGAAATGTTTCCGTCGTTAAATGGATGGAGTGGGAGTTTTTAGAGAGGGGAAATTTGGAGGAGGGTGATGGGAAAAATAGGCAGAATGGACAACAAGACTGTCGATAGATAGACAGACAGATGTATCAGGAGTGAGACAAGGTGGAACGAGCATCATCCTTTTGATCCGTGTGGGCAACCACCTGGCGAGTGCCATCTTCCCACCCCAAGAAGTAAAGGAAAGAGCGAGAGATGGGCTAGATTGAGTGGAGGGGGGAGGGGGGAGGAGGCTTATGAAAGGTTGTTTTTCAAAACACCTAAATGACCCCTCATCTTTTGAAATAGAAACCTGGAGGGGTTCAAAAATGATCCCACTTACCCACAACCCGTAGTAAATCAGTTAATCAAATAATTAAACAGCTGATTAATTCTATTTTTCAATTTTTATTTGTTAAAATAATAACGGAAAATGATTAAATTAACATTTAACTAGTAATTTAATATATATTATAGAAATGGTATAATATTGTAATAGTAAACTTAGTATTATATTTATTTATTTATTTATTTATTTAATCATAAGAATTTATTTATGACATTTTTACAAGGTCTATAAGTATGTAAGCGAAAATCTACAATTCGTTATTTTATCTAATGACTAATTAATTAATTAATTAATTAATCAAGATAAATTTAAGTTTTATGTTAATGCTCCTATAGGAGGTATGTGATGGTGTAGGCTATTACGAAAATGGAGGAGGTCCCTTTAATAATTATATTTTCCTTTTAAAAGATTTCCCAAAGTGTATCTGCTGGCCATAAATGACGTTACATTCAACATGATTTTTATTGTTTTATGGGGTTGGCCCTCACTTTTCTACCCGTGGCGCCTACTAAATGGTGCAGCAACGTTTGAAAACAGCCCAATTGGCCGTCTTGCTTCTATTACCTTGTTGTTGTTGTTTTTTTCTGCTTCTATTCTTTTGTTTTCTAAATGGACGGAGAAGGACACTAAAAGGATCGTCTCATGTGGAGGACGAAAAAGGTGCTGTTCTTTAATTTACATTCCCCTCCTACCCTCTTCGTCCACCACCTTCAACCCTTGTTATTATTACTTCTAGTAATAAATTTAAGTCTATCTAAAAAAAAAAAAACCTGACAGTTTAATTGAATTCAATTTTGAGTGTTGGTAATGATGAGTGGTGGTTGGTTAGTAGGGTAGGTTATTTCAAATTTAAAAAAATACATATATAAATATAGGATTTCTGATTTCAACCATTTTTTTTAAATTCTCGATTTATAATGTAGTGGAGTTGAAAAATCAATTTTTCATGACCTCTGTTTCGAGAAAAATTCATTTTCATTATTTTTATTTTAATTTTATAATAATTAGTAATTAAGTAGTAATTAATCAAAAATTAAAATCTAAAGCAACAAGGCAACGATCTAAAAACATAATATTTTTTTAATAGTATATATTTATTTATTTTATTCTTAATTTTAAAGATTTAAATAATTCACCATTTTCTTATCACATATTTGTATGAAAAAAATAAATATAATTGTCAAAAATTTTACTAATTTATTAATAATTCGTTGAGTTATAAATGTTTTAATAAATACTATTAAAATGTCTTATCGCTCATTCAAATCTTTTTTTTTTTTTGAGATATATTGAAGTCAATTTTCCAAGTAAAATTGATACTCAAGATAATTTTATAATAATTAATTAATAATATTAATAAGAGATAATATAGTGATAGAAAAAGAAATAAATTTCATGATGTATTTTTTTTTGTTTTGCATTATTTAAAGTTGTTTTGAAAATTTCCTTGAAAAATGCATCCATTGATAGGTCTAATGAGCTTGCTTTTTCCATTCCGGGTGGGCGCAAATTATTTCTCTATCTCTATCTCTTTTTTATCAATTAGTTAGTGGTGCATTTGGTGAGTAAGATTGGAAGAAGGAGAGAGATAAATGAAGAGATGAAGGGGAAAGACTAAACGGCCTTCTCTGGGAACGAATGGCTAAGGTCTTAATTTAGCGAGCCTCTTTATTAATTAATTAAAAAGCATGCAAAAAAAAATGCTCCAATGAGGTGAGGGGGTGGAGAAATGGTTTTTTTTTGCACAATGTCTGTCTCGTTCGCGTTGTGTCCCTTTTGAAAGACAGTTATGGTGGTCGGCCGGGAAGAAGACGGGAGGGGGAAGAGACAAAATATGCTTAGTTTTGTTCAGATTTCTGAGAAGACAATAGTTCAAAGCCACCGGCCGCTTCCTGGCCTCCTCTACACTCTTTCTCTCTTTCTCTCTTCATTCGGTTGTGTGTGAATTTTAAACGAGATTATTTTATGCGCTTCACGAAGAGCTCGAACTCTGTCGTTCATCGTCGCCGTCATCCAACTTCTAGCAGAAGGACACACTCGTCTCCCTACTATTCTCTACCATATCCCTCCATTCCTCCTTCCCCCATTCCCTCCCTATCATTTCATCTCACTCACACACAAATTAAACTAATTCCATTTAAGGCATCTAAATTTGATGAAATTTTTACACTAATCCATTGAAAACCCACCTAAACACACACTACATACACATTTAATCTCTTGTGATGATAACCTTCAACATTCTTTGACCAAAAGCGCCATTCATCTCCACATGAAAAATCTTAAAATCACACACACTTGCTTTTATTTTCTTTTTCCCTCTCATCACTTCTTAAACAAAACAATTTTAAATTAAAATTAAATTAAATAAAAAAAATCTATAAATTTAATTAAAGTTTTAATTAAAAGTTTGAAAATTAAAAAAAAAAACAAACAAAAATCGATAAATTTAATTGAAATTGAAAATTGATAGTTTTAATATTTTTAAAAATTACGACAATTTTTTGTTGTTGTTTTTTTTTAATTAAATATCTATTCTTAATTAGACGTTGATTAATTGAATTTTAATAGTAATCGATTTATTCATTTTAATGTAAGATATCAATTAATTATATTTTAATTAATTTTTTTGTTTTTTTTATGAAAATTGATTTTTAGCTAATCTATAAAATTCTTGAATTAAATTTAGGTATATATAATATTTAATAAGAATTGAATTAATTAGTTAATTAGTTATTTTACTGGCCTACAAATGAAATATTTTAAATTATTATACTATAATATAAAACAATAATTCTTTACCTGAGAAGTAAATTGTCAAATAACTATTATACTTTAATAAACAATGATAGTTGACCTCATAAATTGACCACATAATTACAAAATTAATATTCTAATTAAAACTTTTCTCTTTAAATTACTTAATATTTTCTATAATTATATACCCAACAAATTATGATAATTTTATAAAAATTATAAATTATAAGTTTGATTAGTAAATGTTTTTTTACTTAAATAATTATTATTAACATTACTGTCATTTAAATTATTATAATGTGATTGAAAATTAAATCCAAAAAAATATTTTCTATGATATTTGAATAGTTAGTTATTTCATAGTATTTATAGAGTAATTTTTTGAGGTTCATTGTTAAAAATCATTAATACTTATCTAGCAATTATTTAATTATTAATTTCGATTGATCTCTCATGGAATAAAAATGTAAACAATTGCATAAGTTAAATTTATTATAATTATACAAGTATCAGATTTGATTAATAATTAAATTAAATTTATTTTGTTTAATCTGGATTAATGTTTTTGTGTTTCAATTAAAAATAAAATAAAAATTATTGACTTTTGTTAATTATGTCCTATAATTCTACGTCATAGGAATTAATTGATGATTGATTTGACTATTTGAAGGGTTCTCCAATGGGATTGACGAGTGGATTTTTTTTTTTTATTATAAGCAAAGATTTCACATATTTTGTATGAAAGTAAAGCTCCCGAGTGGCTTGCTGGATAAAATATGAGATTCCACTAACTAGCAAAAAATATCCGGCCGTTTGCCAATATGATTGATTAGTAAAAGAGAGAGAGAAAGAGATTTTCTTTGATCGGGTGGGGGATTTCGCCACCAGTCAACTGCATCATCCAATTATAAATTCTCTGACGTAAAAATGAAGACCCTTACTTAGAATAATAAAAAGGTCTCTCTCTCTATCTTTCTCTCTATGTTTTATTTGTTGTTGCTGGTGTTGTCCACACTTGGTTAGACGATTTGTCAACGTGCTTGGTGCTATGTGAGAAAATGTTTGTCGGCATTGTCTTCATAATATAAATATGATAACTATAAGAAAAATCTAACAGAAAGAAAATATTATATACAATAATAAAGGTTATTGGAGAAGGGATTCAGTTCTAATAAACCTAAACAGACTGTGAATTGAAAATATTAAATAAATATTATGATAAATAAATGAATAATAATATTCAATTTGATAGATTTTGGATAATTTATTAAAAATATTATTAATTGGCAAATATTATCATTTCCTACTTACTCTCCAGATATTTCCCCTCTACCAATTTTCAAGTTATTTAATCACTTATAAACATATAGAATATTGTACTAAAAATTAAATAAAATATTTATTTAAATCTTTTAGATATAATTATACAATATAATTAATTGTGTATAAAATTTACTATTTTAAAATTAAAAATTATTATCTTAATTCTTTCAGATAGATAGAATAAAAATAAATAATTTATATTTTCTAAAATTTTATTAAAAACTATTTAAATTTTTAAAATCATAAAATCATTACATTAAATATATAAATTCAAAAGAAATTCATTTCAATATAATATTTAAAAAAATTTAAACTTTATTTCTTATTAAAAATACATTAACCAATTGTAAATATAATTTGGTAAATTAAAATGATTAATATTAAATGAATAAAAAAAACAATATATGATGATGATTGAGAATGATTTCATTTAAATTTATAATTTCCCACCCCTGTGCCCTTGTGATGATGGATATTTTCAATGTTGTTGATTTTTTTTTGTGTTTTTGTTTTGATTAATGATTAAAATGATCCGTGAGTAGAAATTTAGAAGAATGTTTTTGTTTTTTTTTAATTTATTGGTATTATCTCCAACTGAAGTGTCAAAATGAAATTATTCTAAGAATTAGTAACACTCTATTGTGAGAAATAAATATGAAATGAAATAAAAATTAAGAAAATATTTATATCTTATATATAGTGAGAAAAATTCTTAAACGAATCATCACATTTTTTTTTAATTCTTTTATTTTCTCTTCTGAATTCTGTTCTGTCTGTTTTATATGAAAAAATAAAAAAAAAAAAAAAAAAAAAAAATAAGAATTTTCTCACACATCGTAAATTGATTTCAGTGAAAAATAAAATCACACAAAGAAATATTGAAGAATTCAACGAATCTTAATTTATTACATATTTTTTTTTTATTAAAAAACTATGCTTAATTAAATTAATAGTTGATAAATTGTTCAATTTGGTTCTCCAATTAATTCAATAATTGATTATTTATTTATTAATTGATTTTCTAATAAGTATTGAAAAAATTCTTAAAAATTAAATTAATTTAGGAGCTTATGTGTAAATTTGGTTGCTAACCATTTAGGGGAAAATTAATAATAATAATAATAAACTTTAATATTCAAATTTATTAGATTTTATTTTCTATGTATATTATGAAGAATATTTAAATAAATATTTAAAAAAAAATTAATACATAGAAAATATATGATTAGAAAATTGAATTATTGATACCTGAGTTGACAAAAGAAAAAAATCTAGAACTGTCAAATGGAACGATGACTTTTTCTACTGTGCGAAAAGAGAATGTAGGGTGATATTTTAAAGAGAGAATATACCAATGTGTGTGAATGCATTTGAAAAATAGTCAAGTGAAATAATGTTACAACCACACATACGAACAAAAGATTTCTTTTCGTTTTAAATTCTTTGCACCGTGAAATTGCTTCTTATTGGTTATAAAGAATACAAAAAAAAAAAAAAAAATAACAAAAAAAAATAACAAAATAGGTATATAACTATTAATTAATCAACCATTGAGAGTTTAAGAGTTTGATTAAAATTAACGTTTTACAAACAATAAATAATAATAATAATAATTATTAATAACAAACAATAATAATAATCCAATTTCAATCATAGAAAAAATATGTATTCCACTTTTGGATGCCAATCCAAGAAAGAACAAATATATGGTAAACATTTCCTAAAATATACATTTTTTTTTAGAATTTACTAAATATTACTTGAACCAAAAATAATCCAAATTCAATCCAAACAGTATTAATTTTATCAAAAGAGATGAGGACAACTGACAATAAAAAACCAATCGGATGTCAACTTAATATTGTAAAAAAAAATATTTTTCCGCAACAAGTGGTTATAACTTATAACTACATTTCCAAACGCCTTTCCAAATTTATTTTCAAATTGTATTTGATTTCTAATAAAATTGGATTATTTATAAAAATCATTTTTAAATGAAAATTATAAAATATAATTTTTTTGTAATTTTCTTTTTCTTTAATCTCTATTCAATTTTTGATTTGCTATGTAATTAAGATCCTATTTACAATAAGGATAAATAATATCAATCATTTATCTTAATTTATTTTTTCTTTCAAATATTACATATATTAATTATTGGTTTCGTAATAAAAATGATACCTTCACCATCTCCTTAGGCTAATGACTCGACTACCCTTTTTTATCTGATTTTCTGCTTAAAGTATATTATTATTCAACCCCATGATAAACCCACTCTCTTAAGTAATTTATTAATAATAAACTCATCTTAATTTCATTCTGTTTGTTTTTTTTTATCTTTCTCTCTTTCTATCTCTGTTCCTTAAAATACTCTGATCCTTCAATCATCAGTCAAGAAAAGCACACCTGTTCTCTTCTTTCTCTCTCTGAACCTAAAATCTTTTTTATCTATATATATATATATATATATATATATTTGTATAATAATGGGTTATTATAATGTAAATCATTTTCAATTATACGATAACTTAAAACGATTTTTAAACATTAAAAAAAGATAAAAAAAATATTACTAAAAATGCTTAATGATTGTATTGCTTAAAAATAATAATAATTAAACCAAAACTATAGTTTTCAATAAACATAAATTATAATATAGTTTATAGTAAAAAAGTCAATTGAAGATATTGTAATACTAATATTTTAAATATTTGTTAAATAATACTTGAATATATTTTTACCTAAATGTAATTAATTTTACAATAATAATAATAATTAAATATTGATTGATTCAATGCAATTATTATTATTATTATTATAAAAAATGTAATATTATTTTTTCTGTTAAAATACAAAAATATTTTAATTAAATATTTCTTTCCTTCCCCTTCGTGACAAAACCATTTTCCCTCACTTCGGGGCGTTTTTTTTAAGATAATTGAAAAATATTTTTGCCTTCCTATATACAACACCTAAGAAAATGATAAAGTGGGGAAAAGAAGAATATACAATATATTGATGTTTAAATAGGGGCTTGAATGTAAGAAAATATTTCATTCGATTCTTCCCCATAAGAAAAAGGCAAATATTTTCTCCCTTCTAATAAATTTACAAAAAAAAAAAAAAAAAAAAAAAAAAAAAATTAAATTAATGGCTTATATAAAGCTGTTTGGTCCAATTTGATTCATCGTTTATAAATTAATTTCTTATTTGTATTTATAGACAAATTTAGACAAATCAGTGAACGGGCCTTTTAAGAAATTTTTTTTTCCGGATCTGTGAGTCTGTGTGTGTGGGATGATAATTGGATGATTGGATGATCCAGAACTGTTTAAAAGAATTTTCTCTTTAAGAACCCTAATTTTATTCATATTTGCTAAAAAATCATAAATAACAATAATGATAATGATTTAATATTTATAATAACTATATATATATATATATATATGTACCTATATAATATTAAAACGGTATCAAGGCTTTTTTTCTTTTAGTCATTATAGTTTCTTAATAGTTTTATCAGATTAGAAAGGTTCATTTTAATTGGCTGAAACAAAATGGAACCATCTGACTAGAATTCAGATCAGAGACATTCCTTTATATATATAAATACTGGCAATATATATAATTATATTGACAAAGAAATAGTACTATTGCTAGATTAATATTAGCCAATCGTTACTTGACTTTTTTTATATTGATACTATATATATATAAAGAGAGAGAGAGTTTAAAAATCGGAATACCATTTCCAAAATAAATAAATAAATAAATAAATAAAATCCTAATCATAGCAAACAAGCATTGACTTCATCTTAATTTAATTTAATTTCTTAACTAAATAAAACTTTGGATAGAAGTAGAGTAGGGGAGTGGCATAGAAAAAAAAATGTAAATAGTGTAAAAATTAAATTTGAAAAGTTATAAATACAAAATAAATAAATAAATAAAAATGAGTTTATTTAATATTAAAAAATAATAATAATAAAAACATCATGTTTTTTTAAAATAATTTTTTTTTTAATTTTTAATGAAAAATTAAACTAATTCAATAAATTATATAATTTTTTTTTTCGGGTAGAAGAAAATGAGATTTTAATTTATAATATTTAATATATGTATTAGTATACAGGGTTATCATAAAATAATGGTGCGGTTTCAGTAATTCGTAGGAAGATTGTAGGGAAATTTCTAAATTTTATATTGGTATCTCTGAAAGCCTACAACCCAAAACTTTGTTTATAAGCTGTTCTAACCTCAGATTAGATTAATAAGCAACATTAACTGTAGGTTATTCTGTTTTTCTTTAAACAATTTTCGAAACTGCACCATTCTTTTATGATAACCCTGTATATCTGATCAAAACATTCAATATCTTTTGACCCTATTATTTTATCTATATATAATTAAAAAACTCTGACTTTGTAAGTCCTACGCAAGGACAAAGCCATATCATATCAATGAGGTGTCCTATGATCAGTAGAACTGGTCCTCTCAACCTTTACCTTGATTTTCTTGATCGGAGGCGCTATCAAGTAGCTTTCCTAATTTTGATCCCGGAGCTGGGTTGACTTCGTCCCATAGACCCCAGATAGGGAAATTCCCTTGCCAGGCCCGGGACTTGAACCCGGGACCATGTGAATGTGAGGCAGGTTCGCTAACCACACACCCAATGGCACCTTTTTTCTATATATAATTGGGTTAATAAATACATAAATAAACAAAGTTTTATTTGATTTTAATTCAAAGTAATTTTATTTATTATTATTATTAATTCTGAAAAATTACTAATAGTTTTATTCATATTATATGTAGTATTATTAAAATTTCATTTATAGTATATATATATATATATATGTATATTAAATTTTAATATTATGATTTTTTTAATGATTTATTGATATTGAAATTACTTTTATTATATAATTTTTCCACTCATTTAGTAATGCATTTCCATTTCTAGTCTACATTTGGAAACGTGTTTTTCTATTAACGTATATCGATGATGTCTACTAATAGATTCGAAGGGCCACGACGTGATCAACGTTATTGATAGAATTTGCCATCCATTGAAATGTTTCCCATTTGTTTCCCTATGCACGTAAGTGTCATTTTATTTTATTACCAGCTTATCGGCTTGCTTGACTTTATACATCGAGAGTGAGTGAGTGAGTGAGTGCTGGCCAAAGAGAGAGAGAGGGAAAAGTGACCGAAATGTTGCACAAACATGTGATAGTACCAATCAACCAACCATTTCTATTTTTCCATAGATGAAAAAAAAAAGATTTAAATTAATTTAATAAAAATCACAAATCCAAATGAAACTTTCCTTTTTTTTTAATCCCCATTCAGTTAAAAGTAATTATTATAGTAAAAAGTTTCGCTTTCCTTATAAATAAACTATATATACTTTTTAACACACACAATTCCATATAAATCTTTAAAATCGATTATTCAATCAATAATTTATATATATAAAGGTTTATTATAAATAATTTATTTATACAACAAAAAATATAAAAAATAATAAATATTATAGTATACAAAATATTAATACTATTTTTAATTAAAATTGAGTAAATTGAGTGTTTATTAATTAAAAATAATAATTATTAAATATATTACATTATTAAAATGTTTTTTTTTAAATTTCTGTTAAACCAAAGCAAAAACAAGTATAATTTCTGAGGGTAATATTTAATGTAGAATAAAATTACTTATTTTTTTACATTCTAGTAAGTAAATCTAATATACTAGATTCAAAATATTGAATTCAAAAATATTCACTATTATTTTTTTATTTACCTTCATAAAAAGGTCTCATTTTTGAAAAAAAAAATTCTTATTTATCGAAAAAGTTAATTAGTTTTGTATTTTTCTTTTTAAATATTTAATTATAATGTTTTTATTATATTTTGTAAAAAAGGTGCTCCGAACATTTCTTGGATTTCATATTAAAATTCAAAAATTGAATACTATATTCTAGATCTAATTATTGTATTATTGTTCACCAAAATAGTATTGCATTATGATACGAGAATACTACATGGACTGAAAAGTCCCGGGATTTATCAATAGGTGACGCCACTAGAAATTAAATATGACTTATTTCGAGAGGCTCATCTGTCACTAGTTTATGTATGAAGTATTATGACATTTCGTTCATTCATTTACAAACTACCGTCGTTTGATTAACGCTACTTTCGCCTTCAAAAGAAAAATGGAAAAACAGGAATATCGCGTCTTGATTAAACATTGTTTTTTAATGGGAAATACTTGTGAACAATCATTGGAGTGGTTGCAGAATGTTATCTCTTCGAGAACAACAGTTTATCAAGAAGCGATATTCCTGTTTTTCCATTTTTCTTATGAAGGCGAAAGTAGCGTCACTCAAACGACTGTAGCTTGTAAACAAATGGACGAAATGTCATGATACTTCATACATAAACTAGTGACAGATGAGCCTCTCGAAATGAGTCATGTTCATTTTCTAGTGGCGTCACCTATTGAAAAATCCCGGGACTTTTCAGCCCATTTAGTATATAAAGATGTTGATGGGTAAATGGCCTGATATGAATTTGGTACGCCCATCAGGTGGCAGTTAAGACATCTCTATCTCAATTGGACCTACCTTTTGGAATGTTTCATTAGGTCTTTTTCAAATTTTTTATTTTTTTGATTTTCCCTTCTTTTAATTTTCAATGTTAAATATATTATACTATTTATAGTTTAAAGTAATTATATTTATTAATATTTTACTTATGATTTGTTAATAGAGAGGGAAGAAATGATTAATTATAATTTCACAGCGTGTTTGTATAATAAATCGGGGAGTTAAGATTTATTCACTGTCTTCCTAAGCCCTCCTCCTTCTCCCTTTTTACCTCCTCCACCCTTCTCTCTCTCTCTCTCTTTTACACACAAACACCCACACTCACACAATTACTTCCCCTACATTTAATTTGCAGATTTCATTAATGTTTATTGAATTAAGCATCGGAAATAATATATATATATATATATATATATATATTATTTCCGATGCTTAATTATATATATATTTATATATATATAAGATAAAAAAATTGAAAAAATAACGAAAGGAACCAAAAAGAAAAACGAGAATTGAATAAAAAAAAAACCGAAACGATTCTCATTTAATTTAATAGTTTTCGAATAAAAGTATAAATTAGTTGAAATGTTTCACTAAATTTTCTTTTCCTTTTCCCGTTTTTTTTTTTTTTCTTTTTGTAATTTTGTCTCTCTCTCTCTCTCTACCGGTTTTTTCTCTTTTTTTTTAACTTTTTAATATTCTCTTCAAATGTGGCGGGATGTATAGCCAAGAGAGAAAGATCTCTTTTTTATTTATTTATTTATTTATTTATTCCTCTTCTCGACTGAGTGAGGCGCCGATAAAATACGGGAAAGAAAAGAATAAATAACAAAAACGAAGGAGGGAACACAAAATTCAATTTTTAGATCAAAAAAAGAGTATCAAATACTTAATAAATGATTAAAAAAATACATTAAATAAGATTTTAATAAACATTAAATTATTTTTCAATCATTATATCACAAAATTAAAAAAAAAATTATAATTTTTTCAAAAATTTGGAGATATTTTAAGTTTCAAAATATTTAATTTTTTTTTTTTTTGCAAGAATAGAAGATTTGGGTAACTTAAGGGAGGTGTCGATATAATGGATGTTTAAGAGGGTGGGAAGAAGTGGAGGGAGGGGGGGGGGCAGGGAAATTATGCATAGTCCAGCTGAAGAGGATTTTTGTCTTTTGTTTGGATGCATTTTCGAACGGGGCAAACGCTTCAACGCATTACAAACATTTCGATACAAAAAAGCGGCAAAACCTCAAAGGTCCAGAGAGTGAGAGAAGGAGAGGTTGGCAGAAGCCTACGATACAGACACTCAATGGATTAAAAACATAGACCTTGCCAATTATATATATATATATATATATATTTAAAAGACCAATAACATAAATTTACATCTATGTAGGTATATTCCGTTAAAATTCCAACAAAATAAATAAATGAAAACTTTTTAAAAAATTAATTATTTCAAAAAAAATAAAAAAAAAATAGGTATAAAATTTAATTAAAATATGTAAATATCACTCCAAATTTATTTTCATTTAATTTATTAATTAATATCAATTTTCTTATTTGATAATTATAAGAAATAATTAATATAAACAAAGTTCATAAAAAAGTAACAAAAATAAAAAAAAAATTATTAACAAAAATATCTACAATTAAATAAAGAATATCATTGTATGGTAAATGAAGGTGTCAATCTTAGAGATGGATAAATGAAATTAAATACAAACAAAAAAAAACAAAAAATAGAAATTGAAATTTTAAGCTTATAAAAAACATAAATTGATTGTATAAATAGTTTTGTTTTAAACAATATTCTTAATGATGGCGAGCGAGAACCAGTATATACGAGGTCTGTTCATAAGAAAAGGTGAATTTTGAATTTTGTATTTTGAATGTGCGCATTCGATTATCAAAATTTTATTTTTTGTTATGTTGGTACACATATGTTTTTCATATTTTGACATTATCAGCCATTTTAGATTAGTAGTTTGCTTTTGACAACTGAAAAAGTTAGTCACGTTTTCAATTTTTTACTTATCTCATCAATTGTAGCAAACCGCTTTCCTTTCATTGGTCTCTTCCGTTTTGGGAATGGGAAAAAGTCACAGGGAGCCAAATCTGGTGAATACGGTAGTTGAGGAAAAATTACAGTGTTGTCTTTGGCCAAAAAATCACTAACAAGCAATGATGTGTGAGCTCGTGCATTATCGTGATGCAGAATCCATAATTGTTTTTCGACAATTCCGATCGTTTGAGCCGTATTGCTTCATACAAACGTTGCATAACTTCCTTGTACTATTCCTTATTTTTTTCTTTTTTAAATAAAAAATCGAAGAACACATAAAAACGTGACTAACTTTTTCAGTTGTCAAAAACAAACCACTAATAAAAAATGGCTTATAATGTCAAAATATAAGAAACATATGTGTACCAACATAACAAAAAAAATATTTCGATAACCGAAACAACCCGGGAAAATTCAAAATTCACCTTTTCTTTTGAACAGACCTGATATATATATAAATACCAAAACTATAGAGTGGGCTATTGCAATTATTATTATTTTTTTTTTTTTAATTTATTAATCAATATTTAAATAAAATATAGATAAGCGTTTAAGTAATAATATTAAGAGATGTGGTTATAGAGATATTATAAAAAGATAGAAAAAGTGTTGGAAAAAGCTTCTGTTTATATGGGGATTTTAAGATTAAATCCGGATTTTCATTTGGAATTAAAGGAATTCATAGAATCTCGAATGGAAGATTGGAAACATGAAAAAAAAGAGAAGGTGGAAGGGGACAGGGAGTGTAAAAACAATTCTAGATTCTAAGGAGTCCGACCGGCCGCTTGGTATCTCATTTAACATACAATTGTTCACTCTTTTTAGTCTCCATTGCTAATTTCATTTTAATAAATAAAACGCCCTTCTTCATTTAGAAACCAAATTACACTTGCAGTTAAATTATAATATTTCAAGAGAGCAATCTATGAATTTTAATATATGAATAAATGACATGAAGAATAAAAAGACATTAAAATAAACATAAAAGTTTAGTTACTCTATTTTAGTTTAACCTCCTCAACATAAACTATAAACGATTTCTATAATTTATTTACTTACACACTTTATTAAATATTCGATTTTTCCATTAATCTAAATTATAAGTTATTAAATAAATTTTAAATGTTATAAATTGTTAAATTATTATATTAGTATTATTTATTTATTATTGTTTTTGTTATTATTTATTTCAATTAAATTCATAAGATTTACAAATTTTGAAATAGAGAATAAATAAATTAACATTTTTTGTTATTTTCCAAAAAATTTTTACATCTGCCCTCAGATAGGACAATAATAACATAATATATAGAAATATACATAATAAATTTTTCTACTCCAATTCTTTATAAAAAATAGATAATAGACACATTAAATTTAATAAAGACCATTTTGATTTTTTTCCTTTTAAATTTTTTAATATTTAAAAATTTATTTGAATTAGTTACACAATTACACAATTATTAATATTATTCATTCTTATTATTTTGTTATTCATGAGTATGCCCCCCCCCCCCCGATTTGAAATAATATTTAAAAAATTAAATGTTTATATTTATAAATATACCTTTATATTGAATCAATTTTTACTTAAAAAATGAGCTGTGGCCAAGCACAAAACCGACCAACGATTTGAAATAAATTAATTTCCAAACAAACAAGTATAAAAAAAAAAATATTTTTAAAACTTGAATTAAAATGACTAAATTATATTATATTGGTCTTTAATTTTAGTTTAATTACTCAATTAATATTAATAATATATTTTAAGTGAAATATTTTCCGACAATGAATATAAAATTAATATTTTGTAAACTACTTCCCCGGATATACATCTAAAGTTGACGGACGGACAGACGGACAGACATCATGCTAAAAATACTTTCTTCTATTAACAAAATGCATGATTCATGGAGATTTGTAAAAATCTCCACATGTGAAATTTGGTGTGTAAACAATACCTTCCCTTCTTACAATCGGTCAGTAAAATATATATATATTTATATAAGTTAATACAAATGACTAAAAATTTAATACATTTTATATTTGTGATATTTATTAATTAATTATATTATTTAATTTTTTCTATAATCAATTTATTAAACTAATTGATTAATGTATTAAAAAAAAACATGGAAAGCGATCAAATTTAATGTTAAATAAGAAATTGAATGTATTACTTCTTTTCTATTAAAAATTGAGGGGAAAAAATATCTTAATTGAGAGGATAATATATGTAATTTACTGATATTAAAAGAAAAGGCGTTAATCTTTTTCAACAAGAGATTAAATTAGAATTAGTATTCACACTTAATTGTGAAATTGAAAATATAAATATAAAACGTTGTTAATTTTAGATGGCATTGATGGTTAAAAGATAAACATCACGCACATTATTATTATTATTATTATTATTATTATTATTAATAATATTTATTTGTTTGTTTATTTACTAATAAATTGACTTCGTTTAAATCATTATACCTTTGCATATATTATTCAAAATGAAATATAACTAAAATTTTTACACGTTTAATTGTTTTTTAGTTCATATCAAAATGTAGGTTGTATTTTTTTACGCTAAAATAAGACAACTAAAACTATAGTTTATGCATTCCATCTGATTATATGTACTATTTATTGATTTAAAAAGAAAAAAGTTTTTTTTTAAGAAAAATTTGGAAAGTTTCTTTTTATTTTCTTGTTGAATACTAAGCTGTTGTGTGTATTTAGGTATATTGGGTTGTTGTTGTCGAGTTGTTCAGGGCAGTGAGGAGGTGCCGGTTGGCCGGCGCCGAGTCACCGGCGCCCGCCACCCGAAACCTTCATCACTCCCGCAAAAACTCAACAACAACAACCCAATAAAATAAATAAAAAAACAATCGTTGTCCATTTAGGATGGTTTTAATTTTCAAATGAGTAATTAAAAAAAAAAAATACATATGATTTTAATTTTAAGACAATATACCTATATAAGTATAATCTTAAAGATAATAAAAAAATTAATTTAATGTTTTTTTGATTAATACATTTATATATTAAATATTAATTAATCACTATATATATATATTTATCATTATCTTATTATTCTAACAAAAATTATATATATATTTATAAGTATATATATTTGTATTTTTGAAATATTAAACCCTTTACAAACAAGAATTTTCTTTAAAATTCACACCATAGATAATATTTATAAAGAAAAATCGATATTTATTGGTTTCAGTCTAGGGAAAAATCATCTTTATTAGTTTTTTCTTAATTTAAAATAGGAATTTTAATAATAAAAAAAAAAACAATTGGCACCGCATAATGCTTTCTTAAATACAAAATATTATAAATAAAATAAAATTATAAAAATATTTATTTTAATAATATTTTGTAATCAAATTACGAAATATATATTATGTTATATCCACAGGTCATACTTTTGTCTTTCAGTTCATTAATAGGTACGTTTAAGAGGTGTTTGTTTTGGGTATTTTTTTTAAATTATGTTTTTTTTTAAATTATTTGAAATTGTTTAATATATTTTGTCGTTTATTTATTTTAAATATCATTCTATTAATTTTTTTTAGTTTCTATTTATTATCATAGCAAAAAATGGATATAAATAAATAAATATTTTAATATAAAATTCAATCTATCTATCTATCTATCTATATATATATATATTAGAATTAAGATATAAATATATAAATTTATATATTTCTCCTGGAATGAAAATGAGATAAATCTTGCATTCACAAAATTTTGTATTCATCAGATGGAAGAACCGTTTGAGAGTCAGTCACTCATCAATAATGATTCCAATCTCTCTCTCTCTCTCTCTCTCTCTCTCTTATATATATATATATATATGTATATGTAAATGTATATACATATATATCTTATATTTTACAAAACATATTTTTCTTCTTTATAATGAAAATTCATTTTTTTTTTTTGATCTTTTGTTATTGTTTTTAATATACACAAGTAAAAGATAAACCCTACAAAGATTAATAAAAATGCGGGCAAATTAATATGAAATAATGAGAACCATGAAATAACATGAAATAACGAGAGAAAATCAACACCTGATGACATATTAGTAAGGATTAATTCTATCAATTTAGTTCTACCCTAAATGCGGGTGATTAAATTAATTAATATAACCTTGTATGAATTTGATTGGTCGAAAAGAGGGAACATAAATAAGTGATGTGATTAAATAATATTATAAAATCTTTCTAAGTATATGTATAGTATTTAATAATAAGTTATTTTAGTGAAGATACACCTACCATCTGCTAATGAAATAAAACACTCGATTATATGAATATGTCAGGGGAGGGGATTTTAAACCATATTGACTACCAGATATTTAACAGGATGTCCTTATTTCATCTTAATTAGTAATACAATAAATTAAGAATTTTTATATTTAATTTATAACCCAAAAAAAAAAACGAAAATTTTTAACATTCTCTATCAGGTCTAATAAAGATCTAAAAATTTAGACCTTGGCAGGTTAAATAAATTTTTTTAAATTTTCCACTCTTCTTCTCTAAACAGATTTCTACAATTTGGTTTTTCTAAGCTACACATATTCACAAGGTATATAATAAATATAGACTTAGTATAAAATATAAAATTGATATAATGGGAAAAAATTAAATATTTATCTAATAGATAGATAAATAATGATGAGTAAAAAGAGGATTCAACCCCTTTTTTCTCATTAAACAACATCTGATAGGCAGCAGCACAACCACAACAACATCTGTTCTTCATGAACCATGAGAGAGAGAGAGAGGGAGATGAAAAATGAATGATACCTTTCAATTAACATCATCATCATGAAAATAAGAAAATTATATACTTTTTATAATAATAGATAAATAAATATACCTATATAATATAATATGATTTAATGTGATAATAAATGTGGTGTAGACAGCCAGAAGATGATAGTGGAGAGAAAAGAAACAGATTTCATTGATGGGAATTTTCAATCGTTTCGATTGAATTATTATTTCTTGTTATTTTCATTGGATCACTATATTTTATAAAAAAACATGTATTTTTTTTTTAAAAAAAAAAGAGATAATTTTCAAAAATCATTAAATTTTCTTAAAATTTCTTAAAATTATTAACTCTTTTTGTAATATTTTATGAAATGAAATAATAGATATTATTAAATTAATAAATAATCAAAATTATTATTTTGGATTTTGGATTAAAACATTTATCCTTTTATTATTTCCTAAAAGTGAGATTTTTATTATAATACCTAAAATATAATTTAATTTTTTTTTATTGATAAAAAGATAATTGTTTACAAAACTGGAAGCTTCAGGGATTTGGATGAAATTTACTTTGCCAGTGGATTCCTTTATTAATTCCAAAGAAACCTCCCTTGTAAAATATTTCCCAGTCACTTATAATTTCCAAGATAAAAATTATTAAAATTTGCATATAAATCCATTAACATTCAATTTAGCCACCATGTTTTATTATTTAGCCAGCAGAGGACTTCACTAATTATCGGGTTTTGTTCAGTTCGTTTTGAATATATGAAAATTAAAAAAAAATAATTAATTCAATAATTTTTTCTATATCGAAATCGAACCGAAAAATTCGAAAATTAGTGAATAAGTGAATAATTAGTGAATTAGCCAATAAAACATTATTTTAATAATTTTTATCTCGTAAACTAGAAGAGACCGATAAATATTTCATAAGAAAAGTTTCTTTAGAATTAATAAAGGAATCCACTGGCAATGTTTCATTCAAATCCCTGAAGCTTGGCGTTTTGTATATAATTACCAAAATAAATATTATATATGTAAATATTTTTTAAAGATTAAACTGAAACATTATTGATTCAACTTATTATATTAAAAACAATAATAATAATATTTTAGAAGGAGGTAGAAAAATAATAATATTTCTATTTAAATTAATAATAATAATTGATAAAACAGTTTATAATTGATTATAGGTTGATTTCTTTCTTCCTGATGGTTTGATCATGATTTCTTTCTAAAACATTTCTAAAGAAATGATGTCTTTTTCATTCTGTGAAAATTGTATAAAAATTTAAAATATTTTTTTTTTTATATTTCTTTTGAATGTAAGTTTTTTTTTTATTAATCAATTATGTTATTTTTACTGTTTATTTATTTTTCAATTGTTCATTGTTATTTATTTATTTATTTTTTCTACTTCATTGATAAATCGAAAAACACAAAATTGTAAACTTAATTTCATTTGTAGCAATTAACAGTCATTTAAGGAAATTAACGTTTATTGTGTCATTTAACCCTTTTTATTAAATCTGTAGAAAATAGTAGAAAAAGAAACAAAAGTTAATTGTTTAATTAGAAAATTTCAAATGTTAGAATTTATTTATCTTCCCGGTCAAGATGGAATCTTTTTTTTATGTCATCCATGTTGAAAAGTTTTAAAAAAAATAAACAAAAGATACATTTTCATTGATTTCATTATTTTGTCTTTTGTCTTTTGATAAAATATTAACTAGAATTATTTTGTTGAAACAACAATATTATTAAATAATACATATAATATAAATAATAGGTATTTATTTTCTAAACTAATAATTTCTAAGTGTTTATCTTGCAAAGGTTCTTAATAAATTTTAATCTATTACTACAATATTATGATCACTACCCTGACTTTTGTGAATGTCTATGCAAGGACTACACCTATCAAGTCGGTTATATCAATGTGGTGTTCTATGATCAGTAAAACGGGCCCTTTCAACCATTACCTTGATTTTCTTGTTCCAAGGCGCTATCAAGAAGCTTTCCCAATTTTGATCCCGGAAGCTGGGTTGACTCCATTCCATAGACCCAGCTACAGAAATTCCCGGGCCTTGAACCCGGGACCATGAGAATAAGAGCCAGCCACGCTAACATCCCACCCTGTAGCGCCTTATTATGATCATTTCATAAATGTTAAATTAATTATTATTAATATTTAGACATTAAAATTTAAATATTCTACTATTCATTCTAATTATTGTTGGTAGTTATATCTTAAAAACTTAATAATTTTTGGAATTATTTAAAATGATATAGAAGTAAACATTTTTTATAGGATTGTTTTTTAATATATCATAAATTATTTGATTTTTTTTTTATATTCCACGTACCCAAAATTTTATATTTTTTAGTTTCCCAAGAAATTAATTCATAATTATACATATAATTTTTTTTTATTAAATTTTAAATGACAAAAAAGTAATAATTTATAGTAAAATTTAAATATCATTTAGTTAAATTGAGTAGATTATTATATTTGGCAAATTATCTAATTTATATAAATTTGATGATTCACACACAGGCAAACATATTAATTAATGATAATAATTCCCACTCTTTGAATAATATATATATACATATAACAAAGATAAATATAAGATAATCCTTTAAAATCTAATAGATTATAAATCACACTAAAATATGCTTTGTAATATCCGAATATTATATAGTATAATCGGTATATTATACATTCTATTTTGGTATTTCTTTAGGTTTTTAAATTTTGAGAATTGGTGACATTTTTCTTATGAATAATGTATAAAATGTTATTTTTTTTATGGATAAGCTAATTAAAAGTTATAGTTTGATAGAGTGTGGATGAATAGTTCGTTAGAAGGGATGATGATGCCGCATTAGAAAATGGCTGAATAAATTCGCGATTCGTCATTCAATTAATGAGCAGATCGTCATTGAATGTTGATTTTCCTTTCAAGCAGGTAGGCCAAGTATAAGACTCGATTTGGTGATGTCGCTTCCCAAGGCTGCCACCATTTCTGGTTGTCGATCCATCCATCCATCCTACCAACCATCCATCCATCCATCCACCGGCAACCATTTCGATCGCGTAAAAGGGGGCTCTCTATCTCACTATCTCTCGAGGTAGACAAGCCTATTCACATTCATAAACACACACACACACACACAACTCTCTTAATCGCTACCACAAAGGGATGGTTCAACCCTTTTGAGCCAAGGGATGATGCTATTCAACCCCATCACGCACTCGGATGACGGTCGTTGGACGACCGTTTCGAAATTATTCCAATACAATTAGCCCTGAGGGGTAAAGGGGAAAGAGAGAAGTGGAGAGGGGGGAAAGGGGAGGGGAGGGGGTAGGACAACGCCCGAGGGGCCACCCAATTCACTTGGAAACATTTGCTAACATTACACCAGAATTTATTGTTTTTAAATTGAATTAGAACAGGGCAGAAATTAAACCATTCACTCTCCCCTATTTGCTCCATCCTTCCCCCACCCCAAGGTACTAGTTCTCTAACGCTCCCTCCCACATATATACATACATTCATCCTACTTAACACCCTTTAGAACTCTTAACTTTCACAAAAAAAAAAAAAAAAATTGCTGACAAACTTAATTTTAACTAAAAAAAAGAATTATTGGTACATTAATAAATAAGAAAAAAAACAATGTTAAATTCCTTAATTGAATATTATGAAATTATTTCAAATCGATCACATTCGAAACAAATTTTTAAAAAAATTAAAATTTTAAAATTTTAAAAATATATCTATATTACCTCTAATAATTTATGTATTTTAAAATGTATTTATTTTAAATGGATCACATTCAAAACAAATTTTAAAATTTTAAAATTTTAAAAATACATTAATATTACCTCTAATAATTTAGTTATTTTAAAATGCATTTATTTTAAATGGATCACATTCAAAACAAATTTTAAAAAAATTAAAATTTTTAAATTTTAAAAATTCATTTATTACCTCTAATACTATATGTATATTAAAATGCATTTATTTTAAATGGATGTCATTTTAAACAAATTTAAAATAAAAAAATAAAATTTTAAAAATACATTAATATTACCTCTAATAATTTATTTATTTTAAATGGAACACATTTTAAACAAATTTTAAAAATACATTAATATATTACTTCTAATAATTTATGTATTTTATCTGTGTAATAATAGTATTAAATGTTTATATATATAATAGATTATCGAAAGTCTATAAAACTATACTAATATTGAACGGAATGTTAATCTTTTTCAAAATGTGACAACTTCCAATGAAATAATAAGAATAGAGATAAATATTTATTTTTAATTACACATTAGTTAATGAATAAAAATGAAGAGAAAGGTACTTGATCTTATCTTTTATACACTTAAATATACTTAAATGTTCATTGAATAGGCTTATTTTTTTTATTCTATTATATAAAAAAAATAAAGTAGTTTTTTCTACCGTTCAAAGAGATCCGATATCAAATAAAATGGTTAACTAATTAAAAAATTCCTGTATTACGCGTACAGATATAATCGAACTGATTAATAAATAATCGTTGTTAATTTTAATTTTATTAAAGAGCTGATACTTTCCGTGGATGTTTTTTTTTTTAATGAGTTTTCAAAATTGGAATCCCCTTTTTTGTGTGACGTTAATCAATCCATTCTTGAGTTCGTCCTTGGAGAACCGATAAAGGCTTCTGGGTAACCCATATCCCCACCCACTCCCCCCTTCTCAACCTTCTCCTATTTATATATAAAAAAAATAGTAATCTGTTGAAATTATTGTACTCATTATATTTTTTTTACTATCTCGCCAGAGATAGTATTGCGATCACGAAAATTTTCGATATCGAGATTTTGATGTTTTTATACGTTTTGAAGGTTCCTGAATCAAGGGTTGAGAAAAATGTCTGTCTCTGTGTGTATGTAGACGGTTTGTAAATGGTTTGAGCTAGAATAATGAAATTTGGTACACGGGCATTATTCAAAATTCGTAGTTTTCTATCAACTTGTGAGAAATATAGCTCATTCGAAAGATGACCATTACCTACCACGTTTTCATTTTTTTTCCTCTAAACTGACCGTAAAAATAAAGATATATGTTTGATAATTTTTCACATGATTAAAAATTGTATAAAACTGCTATATATAGAATTTCAGCTTGAATGAATCGCCGAAAGTACGGGAATTAATTTTTTAAATTTTTTAACACGTTGACTCCCATTCACGCGCCAGTACGTGACCTGGTGTCAGCAACAAAGAGCCAAACACGCACTGGTTTAATAAATATTATTTATTAATTTATATATATTTTATATTTATATATAATTTTAATTAAATTTAATTTAAATCTAATATATATTAATTAATCCAATTTAAATTTGCGAGTTAGTCGAGTGGAGACACTCCAGATTATTTTATTTGAACAAACTTTAAATGAAATTATATACTATCAACAATGCAAATAACAATAATCATTGTAATTATTAAAACATGTATTTATTGATAAACTTTAATCATTATTTTGTGTAATCTAAATTTATATCATATTATATAAAGTTATAAAGTATAATTGACATTCGTTTGACGTCATTAAATATACATACATTGGTATATATATACACATATAAAATTTGAATTAAGATTTTTTATATAACATAGGATATGATAGGATGATCTGGAAAGATGTTAAAAGACAGAGGACACTGTTTCTGTTTATTCAACCAAATATTTTAAAGTATGAACAAATAATTGGTGTATGGGGAGGGGATTATCTTGCCTGTGGGATTATCTTGCCTCAGGTGGTCAATTTTCCCAAATATTAAACTGGGCCAGAATGGATTTATTTATTTTTTTTTGAATTTACTACCCACCACACCAATTTTTAACAAGTTAAGTCCATAGGCTATATAAATTTATATCCTACAATAAAAAATATTTTCTTAATTTTATGGTTAGCCAATTTTGAAAAAAAAAAAAACACCTGAAAATAAAGAAACAAGCAATCATCAAATTGTATTTATCTAAGAGTGCAAATTATATATATCGATAATCATTGTCTTACTTAATTTTTTTTATTCAAGTTATTTATTCGTATTTTATTTTTTAATATTTTAATATAATTAATCCTTTTACCCAAAAAATAAAATGTATCAAATATACACAATAATTATATAAATAACTATTATATATATATATATATATATATATATATTAAAATAAATTAAAATTAAGTAAAAATTTAAATGAGTATCAATAAATATTTTAATTTTTTTTTCTTCACAAATTAATGAATAGATTATATATGTAAAACTAGGAAAACATAAAAATATATTTTCTGTTTTTTTTTAGGGTGGGTTAGTGATAGAGAGAGAGAGAGAATAAATTAATTATCACATTATATGTAAAAATTAAAAAAAAATAGTTTACTTATTGGATTTTGAAAAAAAGAACAATCATGAATTTAATTAATTAATCAATTAATTTAATAAATTAATAAATTATTTTATTTCAAATGTATTTCAATATAAAATTAAGCTTGTCTGTGATTTTATATTCATTAATTAATTATATTAATTGTAAATAAGGTTTTAATAATTAATAAAATATTTCAATAATAGTTTCCAATATAATAATAATAATAATTATAATAATAAATAATTGTATAGTTTTTAATTGTTGATTTCATTGTTACTTGATTGTTATGGAAGCCTACTTTAGTGTTGCTATACTCACACCACACAAAACACACACATTATAATGGATTCTTGGGAAACATATATGTACCTGTTTATCATTATCGAAATAATTTTTTACACTATTTGAAGCCTACATAAAAAACATAATTTTTTATTATATATAAAAAATGTTTATAGTCCATATGTTAAAGTTACTATTTTTTTTATTATTTATTTAATTAATTGTTTGTTAATACAATTATGATTTAACCTTCTGTTCTGTTTTCTACCAAGGATCATTTTTTAAACATTTAATTTGAAAAATGGACCAGAATTGAGATAATTATTAGTTTTTTCGTTTTGAATAATATAGTTCTAATATAATTGTAAGGTATATAAAAGAATACATATATAATTATTAAAATCTACATCATCAAAGTAAATAAAAACTAAAAGGATATTTTTTGGGTTATTTAAAACAGATGAAAAGTAAACAAAAAAAAAATGACAACAAATGTCGATAAATATATATATTTATTCATATTATTATTAATATATTTATTTGTATTGATTCTATTTGATCTCATCGATATATATATATATATGTAATTAAGTTGATTTTTGTTTGCAGAGCGCTCCTCTACAGTTGGATAGGTGGTTATTATAATCTCAACCAATGCCATCTGCTGTCGATAATTTAAAAAAAAAAAAATTTATAGAGCAGCCATGTCAAAAAAATTCTAATATCCTTTGATTATGGTGTTTTCAAACTCCAAAAGGTAAATAAAAATTATATAATTAAGTTGGCTAATAGAAAGACAGAGGGATGGATGCCATTTTTTTTTGTTTTCACAAATTCTCCTTTAAATATATGATTTTTAAGTGAATAAATAAACGTAAAAAAATAAAGAGAGAGGGAGGAAAAAAATGAAAATAAATAAAATTAATAAAAGAAACGATTAATTTAATTAATATTCTTAATCCTATTAATTGTATTGATTGAATTAAATTTTGTTTTTAATCATTTTCAACAAATAAAGCTTAAATAGAAAGATAAATAAATAAATAGTATGATGTCTCGAATATCAAATTTTAAATTTTAATTTATTTTGATCCTTGTAGGCAGTGGTGTATTGGGAAAGGAACGCGGGGGAACGACGATCCCTTACCTTTTTTCAGAACCGGAACGCGTTCCAGTAAATTAAATTAATTTAAATTTCTTTTTGTTCTCTTTGTTAGTTAATATTTTGTTTAGTAAGATTAAGAAAAAATAAAAACTTATTTGAAAAAAATAGTTTGCTGAAAATAGGACTTTTTTACTCCCACTATGCGTTCCCTTACTTCTGATTTTACCAATACATCACTGCTTGTAGGTAGCATAAAATTGAATCTGAAAATTGCTTATTTTTATGTGTTTTAGTTTATTTTTAATTTCGTCCTTATTCAATTTCCTTTTTATTATTATTATTATATTATATAGGTAATAATAATTACTTCTTAATTTTATATTCAAATCAAAATATTACTTTATATAAATTTGAATTATTTATTAAACAATAAATATTACAATATTTTATTTGTGAATATTTTCTGCCTTTTGGGGAAAGATTTTTTCCTTAGCCAAAACTACAAATTAACATTTCTACTTTATAAGGGCTGAAAGTTTTATAATTTATCACCCTACGCCTCTGCCTCTCTCTCTCTCTATCTATTTCTATTTTTTTTATTTCTATTAAATTCTCTAATGGAACTATATAAACTCATTCCTACTTAATATACTTTTAATATATTAGTTTATTAAATATTTTTATTTTTGCATTAGATGCGAAATTTTATTTTAGTTGTATAAATCTTGTTTCCATTAATCCATACATTTTCTTGTCAGTATGTCACTCAGTCTACTTTCAAACTGAACTTAAAATAGTATTTTGCGTAAGTAATAAATTATTACCTATAAATAGTTTATATTTTTTTTTTTTTTTGAAATTAAATGAAAGTAACACTTAATAATAAAAATTCACTTAGAAATTCGTCAAAAAACATTAAATATTTAAATATAATATTAATTAAAATTAAAATAATACAAATATATCATTCTAAAGGTATAATAAACATTTTTGAAGATTTTTTTTATATAGTTTATATGTATTGATAAATATTTATAAATTAAGTATATATTAATTATAAATCAAATTAATCCTTCACAGAGTTTAATAGAAATGTACGTGTTTTATTTCCTATTCTATTTGTTTTGATTTTAAATCCTACAAAATAGTACACATAAGATATTCAAGTAATATTGTCCATAAAAAAACAAATTATACCTATAAATTATGTGATATTACATAGTATATTAAAAAAATAACAAAAATTAAATAGAAATTAATATAATATTTTATAAAGACCATTATTATAATTATTTTAATTGATAATAAAAGTTATTGTTTTTTTGTATCAAATAAATAATTACAATGAAATTTCGATCTGAGAAAAGATCATAATAATAAATAATTATACATATTATTATAATTTAATGTTTAATATACTTATATATCAATTATTTTCAAAACCCACTCTTTATTTTGATCTTCATTTATTTGTTTATTAATTACTTAATCATATTTTGATGAAAAAAAGGAGAAAAAAGAGAAGTATTAAAATAATTATACTTTAATACAATTGCCGTTCTTAAGTATAAAATAATAATTGGACCTATATATTAGATTGATTTAATAAAAATAAATTTTATAAATAAAAAATGAAGTATTAAAATCAACGCCTTGGAACAACACCAAAGATTAGATTTAATATAAATTGTTATGATAATCTTATAAAATAGTTTGTTTTTTTTTTTATACAAAAAATAAAAAATATTAAGTAGAAGAACTATAAATTATTATTATTATTATATTTATAAACTCATTTTGTCGGTTTTTAATTTTCCATTTAAATGAGTAATACTATAATTGGAAATAAGAGGTTTTTATTAAAAAAAAATTAACTGTGTCGGCTTGATAATCGTAAGAATCCAGAAATATATATTATCATTTCAAACGAGAATTTTATATACCTGTTAATTATATGATTAAGAAGAAAGAATGAAATAGAAACGAAACTACTATAGATAAAAAGAAGTTAAGTAATATCTAATGAATATTCAAAAATATAAAAAAAAGATTTGACGAAAATCGTCGAGAAAATCAAAAAAAAAAAAAAATGTTAAAATAAAAAACTGGTGATAGAGCATCATAATATTTTCATTTATGATATCCAAAAATTGGTTAATTGATTTAAAAAAAATTATATATATATCAGTTAAATATAATATTTATAATTCATAATTAATCAAAATATAATAAATTAATTTATAAGTAAAAAATAAAATTAAATAAAAAACATATATTATTCAATTAATAATTGATTATATTTAAATTTAGATAAAATGGTCCTAATCCCTACAAACAATTGGATTATAAACTAGGAAATATTCTACAAAATATAAATATAAACTATAAACTATAAATATAGTATTATTTATTCATTTCAAATAAATACGAAGGCTGGCTAAAGGGGATACGGATTACAAATGCTAATTAAATTAAAAAAAAAAAATTTTAAATATAAAAAAAAAAAACAAATTTGTGACTATTCATCTGATTTTTTAATTTATTTTATTCCAATTCGGGGATTTAATTTAAAAAACTATAATTTTATTAAGTATATAAAACTTTTAAATTAATTTACAATTATCCATTGAATTATTTTCATTTCACACTTTTTACTATTTTATTTTTAATTATATTCTTTGTGTGTGTGTGTGTGCATTAATTCATAAAAAGAAAAACAAATCATTAGAATAATAATACTAATTTAATATTCTAACTTTACAAATCATCCTATTATAGGTATTATAAATAACACTAAGATACATTTTTGTTCATGTTATCGTTTAAAATTTTTGATTTTATTACTTACTTAAATTTTTCAAGTAATTAATTAGAGATTGGACTTTTATTAATATCAAACCTTATTTATAGGTATATAGACCTATAATTACATTCAATTCATATTTTCTTTTCAATGGCTTCTCAATTTTTAAAGATATAAGAATCATTTTTATTTCAATTTTGTTATATAACAGAATATCATTTATTATATGGAATTATTCTCTATATAACTACAGGCCACCCCACCGTTACCCCTTCTCCCCCGCCCTTTACCAAAAAAAAAAAAGCAACACGATTTTATCGATTTAAATGTGTCATTTAGTTAAAAGCCACCGAACAGTGAGCGAGAGAGGGATACTCAAGAAAACTGGTTCTTTAATGATTTGGGTGAGTGAGAGAGATACGGCCCTTTTGGTGCTGGGACCGTCGTAGTATTTAAGACCATTTGAGGCCGAAATGAATCGACGGCGGCGCCGTTTTTTTTTTTTTTTTTTTTTGTTTTTTTTTCGAAACGATTCTTCCAATTTGGAAAGAGAGTAGAAGCAAATACACACACAAACACAATTGAGAAAGAATGAGAGAAAAAAAGAAGCATTCGATCTCTTGAGACAAAACTGAAACCACTAATGAATAAAAGAAAATGACCTCGCTAATTATCAATTAGGCCAAAAGGGAACATAAAAAACAAAACAAAAAAAAAAAAAAATCAAATTCTGAAATTTGAATAAATAAAATTTATGCAAAATTATATTGAATTTATTTTTATATTTAAAATTTTAATTATTTTTATATCAATAATGATATCATTATAATATATATATATATTTGTATTTTTGATATATTAAACCGTTCAAGGATTTTTTTGAAATTTACTCCATAGATAAAGTTCATAAAGAATAATCGATCTGTATTGGTTTCAGCCTCGGGAAAAATCATCTTTATTAGTTTTTTCTTAAATTAAAATAGGAAAATTAAATGACGTCATCAACTACGTCAGACAGCGCTTTCTTAAATATAAAATATTATAAATAAAATAAAATTAAAAATATTTCAGTTATATCCACAGGCCATACTTTTAAGGGCTGTATGTTTTATGACTATTTTATTTTTTAATTTATGTTCTTTTAAATTATTTGAAATTATTTCATATATTTTTTCCTTTATTTTCAATAATATTCTTAATCTTAAATATTCATAAAGAAGATTATTTTTTAACGTACCGAGCGGCGGCTCAGTGAACCAGGTACTAGGTAAATTATAAATCACATTAATAATTATCATTAATATAAAATTATTTTTTAAAATTTGATTAATTAATATTAAAAATTATTTATTGAAAAAATATAGAAATATTATTATTGAAAATATTACTGTTGAAACCAAATGATGTATTTATTTTTTTTTATAAATTATCAATATGAGATATACCTACCTACCTAGTAAATGAAAACAAGAAAATTTAAAAGAGAAGAAGAGATGGGAGGGGGTTAAGATGGGGAAACTGTTTAACTGATGTTCTTTCTCTTCTAAGGAGATATTTTTTCGAATACAATCGAGAAACAAGATTTTAATCTACCATTTCCCATCTATAAAATATATATAAGTATAACCTATCTATAAGTGTGTGTTCAAAGAGAGAGAGAGGAATGGAATGACAAATAATATAACATTTATTTATTTAGTTTATCTTTATTGGCTGTGTTTGTTTGTTTTTTCTTTAAATTTAATTATACATATAAAATGCTTAATAGGATAACGCCATTTTTAAATATAATAAATTTAAAATCTATTATAACCTTTCTTGTTTCTTAATTATATTAATTTAATATTTTATTAACTATAAATTTATTTAATTATAAATTGACTTTTGTTAGGTTTTTTATTTGTTTATTTATTTTTATAATATTATTATAATCAATTCAGAATAAATTTATTTAATTTTTATTTTATTTATAAATATATATATATATATATATATATATATGATAGATTTATAATTATTAATTACTAAAAGAGATTAGATAATGTTTTTATATATTTGAAATGGAAGAAAAGTAAGAGTTGGTGTGAGTGGGGGAGGGGGGTGGGTTAAAGAATTTTGAAATAGTTTGATTGAAGATTTATAAATCAATTTGACAGATTTATTTATTTTAAAAAAATGCCAACCACTCTTTTGTTAGATTTTTATTTTAAACATATTTTTAGGATAATATTAATAATTAGCATAAAAATATATATTATTTAATTATTTATTTAGAATAATAAAATATAAATTGAATTATTATTGAATATTATAGGAAAAAAAATACATTACATTATAATTACTTAAAATATCATTAAAATTTTCGCAAATTTTATATTTAATGATAAAAAAGTCAATACTCAAATGTAATTTATTTATTTAGTACTAATATATAGAAATTATTATTAAATAAACTTGAAATTTTAATCCATTTAATTTATTTTATATTTTTCTATAAAATATTACAAAAAAAGCAATCTACTTATAATAGTTATAAAAATAATTTTTAATTGATAATTAAAATATTTAATAAAACTTTTATGAGATTATATTATAATATTACGATTAATTAGTTTATCTATTGTCTATTTTTACTTATTTTGTAATAAATTTATTATTTTAAATTTTTTTGAATATATTTTTTGAAAATATTTGCAGTGATTATTATTTTATTTTTAATTTTATATTTAATACAGATAAAAATTTATTATTGATGAGAAAAATAATTTTATTAAATAATCTTATTATATTAATTGTAGTAATAAAAAGTATTTAAAAAACAATTCTTCCCTAAAACAACTACAAACTATTATTTTTGTGCGACGGAATTTTATATTTATATTAATACTAAACAATTTAAAATAATAATTATAATTATAAATAAATAAATGTTAAAAATCATGGGAAAATTAATTAAAAATATAAATTAATAATATAAGAATAAGAATAATATATGAGAAATTTTGTAAATGAATCAAATTATCAGAAAATATTTTTATAAGAATTATAAATATATTGGAGAGAGGATTAAAATTAAAATTTTTAATAGAAAATTTAATTTGATTTAATTCATTTATTTCATATTGATTTTAAATAAATATCCATATTTAAAAAAAAATTATATTTTATATTGAAAAATTAATTCTTTTTCAATTAACCATTGAATTTATTGTTAATAAATTTTATTTTAAGTAACTAGATTCGAATCAATTGTGTATAATTTTAAAAACTATCTACTTGACAAAATATTTCCATAATATTTTAATGATTTCAACTCATTTTTTTTTTATTAAGATTACTTTTAATTTTAAAAGATTGTCAATTTCATTTGTTTGATTTATATATCAAGTGTTATTATTTATTAAAAGATTTATCTAAAATTAGTCCAATTTATCTTTTTACTTTAATCTAAGATTAAATATTAAAATTTATTTAAAATACTTTACAACATTTTGATGAATTTATTTCACAAATTTCTTTCTATCTAAAAATTATCGAGATCTCAGAATTGTTTTACTGGTTAAATGTTTTATATATATATATATATATATATATATATATAAACATTTATAAATTTTAAAGTAGATTATAGTCTTTAGTATAAGCATAGGTTTGTATGCTTAGAAACACAAATCTCAATTATCACTCTCTATATTCATATTTTTTATTAAAATTTTGTGTTACATTCATCTTTTTTTATAAATTATCTCAAATTCATTTTTCTGATTGAATTTTTTTTTTTTTATTTAGATTAAAAACTATTTTAAAAACAATTCAATATTCAATATATTAGAAATTATCGATACGCGTATATATATATATATACCTATTATTTATTTTAAGGAGTAATTTTTAATTTTGTTTAATTCCTCAATAAGGTATTTAATAATACATACTAACTCTTATATATATAAATCTAAATTCATTTCTATTTAATTTCCTTATTTTTGCAATAATGCAAAAATCAATATATATATATTTGCTGATTCAAGGGTGAAATTTAATTTCTTTTTTTTTTTTTTTGTTTTTGTGATTTCTCTCATCAGCAAATCCAATCAGAGATAATCTTATCTACTTAACACTACTTTTTTTATATAAAATGATGAGAAATCCCATTTCTCATCACACTTTTATTAAAAGACAAAAAGAAAGGAAAATCAATCTTTTCTTTATGGGATGTGCATTTATTTATTTATTATGCCTACGAATATAATAAATAATTATAATAAATTAATTCTATTAATTTTTTGATATATTTTTTTTATAAGACAATTTTTATTAATTAAGACTGAATCTATTAAAATAGATTTCTGTAATAATAATCCTTTTAATATTTTTCATTTAAAAAACTAATACTGAATATTTAAACCAAATTTTGTTAAGTAAAGTGAAAATAAAATCCCTTATTGGGTATTTAAGGTGTCATTTTATAAAATTTAAAATATCAGATATTATTTTCATTATTAGGCATATATTTTACCAATCATATGTAAATTGAAGTATAAGATTATTTTCATTAAATAAATAGTCGCATAAATTTGGATTTTCACAATATTAAAAAAAAAAATGAACCCCATTTAAACTAAAAATTTATTTATGTTTACATATAATTAATATAAAAATAAATTGAGATCTAATTAACTAATTTATAATCACTCTTAAATATCACCACTATTTTATTTTAAATTTAGAATAAAATAAAATCAATATATTATTTAAAAATTATTTATTTCATATAATTTTATTAAATTAAAAAATTTTGTGATTCTGGATTTATTTTATAAATTGATAAGTGAACTTGAGGGCACTTATTTAATATTAAAATAATCAAATAATCAAGGATATATTTATTTATTTTATGAAAAAAATATTTATTTGAATAAAATATAAAATAAATAGAGCAAAGAAAATTTTTAATATTTTAAATTTTGGAATTATAGTTTTATTAATATTTTTAGCATTATTATATTTTATACATGTATAAAAAAATTCAATTAATATTCTTTTTTTTCATTTTCTTTCCCAAAAAATATAGAAAAAAAAATAAAATTGGAATTTATTATTAGAAAAATACCAATTTATATATATATATTGTTATTAAATAAAATTTTAGTATAACAATTTTTTATTTTGATTTTAATAAGACATTTTAATTTCTTTTTTTTTATATAATTTATATTCTAATCATAAAATTTTTTACAGAATTTTTTTGATTTAATATTAATAATATTATCAATTATTAAATAAATAAGAATTTTTTTAAAAATAATATTATTTGAATCATTGACAAAAGATATTTTAAATTTATTTTTTTCTTTCTAATTTTAAAAGAATTAAATGAATTTTTTGCAGATTTTCGTCCGTCGGCCGGTCGGATTATTATTATGATTTTTTTTTATTTTTTTTTTTTTGAAAGGGTTAAAATTTTTAAATGAAGTATTTTTGTTCGTATTTCTGAGACTGAGAATTCCCCTGATTAGTTTCTGATTCCAAGATTGAATTGATTGATTTGGATATTAATTTTCAAGAGTGATTGAAAGAGAGAGAGAGAGAAAGAGAGAGGGGCGAGAGAGAGAGAGAGAGAATTTGTTGATGATTGAGTTGATGATGCTTACCGGCCAGATTTCGTGATGACCATTTCGGTGCCAAGTTTATGGAATTTTTCCCAGAGTTCTTTTCCTTCGAGAGTGACTTTTGGATCGTCGACCACTCCGTCATCTTCGGGTTGTAATGCACGTAAAGGACGCACCATCGCTGGATGGGAAGCTGCCGCTGCAGCTGCTGCTGCCGAATGTAACGCGACACTTAACACATCCTCGGCGGTGTAGGGGTTCATCGGTGGCGGAGGTGGCGGGGGCGGGGGCGGTGGCGGCGGTGGCGGTGGCTTTGAATAAACAGAACCGCCAAACCCGGCAGCGAGTGCATACGGATTTGGTGGCTGTTGTGGTTGCACTACGTTATTCGTAAGTAAGGATGACACAGAGAAATCGGTCGGACGTGGTGTAAGTAAGAAATGAAAGTTGGACGACGAATTCGACGACGACGAGGACATCGTCGAGCCCTCGGGCGGCTTAGAATCACCCTCGAAGCGCATCGGCGAACGACCACGGATAAGCGGCGGCGGTGGCAAGGCTTAACATCGATGTTCACACTTGGCCAGGCGACACTCGACTGGGGGGGTGATAAAATTCTCACCGTTTCCAGCTACGAGGGGCGGAGGTGTGGAGGAGTGGGGAAGCGTGAAGGGGGAAGCAGGAGGCAGCCGTGGAAGGGGGGGCGTGGCCCATGGACACCCCGCCTATACACACTGGCCAATCGGAAGGCGCGGCCGATTCACACCGATTGGTGCCGGTGGAGGGGAAGGGAGATACCAAGTGGCGATGCCAGCGCCCCGAGTGTGACCAACGAACGTTTGTATTAGTGGGATTAAAACACACACACACACACACACACATCCATTGTTAGACACTCACTCATCTATAATAGTAGACACATTCACTCTCTCATCTTGAATTTAAAGGGGTTGGTGGGGATGGTAAAAGGAAAGAAAACACACACATACATATACACAATCTTCTACTCTTCTCTCTCTCTCTCTCTCTATTTATATTCATCCTATCCATCTATCCATCCCCCTTCACTTGGATGACTTTTCTACTCGTGATTTATCCTATTTATACAATCACCCTCCCCCACTTCAAATTCACTCACTCCTATCTCCCTCTTTCTCTCTCTCTCTCTTTGACTCTTTTCTTATCTATTTTCTGTAAAGTGCCTCTTAAGAGAGTTGACATAACACCTCCTTATTTATAATTTATTACAACCCTCCCTTCTCTCTCTCCCCTTCCCCTTCTCCCTTTCTCTTTCTCTATCTATTATTCCACAACCATTAGTATATATTATTCTAGAAACAAATGTAACAACTTTTCTTTTAATTTTTATACAACTATCATTCTAATTATTTTTATTATTCCAAAATAATATAATACTTATATACAAAATTCTAGAATAAAATGTACTCTTCATTATTACCCTCTTCAGTCACTTTCAATTCCAATTATACTTGTAAACCAGGTGTGTACACTTTAAATTAAAAAATATTAATAAAATGATCGGAAAAAGAAAATAAATCTAAACAATCCAATTTTTAAAATTAATTCATTCATTTTATTAATAATTTAATTTAATTAATTAATATTAAATTATTTTTTTTATAATATGCATTTATTTTCAAGTAGAATAATTATGGGATCAAAAATCTAGGTCATGGTCAAAATATTTGAATAAAAAAAAAAATAGTATTATTATATTTTAATTAATTTTAATATTTTATTTAAGGTTAAGTATATCTCTAAAATTTTCGTTTTGTTTTTATTATTATTATTAATTAAGTTTTTTATCTCAAGAACTAATTCCATATAAATTAGTAAGTATAGGAATAATTGCAATGTGTTGTGTGACAATTAAGAGGGTGGGTTATGTTTCTGGTTTAGATTCAAGGGAGGACGAAGGGCAAGAGGAATCAATACTATAACCAGGAGGAAGAAAGACTATACCTATAAACCTATCTATTAGGTACATATAGAATATATCAAATCGATATGAAGACCGCCTTAGGAAGTCCGAAAGGTAAGTTTTATATTTTAATTAAAATGTTTATATACTTATAAATGTCCAGCCCTTCATTAAATATGAAAACCATCAGATGACACTATCTCTTAATATCAAAATAGAAAATTCCCACTGGAAAATTTATTATTATCAGATTATAACGGGAATTTATTCAATTCTTATTCTTGAGAAGTATACCTACGCAACCTACGCCAATCTCAATGAAATCGGTTGGACTACTATTAATGAATATGAATAATTAATTAAATAAAAAAAATAAAACTTGATATCATTGTTTAACTTTATAAACAATTCTTTTTAAAAATCAATAAAATTAATTGATTAATTAATATAAATAAATAATTAAAAAAAAAATAATAATTATCCTAAAATATTTCTCTTCTCTAATTAGATCAGTAATTTAAAAGTTTGTATAAATATATATATATATATATTTATTTATTTTTTGTATTTTATCCCATTTATACGGAGATTATTAGGAAGATTCCTTCAGGACTCTTCTCTTAGAGTTAAAAATCAATAAGTCCCCTAACAATAAGAAAAACTAAAGCTACCTAAGTTTATTAATAAATTATTCGAGGAGGCCTCAACTATTAGTTATTTATTCATTAAAAATTAATTATTATTATTTATCATAATTAATTTATATTTTTTGTTTAAAGAATTAATTAAAAATAATTAGAAATCATTAAATTATTAACTGAATAAATTCCATTTTCATTATTTTTCCTGTTTTAATTAAATTTAATATAAATATTATAATTTTTATATATTATACAATATTTTTAATTGGATTTATTTTATTATTGTTTTGATATAATAATATTATTGTTGGATTACTTTATCTTAAATGTCTATTTTCCAATACAATGTTCTCCTTTAAGAATTATTTTTTATAGTACCTATAAAAAAGAATTCATTTGTAAATAATACCAATTCATTTTAATCATTAATGAATTGATTAATTTTATTGTTATTAATCAATTAAATTAAAAAATAATTAATTTATTAATTCTTTTTAATATTTTTTTTCTTTTAATTGTGTTATATATATATATATATATATAGTGGACACTCTATATAAGCAACTCATTTGAACCAATTTTAATAAAAACGTTACTTATTGGGAAAAGTTGCTTATAGGGAAAAAATAAGTATAAAAATACTTACCGTCTGGTAAATATTGTTCCTTATTTCTTTTCTTAACTAAACTATGTCTGAATAAATATAAATTAACTTCAATACTGGCAACACAAAACACAAACATATTCCAATAACAGAATTGCTTTACAATTTGAGGTTACGTTGTGTGCACAGCTGTCAATTCAAATATTTAGCTTTAAAAAAAAATAAGTTGCTTATACAGAACAGTTGAACTAAAAAAAAAGTTGCTTTTAGAGAGGTTGCTTAAATAGAGGGTTCATTGTATATATACTATTTATTTGATTTAAGTGTATATCTTAAACATAATTAATATTTAATGGAACATTGAAATTATAGTTAGTTATAATCTAGAGCAGTGATTCTCAACCACTGCGAGATTTTCAAAAGTGTGCCACGAGATTATGAGGCTCTTAAAACATTTCCGACTTTTTTCAATATGGTTCTAAAAAAAGGTAAACCGTTTTTGGGACCACTTTTTTTTCAATATGGTAAACTTTTACACTTATCTTTTTCTTTGTGTGCCGCCAAATTTTTAAACCGTTAAAAGTGTGCCGCGGTAAAAAAAAAAAATAAAGGTTGAGAATCGCTGACCTAGAGAGATAAAATTCACTTGAAAATCTATTTAGATAATTTTAAGTAGGTATACCACCAGTTTGGAGACCGCGAAAGCGTGTCAGATAAAATTAATATTTTGGACATTATAACTTTTTCATAGTGAATATTAGAATATAAATAAATAAATTAAATTCAATACCTTATAATAAAAAAAAATATATTTCATTTAAAAAAAAACATGATATCAATTTTTTTTTTAAATTCAAAGTTTATCGATTTTCACCCAATATATATAAAATAATTAAATAAAAAAAAAACTCCTTAACTTTATGAAAAGACCTTTCGTATATTTATTGTAGATGCATTATACAATTATTTGCTCTACGGAAGAAGATTCATGATCGTTGCTTCTTTTCTTTCTGGGTCGTTTTCAGGGGAAGTTGAGATCATTTAGTTAAAAGCTCGGAAATTCAACGATGCTCTTTTTATTCTCCTTACCCTTTGCGTTTTTGTTTTATTTTATTTTATTTTTTGTTTTTTTGTTTTTTTTTTTTGTTTTTTTTAAGACCCTCTGGTGAAGATCCATCGCCACCTGCGTCCTTCCCTAGGATTGGTAACATACTTTTTTACTCTGCTAAACCCAATTCTGACCCACTACCCCATCAACATTATCTATGCTATCGATTATCAATACCATTAATTAAATGTTCTTTTTTTTTTGAAATATACGTTCTAGTAATAATTGGCTTAAAAGCGACGGCAATATACTTATTATATCTATTAGAAGGGACCATTAAGAGCAGTTTTATAGATTTAAAAACTTCCATTCCCTCATTTTCTTAAAACAAAAGTACCTATTGTTCTTCTAAAATGTATTGCATAATATTATTTAAAAAAAAAAAATATTTTAATCTACAATTATAAAATTAATTAACTACCTATCCTATGGAATTAGTTGAAAAGAGTATAATTAATTTGTTTTGTCCAATACACAATTTATTTAAACATTTATTTATTTATTTTTGTAAAATTATTTCGTTTCGTTTATTTTTAATATTTTTAAAATATAATAAATGTCACGAATTTTAGATTTTTATGTTTTTATTCCGTTAAAATTTTAATAAAAAAAAATATAAAAAAAACTTTTTAAAATCACGCTTTTATTTAAAAACACACTAAAAAGGAGAAAATAATTTCTCCACACACACCACAATTTCCTTAAAATTACGTAAATTCTACTTCAAATAGACATAGCTGTCAATTATAGTAGAAAAGGAAAAAAACAGAAAGGATTGTGGATATGAAATGTCCTTCGTATTCTTTTCCTTTCCCTGCATGTTTGGCGACCAAGCTTTCATTTTTTAGATATGATTAATTGTAAGGAAATTGTGGTGTGTGTGGAGAAATTATTTTCTCCTTTTTAGTGCATTTAAATAAAAGCGTGTTTTTAAAAAGTTTTTTTTTATATTTTTTATTTCCTAATTTTTAGTCTTGATAGAAATTTCGCCCGGTTTTTTATTTCAGGTTATTGTGTGAATGTTGAAAGAATCTAATTCAAGTCGATTCTTCACCTCAAAATACTATATATCAAATCGGTGGTATAGGGGGCTGATTATTATTATTATTATTATTATTATTAGATTATTGGTTTATATATACATATATATTTTCAAAAACAATATCGTCATTACTTCAATTGATTTTAATTTAAATTAAAAAATATTTTTACAAAATAATTAAACATGATTTAAATTAATATTATATTAATATATACTTACTATTTTGTATCAATATTGTGCAATATGTAATTACTAATTGATAAATATAATACCTCCTAGGTCATAGGTGACCTAAGTTGAATCAGAATATTGCATTGTCATCGGAGTTACATATGTATGCGAAATTTCAGCTCATTCGAACATTGGGAAGTGGGTCAAATTAACGTTGCAAGATTTGACGACATGGAAACGGGTGTAAGCTAAATAAAAGCGTGTAAAAACTTGGTCTCACTCATTAAAATGTTTCTGAATAATAAGAAAATATGATGACTTTGCTTTATAAATTACTATTATAATCATCGATTTAAAAATGTAAATAAAAAAAAAATAATATCACTGAAACATATTCATCATTTCTAATTTTAGTTTAATCAATAAGTTATCAATAAATGTATGATATATATATTTCTTAAAGATAATAAATTATTTACTATAAGAATTATATTTAGATAAGGAAGATTGTGGGTAATTTGATACCATTTCCAAAATTTTTTTTTAAGATTAATCAGTTTGTAAAGATTAAATAATAATTAGACAAATATAATATTTTATCTTAGAGTGTATACGTAGGTACTTATTTACGATTGGACCAATTTTAAATGGAAACGATACAACCTGAATAATTTTGAAATTAATCGAACTTATCGCCAGAGAAAATGGTTTATCAACCAAATATCAACTCCAATAGAATAAAATTTTTTCAACGGCCCGTACACTGATTTGTCTGTTCATACAAAGAAATACAAAATACAAAAAACCTGTCCCGAATTAAACGGATCATCTTGTCCCAAAATAGTGTGAGTTGTTTTCAAGTACACGAGTTATTATTATTATTATATTAAAATTATAGAATATTATTAATATAAATTTATAAATAGTCAGAAAGAAAAAGTTTTAGAACTCCAACTTCTTATATAATTATTAACTTTAAGTTTCTTAAACCTCAAATATCTAATCTTTGGTGGGAAAACAAAACAAAATTCTGTTATGTGTGTGTGCATTGAATGACGTTTAACACGGCCTGTGTTGGCTCTTGCCTCTACGAATCAAATTAATCAATTATCGATTTGCCAAACTTGTCCACATCAAGAATAATTAATAAAACAAATAATATATGAATACTTCATTTAATAATAAAAAAATGTGATCTAATATATCCATTTAAAATTAAAAATTTTAATATAATTTTAATGAATAATATTTAATATTTATATGAGCCAATATCATTTCATTTTATTAAATATAATAATAATAATAATAATAATAATAATAATAAACCTCTGACTTTTGTAGAACGGATCCTCTCAACCTTTAACTTGATTTTCTTGATCGGAGACGCTATCAAGTAGCTTTCCCAATTTTGATCCCGGAGCTGGGATGACGCCGGACCCCAACTAGAGAAATTCCCTTACCAGGCCCGGGACTTGAACCCGGGAATGTGAGCTAACCTCCCACCCTGTGGCGCCTTTATTAAATATAATAATATCTAATAATATTTGATATCTACATTCATAAAAAAATAAATAATTATTGTTATTATTATTATTCCTAGCTGATTTTTTTTTGTATTATTCAACTCCCCCAAGTTCTGATCGAATATGTTTTTGTCCTTGGACCACCCTAATAAACGGAGTGTATTTTTTTTTTATTTCCCCACATGGAAAGCGGATAAAGTTACATATTAATCGATTTAAGATTTATTTATTATACCAATTTATCTATTTCTACTCGAGGAACAACGTATAATTATGTAATAGATCAATTCTTTTTTTTTATTTTCATCCACCCACTCATTCACCAATCTTTCTTTGTTTACATTTTGACGAAACCTACCTAAAATAAAAATAAAATATTTTGATGATATTCATATATATAGACAATTGTAATTACCTACAATTATCCGGATTACTAATTTGTCAATTTGTTTCATTTTATTTTTTATTAAAAATAAAAATAGTTTTGTTAAGATTTTTCGTAATGGTTTAATTTTGTGTTCATTCATTCTGCTTAGTCCTTCTTTAAATTCTTTGAATCTTTATTCATCATAGAAAATTTAGCAAACCAAAACTTACTCTAGTATAAGTAATTGGTATAGATCTTCAATTTCCCCCTCTTATAACTTCTTAATGGCTCTAAACTAACTTTATATATATATATAGATAAATATATAATAAATTACAGTTACAAAATAAAGTAATTATTATATTAGTAGTTATACATTAGCAATAAAAGGTAATTAAGTTGATTGATAGACTTAATTTCACCCACCAATCCTAAGTTTTTTATTCGAAGTACAATCATTGATAAATAATCTAATTTCATTAAAATTTAACTGATATTTATAATTTAATTATATTAAAAGTCATTTATTTTTTCTTGATGAAAGTAGTGTTTTGTTTTAATTTATTATACTCGAGATAAGAAAGAGGATTTGGACATATACTAATGAGACTATAAAAAGAAGGTACTTATGTGGAAAGAGAAAGAGTGTAGCAAAAAATATTAAATAATGCATAAATTAAGATTTATGGGCCAAAGAAAGATGAGGTCATCGGGGAATGGTGAAGACTGCATAACGAGGTATTGCATAACTTCTATGCATCGCCAGAAATAGTTAGTGTAATGAAATCAAGAAGATTGGGATGGGCAGGGCAGGTGGCTAGAATGGGAGAGGAAAGAGTGGCGAAAAATATATTGGTGGGTAGACCGATTGGGAAACGGCCAGTTAAAAGTTAAAGAACGCCATGAATGGATAATTTAGGAAGGGACGTGAGAGTGTGCCACAGAGATAGATATCATAAATAAATAACAAACCTATTTTTTTTACCTATGTTTTTTAATAAAATTTTCTAGATTATGATTTGTTTTATAGAACAAAAATCATGGTTTTATTATTATTTATAAAAAAAATATTTTAAACAAAACTAAGTTTTGTTCTCTATTCTCTAATTATTTTGGGTTTTTATGTAAATTAAAATTAAAAAGTCACTTGAAATATTGAAATATATGAGTAGATAATATAATATATGCAATATATAAATATATAATATATGTCCTTTTTGTGTTTTCTTTTATTTTATTGGAATTAGGGATTTAAACCTTTATTAGCAGCTTCATCCTCAAGTCAATATTACAATATTTTACTTACCTTTTAATTACAATTAAACAATTTTAAAAAATTTAATGAGATTATGAAAAAATAATTTTTCAGTTCAAAACTCATTAAATATGAGAATTTCAAATAAATCCGTAATTAATAATAATAAATTAATTAATGTAGGTATATTAATCAATATATAAGAATATGTTGCTATGGATGGGTTGTCCCTTAAAATGGGCTTAGTTAATTTCTCAGTGGATGTAGACATTATAAGTATTCATATAGTTCATAAGTCTAGTCCGTTTTGACAAATGATTTTTTCAAATTTATTTTTATTTTTAAGTTGTGTCAAATATAGACAGAAAGAATCTTTGTGATTGAAAGTAAGATTTTAACTTATTTCATCTACTTATATAATTTACTATAATAGTCAATTACTGTTCGAAACATTTAATCAAGATATAGTGATTAAATATTTTAAAGTTCAATCAATTGTCAATTGTCAGTATTTTATTTATATAAATATTAATGATAATTAACTCACAATTCAATTAAATAATGAATTAATAATAGCCAATTAATTATTTATTCATATTGTAACAACAAGGTCAGACCTGCAGTTCTCGTTTGTCCCTTGGAGTCTCTTGAAATCTAAATCTAAAACAATTAATTAAAATAAATGAATTATATTCATGATAGGTAAATATTAATATTTTTTAATTAACTTTTAAATATAATCTCTTATAAGACAAATAAAAAAAATGTATATAATTAATTATTATTAATAGGAATAATATATAATAATAAGTATACTAATTTTCATTTATATGTTTGTTCTTTGTATGTGATATTCAATTTATAATGGCACTATGTATTACCAATTTAATCTAATTAATATCTTATTATTCCTATTTATTATATTATAATGATATATTTTATATTTTAACAAATTCACCAAAGATCATAAAAATAAAAAAATAAAAATTAGTAAAAAAAACTATTAGGTAGAAATTTGAAAATATAAATAATAAAAAAATTAATATTTTATTTACAGTAATTAATATACCCGGCGGGTGAATTGAATTTTTAAATACTCTCTCTTTCTCTGTATATTATTTATAATATATATATAATATCAGGTTATTTTATTTTTATTACGATTATATATTGTTTATTTATTTATTTATTTATTTATTTATTTTTGAACAATTTAAAATCGCCAAAAGGTATGACTATTAAATTAATATAGTAGCTTGTGCGTGTTTGTATGGTGTTGAATTTTCTTCTTTTTTTTTTTTTTTTTTTTTAATGCTTAAAACCAAATCCAACGATTCTCAATTAGTTTTTATATGATTGGAACATGATAGTGAAATATTTTTAAAAAATTAAATAATAGGCAGTGGGTGGCACAATTTTATTTACTTGCCTAGGAAATTGGTTATAAAATATAAAAATCATCGATTGTGCTAAGATCTCTTGATTATTCATTCATTATTTGTGTTGATTTAATTAAGAATAATAAAATATAAATTTTTGTTAATAATTTATAAATAATATAATAGTTTATTCAATTTATATTCTTTAAGTAAAGTCAAATAATTACTTAACTTTTTTTTGAAAATGGAAACCCATGTCAATGAACTAATTAATGTCTACACGAAAACAAGAGAAGGATTGCTTTCATTTGAAAATCAACAAATATAGAAGATGAATTTTTTAAGTACAAAAGATTGTGCGATTAAGAAAAACTAGCGTGTGTGTGGGTGTCTATTAATGTCTAAGCTATCAGGCGAGGCGCGTTACACAATCTAGGTAATTAGGTATAATATAGGTTTGAATGAAATAGAAATCGTTTAGTCTTGTCTAAATGTGTGGTCTTTTGGGTTTTATTTCAAATCAAATTTGAGAATTGCATTCAATGAAAACAGCTTAATTATTTACTATTCTAACTTCATATACGAGGGTGGGGTGAAAAGTTTTCGACCTGAACACGAAAAATAAAATAGCAAATTACCAATTTTTAATGACAATTTCAATTAAATATAGAACCTATTTTTGTAGGCTAATGAAACATAAATTATTTTTATTTTAACGAAATTAATTTATATTAAAATTAGTCGATATTATTTTCAAAGTTAAAATAAAATAAATTATTAAATTTTTAATGACTTTCAGAAAAAATGAGAGATTAGTAATATGTCTTGTATTTTTGTTTTTTTTTCCGATATTTTAGTACAGATTTTAGGCAGGTGTTTTATTGGATTTATTTTTAACAGTGTAAATGAGATTCTCTCGCTTATTTCAGTAGGTGTTTCCTTTAAATTGACTGTTAACCTGTTTAGCATGCCCACAGAAAGGTATTTTACCATCCACACGAGTAGCTATGTCCTGAATTTCAGTTTTATTAGTATTTTTTAACAAAGCTAGTATAATATGTATATATATATAATATATATAAGAAAAACGATGTTTTTAAATTTTTTTTTTTTTTGCTTTATTTTTCAACATTCAAGATAGCTGAGACCTGTACGATGTCAGCTGAACTTGTGCGACATATTTTGCACACCATTTGAATATGGAAAGCTGTGTGCAACGTGGGTGCCGCGTTTGCTAACGTTAGACCAAAAACTGCTTCGAAAAACCATTTCTACCGACAATTTGGCGCTGTAGGCGTAATCCAAACGAATTTTTACGTCGATTCATAACTGTTGATGAGATTTAAATTAATTAATTAATTAATTAAATTAGAACACCGTTATGAGAAATGTATTAATGTTGATGGAGATTATGTTGAAAAATAAAGCAAAAAAAAAAAATTTAAAAACATCAACAGCAACAGGCCGGAAACTTTTCACCCCATCCTCGTTCTATCATCAATTAAAAACCTATTATAATTTTATTTAATTATATTATATATTCCCATCCTATGCTATTATAATATTTTTTATATTTTATAGTATGTTCAATTGATTATCAAAAAACATGATTTTTAATGAATTTTTTTCAATTCTATTCATCACTGATTTAGATTCTAATAATTGGAGAAACACCTGTAAATTATTTTAAAATATCATAATAGAAAATCTAAAAATATCATAAAAGGATAATCATTAGTGGAGTTGGCGGCAGACGCAGTGGATGCAAACATCAGCCAGAATTGCTTCCTCGGAAAATTTCGCTGTCTTTCGGGTGTTTCCGAATTTAAACTCAAAATTGGATTCACTTCAAAATCATTTGAACGTGCAATCTAAAAAGGAACATTGCTTTATTATAAATTTATAAATATAATATATAAATAATTAAAATTGATACATATATTATAATAAGAGTAAACATTTAACATTTTTTTTGTATTCAAGTATCCAATCAATTATTAATTAATTAATTAATTAAATTAATTAATTAAATAATTGCTTATTAACCGAAGAAGAATATTTCACAATTATTAAATCTAAATTATAAATACTATAAGTAAATTAATATCTAAGTAAATAAATTAAATGATATTGTAAAAATTAATTAATATTGATTAAAAGATAATTAAATTATTATTTTATTTTAATCTATTTCTATTTGTGAAATATAAATATTATAAGCTTACTTAATTAAAAAGAAATAAAAAATTAATTCAATTAATTGTATTATTTCTAAAGTTGAAAAAAGTGTAATGGTACCGGTTGTTATGATAAGGTGATAACGATAAGTGAAATATTCAAGGGAGTATTTGTTGTATTAGTGAAATTTGCAGTGTGTCAGAAGGGCGATAGTATTAGGGTGAGTAAAGAGGATAGAGGAGGGGATAATCAAACAGACATTCCAGTTGTAGAATTCAACCAGGACTCTGTTGTTACACCACAAAAAAAACAACAACAACCACGAATAGACAAAAATCTAAAATTCTGGTGCTGCTAATCAAAAAAACCAGTCTAATCGATTTTTTTAAAAAAGAATTTCAAATATCTAAAAGAGCAGGTGAGTCTTTAAATTGTTCTCTCTCCCTTTAACCATCCCTACAAACTCTACTCACTCCACATACGCCCTTCTATTCAATATTTAACTCAGACTAATATATATATATATATATATATATATATATACAATTAATTAAAATAAGATTAAAAAAGTAAATTTCCTTGTTCTAATCACCCTTTATATATTATTTATCTTTTTGAATAATGTTTCTCTTATCTATCATTTTTTTTATTTTACTTTTTTATTACATATAAAAACAACAACAACAACAACACACAAACACGCAAATTAAATTGTTTAAATAAACAAATCTAATTAATATATTATAAATATAAAATATATTTTTTATTTTAAGATTTATATTATATATATATATATATATATATATATATATTCCTTTACTAAATAATAGAATTAGAAATAGAAGATAGAAATAATTATATAATTAATAAAATTTATTAAGAGAATTTTTATTTAAAGATCACATTGTTTGTATAAAATTATTTATTAAATTAAAATAACTCTACAACGTTTCGACTGCTTATTCTGCAGTCATTTTCAAGTAACCGTTCGCTTGCTCCGATTCAAGCGGACTAAGTCTTTTGATTGTGATAAGTTTTGATTGTGATAAGTGATCAAATTTTAATTATTTTTATCAAAATAATTTATTAATTTTATAAAAATGAATATTATTTTTTACTGTTGAATTTATTATTAAATTAACTGAGTCCGCTTTAATCGGAGCAAGCCTACGGTTACTTGAAAACGACTGCAGAATAAGCAGTCGAAACGTTGTTCATTTATTTTAATTTAATAAATAATTTTATACAATTAATGTGGTCTTTAAATAAAAAAATTCCCTTAATAATTATCAAAATAACCACAAAAGCTTTAATAAATACATTAATAAAATTTATTAATATCCTATATACCTATATATAAAATATTTATATCTTCTTTTGAACGTGATAAGTGATAAAATTTTAATTATTATTATCAAAATAATTTATTAATTTTATAGAAATGAATATTTTTTTTTTACTGTTGAATTTATTATTAATTAAACAAGAAAAAAAGGTGATAGTTGAGTGAAGAGTAAACTGGTTGATAATCATCTCCCTTATTTTGTAGTGAATATCACTCGTGAACTGAATTTCCATGAATTTCTTCATTCTTATTTGAAATGATATCATATCTCAATTCTACTAACACTTCAGTAATACTTCTTTCTAAAATAAATTGAATAGTTTAGATTCTAAGTTGTTAAAATTTAGTAAAATTGTATAAAGAAAAAAATTTTACTAACTTTATTTATAATATTATAAATAATTTTATATAATAGATGATTGTATAGGGTATTTAATTTTGTTTTAAATATATAACGATATATAAATATATATATTAGTGTCATTTTTTTGTAATATAATGTTTTAATATATTCTTATTAATTAGTACCTCGGAACATTAATTTCACTAACCTACCTGAAAAATAACCTGAATTAAACCTTTAAAAATATTCTAGTAAAGTTAAACGAAGACATTTTTATAAATTGAATAATCCACAATAAAATTTTTCAAATTACAAATATAATTAAATTAGAAAAAAAAAAATTTTTGATTTTTTAATTAAAATTATAGTAAAAATGTACTATATTTTGTAAACATTGATTTTATTATTGTTGATAAACCTGTTTAAAATGTCCAGTAAAATTAATAAATCATGAATATATATAAAAAAATTAATTAAAAAAAAATATTTTTTTTTACTGGATCAAAGTTATTATAATAGCTAATTTTGTAATCAATAAATTCAGAAAATTGAATATTTTTTGTAATATAAATTTATTAAAAAAAAAAAAAGAAGAGTTTTATATTAATAGAATTTATATCTTGAATAAATCATTTCAGTGATTTTTTTAATAAAAAAATATTTTGGTGTTAGAAAAGTGTTAAAGAGGATTTTTGGTCGTCTTAGTTGATTAAAGTGGATTTCTCTCTGCTGCTTTTAACATCCAAGTGTTGAATAAGGGATGAAGGGAGAGTGAGAGGAAGTAGGGATGTGGGGGTGGAAAAAAGGGATGAGTGTATGTGTCCACCCAGGCATGTATATTGGACTGTGTATATGTGTGTGTGAGAGAGAGAGGGATGAAAGGCGTTGAATGGGCGGAGCTTATTGGCGTCAGGGAGGCGGAGTCTTCTGAGGCGATGACGCAGGAGTGGGGAAGAGAGGGGGAATGGGAGATGGAAGGAGTGGAAATGGAAAGGGGTGGTGGAGGAGAAAGGCAAACAGGCAAGCAGCCAAAGGCGTCTGCTGCTCACCTTTACATCCACTCACATATACACAAACACACTCACACACAAACACACTCACACACACACACACACAACTAAATAAATTTGTGGTTTATATAGATATATTAAATATAAGTATAAATAAATGAGAGAGAGTTGAAGAGATGTTGGTATATATATATATATATATATATATAATGTGAATGTGTGTATGTGTGTGTGTGTGTGTGCCATATTTAACTAATCGAGAAGGGATGTCATTTGAATCACTCTTGTATTTAATTATTCGAAACCATCCAACCTGATCGGTGGTCGGTGGTTGTGGAAAGAGGAAGGGATGAATCTTTCATTGAATCGATACTATTCTCATCAAACAAAAAAAAACTCAAATTTAAACAATAACAAATATTTATTAATGAAAAAATAAAAAATTAACATCGTTCAAATACTACTATTGAAAATTTTTTAATACTTAGCAAAATTTTAATATATTTTATAATTAAATCGATTATTTCGAAAAGGTATTATCTCCAAAAAAAAATGTAATTCTTCAGGGGACTAAAAAAAAACTGATTTTTGAAAAAATTAAAAATTTTATTGAACTAGTTCTTCCGTGTTTCTCTTTTTAGCTATAAATAAAATTCCTCTTGGTTCATATCATTATCTATATATTGGCGTACCTTAACAGTTTCAGGGGTGACGAAACTGTACATAAACGCGTTATAGCTGCTCACAGCAAACGAACATTTTTGCTCTCTTGGAATTTGCTTTCCAAAACTTCTTTTGGATAGTACAGTTTTTTTTTTTTTGTAAAATTGAGGCCATCATTTTTTAAAATCAATAATTTCGGAAGTTGTAATGTTGTAGATTACAAATTTATTGGTATTTGATGATGATTTTATTAATTCGTTATAATGCGCTTATGTTACAAAATGGAATTTTTTTTTCTCAATTTTGAAAAAATTCGCAAAAGTTACCTTTTCGAAATAATTGATTCAATTGTATATGTGGGTATATGTATTCAATCCAATCGATTATTTAATTTTATAATTATATTCTTATTAATTAATTAATTTAAAAAAATATCATAAATATTTTAATTTTACTTTATATTGGAATTTTATGTTTATACTCAGATAGTAGGTTTTATGTTTATTCAAATTCACACGTTTTAGATAGGAAGAGAGGGATTGTTTTCATACCAAATTTCTCATGTCGAGATTTTTACATTTCTCCACGAATCATCCCTTTTGTTAACAGAAAAAAGCATTTTTAGCATCATGTTTATCCATCTGTCCGTCAACTTTTCGTGTATATCAGGAAACCGTAAGTGGTAGTTCACAAAGTAGGTATTAATTTTATATTCATTGTCGGAAAATATTTCACTTAAAATATAGTAATAATTAATAATTGAGCAATTAAACTAAAAATAAAAACTAAGATAATATAATTTAGTCATTTTAATTCAAATTTTAAAAATATTTTTTTTTTATACTTTATATATATATATATATATATCCAAATGTTTTTTAGAAATTAATTTATTTCAAATCATCGTTCGATTCTGTTTGCCTGGTCACCGTTCATTTTTTGATTAAAAAACATTATTTAATCAACAGGTGTTAATAAAAGTATCAACACATATAAAAATAATAATTTTGTAGTGATTTATGTGTCCAATTAATCTGACATTGAATAACATCATAATAATCACAATAATCCTGTTTAAAGAATCCATTTAGGATAATATATAATTTTCAAGACAAGAATTTGATTAATCATTTTTGTAAATGATTTAATCATTTAATGAAATGTTAATCAAGTGCTTCTATTAAATGAAAAACATTATCACTTTTTGATTGTATATATCAATCTTATAGATAAGAAGCTGTTATAATGAAGAGCAACATTTTCCAAATTGGGAGACGGGGACTACTGCAGAGGGATAAATAATATATTTCATTCATAATAGTACATTTTTAAAATAATAATAATAATAAATAATATATAAATCAATTTTTTACAAAATGTAATTAATTAACGAGTGGAAATGGAAAACTGAAAATTTTTTCATCAATTAATACCAACATTTATAAATAATCAAATTTTTTACAAATTAATTTCTTGTTGAATTTTCTTTATTATTATTATTATTATTAATATTACTTAATTACTCAATTCTTAGGATTTAATTAACTATAACTATTCACAAAATTTGTACAATTTGTTACTTTGTACATTAGTGATAACAATCCTCTCTATATAATATAAAATATATTTTTGTTGAGTCTTTAGATTTATTATTGTTGTTTATTATAATATTATAATATTTAGCATATAATTAAATTAAAGTATTTGAAGGAATTTTTATTAAAAATGATATGATTAATTATCCTTACTCGTTGATTTCATTCTCCCTTCATTTCATTTACATGAAAGACAAGATATATATAACTCATTTTCAAATAAATTTTGATTATGTTAATATATCCCTCCACTTATTTATTCTCTTTCTATCCCTTAATTTTTATTATTGTAAATAATATAAATCATCCCTTAATAATGATAGATTCATTATTGTTTGTCACTTACAAATCATTATTTGCTTAAGCTATTTTGAATCAAATTTATTATAATTTTTAAGAATAATTTATTATTATAGGAAGGGAATATAATTATATTACATAAAAATCCCCTGGAAGGTAGACTTTTAGTGTTACGTTCAGCATCCACCCAAAAATTCTAATTATTTTAAATATATTTTATTATTTTTTATTTATTTTCATTAATTAGCGATTAAATACAATATTTTGTTTTTATATATATAAAACCCTAATCAACTTAAACAAAATATTATAATTTGTATAAAATTTTTGCATAATCTCTTTTTTATATTAAAATATCCTTTTTTCATTTTTTTTTTTACATGCAATGAACTTGAGCAATTGAAAGCGACTATAACCTACTAGAAACTGCGATTGTGTAGTTTTTTTTTATCTCGAGAACACCAAAAGCACAAATTGAGATGTTCTCCTTTATCTTCGATACTTAACCTAAATATGCTTCACTTGATTCTCTTAATTTCTCTCTCTCTCTCTTAATATATTTATTATTTTGGCAAATAATATTATATATATATATAATTTTAATTTGGAGGGAGTTATATGTATATTCCTAAAAAAAATATAATAATTATACAATCATTTTAAAAATATTAAAATAAATAAATAAATAAATCAGTAAGGAAAATAAATGTTTGTTTTTTGTATTTTATATATATAAAACTTTTGGAAATTTATAATTAGCCCATAACTTACCTCTTTAAATCAAGAATGAATGGAATTGATCGTTTCACCATGAGGATGTAGCTGGTAGTGCATCTTGCCAGTTCACTACTCCCTTAAATGATTCAAATCTCACCAAATTTCATTTGAATGACTTGATCCTTTATTAAAAAGGTATAATACTATAAATAATAATAGGTATATTTTAAAAAAAAAAAAAAAAGTAAATCGTTCTTTTGACCTTTTACATTGAATGTTGTAAAAACAGTGTTAAAAGTGACTTTGTAACCAACATAATGTAGTGTTAGGGTAGGAGAAAGGGGGGCGACACCATAAACGGTTAATTGATTCTTGTTTATATAGGTAAACATACCCTGGTAAAGTCATTCATTGCGTGGGGTGAAAGTAACTTATAGGGCTAATAAATAAAATAAATAAAGTTGAAAACTTAGTGGATCAAAACATGTTTTCAATGATAACAGTTCTAATTTCCATTTGGAATTTATTGAAGAAGAATACCATTGGATTATAAAAATAAATATAAATTATCAATAATAATAAACTAAAATACTTAATAATAATAATGATAAGATAATATAAATATTATTTAATTATATTTTGTTATAATGTAGTTATAATTAGGAGGCAGCTAGCCGAGAGTATAGCGTAGCAATTTTCAACACAAGAAGTCGGCGATCGATTCCAACTAAGAACAAATTTTTCTAATAAAATTCAATTTAACACCAGCTGCCTCCGGCTCCAGGAACTTTCAATTCTTGGTTCTATACATGCAGAAGGCAACGGGAAACCACCGCACTAACATTCCCAAGAAAAATCATCATGGATGGGCAGCTTCTAAGGCTATCCTAGTCATAATGATAGCCAAACTCCGAAAGGGAGACGGCACCTTAAGAAGAAGAATAATTATAAGTAGTTATGATTGTATTAGATTTAATTAACACATATATATTTAAGTTTAATGATTTTAGCTTAAAATATAATTAAATTTCTCTTTTAAGTAATGAAACATTTTTTTCTCTCTCTCAATCCATATTATCAATGATCTATATAAAAATTAAAAAAAAAATAATATATTTTTTTCTTCATTTAACAACACTCTCCCTCTCTCTCACTTTATATATATATATATATATATATATATATATATATATATATATATATATTATTTTCAAATGGATTTATTTTTATGCAATATTGCATTTCTCTTTCTCTCTCCTGCTCTTCCTCTTATCTAAATGCAATATACAAATCCCATAAAAAGATTATTTATACACTCTAATAGATACGTTGATTGGTATTTTCTTTTATATTCATTCAAATAATCTATTATTTCTCTTTTAACATATTATTTCATTTCTATGTTGGGGGGGTGGGGGGGGGGCATTGTATCAATAGTGAATTAAGAAATGTACCCATTTAGTTTAAGTCAAAATTATATATTTCTATTAAATATGATAATAGCAATAAAAAAAAATTGCAGTTGCTGTATATATATATATATATATATATGTATTTATTATATTCAAGTGAATTTATTGACGCGAATAAAAATTGTATGAGAATAGGAAAATAGAATGAAGGTAAAAATTTAATATCATATTATTATTATTATTATTATCATTATTATTATTATTATGTGAATACTTGTATTTATGTATATATATATATATTTAAAAAAATCTCAAAAATTGAAGATTACATTCCTGGATCTGTGCACTTGAGGATTGCGTCCACTATAAAAAAAAATACCAAATCAACTCGAAAGAATTTCATTCGTTTTTATCCACCCTTCAAAAGTAGAATAAATAAATAATGCAAAATTATTATTATTACTATATTATAAAAAGAATCCTATTGTTGGGTCAGTACATTGTTGAAAGAATTTTAAATTTTAGATAATACTAATAAAGTATATAAATATAACTTTATAACTGTTAATATAATTAAATCTTTCATATATTAAATCGATTGAATTAAATAAATAATTAATTAATTATTTATTGTTATTTTTTACATTTTAAAATTATTATGTTTATATTCTGATAGTATTATTCTTCTTCATAGTCCCATTTTAGAATTTTGATTAATTTCGATTAATGTAATTCATTAATAAGTCAAGAATGGTAGATTAGTGGGAATAGACTTTAGTCTATCGAATAAGGGATCAAATCTTGCCAATTTCATTTTAATTTAAAATTATATAATTATAATTAAAAATTAAAAATAAATGTGAATAAGCATATAAGTATCTCAAAATAAAATAAAAATATAAATTATTTTATCTCAACAGGTGTTAATATAAATATCCTCCACCAATACACATATAAAAATAAAAAAAAACATTAATTTATTTATTATTTAATTATAGTTATATTTCTAATAAAACGAATTAAATAAATAATAAGTAATAAATCGTTTTTAATATAACTAAGAAAAATAAATTATTGATATTTAGAATTCTAGAAAAATACTAAATATGAGTATTATTATTAATATATGTAATATTTTTTTTTAAATTATTTGTAAACATCAGGTTTAAGAAGGTATATATTTATTTAGATGCATATTATATAAAGGGGTTTAATATAAGACAGATGGGAGATAAGAGATTCTGGAAATTTCTTATTTTGGGAAATCTACTATTCTCCTTTTCAGAGAACATCTGCTACTTTGGCTGTTGATCCAATTATATACTAATAGAACTATAAAGAGGGCAGTCTGTGAGTTAACCTAATATTTATTTGTAGATATGGATGAGATCTCGTTTTAAATAATTGTCGATTAACCTCATCGGGTTGCTGATATCTGTTATCGGTAGATAGATTCCAAGAATGTTCTAATTATAATTGAAATTATCATTTTACTATGAATATTGTGTTTGTCATCTCACAATACAAAAATAAAATGTAAAGATCTACCAAACACTCAGTTTTGGTGTTTACCCGGAATCCGGAAGTGGTAGTTTACAAAGTAGGAATTAATTTCATATTCATTGTCGGAAAATATTTCACTTAAAATATAGTACTATATAATAATTGAGTAATTAAATTAAAAAGAAAAAAACAAGATAATATATTTTAGTCATTTTAATTAAAGCTTTAAAAATATATTTTTTTTATATACTTTATATATAAAATATAAATATAATGTTGTTTGGAAATTAATTTATTTCAAATCGTCGGTCGGTTCTGTGCCTGACCACACCTCATTTTTATAATATAAAAATAATTTTAATTATTTATTTTTGAAGGGTGGCAGGGTTCATTGAATTTTTATATACATATATATTTTCAAGTATAAGTGTACTATTTTTAGATATGAGATAAAATTAATCTGTTGGCTTTTTTTCATGATGGAGATTTTTTTTAAAAAAAAAACTCTCAAATGTGCGTGTAATATAACTAAGAATATAACGTAAACTTAAACCTAAACACGAACAGACACATAAACATACCTATATTCATAGAGCGAATCAAGTAGAAATGAGGAGTGAGGAAGAGAGAGAGAGAAAGAAAGTGAATGAGGAGAAAATACACATCGTATCATTTGCCAAAAAAGAAAAATTCAAAGAAATAAAATTTAATTTTATACACCCATGTCATAGCCTCAATTGAAGCGTTAATCCACGAGAAATGCACTATTAAAATAAAAAAAAAAAATCTATTTTTGAAAATAAAATTTAAGATCACAAGTATGTTTTAAATATTAGACTATATATATATATATATATATAATATGAATTTAATGAATGAGATTATACTAAATATTTATGAAATTTTAATATACATTTTTTTATAACTACATAGATCATATAATATTATTATAGACAAATTTCTCATTTAAGTAATCCAACATTTATAAAATATTTTCTTTTTTAAATGAGTTATCGTATATAACAGTGATTCTCAACCTGTGGGGCGCGCCATTAAAAGTGCCCTCAAAGGCATTTCAAGTGCCCACAAACTTTTGAAAAATTTCGATTTTTTTTCAATATGGTTCTAAAAAAAAAATAAAAAAAAGGTCAGATGATTTTGCGATGCTCTGAAACATTTTCGATATGGCCAAGTGTGCCCCTTATTTAAAAATCTGGAGGGTCTCCACTCGACTATCTCGCAATTTAAATTGGATTAAATAACATATATTAATTAAAATTAAATTTAATTAATCGAATTATAAATTAAAATTAATAAATAATATTTATTAAACCAGCGCATGTTTGGCTCATTGTTGATGGCACCAAGTCACGTGTTGGCGCGTGAGATTTGCAGTGTTAAAAAATTAATTCTGGTACTTTCAGCGATTCAATTAAGCTGAAATTCTATATATAGCAGTTTTATACAATTATTAATCATGTGAAAAATTATCAAACCTATATCTTTATTTTTATGGTCACTTTAGAAGAAAAAAAAATCAAAACGTTGTAGGTAATGACCCTCTTCCGGTTGAGCTACATATCTCAAAAGTTGATAGAAAACTATGAATTGTGAATGAGGCTTATGTACCAAATTTCATCATTCTAGCTCAAACCGTTTTTGCGTAATCTTGGTTACATACATACACATATACACACACATACATACACACACACAGACATTTTTCTCAACCTTACTGAAAATGATTCAGGAACCTTCAAAACGTATAAAAACATCAAAATCTCAACATCGAAAATTTTCGTGATCAAAATACTATATCTCTGGCGAGATAGTAAAAAAATTGATTAAGTCAGCGAATGTAAAGAGACTTTCAAACAACATTTCCGACTTTTTTGTAATATGGTTAAAAAAAAAAATTCAAAATTGAGCCGTGAATACTAAAAAGTTGAGAAACACTGGTATATAAAAATTATATAGATATAATATAATTGTATTTTGAGAAATTTAAAATATGAACACTCATTTATATGATGCTATTTAATCAAATGATATATATATAGAGCGGTAAATATCGAAATTAATTTCTGTTCCATTTTATATATTTTGAAATAATAAAATTATTTTCTAACGATCAATCAATGATATAAAAAAAAAAAAAATAAAACGATTATTTGGTTTTTAATGAAAGGATGTATTAGTAATAAACTACTAATAATAAATATAATAATAATAATGGTTTGAAACGAAAGAAAGGAAAAGGTGAATTAATTATAAAAACCATGTTATAACTTCTATGGAAGCTTTTGTAATGGTATTTGTATTTGGAATAAATAACCGTTTACTCTTACAATTATTAAATTCTTTCATTTTTTTTTTTTGTTGCTTACTCAATGATAATTAATATGAATGAGATTCAGATATTCTTATATTAAATGAAATTTTGAAGTTCATTAGTATTTTAATTTATTTTTTTGAAAAATTCACATAGAAATATATGTAATTTGCATTGTTCCTTTAATGTTTTTTTTTTTATAATGAAATTCTCATAAAGTCTATAATTGACTCAATGATAACAATTGTCCTTTTACACTGCAAAGAGGTGGGTTTCTTGGCAATTTGCTGTTTGACGTTAATAAATAGTCATTTAGAAAAACTTCCGGTGTTTTTTTTTTTGTTTAAATTATCAACTTGAAATTATAGAACAGTATAGAAGTCAATTGAAGGGTGAAGCGATGTAAGAACGAGAATGGAAAAGAGAAGAGTTTAACTAAAGTTTTTTATGAATAAAAATAAATGTACATATCGAGATATACGAGTACACCTACATATCTATATACTCGCATGTGTATATTGTACTAAGTTTTATAACTTACTTTGATATAAGTCATATTAATACAGTATAGGTTTATAATAGACACAAAAATTAATGTACATATTTCTTAATTTACGAAATTAATTAATTTAATTAATTTAATTAATTAATTTTTTTTAGGTACAGACATTAATGTACATATTTCTAAATTTATGAAATTAATTAATTTAATTTATTTATTTTCTTTATGTACACTAATTAATGTACATATTTCTTAATTATTAAAATTAATTAATTTAATTAATTTGTTTTCTTTAAGAAATTAACAGAATTATTTATTTACATAATTTAACAAAGCAAATAAATTGGTAAGTTGGACGTAAGGAATTCTTTGTTTACAACTTGATTGTTTTATTTATTTATTAATTAATAAATATTAATATATTTATAGGAAAAACAATTACTTAATCCGTTAATAATGTATTAAATATTTTAATTGATATTAGTATTAGGCAATATTTACTTACTTATTTATTTAGTAGGTATATTTTATAGATAATATTTAAAATTATAAAATTAAATGATTCATAATTTTATTCAAAACCAGAATTGATAAATAAGATTTGATTGAACTCAATTTTCCAACAAGCAAGAAAGGATATTTCTCTCTTTAAAGTACATAGAAACCCAGTTCTGTTCATCCTTTCCCTCTTTATTATACCTCCCCCCTCCAAATCCCTTTCCACTACCATCATTGGCCCTTCGCCCCTCAATCCTCCCTAGAAAACTTCCCTAAATTATATTACTTTGAGCTTTCCTTTACCTTATAACACCCACCCTATCTATTTAAATCCTTCTTTAACATTCAGCTACTTTTAACTTTCTAAAGAAAATACACACCAACTTGAAAATTGATCAATTAAAGTATTAAGAATTAAGAAATAATCATTTATTTAATGATAACACCTCCAAGAATAATTAAAGAGATTTTTTTTAATATTAAAGGAAACATATATACCCCTAAATCTTTACTTCTTCTTCAGTTATGAAAAAAATTAAAAAAATTGAACCACTACTAACTAAAAACCTAAGAAACAGAAGTGTAATACTAAATGTGTATTTATTATTAAATAATTGAAATTTTTATTGTTTTTGATATGATAAAAACTATTTAGATACGTATTTACATTTAAGGAATAATAATCAGGAATAAAATAAGCACAAATTCATTGATAAATTATTTATTTGTTTTTTTTTTATAGAAAAAAAATAATAAAATTGTTAGGAAAAAATTTTTACCTGTTTTAAAAATTAATTAAATTGTGTTGTCAGAATTTGAAAAGGTAGAAAAATTTTAATAATTTATTTAGGTTGTGTAATCACGAAGGATAATAATATTCGAGGAGGATTTAAATCGATGTTTCAATCAGGTAACGCCTATTATTATGCAGTAAAGAGGCTTATCTCGTCAAATTTATTATCAAAAGGAATTAAAATTATATGCCACTTGCATTATACGGGTGTGTGACGTGGTCTATTAATTTAGGGAACAAGAGTAGATTTACAGTATTTAAAAATAGGATTCTTCGTAGCATTTATGGGTCAAAGAAAGATGAATTCACCGGGGGGAATGGCGGAGACAGGATAACGAGAAATTGCACGACCTCTATGCATCTCCAGACATATTCAGAGAATTAAAAGCGAGAAGTATCGGTGGGCAGGACATATGACAATAATGGGAGAGAAAAGACTGGCAAAAAGGTTTTTTTAAGGAAGAGCGAATGAGAGGCGCCTGATTGAAAGATGATGGACATGGTGGGCAGACAATACAGGAAGGGACGTGAGAGAGATGGGAGAAAATAGGAGTTGAATGGGAGTGGCGTAGAATAGGGACAGTTGGTGAAATGTGGTTGGAGCTTTCGAGTATTTTAGAGAAATAGATAGAATTAAATTGTCTTTCAATTATTTTTTTTAATTTGCACATGATTAGATAATTTAAATTAATTTTTATATTAACAAAAATTATGGCTGATTTCTTTGAGAAATAAATAACTTGGCTAATTTTTTTATTTATTACAAATATCAAAATTTCGAATCTTTGAACCATCCATTTCCATCTTATTCCAATCCACTTCTAATTTCTTTTCACATAACTGATTATATTATATTCTTTGTTTACCCATATCCTGTGTCTTTTTCCAATTGCTATCTCCAGTCAATCTTATTCTTTAATAAGCCTAAATGATCATCTATCTATCTTCTAACTATCGAAACGTAATTCGATCATTATTAATATTTTACCTAAAAAAAGCACAAATTTTTTTTTAAATATTTAATAATATTATAAAATTAATTTAATTTTGGTGTAAAAAAAAAATAAATAAAAATAAAAATGATTATCTCAAATTTATTTGGAATATTTTAACTTATTTTTTTTTTATAATTTATCTTGATTTTCCATCGATTATCGAAATTTTAATGGCGCACCTGTAAATATTTTATCGGAGTGGTGGTTCACCACGGGTTGGTAAATTGACCTGAGGAAGGGGGGACTAAAAGGGATGAGCAGTTTTATCATTCCAATTGGCAGTTTCCTTCACAGAAACAAACAAAAACAAATATCTGATTAATCTAATTAATGGATTAAAGAAGAAAGAATATTGCTAGATAAATATGACAGAGTGAAAAAAAATCAAAATCAAAATCAATTAAAAAAATGAAATTTATTCTTATTTATAGCCTCTACACTATTAATAATTTATATAGTTTTTCATTTATCTATTTTTAAATTTCTTTCTAAAATAATATATTTTATTTAAGATAAAAGAAATAATTCATATATTTTTTTTTTGTTTTTCTTAATAATATATTAATATAATATTGATAAAATTATAATACAATATATATATATATATATATATATATATATATATATATATATATATCAGGCACAAAACCGACCGACGATTTGAAATAAATTAATTTCCAAACAATATTATATTTATATATACATTACAAAAATTTCATTTTTACCCCATTTGGGGTAATTTACCCCGGTTCCCCGACCGATGTTGTAGTGTCAAAACTTTGAAAATTCCTCTATCCAATGACATGGGCAAAGTGTTTGTATCTTTCATAGTTTGTCTGTAATACGAAATTGAAATCTGCTCTTTCACTTTGGGACACCCTGTAAAAAGTCTCAAAAAAACATTTTTAAAACTTGAATTAAAATGATTAAATTATATTATATTGGTTTTTATTTTTAGTTTAATTAATCAATTATTAATTACTACTATATTTTAAGTAAAATATTTTCCGACAATGAATATAAAATTATTATTTTGTATTTATGTATTTTTATTTAGCATAGATATAAAATTAAATCGATATCATGTCATCAAAATCATTAATAAAAACATACTTAGAATTAATATGTCACGGACTCGTGGATCATTCGTACATACACACACATACACACTTATACACATCGAGTCACATCTATCAGTCGTGAGTTGATTAAACACATTCATTATAATATTATTTATCTATATATTTAAGTAAAAGAACATGATTTATTTATATAAAATGAATAATTTAAAGAAATCATGAGCTTATATGAAGGTTACACCCTCAAGTCTTGAAATTACCTTTTATCTTGAAATTCAAAATAGATTGTAGTGAATTTTATAAAAAAAATTATTTTCATAATAAAATTAATTTTATTAAATGAAAGAGTACAAGTGATCTTCTCACACCAGTTTTTTACTATCTCGCCAGAGATAGTATTGCGATCACGAACATTTTCGATGTTGAGATTTTGATGTTTTTATACGTTTTGTAGGTTCCTGAATCATTTTCACTAAGGTTGATAAAAATGTCTGTGTGTGTGTGTGTGTATGTAGACAAGATTACGCGAAAACGGTTTGAGCTAGAATGATGAAATTTGGTACATGGGCATTATTCAAAATTCATAGTTTTCTATCAACTTTTGAGAAATGTAGCTCAACCGGAAGAGGGCCATTACCTACAACGTTTTGATTTTTTTTTCCTCTAAAATAACCTAAAAAATAAAGATATAGGTTTGATAATTTTTCACATGATTAAAAATTGTATAAAACTGCTATATATAGAATTTCAGCTTGATTGAATCGCTGAAAGTACCAGAATTAATTTTTTAACACTGCAAATCTCACGCGCCAACACGTGACGTGGTGCCATCAACAAAAATCCAAACATGCGCTGGTTTAATAAATATTATTTATTAATTTTAATTTGTAATTTAATTAATTTAATTTAATTTAAATTAATATATGTTATTTAATCCAATTCAAATTTGTGAGATAGTCGAGTGGAGACACTCAAGATTTTTTTTTATTTATAATTGGGTAGAAGAAGCCAAAATAACGATCCTGCTTCTTCCGTATTCCTCGATCAACTATCACTGGGACTTTTCCCAATTGATAATCAATTGTAATCAATTTCTCATAAAACTTTCTTTTTTTCTTTCTCTCATTCGAATATAAATGCCCTGTCCATATTCACCTGCATTTGAAAATACATAGAAATCATGCAAATTCTTCATTAATTCTTAATTAATCTCACTTCATCCTAAATAATGTCATCCTTTTTCGACCCTAATAAATGTTGCTAAGAACTATCAATTTCAAAAAAAAAAAATACATTTATTTACACATAATTATTATATTAAGAATTTTATATATCACTAAAATTATTATTATAAATACAAAAAAAAGAATATATACTTTCTTGTTTAATGATTTATTGATAAGGGTGAAAAAAAAAATGAAAAAGTTGAAAAATGTAAAATGTAAATTCTATCTAAATTGTAGTTATTTCAATCAATAAGGGTAAAAGATCGATGACTGAAAATGAAAAATGGCCGGTTTTGGGTGACGACCAAAAAACAACATTCAAACAAAATAATAGATAGTTAGCCATCTATCGAGTGAGTGAGGGAGAGGGAGATACTCTTCGGGAACCAAGACATCATCCCATTTCTCTCTCTCTCTCCTGTTCATTGTATTTAATGAACCCTCCGTTTTTTGGCAGCTGAACATTTTAGATCAACCACCACCACCAACCACCATCACTAAAACTCACCTCTCGTCTCTTCCCCCTGAGGGTAGTTCTGCCTACCCCCTCCCATCCTCCCTTCCTTCAGCCCTCCTTCCATCTTTCCTCCATCAAAAAAAAAAAATCTTCTAAATGACGACAGGCCAGGTGCAAATATTCCATCTCACTTCGAAAAAAAAAAAAATAAAAATAAAAAACATAATAAAAATAAAATAAAGGTAGGACAGACAGACAGACAGATAGACCACGCCTTGTAAAATCCCCACCTCTCCATTTTTTTTCCCTCTCTATCCGTTTCCTTCGCTCACTCTTGCATAGACACTTTCTTAAAAGAATTATTTATTAATGGCCGATGAATAAATTTAAATTATTTATTTAAGTGAAATGAAAAGGATTACGCTCATTCAATTATGTAACTAACTATTCGCTCTAAATTTTATACATTTATATATATATATATATATATATATATATATATAGATTAAATATATTAACTTATAATAATATATTTTAAATTAATTTAAAGTTCAAATTATATTATTGTTTAAAGATTAAAATAAATTATTAGAAAAATATTTAATACAAAATTAAAAATCAAATGAATATATAAAACAAAAATGTTATACTTTCAAAGAGTATAAATGTCTTGTTCTTTATTTATTATTTTAATGTATATATTATTATGTTTTATGTTATGTCATGGGTTATAAAATAATAACAAAAAGGTTAACAATAAGGAAAATAGAAAATGGTGAATATGGTTAGGAATTGAATGGATGGATGTACGAGGGTAGGTCAATAAGTCCGTGACTTTTTGAATTTCCCATCTCTTAAATGAAATGGCAATACTGTTAATGTCAGCAGGCAACTATCAGCTAACTCCTGTTGAAAATTTAACCAGCTGGGTCTTTTAGTTTATGTTTGACATCGAATAATAGAAAAGAATGGAAAATAATGGAAAAGAAAATGGAAAAAAATGAATTTCCATGAAATTTCATGAATTGGGATACGAATTACTCTCTTATTCTTCAGTTTTAGTCCCGAGTACCTATTTCTTGTTTCCAAACCTGAAGAAATGGCTTGTCGGATAGTGATTTGACTCCAACGATTAAATCATCTCACAAACCAATAACTATTTTGATGTCCTCGACAAACCTTAATTTGTGAAAGGGTTAAGAAAATTGGAGAAACGTTGGACGAAGTGTATAAAGCTCAAAAGAGATTACATTGAAAAAAAAACTAATTTTTTATTCAAAATCCTGTGTTTCATTTCAAAAGTCACGGACTTATTGACCGGCCCTCGTAGCTTTGTAAATTATGTTTGTAAATTAAATGCTTTTCTAAAACTTTTTCCATTCGATAATTTTCATTATTATTCATAATATTAATTTGAGTTTTCACATTATCACTTAAATTCTATATGGATAGACTATGATGAGAAGTAATCAGGCAACATTTTTCCTTGTCAACAGAGATTTAATTAGTAAAATTTAAAATCGAATCATACCTCTATTAAACAAAAAATGATGTTAAAAGATTAGTACTATAATCTAATCTAATAATTTAGTATCCTTTTGATAATTTATTAATATTAGAAGGATTTTTATTTTTGTCTTAATTAACACGAAGAAAAGTTTGTTTTTTTTTCTTCCCTCCTTCACTGTGGTAACAGGTTGTGCCATTAAAATATTTTTATTAGCTTCGTTGTGCGAAGGACGACGATTTGAAGGGAAAAGGAGGAGGAGGAGTTGAGAATAGTGCTAAAAGAATCCGTGTCCCACTCACTGATGATCATAATAAACGTAGATGTTGAAAACGAGCTGGAAAATCAGGCTGATTGTGTGTGTTTTATTTTATTTTTTTTTTCGCCATCCGGGTGGTCCCTGATCATCCACCTTTCTCTTTCCTGCTAATACTCCAGTCATAATTCATTTCCAATTCGGTTTGATGACGTTCCTCCTCCAGGTAGACAGCTGGGATAGGTTGCAACGCGTGCTCCCCGGGAGAGGGGCTTTAATGATAGGTTTAAGGTTAACGAGCGAAACCCTTAAATTCACTCAACGTGAAGAGTGAAAGAGATAGTTAGAATACAAATCGAGATGCCCTAAACAAACAAAACCCTGAAACATCTTCATTTATTTATTGGCCAACCCACAGTCAGATCATCATTGGCAAACGCGCAGGTTCCAGGGGAACGAACATAAATCAACCAACAAACAAACCAGACAAAGAATTCAACCAACATTTCACATACAGTTTTGTGTTTTTTATTTTTTATTTATTTATAAATTCATATCACATTCTTTTTTTTTATTATTATTATTAATTTTCAATCTACAATCTTCAATCTATCTATTTTTATTTATATTTATAAAAATGAATATATAATAAACGAGATGAGTATGTTTGGATCTCATATAAAAGGTATGTTCAAAAGAAAAGATGAATTTTAAATTTTCGCGGGCTGAGTACATTCAATTATCGAATTTTTTTTTGTTATGTTGGTACACATATGTTTCCCATATGTTGACATTATCAGCCATTTTGGATTAGTAGTTTGTTTTTGTCAACTGAAAAAGTTAGTCACGTTTTGAGTGTTCTTCGATTATTTAAAGAGGACAAAATGGATCTATCTATCAATCTCTGTGAATCTATGGAACTCGAAAGTTCTTGGCCGTAGCAACCACACTTCTCCAAGTGTCCCCATTCTGAGTCACAACCCTCCAATCCCTATCCTCTCCCATTTCTCTCACGTCCCTTCCTACATTATCCACCCACCGCCTCCTTGTTCTTCCAAGCTGGCGTTTTCCACTCGGTCTCCCCCCCCCAATATATTTTTCGCCATTCTTTCCTCCCCCATTCTAGCCACGTGTCCTGTCCACCACAACCTTCTCGATTTTATCATTCTAATTATATTTGGAGATGCATAGAGATCATGCAATCATGCCGTCTCCGCCATTCCCCGGTGAACTCCTCTTTCTTTGGTCCATAAATGCTTCGCAGAATCCTATTCTCAAATACTCTAAATCTACTCTCGTCACTTAAGACCATAGTCCATGCCTCATACCCATATAATACAACCGGCAAAATAATTGTTTTATATATTTTAATTTTTATCCTCTTTATAATAATTTTGACGCGATAAGCCCCTTTACGGCATGATAACAGGCGCTTTCCGATTATAACCTCGCTTTAAACTCTTCTCTAATATTATTGTCTTTCGTTATTACAGAACATAAGTATTTAAATTTTTCTACATTTTCAAATTCTAGGACAAAATGGATATTGATGTATAAATAAATACTTTTCGAAATAATTCAAAATTCACCTTTTCTTTTGAAATTTCCTCGTATATATAAAATACAGATTGAAAATAAATTTGGTTACAAGAAGAGGAGATGTAACTTTATTTTAATTTTAAAAATTACAATGAAATTATAAAAAAAATTGGGCTTAAAGAAATCATTCATAAAAAATAAACGTAAACAGTGTTCTTACGAGTGTGGATCAAACGTAAAGGAAATTTTTTTTATAGAACTCTAAATATCCTCCCACAAGCTTCATAAATTTGAGCCAACGATTTGGAAGGTTTAATATCGATCTCTAATAAAAAGAATGAATGTGAGTTGTGATTCACAACTTGTGAACCTAATTCTATTGATATTTGATCCACCCTCAAATCAATTTTTAAATAAGCAGTTTATTTGAAATAAGCAAAATTTATTTTGAAAGATATATATATATATATATATATACGAGGGCAATTCACAAAGTAGGTTACGTTTTGGAATTAAGACAAAACTAGTACAGGAAAATGTTTTTTTATTATATACATACATTTGAAAGAGCCAAAAAAAGTTGAGACATTCATCGTAGCGATGAACGAGCTTCGAAATTCCTTCCTCATAGAAATCCGCCGCCTGAGTGTTAGTCAGCCACGGCCGCGCGGTCGTCTTTATGGAACCTGGTGCAACAATAAACTCTGATATGTATTGCCAAACATTGCGAAACCTAAGAAGGGCAATTCAAACAAGCGAAGAGGGAAACTCAGCTCAAAAATGTTGTTTTGCACGACAATGCGCGACGATCTACGCGAGGCCGTGACTGACTGGCTCAACACTCAGGCGGCGGATTTCTATGAGGAAGGATTTTCGAAGCTAGTTCATTACTATGATAAATGTCTCAACTTTTTTTGACGATTATGTAGAAAAATGGTATTTTAGTTGCTCTTTCAAATGTATGTATATAATAAAAAACATTTTCCTTTCCTAGTTTTGTCTTAATTCCAAAACGTAACCTACTTTGTGAATTGCCCTCGTATATAAAATTTGTTAAACATTATTAAAGGGGAGAGGAGATGCTCGGCAAGATGGAAAACTCTTTTAGACCGACTAAATTTCTATTACTAATGTATAAAAATTATTATAAAAAAAATTTATTTTTAAATGAACATATTAGTAGAATTACTATTTAAAATACCTACCTATAATATTTTTTTTATTTTTTTGAAAGCTGATTAATGAGATGTTAAACGTTTAATTAGGGTACTATATTTCAAGGTTATTTTAGACAAGAGAAAATGAATGATGTTAGATTTTGAATATTTTTTTAATGTTTTTTTTATACCACTTGAAACAAATTGAAATAAAATGAATATTGACCCGAGAAAACTAATTTCGGAAAAAAATATTTTTTTTATTTTTGCTCGTTAGTTACTTATGCATGTTCACTGCTAATTTATTAAAGTTGTGTTAGTTAGTGTGATTGAATAAATGCTCTGTAATAAAAGATTCATTATATAAATGCTAAATGACAATTAATCTTTTATTCATGTTTACTACGTATACGTATATAATGGATTAAAGCAGCACAGCAGTTTCCAATCATTCTCTATATTTAGTTTAAATTGACGTTTTTGTTAGTTGGTGGTCCATTGGAATACACATAGAAAAAAAAATTTCGTATTCAATTAGTCAAATGAAAAGGCATTTTTGTTAATTATTTAGAATTATAAAAAAAAAAAAATTGAGAATAGAGAATGGATGGAACGAAGAGTCAAATCTTCAGATAGTAACCATGTCAAGGTTATTTAAAGATTTGATTGGAAGTGAAAAGATTCATTTTTAAACTATAAAAACCTAACAAAAAAAAAACAAAAAACAAATCTGGTGAGTTAGTATAACATTATTCTCAATTATGATAGCAGTTTAAAAAAATCTTGTCAAATTTTTTTTTTTGTTTTGAATCTGTTTGAATGTTTGAAATACTCATAACATAATAAACAATACCTCCCTTACTATCGTCGGTCGGTAAAAATGTTTACTTAAAAGTAGAAATAATACGTTTCTAGGACAAACATTACATTGGAATATCAACATTGAAAATATTTTTTTAAATTTTCTTATTTTAAATTATTATTAAATTAAATTAGAAATTTAATAGTTTATTTATTTTAATTTTTATTCTTGGCATTTGAATCTAAACCCATTTTAATAAATTTTTTCATCTATGTATTTGAAAGGTTACCACATTAATTAAATATAATAAATTTTATCAAATTTTACATTTGTATCTTCCGAAATCCGCATAAAAATTATAAATAAATTATTTTGAAAAAATAAATAAATATGTGTAATAATAATAATATTATATAATTTCTAAAATACAGTGAACGCTCTGTATAAGCAACTCATTTGAATCAATTCCAATAAAAAAGTGTCTTATTGGGAAAAGTTGCTTATAGGGAAAAAAAGAGTATAAAAATACTTACCTTCTGGAAAATATTTTGCCTTATTTCTTTTACTAACTACACTGGCCCAAATATAAGTAAATAACTATTCTAATTAACATAAATTAACTTCAATACTGACAGCACAAAACATAAACATATTTCAATAATAACATTTTTAACAATTTGAGGTTATGTTGTTGTGAGCAGCTGTCAATTCAAATATTTTGATTTAAAAAAAAATAAGTTGTTTATACAGAACAGTGGATCTAAAGAAAAGGTTGCTTGTATAGAGGTTGCTTATATAGAGTGTTCACTGTACAATTAAAATGATAATTTAACTCTTCTTCAGTCAAATTTAATTTCAGTCAAAGTTATATTTTGGTTAATTAACGGAGTAAATTCAACTTGTCAATATTAGGATTTCCGGAGGGAGATCTTCATCATGGTTAACCTGAGAAAACCTAGCCTAAAGTTTTTCCATTAAATTTGGTTTTCTTTCTTGAAACTTTCAGCATTATTTTATGAAGACACCCCTTGAATCATTACATCTTCAATGTTTTGCCGAACTTATTTGACTTCTCAAAGTACATATAATACATAATTTTTATTATTGACTTATTATTTACTGATTTATAATGGATTTAATATTTTATAATAACAAATGATGAATGGGGTCTCTTTAACGTCACATAACAATCCAAATATGACTCGTTCTTCACTTCAATGTGAAAAGAACTATAATTATTTTTCTATCTAACCTAAATTAGCTGTAGTGTCTCCACTCGACTATCTCGCAATTTGAATTGGATTAAATAATATAATATATTATATAATAAATTAAATTTAATTAATTATAAATTATAAATTAAAATTAATAAAAATTATTTATTAAACAAGCACTTGCTTGGCTCTTTGTTGATGGCACCACGTCTCGTTTTGGCGCGTGAGATTTGAAGTGTTAAAAAATTAATTCTGGTACTTTCAATCAAGCTGAAATTCTATATATAGCAGTTTTATACAATTTTTAATCATGTGAAAAACTATCAAACATATATCTTTATTATTTACGGTCAGTTTAGAGAAAAACAATGAAAATGTGGTAGGCAATGATCATATTCCGAATGAGCAACATTTCTCAAAAGTTGATTGAAAACTACGAATTTTGAATAATTCTCAACCTTAGTGAAAATGATTTAGGAACCTTCAAAACGTATAAAAACATTTAAATCTCAACATTTAAAATTTTCGTGATCGTACTACTATATCTGGCGAGATAGTAAAGGATAGTAAAGCATATAGTTGATAATAATAATAAAAGCTATAAGGAGGGGGAGGGGGGAAAGGGTTAAAAATAAATATATATATATTTAATTCACTTTTTATTTATAATAATTATAAGAAACATGAAAGATATCATACCAAATTAATTATCAATTTATCAATTGTCAAAAGGTAGAAATAGAAATTAAAAATAAATTGAAAATAAAAATAGAAAAAGAAAAAAGAAACGATTGTCTCCTTTTATCCTTCTATCAAGTGTAGTCTTCCATCTCGAATGGAAAGAAAAAACGCTTTAGGCAGATTATGAAATTGAGCATATATAAGTAATATCATTTTTAATATTATTTTTAACCAATATATTTATTAATGTAGATAAAAGTAAAACAAAAATGAATTTTTTTTTTTTTATTTTTATGAAATTGAGAGAAAAATCTATTAAAATGGGGATGATTTTCCAAAAAACAAAAACAAAACAATGCACTGAGTAAATTAATGTTTGTTAGAGTGAATGGGATATACTAAAGTGGCCTCCCTTATCTCGCTTCTCCAGTTTAATTCTAAAAACAAACAGCCCCTGGAAAAGCACCACTCCATGGGTGTCATTGTCAGAAATGCTATAAACATGTGTGTCTGGATTTTGTTGCTTTGTAGAAGAAGAGAAAGAGGAGGAGGGGTGGCAAGGGGGATGGCGAAAAAGAGAGAAAACGGAAGGAAAAGCGGTAGAGCTAAGGGGTGAGGGAAGGGTGAGAAGAGAGAACGAGAGAGATAGGACAAGGGCTGTTGGCACATAGGGTTAAAGAAGGAGAGGAAGGGAGGGGAGGGGAGGGGAGTTGGAGAAACACAGAGCAAAGCAAAAGTGAGTTACAAACTTGGAGAGAATTCAATGTACAGATGCAAAAGACAGCTTAACTCGACGAGTAACAACACAAGGAGAGAGAGGGGGAAGGGGGGAGGGAGAGAGGATTCGTTTGGATTATGTTCACTTTTACCCCAATGTCTCTTACCACCCCCTCTCTACCCCCATCCGATTATAATTTTTCAAATATAATCTTTGTTTGACGAAAATTTATAAAATTTAAATTTTTTTTTTATTTATATTTTAATTTAGTTTATATAATATATTTAAAACCAGGGCATGTTTGGCTCTGTTGATGGCACCACGTCACGTGTTGCCGCGTGAGATTTGCAGTGTTTAAAAATTATTTATGGTTCTTTCAGCGATTCAATCAAGCTGAAATTTTAGATATGGCAGTTTTATACAATTTTTAATCATGTGAAGAACTATCAAACATATATCTTTATTTTTAAGGTCACTTTTGAGGAAAAAAATCAAAACGTTGTAGGTAATGACCCTCTTCCGGTTGAGCTACATTTCCCAAAAGTTGATAGAAAACTTTGAATAAATTTTGAATAATGGCCATGTACCAAATTTCATTATTCTAGCTCAAACCGTTTTTGCGTAATCTTGGTTACATACATACACACATATACACACACACACAGACATTTTTCTCATCCATAGTAAAAATGATTCAGGAACCTTCAAAACGTATAAAAACATCAAAATCTCGACGTCGAAAATTTTCGTGATCCCGAGATAGTAAAAATACCAATATACACTGAGGTGCAAAAAAAAGTGGAACGCTTAGAAAAATTTAATTTTTTCAAATAATTTTTGGTAAGTGTTTGGACTATCAGAATTTTAAAAATAGTTTCACTCTAAAAATGTTTTAAAATATTTGTAACAATTAATTAAAAGTTTAAATAAAACACTATATATGTTTTTTCTTGAAAATTATTTGAAAAAATCAAATATTTATAAGCGTTCAACTTTTTTTGCACCTCAGTGTATATAACTACAACAATGTATAATCATATATCTAGGTACAATGTAGGTATTTGTTTATAATTGCAATTAATTGATTTCTATTTAAGTCTTTTAATACACAATTTGAATTAGAATGTATTTTCATTATATACAGATATAATACCTATGTTATTCCTTCGTATATGAATTTGAACATTTTCAATGAATTAACAAAATTAAATATTAATTATCATAATAAACGAAGTCCAAAATATTTGATTCGGGTTTTAATCATATCATTTAATTATTTACATACCTATATATATATATATATATATATATATTTATCATAGACAATAATAAATTTAGATTTAAAAAAAAAATGAAATTTGTATTGTAAAAAAAAATTATTCAACTTTAAAATCTCATTTTAATGTTTAAAAAAATTAATATAAAATGAAATTAAAATGAAATTAAAATAAAAATATAAAAAATATCTATTTTATTGATTCTTTGAAACTAAATATATTAGATATTTTATTTATTTTACTTCTTATTATTTAATTTTATTTATTTCAAAAAAAAACCATATGTGTTTTATTAAAATTATTTAAATGTTCAACGAAACGACTATTAACATATATGTACCAAGTAAATTGCCAAATTTGGATGACTAAATTGACAAATAAATATAAATTATTTCCAATTTGTATAAAGAGAAAACATTTAATGGAATGGGGGGGGGGGAGAAGATGAAATTTTTTCCAATTCTTGCCAAGAATTTTATCTTTCTCTCGGTTTTGTTTCTTTACTTTTTTTCTTTCTTTCACCAAATGTCTATTTTTATGGATGGTTACCAATTTAATTGGGCGTGAATTCAAAGTTTTTGAATAATTTGATTTTATTTGTTTTTTGTTTTGTCACACTACAAATATTTAAAAAAAAAAAAAAAAAAAAAAACAAGCAGAAACGGAGTGTCATTTCGTAGCGCAATGGATTGGAGAGGAATCTTTTCCAATGATACATAAATATTAATACATCACATGTAAAAAGAGAGAGAAATATATATATATATAAAGATAGAGATACATTTGTGTATGTGTGATGAGAAAAAGAGTTGATCTTTTTCCTACAGCATCAACAGTGAAGAAACGAAATGAAATGAACGAGTCAATGAAGAAAGACAAACAAGGCTCAGTCTTTGTCTTTGAAGAAGATGAGATGAATTTGATGAAGCAGTTTTTCGGTGGTCAAAAGGGCTTGTTGTCTGCTTGTTAGTGTATGTGGTTGTGGATGTGTGTGTGTGTGTGTGTGAGTGTGGAGCCGCCGCCGTTGGCCGGCGCCACTTTGGCGCCGAGACAGGTGCGTCCCCGGAGACGGATATGGAACAGACGAAAGAGAGAGAAAGAGACCCTCGGACACAAATTATTTTTAGAGGGTCCATCCTATCTCTCTTTCTCTCCAGGAGAAAAATTCTATTAATTCTATTAATTTATTTCTTTTTTTTTTGTTTTTTACCCTTAACTTAAAAATTAAAAATATAATTATTCTTCTTTTTCAATTGTTTTCTCATAAAAAAAAACAAAAAAATTGCTACAAATTATTTTTATTTTTTATTTTTTTTGTTCTTTTAAATGATATATATATCCTTAAGTTAATTATTATTATTTTTTTTTATAATCTAATTAAAAATAAAACAAAAGTTAAGAATATTTCAATTTGGTTTTGAATTTAAATTAAAATTTTAATAAATTTAGAGTCCAAATAATTTAGTTTGAAATCTGTTATATCTATGAGTATTAAAAAAATTATTATTATTTGGATAAATTATAATGTTTAATATTTACGCCTAATTGACGACAACCAGCACAACTTTTTTATTTTGTTTTTGTTTTAATGGTTAAACGAGATAAAAGGGGGAGGAGTACTAATATGAGATCATTTTAGCTAGTTTCAATGAATGTTTAGAATAAATTTAAATCTTTTGAAATACAAATTATTACTTAAATAGAAAGAATCTTTCTTCTTTTCTTGTATTTTTATCATACATTATTAATTTTAAAATAAACATAATAATATTTAGGTATAAGATTTAAATATTTTTTCTTCTGTTTTGTCTATGTAATTTAATTAATTAATTGATTGTTTTTAATTTCATTTCAAATAAAATATATTTTTTCGATTCGTTTTCCATATTTAAATCTCATATTTTATGTTTTGATCGAAAAAGAGGGGAATAGTGAGCTACCATATTAAACCAATTTTTATGAAATATGGTACACCAGTTCTAATGCTAATTAAATGAAAAAGAACGGCAAATCATCATTCAAAATAACGATTAATGAATGAATGAATGAATGGAAAACCAGTTCTTATTTTTTTTTCTCTCTTTCTCTCTCTCCTTTCTCAACACCGCCTTTAACAAATGCAATAATAATTTTTTTGTTTTATCCATCTTATATATATATATATATATATATATATATATATATATATATATACAGCTTGAAAATTTGTCGGTCTTTAATTGCCGATTTGATTTTAAAAAACGGAAGAATCGATTGGTTTGTTTCGATTGTTTTCAGATCATCAATTGAACCGCTTTCATAGGAATTTTTTTCAAACCACTACCTCCCACCCACCTAACTATCTTAATTAAAAAACAAAAAAAAATATATTTTAATTTTAATTATTTTATTTTTAAGTGAAATATAATTTTTACCGACCGACGATAGTAAGGGAGGTATTGGTTTCATACCAAATTTCACATGTGGAGATTTTTACATATCTTCACGAATCATGCATTTTCTTAACCGAAAAAAAGTATTTTTAGCATCATCACGAATTTTGATAAAATTTGGTATATTTACTTAATGCATCAGTATGAAGAATTGATCAAGTTTTGGTGTATATCCGGAATAGCATTACCGATCGACGTTAGGAAGAGATGGGTTATTTTCACACCAAATTTCAGATGAGGAGATTTTTTGCCTACCTCCACGAATCATGTACTTTTTATTGATTTCATCCTCGGGAAAAATCATCTTTATTAGTTTTTTCTTAATTTAAAATGATATGACGTCACCCAGCCCTTCATAACTTTACAGCCAGCACCTCCTTATATATTATAAATAAAATAAAATTAAAAATATTTATGTTATATCCATATCTGTTTTTTTATTGCATTAATAGATATATTAAAATTATTTGAAATTGTTTCTGTAGCTGGAAATTAATTTATTTCAAACCGTTGTTCGGTTCTGTGCCTGGCCACAGGTCAACTTATTTGTCTTACATTATATTATTTTATTATTAGTTTTTTGTTAATATTCTATTGAAAAAATATTTTTTTAAAATAAAATTTTTTATAAAAATAAAATTTCTTCAATTTATGTGTGAAATATTTTTCCAGATTATTCTAATTTTTTTGTTTTCTTTTTTTTTTTGTTAATTAATATGACAATTATGACAATTTCAATTAACTTTATAATAAGATATCAATAAATGAAATAAATTAAATTTTAATTTATCAATCCAACCCTTTCTCACTCAATTCAAAATCTCACTCATCTCATTCATTCAAATTAAACCAATTCCTTTTAATATCTATTCTCTCCTAATTCCTTCACCTATCTCGTATATTATTTTGACTTTTCGACTCCCAAATTGGTCTCATTTTCAAAAGAGTTTTTGAAAAATAAATTTTAAGATTATTAGTATAAGAAAATCCAGAGAATTTCTCTAATCAAAAATCTCTTGAAAAGGACGTCAAAATAGGCGCCGAAACGCTGAGATTCCAATTTCATTAAACAACCCGAAAACAACTCGGAATTAACTTTTCATTTAAGTATTTATGTAAAATTAGTTATAATTAATAATTTATTCATATCCAGAATATTTAATATGACTTTAAGCAAGAATAATCTTTTCTTTTCCCATCGATCGATTATCTATATAAGAAAATAATAAACAGCAAGAGAGTGAAAAAGAGAGAAAGAAAAAGAGACTTCAAAAGAAGCCGATGGCCAGAGGTCAGTACCTTTAAACACGAAACATCTTCTCAAAGATAAAAACAAAAACATCTATAATTCTTTATGAATACAATTTAAATATATATTATTAAATTTTAAATGATCCTTAATATGAATAATTGTTTTTTTAGATATTTAAAGAATTTTTACTATTAAAAAAATTTAAATTACAAAAAAAAAAAATCATTCATTCAAAATAAAGAAATAATTTAATAAGATTATCAATTTATTAAAAAATTAAATACATTAAATTTCAAATAATAAATTTTAAACTTTGTGGTACTTTGAATTCTGTATAAAATTCATATAAAATTATATAATTATATATATTAATTGTAATATTAAAATAAAAATAAATAAACCAATTATTTTGCCGGTTGTATTATATGGGTGTAAGGCAGGGTCTATGACCTTAGGTGACGAGAGTAGATTTAGAGTATTTGAGAATAGGATTCTGCGAAGCATTTATGGACCAAAGAAAGATGAGGTCACCGGGGAATGGTGGAGACTGCATAACGAGGAATTGCATGATCTCTATGCATCTCCAAATATAATTAGAATTATAAAATCGAGAAAGCTGCGATGGACAGGACACGTGGCTAGAATGGTTGAGAAAAGAATGGCGAAAACTATATTGAGGGGAAACGCCCGCTTGGAAGACCAAGGACGCGGTGGGTAGATAATGTAGGAAGGGATGCGAGAGAGATGGGAGAGGGTAGGGAATGAAGGCTTGTAGCTCAGAATAGGGATACTTGGAGAAGTGTCATTGCTGCGGCCAAGAACTTTCGAGTTCCGTAGAGCCATAGAGATATAGTTAGATAGAATTGAATTATTAAATAGAAGAAAAACCATTAAGTAGAAAAATGTATTCTTTGCACTTGATATGTTTATAATTATGATTCATTAAATATATTAAAGTTATATTATTTATCTTTGTATATTGAAAATGTACATAGGATGAATGGTATTCTTGAAATGTTTCCATTTTACTCGTTTTATTAGAAATTATTGAATATTAATATAAGGTTATATTATATAGATTTAATAGAAAAATATAATTAAATGAAACCTTATATATATAGGACCTGGTTCGACAAGCGCAGCTCGGTACTTTAAGAAAATTATTTCTTATGAACTATGAATATTTAAGGTTATGATTATTATTTAAAATAAATAAACAACAAAATATATGAAACAAATTCAAATAATTTAAAAGAACATAAATTAAAAAATAAAATCTGGGGTGTCTCCACTCGACTATCTCGCAAATTCGAATTGGATTAAATAACATAATATATAATATTTAAATTAAATTAATTAAATTATAAATTAAAATTAATAAATAATATTTATTAAACCAGCGCTTGTTTGGCTCTTTGTTGATGGCACCACGTCATGTGTTGGCGCGTGAGATTTGCAGTGTTAAAAAATTAATTCTATATATAGCAGTTTTATATAATTTTTAATCATGTGAAAAATTATCAAACATATCTTTATTTTTACGGTCACTTTAGAGGAAAAAAATCAAAACGTTGTAGGTAATTAATGACCATCTTCCGGTTGGGCTACATTTCTCAAAAGTTGATAGAAAACTACAAATTTTGAATAATGCCCATATACCAAATTTCATTATTCTAGCTCACTTCGTTTTTGCTTAATCTTGTCTACATACACACACACACAGACATTTTTCTCAACCTTAGTGAAAATGATTCAGGAACCTTCAAAACGTATAAAAACATCAAAATCTCAACATCGATAAATAGTAAGTATTAATGCACCGAAAGACAGAATAGTATGGCCTGTGGATATAACATAATATTTATATATTTCAAAATTTGTTTTTATTTATATTTATATTATTTTGTATTTAAGGAAGCGCTGGCCGGCGTTGCCCGACGCCATTTTTTTTTATTATTAAAATTCCTATTCTAAATTAAGAAAAAACTAACAAAGATGATTTTTTCCGAGATTGAAACCAATACAGATGGATTTTTCTTTATAAATATTATCTATGGGGGGGGGGGGGTGAATTTTTAAAAAAAACCTTTGAGCGGTTTAATATCTCAAAAATTCAAATATATATCTTATATACAATTTTAGCTAGCATAATTAGATTAGATAAGATAAGATATATATATACTTATTTAATAATTTATATCCATCCAAAATATTAGATCATAAATCTATCAACGGTTCATTCAAGTTTTAACTATTTTCTATCTCTGTTTTGTGCTTTTCTCATTATATTTTTCATTTTTTTTCTCTCTCTCTCTATTCTACACTCTTTTTTCTTCTCCCCCCCCTCTATTATACTAGGCACCTCTTGGTCAATGCCACGTTTGTCGGCACTTTTGTTTCAACTCACTATTATATATTTATAAATATATATATATATATATATATATATATATATATAGTTATATTCACAGTCAGTCATTTTAAGAGAATTCCAGTTAATGAATTAGCCAGTGTAGCAGTGTGTTGATATCGGATGTGGCAAGTAGCGTGCTAGTAGAAGAGGTGAAAGGTGGTGTGGAGAGTGGAGTGGAGGGCGTTATACCCACGACAAGCAACCAGGCGGTTTTGCTTCAAAAAACGATCATCCATCTTCTTTCCCCTCCCCCCCCCCACACTTCTATCTCTCTTCATTCATTCTATATCCCTTTTAAAAAATCTTAAAGAGATCAAATATAACGAAAATACATAATTCGTAATTCCATATAACTAAATAAAATATACAGGGTGTTCATTTCAAACTTGGCAGTGTTGCCATCCAAGAAAATTAGAAATTAAGAGATTAAAGAGTTCAATAAATTATTAATAAATTATGGAATTGTAGTAGACCATTTTCATGAATTAAAAATAAAATTAAACCGACCGACGGTTTGAAATAAATTGATTTCCAGATACAGAAACAATTTCAAATAATTTTAATATATATATTAATGTAATAAAAAACAGATAGAATGGATAGAACATAAATATTTTTAATTTTATTTTATTTATAATATATAGCTGAGGTAGCCGGCGTTGCCCGTGATCATAATACGGAGGCTGTGACGTCATGAAGGGCTGGGTGACGTCATATAATTTTAAATTAAGAAAAACATAATGAAGATGATTTTTCCCGAGGATAAAACCAATACATTCGTGGTGATATGTAAAAAAATCTCCTCATGTGAAATTTGGTGTGAAAATAACCCTTCCTTTCCTATCGTCGATCGCTAATACTACCACTTCCGGTTTCCGGATTTGCACCAAAAGTTGATCAATTCATCCCACTGATGCATTAAGTAAATATAACAAATTTCATCAAAATCGGTTGAGCCGTTCAGGCTGTACACATCTATACGGACGGACGGACGGACAGACGGACGGACAGACATCATGCTAAAAATACTTTTTTCTGTTAAGAAAATGCATGATTCGTGGAGATATGTAAAAATCTCCACATGTGAAATTTGGTGTGAAAACAATACCTCCCTTACTATCGTCGGTCGGTAAAAATTATCATTATTGAGATTTTCCAAATATAAAACCTTATTTTTTTCCAATTTCAATTCACAATAAGATAACATATTCATAGCTTTCTATAACATTTTTTTTAAATAAAAATCTGGAGTGTCTCCACTTGACTATCTCACAAATTTGAATTGGATTAAATAACATATATTAATTTAAATTAAAATAAATTAATTAAATTATAAATTAAAATTAATAAATAATATTTATCTAATTAATCTGATGATTGAGGCTGATGATTTTTAATAAGGTTTTTGATATCACAGATTCAAATTTTGATTAATAATTAATTTCACTATATTCGCTTATGATAATGTAACTAATAAATATTATCAAATATATAATTATATTTTATACAAATTATTGGAAAATATTAATTAGTAAAAAATTTATCTCAATCAAAAAAAAACTATTTAAGTTAAATGATATTTTATTTAGATTGAAAATTTAAAACAAAAAATTCTAAATGGGAAATTCCTTAAAAATTCCTTACATCATGGACGTTCATATAACTATATATAAAAGTGTAATAAATATAATTTTAATATATAAGTACTTATACTAAATGGATACTAACAAGATCCATTGCTAAATGTTTGTATTTATTTTTTATTTCATTTTAATTTCGTAAAGAATTCCTTTAGTTTTTTTTTAATAATAAATGAATGAGGAAATTTCGTCCTCGTGCCCTAATAACCACCTCAGGTTCTGTCGACCCTATTCAAAGCTCTATAGATCTCTATGGGGTCCACTTGGACCTCTTGGGAATCCGTGATATATAGTAAATAAATTTTAAACAAATTTAGTTAATACTTGATGATTTTTATTGTTTTTTCCTACTCTATTTCTAAAGCATGTAGTAGTAATATAAAATACATATTATCCATAGTAATTGAAAAGTGGATCTCCATGTAAAGATGATATAATGATGATCTTTAAAGAAAAAAAAATGGAATGAGGATAATTTTACTATTACTAAGCAATTGTTTGGGTCGCAATTTGAATAGGCAAATAGCAAATGGAAATCAATAAAAATGATAGGTTCCGATCAAATTATTTATTCATAGTCAGGGATTTTTTTTTCCTACTTAACTCCGATCCAATTGGGTGGTCCTTCATTTTCTCCCTCCCCCAAAAGATTGGAAAAAAATTTAAAATTAAAGCAACTTATTTAATTTGAAATTTCCGGTTAAATCTAAAATTAACTTTGTCACCCTTGACAAACTTACATGGACGTATTTATAGGTATATATAGGTATATAATATCAATCATTTTCGATCGTTTCATTTAAATAGAGAAGTGGCAGAAGCCAATTTAAATGGAATCTAATGGAAGGTTAAATTAGTTCATTAAAGAGCATGTGACATATTGGCTTCCATCTTCCCTCCCTTATTATACCCCTGCAGGTCAAAGTCCTATCTCTTCTTCATTTTCAATATAATTTCAATTCAATTAAACTCAACTTTTTCCTATATTATAATTAGTATCGTTTAAATAACTAAACTTTAAACTACAATTCATTATAATTATTATATTTAATAGTAAGACAAAGTTTTTTTGTCAAGATCAACTCTACCAAAAAAATTAGAAATAAAAATTACAATTAAAATAATTAACTTGAAATCATTTGCCTAATCATGTATTCTATTTAGTCATGCTAAATAGAATTTTTGTGATTTTTCCTTTACTTAAACAACATTCATCTCAAGATTCTTTACATTAAGCTGGAGTGTCTCCACTCGACTATCTCGCAATTTGAATTGGATTAAATAACATAATATATTATATTTAAATTAAATTTAATTAATTTTAAATTATAAATTAAAATTAATAAATAATATTTATTAAACCAGCGCATGTTTGGCTCTGTGTTGATGGCACCACGACACGTGTTGGCGCGTGAGATTTGCAGTGTTAAAAATTTAATTCTGGTACTTTTTCAGCGATTCAATCAAGCTGAAATTCTATATATAGCAGTTTTATACAATTATTAATCTTGTGAAAAATTATCAAACATATATCTTTATTTTTTAGGTTATTTTAGAGGAAAAAAAAATCAAAACGTGGTAGGTAATGACCCCCTTCCGGTTGAGCTACATTTCTCAAAAGTTGATAGAAAACTACGAATTTTGAATAATGCCCGTATACTAAATTTCATGATTCTAGCTTAAACCATTTTTGCATAATCTTGTCTACATACATACACACACACATACACACAGACATTTTTCTCAACCTTAGTGAAAATGATTCAGGAACCTTCAAAACGTATAAAAACATCAAAATATCGACAAAAATTTTCGTGATCCCAATACTATCTCTGGCGAGAAAGTAAAAATTGAATATAGGGTGTGGGGGAGGGTATGAAGAGAAACAGAAGATAGGTTTTGGTTAGTGTGAATAGCAGCATTATTTAATATCAAATTTGTTTGAAATAGTGGTCACTTTAACTCTATTGAACCAAGTTATTATACGGTAAAAAAGCTCTGCTCGTCCAGAATTTTAGTAACGTTTTGCCCTTACATTACTAATCAGATAAAATAATATTGTGATCCTTAGGAATTCATCGACTAGAATAAATATGCTACATTCCCATATTCTTCTCTTATATATTTTTTTACCTACCTACCTACCTACTCATTCTCTATAATATTATATTTATATATGTTACGGTAAATGTACACTCTTGGGAAATGTATACATTTTCCGGTAAATGTGTACATTTCCCAAGAGTGTACATTTACTGTAACAAAAGTTAGGTATAAGTAAACTGAATATAATGTATATGTACATTTCCCGGCAAATGTGTACACCTGCCTTTACGTTTTGGTAAATGTATACTCTTACCTTCGTATTTTAAGGAAAGGTGGAATACAAGTAAATTAAAAATGTTGTTGCAGTAAAAAAAATTTTATTTAAATAAACATAATATATGGTAATTATACAGGAGACGGGCCCAACAAGGTAGGTGGTTGAAACTTACTTTGAGGTGTTCCTTGAATGATTCTGAACAACTTTATGTGCAAGATCTCTTTTATTTTAATTAATAAAAAGTAATTAATTAGACAGTGTATTCCTCCTATATGAATGCTCTGTGGGTGACATTTTGACTATGTTTTCTCTTTTTTATCTCTATCAGTACGTGTAACTTACCTTGAAAAAAAAAATTTAGAATTCAAGCTGCTGTTTATCCAACTTGCAAAAATATAATCTCATCTAAACAGAGATACCCACCACCTTGCTCCCACCGAAAAGTCGTTGTAGGAATTCAACGTCGGGATAAGTTGCAAGTCGTTGATGAAATCCAACGTCGAGAAAGAATACAAGTTGCTATATGTACTCGATTTCGTATTTTGTATGCTCACATTTACCAAAACGACATGGTCATTGTGAATTCAATGTACATTTCCCTTATTTGAAATTGTAAATGTTAGTTGAATGCACATTACCCAAATGAGGAGGCTAATGTGCACATTTACCGCAATATCTACTTTTACCGTAACATAGATATTAAAAGAAAACGTAAAAATTAATTTTTGGAATTAAACTTTTTGCCCCTTTAGTTTCTACTTTTCATAATATTGAATAAATAAATTAATTAATTTTAATTTTAATAACTCCCAATAATAATTGTTAAAATATAAAATTTCATATTTTTATTGAATAAAATTAAATTAATTTATTGAAAAAGTATTCATTTTAATTCAATTTTAATGAAATTATTAAATCACATTTATTTAATAACGACACAAAGGGTGTATATAGTATCTGCGGTGCCTTTAATTATAAATAAAATAAAAAAAAGTATTGAAAAGTTTATTTGGAATAACATATTACCATTTTTTATCATTTAAATATATGATATATTTACGTTTCTTTGAATGTTTTGTTAATGATTAGTTAAAAAATTTCGATTTATTGATATTTTGATCTCGATATTTCGGTGCTAGTTTCAGTGCTCTAGGACGGTGTATAATGGATGGACCTTTTTAAAGAATTAAGTTCATCAATGCACATTTATCTTGACAATCCATGTCCCATGTGATGCAAAATTGACTTTTAATCAATTCAAAACACAATCAAAGTAGGAAAATTGCTTCGAAAATTTGTTAAAATGTATTCATGATGTTGGAGAATATTTTGAAAAACAATTTCATTAAGAGCTATTTGTTTGTTTGATTTTTTTGTTGATTATAAGTTCCGCAAAATATAAATACCAAACCTGGTACAATACATATAGAAAAATACAATTTTTGTTAATATATGTAAAAAGATTATACTTATAAGATTATTTTACTTTATACTATCTCGCCAGATTTTCGATGTCGAGATTTTGATGTTTTTATACGTTTTGAAGGTCCCTGAGTCATTTTCACTAAGGTTGAGAAAAATCTCTCACTGTGTGTGTGTGTGTGTGTAGACAAGATTACTCAAAACTGGTTTGAACTAGAATCATGAAATTTGGTACAAGGGCATTATTCAAAATTCGTAGTTTTCTATCAACTTTTGAGAAATGTTGAGAAAGTCCGTTTTCATTTTTTTTTCCTCTGAACTGATCATAAAAATAAAGTTATATGTTTGATAGTTTTTCACATGATTAAAAATTGTATAATTGTATGTCAAGATAAATGTGCATTGATGAACTTTATCCAATTATCCAATCATTAACAAAACATTCAAAGAAACGTAAATATATCATATATTTAAATGATAAAAAAATGGTAATATGTGCTATTCCAAATAAACTTTTCAATACTTTTTTTTATTTTATTTATTATTAAAGGCACCGCAGATACTACATACACCCTTTGTGTCGTTATTAAATAAATGTGATTTAATAATTTCATTAAAATTGAATTAAAATGAATACTTTTTCAATAAATTAATTTAATTTAATTCAATAAAAATATGAAATTTTATATTTTAACAATTATTATTGGGAATTATTAAAATTAATATTAATTTTTTGATTTATTCAATATTATGAATAGTAGAAACTAAAGGAGAAAAAAGTTTAATTCCAAAAATTAATTTTTACGTTTTCTTTTAATATATGTATATATAATATTATAGAAAATGTGTAGGTAGGTAGGTAGGTAAAAAAAAATATATAAGATAAGTATATGAGAATGTACCTACATATATGAATAATTTTTGATATAGATTTGTTGTTTATTGTTTAATTTATAAGAAAATAGAATCGGTGTTTGAAGGATTGTAAATATCGAATCTGATTTGTGTTTGTTGACTGAACCCATTCAGATGTGATCGCTCTTAACAAGATTACAACCTCCTCCAGTTGACTGAAGCCAATTTCTCTGCTTAAAGATGGGTGAGTGAATGGAGTTGATTGATAAGGAAGATGTCACCAATGCTTTTGAGTTAATTTCGGCCGTTCTATTCATTTCGGGAGCCCCTTCAGGGCAGCCAACCAGCCAGCCAGCCAATTGGTCCGGCCGGGTGCTTTGCACACAATGGCTGCTGGGGTCAATTTACCTGGAGGGCATGTCGAGTGAAATTATTGTCATCAAAGGGCCACGTTGAGGGGTTGAATGAAGTTTAGGGCGGGGCAAAGTACCCGTAGAGAGAGGGGGGGGGGATTTTTTTGGGAGGAGGAGGAGGAGGAGGGGGGTGAGGGTTACAGCCGTTTCATTCGTAATGCAAAATCCTTGAACAACAGTCAACAGGCTTGGCATTCCATTCTTTGCTAATTTGATTGGGGGATAATAAATATGTGACAGTGTTTGGAAATATCGATTTGCTATTCAGAAAACGAGGCCCCAAAATGGAATGGTATCAAATATCAGAACGTAAGTGGATTCCTCTTTAACCACAGCCTCTATAAGAAAAAAGAATGACCTATATATATATATATATATATATATATATAATACAATTTTAACTGTCATCTTTTAATATAAAATCTAATATTTCATTTATGGTCTAATAAAAGTTAAATTTCTAGAATTAATTTAAAAATTGTAATATATAAATCTATTATTATTTAAAAATGAAACTTATTCAAAAATATAAATTTAAAATAGAATTAATTAATATAAATATAATACCTACATATTATATTCAATCATATTTGTAAGGTAAAGCACACAGCCAGCCAATAAAAATCAGGAGAATATAGTAAAAAATATTTTAAATTATATTTTAATGTAATTTATTTTATTTACTTAATGGTATTTAATTTAATTTTAATAGAAAATTGTTAAGAAATGTTACGTTATGTGTTCTGTGAAGAATAATTTTAAATAGCCAGGCACACACAGAACCGCCCGACGATTTGAAATAAATTAATTTCCAAACAACATTATATATATATGTATATAAAGTATAAAAAAAAATATTTTTAAAACTTCAATAAAAATGACTAAATTATATTATTTTGTTTTTTATTTTTAGTTTAATTACTCAATTATTAATTTTAAGTGAAATATTTTCCGACAATGAATATAAAATTAATATTTTGTAAAACTACCACTTCCGCACACCAAAAACTGATGAATTCATGCATTAATTAAATATACCAAAATTTTTCAAAATCCGTTGAGCCGTTCAAGCTGTATACGCCTATACGGACACACAATGGACAGACGGACAGGCATCATGCTAAAAATACTTTTTTCTGTTAACAAAATGCCATGATTCGTGGAGATATCTAAAAATATCCACATGTGAAATTTGGTGTGAAAACAATACCTCCCTTACTATCGTCGGCCGGTAAAAATGACAGGAAATTGAAAACTGTGTAGGTACAATCCATTGCGGTTGAAATTTAATTTCATAAATATCTAAAATATATATTAAATATTATATTAATTTTTTGAAATCTTTAAAAACCAGTGGTCAACATCATCAAATAAAATAAATTAGATGACCCAGGATAGCATATGAATTGGACATGTCTGTATTCTGCATTCTGTGTACATTCTATACCAATTATCCTATTATAATATTTTCAAAAATTTTTAATAACAAAACGCAAAGTATATTGAAGAAGATAGAATATAAGTAAAGTAATATTTTCCAATATTTTTCTCTTCAAATGGGGATAGTTGAGTTTCATTCATATACAATACATAAGAAAAAAAATTAATAGGGGGGGGGGATAGGTATACTTCCGGTTAAATTGAAAACCTGATCCGGAATTATATACATATTTTTATATAATATACATTCTATCTATGACGGATTTTTTATTCAAATTTTTATCAAGTTGGAATAGAATTTTTTGCCGTATAGATAATTATTATATATTATATATTATAAAAAATTGAGGTAAGTGGATATAAATTTTATTTTTTATTTTTTTAGAATATATTGTCATCATGCTTATTCGTTATATAATATATACGTTTCAATATATATTTATTAAAACCTTTTATTTTAATTAAATAAGAATATATATAATAATTATTCCTTTAAAATTACTTAATTTAAGATATACTACATGTTCAAAAGTAGAAGCAATCTCGAATGGAAACCTATATTATTTTTGTTTAGATTTATCCAACTCGTCCCCATGGAAGAATGAAATTTTAGCAGAAAATAACTTCTTAAACCAGTGTTTTCCTACCTGGCGGGTCCAGGGGGGCGCGAGACTGTAGTAAGGCGGACGCGAATGTATTAGAACAATTACAATTCTATTTTTTTACAACATTTGTTTTGTTACATTTATAATTACCTACTTTATCTTATAGTACATAATTTTTTTATATGTATTAAATATTTGTTCATAATATGTTTTATTATTTTGTAGCCCATTAAATAAATTATTATATTAGGTAAGTATTTATGATATTAGATGATTATAAAAATTAAGGGGGTGCTATAATTTTTTTTAAAAAAAGGAGGGCGCCGGTTCAGAAAGGTTGGAAACCACTCTCTTAAACGGTCTTTGATTTAAACCTAAATAAATATTTGAAAATTGGAAAAAAAAGAATTTTATAAGTATAGTGAATTAAAAAATCTGGAGTGTCTCCACTCGACTATCTCGCAAATTTGAATTGGATTAAATAACATATATTAATTTAAATTAAATTAAATTAATTGAATTATAAATTAAAATTAATAAATAATATTTATTAAACCAGTGCATGTTTGGCTCATTGTTGATGGCACTACGTCACGTGTTGGCGCGTTAGATTTGCAGTGTTAAAAAATTAATTCTGGTACTTTCAGCAATTCACTCAAGTTGAAATTCTATATATAGCAGTTTTATACAATTATTAATCATGTGGAAAATTATCAAATATATATCTTTATTTTTACGGTCACTTTAGAAGAAAAAAAATCAAAACGTTGTAGGTAATGGCCCTCTTCCGGTTGAGCTACATTTTTCAAAAGTTGATAGAAAACTGAATTTTGAATAATGCCCATGTACCAAATTTCATCGTTCGAGCTCAAACCGTTTTTGCGTAAACTTGGTTACATACATACACACACACATACACACACACACATTTTTGTTCTCAGCCTTAGTGAAAATGATTCATGAACCTTCAAAACGTATAAAAACGTCAAAATCTCAACATCGAAAATTTTATATATATATAATTAATTTAATATATTTTACATTTCTCTCTTTATTCATTGATTTTATTTATTTATTTATTTTTTTTGACTTTCTTCCCCCTTTTTTTTATTTTTATTTTTTGTTTTGTTTTGTCAGTTGTTAAAATTCGGCCAGAATGATTAAGCGGCCATTTGCAAGCGATTCAAGCTCAAAATGTGGTAAGTGAGGTGAAGGGGGAGGGGGGAGATAGGTGGTTCGTGATGGAGTCTTTAGTCAAGAAATTCAACCAACGAGAATGAGAGAGAATGAGAGAGATTGAAAAAAATAAAAAAAAAAAAAATTGGAAAAGAGAGACAAACGAACAAACAAGTTGAGATGGTTTTGCATTTAATTATGATTTTTCTTTTTCGTCGTCTCTGAAAGAGAGAATACAAAAAAAAAAACAACAACAACAACTGAGTCTTTAGTCTTTGTCGGCTTTCGATCCATCTTAGTTGATTACCTCCTCTTTCTCTTTCTCTCTCATTTACTATTTCTTTTTTTCTTTCTTATGTTATTTCTCTCTCTTTTTTATTTCATCCTACCATCTCTTTTTCAATCTTTCTTACGCCATTTTTCTTATTCAATTATTTTGAAATATATATATATTCGCCTAGGTATATATATATATATATACAATCATAATATCAATTTTTTTATAATATAAAAAATTAACATTTATATTTTTAGCAACATGAATAATTTTGGCAAATATATTATTTAGTTTAATTTAATTTTATATTCTCATTTATGCCATTATTCTATAAAAAATAAAATATAAAATTGTTATCAAAGGGGTTAAAAATTAAAATATATAAAACAATTATTTTGCCGGTGTGGGACATGGTCTATGACCTTAGGAGACGAGAGTAGATTCAGAATATTTGAGAATAAGATACTTCGCAGCATTTATGGGCCAAAGAAAAATGAGGTCACCGGAGAATGGCGGAGACTGAATAACGAGGAATTGCATGACCTCTATGCATTTCCAGATATTATGGGGTTATAAAATCGAGAAGGCTGCGATAGCAAGGGCACGTAGCTAGAATGGGAGAAGAAAGAGTGGCGAAAAATATATTGGTGGAGAGACTTAGTCTGCTTGGAAGACCAAGGAGGCGGTAGGTCGTCAGTGTAGGAAGACTTGAGAGAGATGGGAGAGGGTTGGAGGGTTGTGGCCCAGGATAGGGACACTAGAAATGTCGTTGGTACGGCCAAGAACTTTCGAGTTCCTTAGAGCCACGGAGATAGAAATATATTTATGTTACTATTCAATTTATTTATAATTATTTATTATCGAGTAAATTGATTAGAAATTATAATAGATAATTATTTTGATAACATAATTTCTAAACAATGTACTGATATAGTTTGTTGATATAATTGTATAGATAACATTTTTTTTTGTTTTTATTGACCTTTCAAGTTCGAAGCTAATTTTTAACTGATTTAATCTTTGATTGAAATATTAATATTAATTGAATTTTTAAACATAGTGAATTTGCCAAAATTTGATTCTTTGGTTCTCTTTTAATTGGTAGAAAGGATTATCATCTTAAAGCTACTACGAGGGTGGGTTGAAAAGTTTCCGATCTGACCAAGAAAAACGATGTAGGGTCAAAAAGTTCGCGAAATGGTCGCTTATAGTCAAGTATTTCTTAGCTGAAAGGGAAATTTTTGTTTGTGAGGTTGGCATAACTGGTAGTGAATGTGCTTTTGAGGTTAGCAGGCAGTTGTAATTGGTTCCGTGCGTTCGGTGTTTAATATTGTAGATCGTAGTTTCTTTCTTTCGTCGGATTGTGCAATGTCGTCATTAGAGCAGCGTGGCAATATTAAATTCTGTGTGTTGCTGGAGAAATCACCCTCGGAGACTCTTGAGATGCTTAAAAAAGCATACGGAAATTCTGCGATGAAGAAAACAGCAGTTTACGAGTGGCATAAGCGTTTTCGCGACGGTCGCACTCGTCAGAGGTGATTGAAAATGCGACGGAGAGGCTGAAGGAACTTTCAAAAAACGGCTTTCAAGAGTGTTTCCAACAATTATATGAACGGTGGAATAAATGTGTAGATGCAGGAGGAGAGTATTTTGAAGGGAAATAATGTAAGAATGTTATAAATATTTTTAATAAATTTTTAATAACCAATTCCGCGAACTTTTTGACCCTACCTCGTATTTTCAACATTCAAGATAGCTGAGACCTGTTCGATGTCAGCTGAACGTGTGCGAAATATTTTGCACAAGCCTTTGAATAAGGAAAGCTGTGTGCAACGTGAGTGCCGCGTTTGCTAACGTCAGACCAAAAACTGCTTCGAAAAAACATTTTTATCGACAATTTGGCGCTGTAGGCGTAATCCAAACCTAATTTTTGCGTCGATTCATTACTGATGATGAGACTTAAATTAAATTAATTAATTAATAATTAATTAAGTAAATTAATTAGAACACCCTTAAGAGAAGTGTTGATGGAGATTATGTTGAAAAATATTTAAAAACAGTTTTTCTTGGTCAGGCCGGAAACCTTTCACCCCACCCTCGTATGTTCTTTCTGATCAATTTTAAAGTTAAACTACCTCTTTCTTTATATTTATTTATTTTTAAAATACTGAATGAATATAAAAAGTAGCTATAACTTTTCTAGAATATAGAGAGATATAGGATTTTTAAAAATAAAATTAACTGCAATATACGGAAAATATAAGAAAAAATAGATGACTTGAAAATGGGGAAAATTTCACATATAAGAAATATAAAATAATATATATGATTGGTTGTTCTAATGTAATCCCAAATATAGTTTTAAAATTATAAAATCGATTATTTCTAGATTGATTAGAATAGAAAAATCAGAATTATAGAATTATAATCAGTTAGAATAAACGCGATCGAGAAAATAATATTCAACTGTGATTGAGGGTAGGAAAAGTTCGACTATTAATTTGCAAATTCAGATCCGTTTAAGGAACGATTTTTTGATACTATATCTAAATCAAAAATTTGAATTGGTGTTACAATATTAAATTAATATATATATATATATATATTTGTTTTGTTTATTTTTAGTGAGAAGATGATAATAGTTCAAACATTAAGATAAATATATTATATACGAGGACTGTTTAAAAGAAAAGGTGAATTTTGAATTTTCGAGGCTGTCTACATTCGATTATCGACATTTTTTTTGTTATGTTGGAACACCTATGTTTCTCATATGTTGACATTATCAGCCATATTGGATTAGTAGTTTGTTTTTGATAACGAAAATAGTTAGTCACGTTTTTGTGTGTTCTATATATGTGTATTATATCTTAGAAGAATTAAAGGGGACAAAATGATTATTGATGAATAAATAAATACTTTTCGAAATAAATCAAAATTCACCTTTTCTTTTGAACAAACCTCGTATACTCTATGTAGATATTAATAATAATATAATTTATGAAAATTAATTGAAAGTGTTGAAATATCGTATATATCTATATATGTAATTAAATAACTAGGATAGTGCGGGTGGTTAATGGAATCACAAAGATGCAAAGATAAAGTGGATAGTTCAATTGGTTGATTGGTTGTTCTAATGCAATAGGCAGTAGTTTAAGTTCCGCTCATCAACTCCTCATTTGATCAGATAATTAATGAACTTGTTTACCTTACTGTATCAATAGTTGAGTTGACTTGAAAGTATTTCCATATTGTTTGTGTCTCTCGCTTAACTGTTTCAATCTAGTATAAACTTTATTTCAAAATAATAACTGTTTTTTACTATTTACAATTAGTATCTACATGATTTATGTGATTATTGTTTTTTAATAATTTCATAAATTATAATTAACGACATAATTAAAGTTTTTTTTATTTTTTTCTATGTATATATTAAACAATTAATTGATTGAAAAGATTAATATTAATATTAATATTATTATATATAAACCGAGATAGGGGGATATAAACATTGTTGTTCTAGTAGAATTAAAAAATCTCGCAAATTTGAATTGGATTAATTAACATATAATATATTTAAATTAAATTTAATTAATTATAAATTAAAATTAATAAATAATATTTATTAAATCAGCGCATGTTTGGCTCTTTGTTGATGGCACCACATCACGTGTTGGTGCGTGATTTGCAGTGTTTAAAAATTAATTCCGGTGCTTTCAGCGATTCAATCAAGCTGAAATTATATAAATAGCAGTTTTATACAATTTTTAATCATGTGAAAAACTATCAAACATATATCTTTATTTTTACAGTCACTTTAGAAGAAAAAAAATCAAAACGTTGTAGGTAATGACCCTCTTCCGGTTGAGCTACACTTCTCAAAAGTTAATAGAAAACTACGAATTTTGAATAATGCCCATGTACGAAATTTCATGATTCTAGCTCAAACCGCTTTTGCATAATCTTGTCTATATACATACCCAGATAGAGAGAGAGACAGACAGACATTTTTCCACAAATTTAATGAAAATGACTCAGGAACCTTCAAAACGTATAAAAACATCAAAATCTCGACATCGAAAATTTTCGTGATCGCAATTCTATCTCTGGCGAGATAGTCAAAATGGAAAAAGTTACATTGGAGTTGGTCATGAGGTTCAAATATTGTAGAATAAATATACTGTTAATTAAAAATTTACTTACAATTTATATGCAGAGTGTGACTAAAGGTGAAATAGAATATAAATAGAATAAAAAACATTTTTAAATGAATGGGAAAAGTGATAGATTTGGTGGAAATAAGGGTAGTGGAGATCAAGAAAATATACATATTAATTAATAGTCTTGGATAATTATTCTAAATAATGAATTAAATTGTTGTTTAATTATTTATAAAGTTTTATTGTGTTAATTAATTAAACGAATGTTAGTATTAATTAGTAGTTGGCATATTACTTGTTTGAAAGAATGTGTTAAGAATTATTTTTTTTTTTAATTTAATAATATTTATTTGAGTAGAATTTCAATTTCAATTGAAATATAGAAAAGTAAAATTAAATAATATATTAATAATAATTTATTATATAATATTTATAAATAATAATTAATAATATTATTTATTATTATTATTATTATTATATATATTATTATTGTGATGTATTAATTAAATTTTTAATTATATAGATATATTATACTTTTTTCGAAAAATGTTCTTTAAATAAGCTGGAGTGTCTCCACTCGATGATCTCGCAATTTGAATTGGATTAAATAAAATAATATATTATATTTAAATTAAATTTAATTAATTATAAATTACAAATTAAAATTAAAATTAATAAATAATATTTATTAAACCAGCGCATGTTAGGCTCTTTGTTATATACAATTTTTAATCAAGTGGAAAAACTATCAAACATATATCTTTATTTTTACGGTGACTGTAGAGGAAAAAAAATCAAAGCCTGTAGGTTGATAGAAAATTATAAATTTTGAATAATGCCAGTATACCAAATTCTATTATTCTAGCTCAAACCATTTTTGCGTTGTCTACATACATACACACACAGACATATTTTTTTCTCAACCTTAGTGAAAATGATTCAGGAACCTTCAAAACGTATAAAAACATCAAAATATCGACATCGAAAATTTTCGAGATCTGGCGAGATAGTAATAAAGCAAATAAAATGTACATACATACTAGAATTTGTCAATTATTTTTTGATATTCTATTCACGTTGAATAATGAACCAGGAATTTTTAAATATTCATTTCATTAATCAAATTTTTAGTTTATGCATGAATGTCATTGATTGAAAAGGCCCTACTAGTCTTTCTATTAGAAGATATTAGTGCAAATGAAAATGTACGATTGGTGAAATTGTCATTAAATATAAATCTCTTGGTATTAAAAAAAAGGTATTGAGTAGTGTGAGGGAAAAGGGAGGGATTGGATGGTGGCAAGGGGATGCTAATTAAGGGCTCGTTATGCCAGAAGGGCTGCTATGGCTTTCTGCATAAAAGTTCTATCTGTCGACATGAAAGGGGCACAGATTTTATTTTAATCGTCTTTGAGGTTGGCCAACCTTGAAAAATCAAAATTGATTTCCATCCCTATTCAGAGAGAGAGAGGTGATTGTGAGAAAGGGTGGGGGGGGTAAAAAGGGGTTTACCTTGTCTTAGTGATATTCAGTGAGACGTCCAATTAAAAGGGGTTATTCTGAAGGTAGCCCCTTTTAAACAAAAATGAGAAAAGACCACTAATTAAACGACATACTCAAATTATTAAATTATCATTATTTTCTAAAAGAGCGCTTTTTTATTTATTTTTATAATATAATATATCAACCCTTTGCTCATTTTCTTTTTAAAGAAAATAATAATATTAATAATATATGTATACCAATTGACAAAAAATATTATAGAATTTCAAATCAATATAGGTATATACATATAATATAATAATTAAAATAAATCAAATGAGAAATAACTAATAAATTGTTTCGAGAGATGTTAATTTGGGGAGAGAATGAAAATTAAGCTGGAGTGTCTCCAATCGACTATATCGCGAATTTGAATTGGATTAATTAACATATATTATATTTAAATTAAATTTAATTAATTATAAATTACAAATTAATAAATAATATTTATTAAATCAGCGCATGTTTGGCTCTTTGTTGATGGCACCACGTCACGTGTTGGCGCGTGAGATTTGCAGTGTTAAAAAATTAATTCCGGTACTTTCAGCGATTCAACCAAGCTGAAATTCTATATATAGAAGTTTTATACAATTATTAATTATGCAAATTTAAAATTTGCCAACAAATGTTGGAGCCATGCGCAAACAAACTGAACAGAATATTCTTCATAAACGCCTCAAATTATAGAAGAAATTACGCAGCCATTGCAACTGTGACTCCTGCAATGCTTCAAAACACGTGGCGGGAGATTGATTATCGGGTAGTATGTCTGTCGTGCAACGGGGGAAACACACATCGAAACTTTTTAGAGTACATAAATACTGTGTCTTTTGATGTATAAATAAATATTTTACCATTTGTATTTACACTTTTTAGTTCTCTTTGAAATCCCGTCCACATTTGTCTATGACACTGTATTTAAGATGTTGAATTTGTTCTACTTAAAAAATTGATTTATTAGATTTATACCTATTAAGTAAATCTTAGAAATATTTAAAGTTATTCCAATTTGCATTTTTTTTTATAAATATATTACTTATAATAGTAGATTCAAATTTCTTCCATCTGCATCCTTCGGTATGTTTTGATCAGCCCCTCAGAGGGTTATTTGTCGTTATGATCTATTCATTTTCTTAAGAAAGGAGGATAGACCAAAACAAAAACCCTTCCTTTCTTTTTGAAGAAAAATTCAGAGCCCGTTAAAAAAGAGATTTGCCGCCTTTGATATGATTACCCCTTTTTTTTATTTAAAAAAAAACAAAATAATAATAAATAAAAATCTTATAAATAAAAGCAAACCGCAAATGAAGGAGGCAGGGAGCCTTTTTATCTCTTTAGAATAACTAAATAATAATATTATAATTGTGTGATTCATTAGACTATAAGAGAAAGAAGGAATAAAATAAAAAGCAATGGAGCAAAGAAGAAGAGTTCTCAAAAGATGCCGAAACAAAATACATCTGAATTCATTCATTGAATAATTAAATTAAAAAAAAAAATAAGGAAAATCAATACTACATATTAATAATTTATATCTCTATATTTATAATCATTTTTTGAAAAAAAATCTGTCCCAATGTTTGTTTGAGTGTTATCAATATAATAAAATCGAAAGGTATAGATTTTATTATATTAATTGAACCTGATATCACACAATTCAGAAAATCTAGAGAAACTATATTCTTTGTTTTCAATTATATTCTTTTCCAAATAAATATTATAAGTATAGTTCTTTAAATTGTCATAAATATTAAAACAAAATTTAATTTTTTACTATCTCGCCAGAGAAATTTTCGATGTTGAGATTTTGATGTTTTTATACGTTTTGAAGGTTCCTGAAACATTTTCACTAAGGTTGAGAAAAATGTCTGTTTGTATGTGTGTGTGTATGTATGTAGACAAGATTATGCAAAAATAGTTTGAGCTAGAATCATGAAATTTGGTATACGGGCATTATTCAAAATTTGTAGTTTTCTATCAACTTTTGAGAAATGTAGCTCAACCAGAAGAGGGTCATTACTTACAACGTTTTGAGTTTTTTTCCTCTAAAGTGACCGTAAAAATAAAGATATATGTTTGATAATTTTTCACATGATTAAAAATTGTATAAAACTGCTATATATAGAATTTCAGCTTGATTGAAAGTACCAGAATTAACACTGCAAATCTCACGCGCCAACACGTGACGTGGTGCCATCAACAAAGAGCCAAACATGCGCAGGTTTAATAAATATTATTTTTATTATTAATTTATAATTTAAAATGAATTAAATTTAATTTAAATATAATATATTATGTTATTTAATCCAATTCAAATTGCGAGATCGTCGTGTGGAGACACTCCAGCTTTTTTATTTTTTAATAACTGCACATCAATTTTTTCCTGATATATTACGATATAAAAATAATAAATATACGATTTTTTCGTGGTATTAAATAGTAGCTTCTAGTAAACTAGAAGGGCCATCGCCGAAACACTTAATAAAATAAAGACTACATAGTTTGAATTAATATTATATTTCAATAATTCAGTATACTATATCATCACTATACTATAATATACATGGATATATTTCAAATAAAAATAAAGTTAATTTGATAGTAGATAATAATTTATAATGTTCTTAATTAATGTAATTGATTTTTGATTTTTATATTTATCTAAAAAAAACAATGACTTTATTCCTCCCCGCCTTATTCCCATTTTTCCCCCTATTAAGCGCACATTTGTATATATTATATTTTGAAAATACTTGTAGACATTTTATTTTTGCCCAAAAAATGGGCAGATGTAAAAAAAAACAACAGCACCACCCTGGCGTTTACTTTTTTCCGTAATTGTCCTACATCCATAGGATTTTTACTATTATAATATTACTAGTATAATATTAGATATTACATATTAGATAATAGAAAAGGCAAATGGAAACAAAATATATATGACAATAATTAATAATATTTAACAATAAAATATACATGTTCAGAGATAAAAAAATCCTAGGATCTCTTAATTATTAGTTATTTCAATAATATAAAGTAATTTGTTCGTTAAATTTAAATGTTGGTTTAATTTTTATATTTAAGTTAATTAACGCCTGTAGTAACTATAAATTAATAATAATGTCAAATAATGTAAAAATTGTTACAACCATTTGAATTTTTTCAAAACCTTATAATTTATAATATATCATTTGATAGAAATTTAACATTCTCATTTTTAATTAATTAGTTTAATATTTTTTTAAATAATTTTTTAATGAAATTTTATTAATTTTAATAATTATTATGTTATTTTTTAGATTAAATTATCGGTCGGCAAACTATAGCCACATGAAGTTTATTTAATCATTTTGGATGGTACTTTAAGAAAAATTTACATAATTATAATAGTATAAATAATTTTAAGTAGATATAATAATACTTGATTGTAATAAATATTAGCTGTTATCATTAAACTAAAAATATTATTTTTAAGTAGGGTCTTCAGCTTCACGGCTTCTGCTATTAAAATAAGAAACCTACAATAATAATGATATCAAATTAATGTATCAAAAATGTATCCCGAGGCATGGCCTCCATTTGATAAGCCTTAAGGCATCGAATGTATAAAGGAAATAAATTATTATTATTTATTAATTTAATTATTAAAATATTATTTTTAAAATTATATTTTTATAATTAAATATACAAGTAGTTTCTATTATTTATATTTATATTATATTTATATGTACATTTTTGAGAATTTGTAATATGAAATATTATTGCATGTAATATTATATATATATATATATTATATTAATAAAATTAATTATTACAAATCTATTTTTCTACATTTTTTATCATTAACATACTTATATGTAAAAGTTACCATAAAGTATAACCTAAAAGTGGCACGCGTTCAGTTTGTAATAAAATTAAATGTAAAATGTGGACGCGTACACATATGTACCATATAGATTCCCAATCCTATAAAATCATAAAATGTAAAAATTGGATTATTTTCTTTGTATTTGTGGAAATATAGTGTAATGCTCAAGGAGGTTAGTTAAAAATTCAAAAATAATTGATTAAAATTTATTTATTATATTTTCGAAACATATTTATTTAAAATAAATAAATAAATAAATAATGGATTTGATCAACAGTATATAATTTTTTACCGACCGACGATAGTAAGGGAGGTATTGTTTTCACACCAAATTTCACATGTGGAGATTTTTACATATCTCCACGAATCATGCATTTTCTAAACAGAAAAAAGTATTTTTAGCATGATGTCTGTCCGTCCATCCGTCTGTACGTATAGATGTGTACAGCTTGAACGGCTCAACGGATTTTGATGAAATTCGGTGTATTTACTTAATGTATGATGAATTGATCAACTTTTGGTTTTTATCCGTAAAACGGAAGTGTAGTATTACCGATTGACGATAGGAAGGGAAGGGTTATTTTCACACTAAATTTCCCATGAGGAGACTTTTTACATATCTCCACGAATCATGCACTTTGTATTGGTTTTATCCTCGGGAAAATCATCTTCATTAGTTTTTTCTTAATTCATGACGTCACAGCCAGCTCTTACTTATATATTATAAATAAAATAAAATTAAGAATATTTATGTTATATCCATATCTGTTTTTTATTGCACTAATAGATAAATTTAAATTATTTGAAATTATTTCTGTAGCTGGAAATTAATTTATTTCAAACCGTTGGTCGGTTCTGCGCCTCAACTTATTTATTTTTAAGATTTAAATTGTAATTTTAATTTTTACTTAAATTTCAATTTTGTTATAAAAACAATATGAATTGAAAAACATTTGTTTTTCTTAATTATTCTATTTAATATTCAATTAATTATAATATTCAATATAATGAATCTATAGACTCGTTAGTTAAATTATATTCCTATAAACAATACAAGAAAAAAAAAATTAATTTTGATTTGAAATCCTTGTATATCAATATTTTATTAAAACATTGCAAATGGGAAAATCGTTAAATAAATTTAAATAAATCAAACAAATCAAGGTGGAATCGATTTGAATTGGAATAAATAAGAGAAAGAGAGGTAAAAGAGAAAAAAAAAAACTGAATGTGGATATATACCTCTTGGGGGCGAGCGCGCAGTGTGTGTCTGGACATTTTCCCATAATAAATATTCCAATAAGCGAGAGAGAGAGAGGAGATAAGAATGAAAAAAAAAAAAAAAATTGAGAGAAACTTAAGAGAAGAGGGCTTCCAATTTGAAAGGTTAACTCCGACGGCGATGCGTAAGTCCTCGGCGGTCTCCTCTTTCATTCATTCATTCATTCATTATGCATATTTAAGAGTTCGATTAAGAAAGAAGAGGACAAAAAAATATAATAATAATAATAGTAAAGAGAAGAAAAAATAGGAGCAGGATGGGAGGGGAATGTAAAGCCGACAAACAATCCGCTTTTTTAATTATCAATTAATGAACAAAATCCAAAACAAATTTTTAGGATTGATCTTTATTTATTTATTTTTTTAAAGAAAACTGAATGAGAAATTTTAATATCAAATTTATAAAATAGAGATATTGAGATATTAAGCATGTATTTGAGATTTAATTTCCATTTATCAATTTTAATTCAATTTGAATTTAGAAATTTATTAATTTTTGTATACTTTTAATAAGATGGTGGGGATCGAGGCAACTAAACTAAAGTTCTAGAAAAGTATAATGTATATATGAGAATTAGGTATATAGTACCTGGAACACCGAGCTATCCCTCGAAACTTTAACTGTACTTGTTTATATTTTAATTAAGAAAGGTGGTTATATTTTTTTCTTTTCAAATATGTCATCACATCAAATAAATAATCAAATATCATTTATATCATTTATAATTTATTCTAAAAATCATTTTAATTAATATAATATAATTTATTTAATATTATTAGATGAAATTTATTCAACGATTTATATAATTGTTCATATGTATTATATGTTGCTAACTTCATGAATATTTTTTTTTTGGGTGGAGGAATGATAAATATATATCGTAATTTTATTTTAAAATAAATAAGTTTATTTTATTTCGAAATTAAATAAAAAATTTTAAAATATTTTAAATATAAAAAAAAATATAAATACAATATCAATTATAAAAGAATGGCGGGAGGCAAATTTCAATATGGATGAGGTTGTTGATGACGTCAAATTAATTTTACTATTTTAAATTAAGAAAATACTAACAAAGATGATTTTCCAGAGGTTGATACTAATACAGATCGAATTTTCTTTATAAATATTATCTATTGTGTGAATTACAAAAAAATCCTTAGAGCGATTTAATATCTCAAAAATATACAAATATATATATATATATATATATGTAATTTTTGCTAGTATAATAGGATAAGATATCTATGTTCTTTAAAATCAACCTGAGGAGTTTTTGTTTCTCATAAGAATTGGTGAATTTTTTAAATATTTCACTAACATTTTTTCCTTTTTTAAAAAAATAATTCAAGAGTAAAATTGGAAATTTATTTCAGCTCAGTTTCCCTACCTCCATAATTCTTTTACTCCTTATGATATTTCTATGAATATGAGTTAATTTCGATGAATTCGCTCTCATCCATTTTCACCCCCCACTTCTTCATCTTCTTCTTCTTCCTCTTTTTGCTCAGCTATTGATTGAATTGAAATTATCTCTTCTCCAAGTGGGAGATTTTTTCTTCTTTTATATTCTCTCTCTCACATTTCCTCTGCAGGCTTGATTCTGTTCTGTTCTCCTCAGCCCCTCTTTTCTTTTCTTTTCAGTTGACATCATCTTCTTCTTTTTCCTCTCTTCTTTTTCTTCCTTTTCGGGGAGAGGGTGGTAAAAGGGAAAGGAGAGAATAAAACGCCCAACGCGGCAAAGTCGTTGGGGCGTTAGCTGCTCACCCTTAAAGGGCTTAAGGGGTGGTTTTTCTCCCCCAAAAAGGGGAGGAGTGGGTGAAACGTTAGGCCGTTTATCAAGCCACATAAAGCGGCGCCAGGCGCCGGCATGCGGCGCCTTCAGGCGGGATGATATCTCTCTTTCTCTCTCTCTCTCTTTCTTCTTCTTCCTCGTTCTCTTGCTCTTGATATCGCTGATAATATCATTCGATCTTTGTCCTTGTCTAAAGTCAAACGCAAAGGAGGAAAGGACCTTTTGGCTGCCAGAATAGAGGGTGACGTTGGCTTCTTTCCAAAATAAACAAAAAAAAAAAAGTAAAAAAGAGAGATTTCTTTGAGATGAGATTCAATCCAATTTCATCCCTTCTCGATAAAGAGAGAGACTCCCAAGTATAAAGAGAGAGAGAGGGAGAGGAAAAGGAGCAGTAAAAAAAGGAAAGAAGGTAATTACAATTTGAATAAAAAATAAAATAAAATTTAAACATCCAGTTTGTTAAAAAAACAACCAAAACTTTTCCATAAAATTAATTCACTATAAAATAATCTAGCAATAACTTTTTTGTAATGGTAACTTTAGTAAATATCAATTTATTTATATCTTTCAAAGGTCTTTAGTAAAATGAAATAAGTAAAAAATTGTAATTGTAAATATATAAAAAAAACTAATTTAATAATTGGAAATGAAAGATGATTTTTTCAACATTAATATTTGTTTAATTAAATACTTGCTGTACGGGGCCACGCACGTTCTTGTATCATAGTATCATCTTCTACTAAGCATTATGATAAAATAAATTTATATATATATAAAGTATCAAAAAATTATTAATTACTCCTATATTTTAAGTGAAATATTTTCCGACAATGAATATAAAATTAATACTTTATTAACTACCACTTTCGTTTTCCTTGTATTCACCAAAAGTTGATGAATTTATGCTACTGATGCATTAATTAAATGTACAAAATTCTATCAAAATTCGTTGAACCGTTCAAGCTATACACGTCTAAAGGGACACACAATGGACAGATGAACGGACAGACAGACAAAAATACTTTTTTTACTTTCCCGCATACTTCGTATAAGGGAAGTATTGGAATCGTCAAAAATTTCGACTTCGAGATTTCGATAGATCTTGACGTTTTAGACCTCCCTGAGTCGGAAAATACCATTTTTCGAATTATGTCTGTGTGTGTGTATGTATGTATGTATGTATGTATGTATGTATGTATGTATGTATGTATGTATGTAATGTCTGTAAGCAAATTTACTCAAAAACTAATCAAGCTAGGACTTCGAAATTTGGTACACCGATATTATTCACAGTTTGTAGATTTCTATCAAAATTTCGTCAAAATCGGTTAACCGGAAGTGGTACTTTACCTACACTGGTTGCGTTTACCTTTCAAGTAAAGTACCAGTTTGCTTCGAGATATTTGCTTCATATTTTGTATATAGATTTAAAAATATGAAAAAAATTGAGATACCAAATTTCATCATGATCTGACTACCGGAAGTTAGTTTTTTCTTATTTTAAAATTATATGACGTCACCCAGCACTTCATGACGTCACAGTCAGCCCTTATATATTATAAATAAAATAAAATTAAAAATATTTATATTATATCCATATCTGTTTTTTTTACATTTAAAATATCAGTTAACCGGAAGTAGCACTTTATTCTATATATATATATATATATATATAAATGTTACCAAATATCAAATTTGACACCAATAAACTAATACGAACTGGCTCTTTATCAATACCAAGTTTACACATTCTAAATATTCATTCACAACTCTTTATACCTATTTATATGCGGGAAAGTCTAGGGGAGGACACTCCCGCTTATTATGTTAACAAAATGCATGATTCGTAGAGTTGAGTAAAAAGTCTACACATGTGGAATTTGGTGTGAAAACAATACCTTCCCTTCCTATCGTCAGTCGGTTAAAAAGAAAAATAAGTGAAATAAACTAATCAAAATTTTTTTTATATCAACTCAAAAGGGATATTTCAAATGAATAATCAAGATTTAGAGTTATTTATATATATATATATACATTATATATAATTTTTCATTTTTGATTAATGGAGTATTTTGCATTATGAATATTTTCCAAAGGCAAGTATTATGGACCGATAAATAAAATAAATTTAATTTGGAATGGAAGATTATAATTGAATTTAAATGAAAATCACTATTAATAATATTAGTAGGTTATTAAAGGTAATATTATAAGTATTTTTTTTTTCTATTTTTGATAGATTGGTGTTCATGAGTTAATTTATTAAAAAATAAATAAATAAATACTAGAATGAATTAACAATATCCGCATCCTCTTTCCTTTTATCATCCACTCTCCTTTCATTTCCCCATCACCCCTTAACGGAGTGGTGTAAGAGAAAAACTGCTGGTGCCGTCACGATCTTTCTGCCCCTAGGAGGTTGCTTGAATTAAAAACTTTTCTGCCTATCGTTGCCTGGCATTCACTCACAAAATTCTTTCGCTTCAAGTCACGCAAACTAGAAAAAAGAAATTCTTGTTTAGTAAAACAAATGGAACACTGAAGAACAAAAAAAAAAAAAAATAAAAAACTTTCCTGTTTATTGGTTAAGCACAGCTGTTGAAGTTCAATGGCATTTCACATGTTTCATTTTTCAAATTGTAGCATTGATTTCTATTGATTATCATTACATATAATATATATATATATATATATATATATATATATATATATATTTCTCTTGTTAATGAAAAATTAATGGTTACTAAATGGATTGTTATGAAAATTGTATATTGTAATTATATTGAAAATTTTTGCAATATTATAATATAAATTCAATTAAATAAGAGGGCAGGTCAATAAGTTCGTGACTTTTTGGATAAAAAATTATATTATTTTTCAACATAGTCTAGTTTGAGCTCTATACACTTCCTCCAACGTTTCTGCAATTATTTTATCCCTTCCAAAAAAATAACATTTGTCAAGAACATCAAAATAAATTTGTTTGTGATGATTTCATCGTTGGAGTCAAATATTTTTCCGCCGAGCCATTTCTTCAGGTTTGGAAACAAGAAATAGTCACTCGGGGTTAAATCCGGAGAGTAGGGCGGATGAGGGAGCAATTCGTATCCCAATTCATGGATTTTCATGGAAATTCACTTTTTTCGATTTTTTTTCACTAGGTAGACTGCTATGTCAAACAAAAACTAAGAGACCCAGCTGGTTCCAATTTCGACAGAAGTCAGCTGATGGTTGCCTTCTACCAGGAGCAGTGTTGCCATTTCATTTAAAAGTCGCGGACTATTGATCTACCCTCGTATTTATATAATCACAAACTTAAAAGATGATTCTTTATAATTATATTTATTTATTAATTCAAAAATAAAATTACAAAATACGAGATAATAGAATAATATAATAATTATTTTTTAGTTGTATTTTATTATTTTTGGATTCTTTTTCAGAATTATAAACTCTTACTTATTTATCTATGGATTTTAAAAAGGCCTTTTGGAGTGTAAAAGAAATAGAAAAAATAAGAGTAGAAAAATTGAGTATAAAAATAAAAAATTATCAAAATGGAAAATTAAAACAAATTACCGTTATAATATTATTATTATATTATATTATAGTATTATTATTTACTAACAAATGGTAACTACTAGTTTTATGGAAATTAGAGGGAATAATCGATCTTTAAAGTTATGATTGTTATAATTGTTATGCCTATTATTAATTAAAGTAACTTATCAATATTTATTAAGAAAAAATTAAAAGAAAACAATAATTCAATGTGATTCTCATATATTAATATTTATATAGTATATCTAAAACAATTCAGAAATTCTTTTAAAATGATAATTAATCAAAAATTAATTATACATAATTCTTAATAAAACATTAAATAATATAATCAAATAATTTTATGAAACTTATTTAAATGATAACTTTTCGAATCAAATATTTAATTTCAATGATTTTTGTTTGGTTATTTAGAAATCAAATTTGATAAATTTAAATAAATTCTCTAGAATTGTTAAAATTAATATTTATTCAGAGTCCGCTGAACCGATTGTTTGTAAAATCTAATCTGTCTCATAAATCCTTATTAAAGATTAAAAATTAATTTATATAATATATTTCAATTACCTTATTATATAATGTATATAAAAATAAGAATCATAGAATTCTCAGACAAATCTGAAATTAAATATATTTAAGAGGTCTGTTCAAAAGAAAAGGTGAATTTTGAGTTATTTCGAAAAGTATTTATTATTTATTCATCAATATCCTTTTTGTCTCCTTCAAAGTAATTCCCCTCCGATATAATGCACTTAGGCCAGCGCTTCTTCCAATGAAGAAATGCGCTTTTCGGTATGGCCATCCGCTCGTTTTTCGTTTCCGACATTATCTCATCCATTGTGGCAAAACGCTGTCCTTTCATTGGTCTCTTCCGTTTTGGGAATAGGAAAACGTCCCAGAGAGCCAAATCTGGTGAATACGGTGGTTGAGGTATGATTATGGTGTTGTCTTTGAACAAGCAATGATGTATGAGCTGGTGTATTATCGTGATACAGAAATCATTATTTTCTTTCCATAATTCCGATCGTTTGAGCCATATTACTTCATGCAAATGTTGCATAACTTCCTTGTAGTATTCCTTATTATCTTTTAAGTAAAAAATCGAAGAACACCCAAAACGTGATTAACTTTTTCAGTTGTCAAAAACAAACTACTAATCCAAAATGGCTGGTAATCTCAACATATGAGAAACATATATGTACCAACATAACAAAAACAAATTTCGATAATCGAATGCACACAGCCTGCGGAAATTCAAAATCCATCTTTCCTTTTGAACACACTTCGGTTATACTTCTATAATGATGGAAAATTGTAATATTATAAATTAAATATAAATTAATATAATATTATTTATTTGATTTGATTTATTTTTGTTATAAAATAATTGAAATAGTCTCGGTAATATCTATCTATATAAATATATATATATATATACTTATTAAATATATATTTTAACTCAAAAGAGCCAATGAGCAAATATATATATATATATATAATAGCCAATAGCGTTTTTGGTGCAAATTTTCCTTTGATCATTTTGAAGTATAATGATGTGGTGATATATCATTTGGGGGATTAATTAACAAAAAGTAGAAGAGTGAGTGAGAGAGAGGGGAAGTCTCTCTAATTAATGGCTGCTGTTGTGGCTTCGCTTGTCGTCGAGGTCAATTGGCGTTCCTTAAGAGAGAGAGAGAGAGAAGGTGGGGAAGGGGATTAAGGGAATGGTGGGTGGTGGAAGTGGGGTGGGGGGTTCCTATTCTTTTCTCCTCTCCTTGTAAATAATCGATTTAATGACCGTGAGGCAGACATGTCCAGCCATTGCTGACCAACGACATATTTTCTAATTCAATCTGCTGCCCTCTCTTCCTGACCCTCACCCCCCCCCCTCCGCCTTCCCTCCTCTTCACGGTTTCTCCCTTCTCTATTGATCTGCCAAATCAATACAATAGACACAGAACGCCATCCCCTCCGTAGTGTTGGTCGTCTCTCTTTGATTCATGCAAAAACTAGATCGCTAATCAATCCCAACTGAACAATGAATACCTTCAGTTGCACTTGACATGCGTTTATTTTTTTTTTATTTTTTTTTTTTTTTAATCTTTATATACAATCATGCCATTCATTCTTTTACATATTCCGAAAGATTCTATGATAAATTATCATTAGCATTGTACACAATACAAAATATAACAATATACATTTATATTAAATAATTTACGAACAAGTGATTCTATCGAAATCAATCTACTTACACACAACAACAACATTATTTTAATTCTTTATATTCTCTGCCAGCACCATTAAATTCAATTCTCTCCTAATTTCATTTCTTATCTAATTTTTTATTATTCTACGATTGATTTTTTTTTTCATTTCATACATTTTTCCTAACGTGAGATAAGTCGATTGATGGAGTAAAAATCACGTAATCGGGATTCGATAATAACTGACGATTTTGGTTTAGGCTTCTCTGACTTGTGGAGGTTCTATTTTAAAGAAGGTTCTTGAAAAGATGATAATCTCTAGGAGAAAGATCAGAAGAGTATCTATTTGCACACAACATCAACATTCTTCTAATTCTTCCTATTCTATGCCAGCACCATCAAATTCAATTCTCTCCTAATTTCATTCCTTATCTAATTTTTTTATTATTCTACGATGGATTTTTTTTTCAATATTCTTTCTTTTTTCATTCATCTTAACCTCTAATAAAGATTATCATCATACACCTAAATATAACCATTACTGTTATAATTGATTATTATTAATACATCGGTTGTAAGAAAAGTTTTTCAGGTTTTAGGGGGTTAATAATAGTCGTTCATATTAGTTAGAAATAAGCTCCATCCGATTCAATACACTTTTCTTAACGTGAGATAAGTCGATTAATGGAGTAAAAATCACGTGATCGGGACTCGATAATAACTGACGATTGTGGTTTAGGCTTTCCTGACTTGTTGAGGTTCTGTTTTAAAGAAAGTTGTCTAGGTTCTTGAAAAAATTATAGGAGAAAGATCTGAAGAGTATGGTGGGAGAGGCATAATTTTGTGATATCTAGTTCAATTAATTTTCGGATGGAGACCTGTGAAACGTGGAGTCGGACGTTATCGTATAAGAGGACCCCGCTTCTGTTTATCAATACTAAGGTCTGCTGACGTAATTTTCTGAACATTTGGTCGATTATTTGATAGTAGGTCTTTGCTTGAATAATGGACTGGTCAGTTTTTAAAAGGTTGTAGTGGATGATACCAAACCGTAACCATATTTTTATTTATTATTTTAGTTTTAATCTTGGAGAACTGCTTGAGATGCTTAGTTTTGTCCTACCCTTTTGAAGATCCATAGAATCATGCAGAGCAAAGAAGTACAAATCTCGAAATGTGAAGATTTTTGTCGATCATTTAAATTTTCCATTTATCAAGCTTTTTCATTTTTCCATTGTGCTTTAAACTACCCAAAAAAGCTGTATAGCTAACGTTAAGTTGTTCTACCGGGCATCGATCTGTTTTAGATGGTTAAGCTTCTCCAAGACTCTTGAAATCGTATGCAACGTACTCATATCAAATCTTGTAAAACGTTCATTCCTACTTAATATTTAGATCTCATTATTTATTTAATTAATTTAATAAAAAATTCATTTGAAATGATGTAAAACACATATTACTTCTATCAACTTACTTTTATTATCTTTTACATATAGAAAATATATGTATAATAATAAATTTCAAAGCGGTTTAGCTTAATTCATTAAAAAAAGAGGCTCAAGAAGTTTTACTTTTGTAATATTGTTGATAATTGTGCCCTTAAAGTAACATTATATCCAATTAAATAAAAATGAGTTTGAATAAATGATATTAATAATAATATTAATAACAATATAATACAGGGTTTGAATTATAAAAAATAATATTATATTTAATTAAGAAAAAGAGAGATAAATATTATTGGTATAACATAATAAAAATTAAAATTAAAAATAAAATGAAAATAAGAAATGAAAAAATGAGACAAAATAGAGAGAAGGAAATACATAAATAAATAAGGTTTATTTTATGAAAAATGAACAGAATTCTGATGTTTGCTTAAGTTACCAAAATCTAATTCGAATGGGTTTTCTTAAATTATTCTAATGATAATTTGTCTGGTTGTTTGATGATTATAGATTCTATTATAATCCCAAACCATCAATATGGAAATTTCGTATTTTTTATAATCCCCCCTTCTATTCGATGTTCTCCACCCACTTTCCGACCCACCAAAGAGGAATCAATCATAATGGTAGGAGAAGAAGAATATCGGTTTGACCTTTCGCTCTTAGTCATGGTTTACATATAATAAAAAATGCACTGACGATTTTTCGTTTTTTGATCAATAATTTCTATTGAGTATAGTGAAAAAGACAGAGAGTCAGTAGGGGGAATTATTTTCAATAAGTGTTATCAAAAATAAAAAAAAAACAAATAAAATAATGAAAAAATAACTCTTTTAAAACGTTATTAGAAAATATAAATGATTAGTAACAAATTTTTGTATTTTTTTTTTTAATTTTTATTCATTAAAAAAAAATTTTAAGTCTATTTAACAAAATTATTTTACCATTTTTATAAACTAAAACTAATGTATTCCCCAGTTATAATTTTAGTACAAATTCTTGTTCATCAATCCATATTAAGTAATTAATATTGATAAATCAATTATCAATCAATTATGTTTTTTATTTCCTTTTTATTTTATGGGTAAAAGTTATATTACAATATTACAGGTATTTACAAAGGTTTCATTAAACCTTTAATTTGTTCGGTATATAATGATACATTTTAATTTTAAGTTTACTATAAAACAAAATCAATGATCAATCTTTTTTTTTTTCTGGGATCAATTTATTATAAATATTTATTTTTATATAATAAAAGTAATATACATTTTAAATATTTATTTCTGAAAATCACAATTTAAATTTCAATATATACTAACAAGTTAATTTGAATTTTTAAAATATTAATGTTTTAATGTAATCTTTTTGCCTATACAAATAATGATTTCTGATCTAGGTAAGAGACCAAAGATTTAATAATAATTATTTTTAATTAATTTAAAATATTATCAAAAGTTTGCAAATGCATAATAATTATATCTGTATAGATACAAACTGGAAAATACTTATTTTATTTAGTAAAAACTTAAAAATTAAAAATATAGAATTGAAATATTTATTTATAGAAAACTAAAACTTAATTTATTTCTTATTTTTTTTCATAAATAGTAGAAAATAAATAGTACAAAGTTTATTCCAGGGGTCGGCAAACTTTTTTAGGAAAGGGCCAAATATAAAAATTTTAAATATATATTTTACTGTCCTAACGAAGAATCTAATAAAAATAAATTTTAAATTAAATAGTAAAATTTGCATTAATGTGATGAATGTAATTGTTTTGTGTGAGATATTATTTTACTATAATTGGGTACAAAGTTAGTACTTACTATAATTAAAGTTGTTTGCAAATGGTCATCTGTTAATAATGATGATCTGTATTGCAATTTTGTATACTTCATTTTCGAAAATGACTTTTCACATTGGTATGCACTTTCAAATACAGAAATAAACACTAATGCTTTTGATTTTAATTGACCGTAATCATTCTCGGAAAGATATTCATACCTTTGAACTTCGTTTTTATTGTGTCATCATTTTGCAGATTAATAACTGAAGTTCGTCAGAGGATTTTGAAATATGGATATTTCTTTTGCATTTGCATAAAAAATGACAATATTTATCAGCGGGCCAAATAAAAATAGAAGGCGGGCCGGATTTGGCCCGAGGGCCGTAGTATGCCGACCCCTGGTTTGTTCAATACAAGTATTATAATATAATTATTATTTGTCAAAATTAGGGAAATTAAGAAAAAATCTTTTACTTTTTTCTACCTATTTAAAAAAATTCCATTCTATTTCTAAGATTATTATATTATATAACTACCAATTGTATCACCAATGTTTTTTCATTTATTTTTTGTTTTTCTCTTTGAGAAGAATATTTTTTTTATATTAAATCATTGTTCCTCTTCTTTTCTGTAAAAATGGAGTCAAATTTCATTTTAAGTTATTTTTTTTTGGGATCTACTTTAAATAAATATTAATAAATAACTTTTAGTTCATCAGCCCCTTAAAAAAAATATTTAATAAAAGCAGAAGGCATAGAAAGAGTGAGGGTCAACTCTCTGACCCGAAAATATTATAATTCCCACTAATAATAACACAATAAACCTCTCATTTCTTTTTAACGACAATTTTTTTTTTTTTTTTTTTTATTATTATTCTATATATAATTTGTTCGTCCATCCGCAAATGAATAGCCATTTGTTGCTGTTGTCTATTATTTTCCGGTCATGTTTATTGTTGAATTGTCCGTTTGTTTGACCGCAAAGTGATGGCAATTTGCGGCTATCTATAAGAAAAATGTAATACCTGAAATGAATTAGTGAGGTGGGAGGGGGGGGGGGCTGGGAGAGAGAAAGAGAGAGAGAGAGAGAGAGAAAAGAGAGATGAGTGAGAAGGAAAAATATAAAAAATATTTCATCTAGAATGAAATTAAACAGATGGCTTGATGGACAGGCGGATCTATTTTTGTTGTCGCTTAGAACAAAACAAAATGTATAACGATAAAAAAAATAAAAAATAAAAATATCCCTAGAAATCTAACGAACAAATGAAAAACCACAAAGTGAGAAAGCAAGTGATGGTTTACAATGGTTTAGTGGGTTAGGTAGGGGATGACAAAATGAAAACATTACAATATATATTAGACAGATATTAAAATCAGTTGGTTTATTATAGGTATATATAAGTATTATAGAAAATATTCCCACAAAATTCCTTTTCTTCTTCCGACTAGAATATAAATTTTTTTAATTTTCTTTTTCTTTTTTACTATCTCAACAGAGAACGAACGTATTGTGATCATGAAAATTTTCGATGTCGCGATTTTGATGGTTTTATACGTTTTAAAGGTACATGAGTCATTTTCAACTAAAGAAATTGGTACACGGGTATTATTCATAATTCGTAGATTTTTATCTACTTTTGAGAAATGTAGCTCTTTCGAATTACCTACCACGATTTCATTTTTTTTTGTTTCCTCTAAACTTCCCGTAAAAATAAAGAAATATATTTGATAGTTTTTCAAATGATTAAAAATTGTTTAAAACTGCTTTATATATAGAATTTCAGCTTGATTGAATCGCTGAATGTATCTGAATTAATTTTTTAAATTTTTTAACACCTTGACTGGCAATCACGCGCCAGCATGTGACGTGGTGTCATCTACAAAGAGTCAAACCCGGGCTGGTTTAATAAATATTATTTATTAATTTTAATTTATAATTTAATTTAATTTAAATATAATATGTATATGTTAATCCAATTCAAATTTGCGAAATAATCGAGTGAAGACAATCCAGATTTTTTTAATGAAATTTTTAAATACACAAAATTATTAATGGAGATTAAGTTATTTTTTAACAATAAATAATATATATATATATATATATATATATATAATTTTGAAATTCTCGTTTTAATAAGTCTTTGGGTTGATTTTATAGATTTAGTTCTTTTTTTTGTATGAATTTTTTTTTAATTAAAATAATTATTAATTAATCCACAAATTACAATAAATATTAAAGAATATTACAAACAAAATTTTTTTTAATAATTCACGTGTCTTTTAAATTTGTCTTTGGATAAGAAAGTAAGTATAGAGAAATGTGTATATACACACTTAAATTGCCATATACTCATATATAAATACATATTACCTAGTATAAAAAGAAGAATATTATTATCTATTGATTTGTTTTTTTTTTTTAAATACTGAATGGCCGCTTAATGAATTTACAAATTTTATAATAACAGTTGAATTACTCCTTCATAATATTTCATTTGAATAGTTAATATAAATATATATCACATCCCTTCCATTATATCTTATTTTCATTATTATTATTATTATTATTCAGAATTCAAAATATAAATATATAAGAGCTCGGCGGCAATAAAAAAGTCAATAGATATTCATGTAAAAAATCCATTAAATATATATATAATTGTAGATCTTGTATTCATGTGGTATATAAATACCATTTTTAACTTAGTTAAATACAAAAGAATAAGGGGTTGGAGATATGGTAAGGGAGGAGTTAGGAGAAAAATATCGTAACTCTATCTCTTGTTTTCATGTTTAAAATATAATAGAATAATAGTGATTTTATGTTGATTTTATAATGAAATATATATTGTTAAATTGTATTTATATGTATGGTGGTGTAGGTTGAAAGGGGAAGGGGAAAGTACTGCAGATTAGCAGCAACTCATTGGAAAACATGTTAACCAATGAAATGTTTGTTAAAAATATAAAACAAAAAATGTGTATTGAAAATAAACAAAAATTATATTTAAATACGTTTGATAAATAAAACATTAAATTTATATCTCTTTACAAATTTATTGATTATTTATATATATTTATATATATATATATATATATATATATATATATATATAATATATAAAATATAAAATAATATATTATAATATAGTAAAATATAAAATAAATGCATTTTTGAATTTAAAAAAATCCTTATCGACACCATCTATTAATATTTTATAAATTCTGTATTTTATATAAATACAATTTTTTATATTCTAATGTTATATGGAGCCAGAAAAATAAAAATAATAACTTGAAGAATGGTAAAAATTTAATAACAAATTGTATGAACTTTATCCATCACCAATCAGAAAAATTCATAAAATCAAGAAGGTTAAGGTGAAAGTGACACGTATACCGTATGGATGAAGAAAGTAATGAAAAATTTGTTATAGGGAAACCAATTGGGAAATGCCAGATGTAAGGAAATTGTAAGAGGATAGTAATTGAAAGGAGATTGCATTGGGAATGTGTGGTTATACTTTCCTCACATACCATATAAATAGATAAAATATTATATTATAGTTTTTTACCGACCGACGATAGTAAGGGAGGTATTGTTTTCACACCAAATTTCACATGTGGAGATTTTTACATATCTCCACGAATCATGCATTTTCTTAACAGAAAAAAGTATTTTTAGCATGATGTCTGTCCGTCCGTCCGTCCGTCCGTCCGTATAGATGTGTAATTTGGTATATTTACTTAATGCATCAGTGGGATGAATTGATCAACTTTTGGTGCAAATCCGGAAACCGGAAGTGGTAGTATTAGCGATCGACGATAGGAAGAGAAGGGTTATTTTCACACCAAATTTCACATGAGGAGATTTTTTACATATCACCACGAATCATGCACTTTGTATTGGTTTTATCCTCGAGAAAAATCATATTTATTAGTTTTTTCTTGATTTAAAATTATATGACGTCATCCAGCCATTCATGACGTCAGAGCCTGGTCTTACATATATATTATAAATAAAATAAAATTAAAAATATTTATGTTATATCCATATGTGTTTTTATTACATTAATAGATATATTAAAATTATTTGAAATTGTTTCTGTAACTGGAAATTAATTTATTTCAAAACGTCGGTCGGTTCGGACCTGGCCACAGGTCAACTTATTTTCTATTATAGAATCCTTAATTAATTGTTTTGTAGGGAAATTGAACAATATTGACATTCTAAATATGTTCCTTGAATCTGACATTTTATCAGAAAAAAATCAATTAATATGATAAAGAAATATATTAACCTGTTTTTTCTGTTTTTTACTATCTCGTAGAGATAGTATTGCGATCACGAAAATTTTCAATGTTGAGATTTTGATGTTTTTATACGTTTTGAAGGTTCCTGAATCATTTTCACTAAGGTTGAGAAAAATGTCTGTGTGTGTATGTGTGTGTGTGTGTGTATGTATGTAGACAAGATTGCGCAAAAACGGTTTGAGCTAGAATAATGAAATTTGGTATACGGGCATTATTCAAAATTCGTAGTTTTCTATCAACTTTTGAGAAATGTGGCTCATCCGGAAGAGGGTCATTACTTACAACGTTTTATTTTTTTTCCTCTAAAGTGACCGTAAATATAAAGATATATGTTTGATAATTTTTCACATGATTAATAATTGTATAAAACTGCTATATATAGAATTTCAGCTTGATTGAATCACTGAAAGTACCAGAATTAATTTTTTAACACTGCAAATCTCACGCGCCAACACGTGCGATGATGCCATCAATAAAAAGCCAAACATGCACTGGTTTAATATTTATTATTTATAATTTATAATTAATTAAATTTAATTTAAATATAATATATTATGTTATTTAATCCAATTCAAATTGCGAGATAGTCGAGTGGAGACACTCCAGCTTATTTTTTTTTTTATATTTTTTTTTATATAAGATTTACAAAAAATCTGGAGTGTCTCCACTCGATATCTCGCATTTTGAATTGGATTAAATAACATATATTATATTTAAATGAAATTTAATGAATTAAATTATAAATTAAAATTAATAAATAATATTTATTAAACCAGCGCATGTTTCGCTCTTTGTTGATGACACCACGTCACGTGCTCTCGCGTGATTTGCAGTGTTAAAAAATTAATTCTAGTACTCTATCAGTGAATCAATGAAAAGCTGAAATTCTATATATAGCAGTTTTATACAATTTTCTATCATGTGAAAACTATCAAACATATATCTTTATTTTTACGGTCAGTTTAGAGGAAAAAAAATGAAAACGTGGTAAGTAATGACCTCCTGCCGGATGAGCTACATTTATCAAAAGTTGATAGAGAACTACGAATTTTGAAAAATGCCCGTGTACCAAATTACATTATTCTAGCTCATACCGTTTTTACGTAATCTGTTTACATACACACAGAGAGACATTTTTCTCAACCTTAGTGAAAATGACTCAGGAACCTTCAAAACGTATAAAACCTTCAAAATCAGGACATCGAAAATTCTCGTGATCGCAATACTATCTCTGGCGAGATAGTAAAAAGCAAATAAAATTCATTACTTTGAAGTGTTATTATCGTTAAGTATTTATCGAGTGAGAAGTTAAACCTTTGTTTATAATATATTAGCACATTATTATCCACCAAACATTCCATCCTCTGGAATATTTTGCTTTATAAACAAACAAAAAAAAAAGCAAAATAACTGGTGAACAAGCTAAACTACTACATCAATTTTTTTTTTGACATTTAAATGTGTATAAAGAAAAATAATTAAATTCACGTTATCTCATAATTTCTACCATCCCATTTATTTTAATATTTATATTAATGCATTAAGTCATTTACTTTTAAATCCCTACTTGTATAATTACATATATATAATGATAATTAAAATGTTTGATTAATTAATGATTGGTGGATGTAAAAAGTTAATGTCTTTGTATTCTGTGTGTTTATGAATAATCATAGGAAACGGTGATATTATTATGTAATATAAAATATTTAGTTTTTTTATATATTTTTCAATTTAGATATCGAAAAGAAAATTTAATTTTTGTTTTAAAATAGGATTTTAATCTTGAGTTTAACAAAATAATAATAATAATAATAATAATAATAATCATCATCATCATTAAGTTTTCAAATATTTCTAATTCAGAAAGACATTGGTTCAAGTTCAAATTTATTAATATTAAAATGTCTCAATTTTTAAAAGAAGATAAGAAAAATATAATTAGATCTCTAATTTTATGAGACAGGAACATTCCAATTAAATTTAATGTAGTCTTAAATATAATAATAAGTATAATAATCGTATGTGTGTATGATTATTATTTAAATGGAGTGACTCTAAGTACATTCATTAAAACAATTAACCATCTTAATAATATTATATATAGGAATACATAAGCATTCATTATTCATTATTATTTTTATTAAAAATGTATAAAAAATAATAGGTAACCATCCAATGTCTTGTTTTTTATTTTTAAATTATTCTTATAAAAAAAAATTAAGATTTTATTTTAAGATAAAATTCATTTTTTTTAAATAAAAAAAATGAACAAATAATCAATTATTTTTTTTTTTTTTTTGTTAAGATTGATTAGTAAATTTTATTTAGGGTCTATTTAATATAAATAAAATTCAATGAAACATCCATTTTCTTATTTTGTCCACAATGGACTTGGCTCAGGAAATTTGAATAAATAAATTACATTTAAAAATAGTAAAAATATCTCATTTTGACAAAATTTATTAAAAAGATTTTTAAACGCAAATACATTCCCAATTTAGACATATTTATTTTTGGTGAACATGCTGCATCAAAATTGGTGGGAATATTCGCAAAATTTTAATTAATTTTTCAAATCATACTGTAGAAAATAAAATAAATACACTTTTTTTTATATTAAACACAGAGAATATCATGAAAATTATATACGAAAATATCAATTCCATCAGGGGAAAAGGATTATAATGAAGAAAGTTTCAATTTCAAGCATATAAAATTTTATTTCTTATAGATTGTTCGTTAGCCCAATAGAATCAAATTTTAGTAAAAATTTATTTTGTTAATTAATGAAAGAAATTGCAGAATTTTCTTCAATAAAAAGAAAATGATTATCCGATAACACTCGCTAATATTTTAGTAGAAAACTGGACATTTTCCTCATTTGATCGATTTAAAAATAAATCTAGAAATGATCTAAAAATGTAAGAAATTTATAAAATAAAATAATTAGAAATATGTAATTTATATGAAGTTTTGTTGAAGGTTTATAAAATTTAATAACTATGAAGGAATTTATTATTTTATTTACAATTCATTTCAATAAAATTTGAATATCGCACAAATTAGAAATTTTTTCAAGCAAATTAATCCGAAATAAAACTTTATTATTATTAAATTATTTTAATTCAAGATCATCAAATCTTGAAATATACCCCTACATGAACAATTCCTAAAAATTTTGGCTTGTTTTGGATTGACATATGCCTTTAATATCACTTAAAAAAAATAAAATAAAAAATATAATTTTAATTTCTTTGAATCAACGATTGCGGTCATCTATTAAACCATACTCTAATAGCATAAATTAAGAACAATGCCAAAGTTAGGACTGATATTTTAAAATATTTTTAAATTATTTATTTTATATACTTTGAAAAATATTAAATACACATTTACATTTACAAGGCGCCACACGGCGAGAGGCTAGCGTCGCTGACTCACATTCTCGTGGTCCCGGATTCAAGACCCGGGCCTGGCAATGGAATTTCTCTAGCTGAGGTTCATGGAACGGAGTCAACCCAGCCTCCGGGATCAACATTGGGAAGCTAATTGATAAAAAGTAGCGCCTCCGATCACGAAAATCAAGGTAAAGGTTCATAGGACCCGTTCTACTGATCATAGGACACCTCATTGATATAACCGACTTGATAGGCATTGTCCTTGCGTAGGACGTACAAAAGTCAGAGGTTTTTTTTACATTTATATAATTTCTCAATTGACACAGCTGCAATAGTCAATAAAAAATAATTAAATATAATTTTATCAACTTGAAATAGTAGTGAATAAATTTCCTTATTCCCTAAAATTACAAAAAAAACAATGATTTTTTTATATCATAATTATTTTCAAGTAAATTTTTTATTTGCTTTTATTTTAAAAAGGAAAAGATAATTTAATATAATTATTCATACTAAAATATAATATATTATTTTTTTGAATTTTAATGGTACATAGATATAATTTTTAATTTTTATATTCTGTATAAGATATTAAGATAGAGATACATAATACTATTGTATATCATTGATGATTGTTTTATTATTTCCTTTTTTTGTCAAATTGTTTTATTTATTTACATAATTTAATACAAATGAAGCAAAAATATAAAGAAAAGTAAATGAATTCTCTAATTATTCTTTAAATAAAAATGAGCACAATAAAATTTAATATTAAATATACATTTTTGTAGACTAAAATGGAAATGAAGGGGCCATTTATTTCACAAAATTAAAAATATTTAATGTATAATAAAAAATAAGTCTTTCCTGATATTTTCAATCATTTTTCTTTTTTTCTTTTAGGTTTTAATTAAAAATAAATAAAAAAATATAGTTAGAAGATTAGTTGATATTTTAGATTTTCTAGAGTTTGAATCACTATTATTTAATTAATTACCTATTACCTAACTAATTTTTAAAAAAAGAACAATTAGTGAATTTTTCAGTGTTTTTTTTAGATGTAGATAAGTATAATTATAAAAAAAATATTAATAAATTATATTTTATAATTAATAAATAACATTGACAATGTCAAAAAATAAATAAATAATATATTATAGTTATAAGGTAGTTATTATGTATAATATTTTGTTAAATCGTTTTATTTGATTTTTTTATTAAAATTTAAACTGATTTATATATTTATGTGAATATGTTCAATTCTTTTTATTGAACTTAATTTGATTTAAAAGGAAAACAATACTTCCCTTACTATCGTCGGTCGGTAATAAGCTATTTAACATTTATAAAATTATAGTTTAGTTTAATAATTATATTAATATAATTTATTATACACTTCAAAATTCTATATTTAATTAAATTCTATAGTAGCTACGGGTAGATAGTTTTTTTATCATTTTTATCTCATTGAATGAGAACCATCCCTGCTCTTACTACATGAATTTTGACTTTATCCTTTCGCGATAAGAAATAATCCTTTCTAAATCATTTTTCATATGTAGTGACGAAAACTAGAAATTAATTCTGTTTAGGAGTAAAATCAAATTAATTTGATTATTTCTCCAAAGAGGGATCTCTTCCCATTTTTTGGTTTCTGATAAAACGAGATGATTTCATAAAAAAGCGCTCTGGAAAAAATTTCATATTCTGTTTGCTTAAATAAGCAACATTTACTTCACTGTAATTTTCAACTTCTCTACCAGTTGGAGAAACTGTCTCATCTATACTCCGAGAAATCAACAATTAGTAATTTCTATATTTTTAAAAAATTGCAAAGACAAATATTAAACTCATTCCTTTCAATTTCATGGTTATTTATTGTTAATTTTAAACCTTTAGTATTTAAGTTAAAATATTTAAAAACATATTATTGTAAATGTAGATTAATTTATCAATTGTATAATAATCATCTCTCCTGTTAAGAGAATAAATACATTTGTAAAATATTATAATAATCATAATTCTTTTCTTTCATAAGATAGTTCTTAATATTTCCTTTTTACTTATTAAGTAAAAAAAAATAAAAATTGATATTTTTCTTCTATTTACTTGTTTATATGCCTCCCTAATGGATTTAATTATGATAATAATAATAATAATAATTATAATAATAAAAAGGTGAAAAAGACAACAATAGAGGTGTGGATAGATTTATACTTCAACATCTCTAAAACCGAGAAGGAAGAATACAGAATAAAAAACAGATATGGATATACATAAATATTTTTAATTTTATTTAATTTTTATAATATATAAGGAGGCGCTGGCTGTGACGTCTTGAAGGGCTGAGTGACGTCATATCATTTTAAATTAAGAAAATATTAATGAAGATGCTTTTTCTCGAGGATAAATCCAATACAAAGTGCATGATTCGTGGAGATATGTAAAAAATCTCAAGTGAAATTTGGTGTGAAAATAACCCTTCCCTTCCTATCGTCGATCGGTAATTCTACCACTTCCGGTTTCCGGATGTAGTTCAAAAGTTGATGAATTCATGATACTGATGCATTAAGTAAATATACCACATGTGAAATTTGGCGTGAAAACAACACCTCCCTTACTATCGCCGGTCGATAATAAAAATCTTAAGATGGAGTTCCAATAGTAATGTAAATTGAAAGAATATCTTCAATGAAATTTAAAAATAATTTTAAGGTACCAGAACTATCGGATACACTTTCCATCATTATCCAAAAAACAGTTTTGCTACAAATTTGCTATATTCTCAGAAAAGTCCTAATGCCATAAAGGAAAAATTAGCTGGAGTGTCTCCACTCGACTATCTCGCAATTTGAATTGGATTAAATAACATAATATATTATATCTAAATTAAATTTAATTAATTATAAATTATAAATAATAAATAATAAATATTAAACCAGCGCATGTTTGGCTTTTTGTTGATGGCACCACGTCACGTGTTGGCGCGTGAGATTTGCAGTGTTAAAAAATTAATTCTGGTAATTTCAGCGAATCAATCAAGCTGAAATTCTATATATAGCAGTTTTATACAATGTTTAATCATGTGAAAAATTATCAAACATATATCTTTATTTTTACGGTCACTTTAGAGGAAAAAAAATCAAAACGTTGTAGGTAATGACCCTCTTCCGGTTGAGCTACATTTCTCAAAAGTTGATAGAAAACTATGAATTTTGAATAATGTCCATGTACCAAATTTCATCATTCTAGCTCAAACCGTTTTTGCGTAATCTTGCCTACATATATACACACACACATACACACACACATACACACATACACACACACATACACACATACACACACACACACAGACATTTTTCTCAACCTTAGTGAAAATGATTCAGGAACCTTCAAAACGTATAAAAACATCAAAATCTCAACATCGAAAATTTTCGTGATCGCAATACTATCTCTGGCGAGATAGTAAAAATAAAGGTTGTTTTAGGGTAAGGGTGAATTCCTTCTCCACCTCATTCTTGAGCCTAAATTCCCAGGAAAATTTTGGGATAGGTGAAAAAAGTTGACTGACACTAAAAAATATTGATGATTTCTAAATATCAATAATAATAATAATAATAATAATAATAATTGTAAATGTGTGTGTTTGCTATTCTATATATATATTTCTTTTATCTCAAAATTATCTTTTTTCCAAAACATCTCTCTCATCTCTCAGTGAAGAAGGATTGTTTGAATTAATATTTGATAATATAATAATACATTTATACAAACATTATAATCCAAAAAATTAAAGCTAAATTTAAAAAAAAAAAAAAAAATTGAAATTGCATTAAAATATATTTATTATTACCATCTGTAGTTCAATTATTTCAATTATATACCTATGTTTGTAAAAATCGACATTTTCTTCTATCTTCAAATGATATCTAGTAATTGTAATTTTGTTCTTCACTTTGCTCTTACTCATCTGTTCTAAAATTTATTTTTATCTATAATTATTTTTTTTAATCTATATATTTATCCGTAACTCGTATCGACATGGAAGTTATCTACTCTCAATCATACAGATGCCGCATTAAAGGGTTGCATTTAACATAATTTCATGTTCGCTAGGGCGTTGTTTGTTTTTCTTTCTTTTTTTTATATTACCAATTAAGAATAGAATATTGTCAAGAAATTACTCTAGAAAATTCATATAATAATCATCTATTAAAATGTTAATATTATAATAATAACCACTCTGATTTTTTTTAACGTTAATATGATTACAAGAGAACCAGATGTTTTTCCAATACACATTTTGATAATCAAGTTTAAATTTAAAGGCACCTGGAAATGTGGTTTCAACTTTGGTGGCTTAAAAAATTTAAATGATGTATTTTTAAAAAAAAAATAAAATAAAATAAAATTAGGGTGTTGGATTTTTTTTTTATTTTATCTTTTATTATATAAATAATCTAAAAATTAATCATTGATAATATAAATCATTCAAAATGTATATTGTAGAAAGATATCATAATAATCACAACATTGTATTATTATATACATCATTTGAAATATTTTTTTTCAAAAATATATTAATTTAACATTAATATTTCAATAAATGTAAGATAAATATTTTTTTAAAAGAAAATTATTTAAGTAGTAAGTTTTTTCTTAAAAATATTTTACTCAAAAAATTGAAAATTTTATAATTTATTCATTTAATAAATAAATTTGCATTTAAAGCATACAATAAATACGAGTAATAAAGAGAATAATAATTAAATTTATACAAATAATATATAATCTTAATTCATTTTAATATTTAAAAAAAAAGAATAATTAATTAATCACTAAAATATAATATAATTTTAAACCAAAATATATTTACATTAAAATTTCAAAAATAAATTATCAAAACAAATTTCATTCTTTATATTATATTAGCTGCTCAGAGCGCCTTCTGTGCTCTTCACATCTAGACGGAGGCTCCGCCCCTGTACCCCCGAGTGATACATAGTAATTTGGTTGAAAGTCTGTATGTAAAAGGTTTTCATCCATTTTGTTTCAATCAGTATATTACATAAAACAATCATTTTTTTGTGTTTTTGTATATGTTCTATCTATCTATCTATCTATCTACCAGTGGGCTGTGGCTCTACGTTACTCGAAAGTTCTTGGCATTTTCTCTTTTAATTTTAAGATTATGTGTACATGTTGTGATTCATCTGCGCAAAGAATACAATAAAAAGAACGTCTACATATCAAATTTTTAAAAATTAATTTCTGCGGTTATTGAATAGATATTGATATAATATATAGCCTATATTTAAATAGAGATATGCAAGAATATTGTGATGTAATTTCATCGAAATCGGTCCAGCCAATTTTGAGTCTAAATGGTCATAATTTACAGACAGACAGACATGAAAAATTCTAAAGTCACTTTTGGATTCTTCATGAAACGCGAAGATATCCAAAAAATTTTAAATTCTGAGCAATGTGCAGACAAAAACCTTTATATACAGATTTGTTAAAACTGTGTTTTGTATATTAATTTTAAATCCATAACATTAATTAATTATAATTTTATTTATTAAATATTTAATTTAATTCAATTAACTTAAATAATTTTAAAAATAAAATATTTAATTACTATTAAATTAATTTTGAAGTGCTACTATAAAAAAAAAAAATTATTTAATTTGCATTTTTAGAATAAAAAAATCAGTGTAAATATATCCATAATTATAATACAATTTTTTTTTTGTTGTAGATATAATAAAAATTTATGCAGAATTATTTTTTGTTTGTTTTTTGTAACATTTTAGTTTCTAGAAAGATTGACCCATCGCTCTTGGGCAAATTTTTTTTTATCTTAAAGACACGAGAAACCTGAAATAATAACATGGTTTTGGCTATAATAGTCTGGAAATGTGTTGATTGTCTGTTTTGGGCAGCAAGCACACCTCCACCAGCAGAAGCAGCAGGTGAGCAACAAAACACAGGGAATTAACAAACAAAACAAAAAAAAAAATGTGAAAAACAAACTTTGAATCTCTAAGAATTATTATAATTAAGGGGTACTTTTCATAACACCCATGATTTAATTTTTACTATAGAATCAAATCACCCCAAGGCCCTTAAAGGAAATCACACCATATTAGAGATGAATTATATTGTCGTTAGCCTTCATTTGCTACTTCATAGAATTTCTAAACTGATTTTATTAAATCAACTTAGAAATTTTTTATAATAATTTTTTTCTTAAAAAAAGAGTAAAACAAATTAATTGTGAGGGTGTCTAAAGTAGCTTCAGAAAGATTGTGTTAACTAGGCACCCCCTATTTCCTCTTGGAGATATAATATATCTAGGGTGACCATATTTCGAAAACACCAAACCGTGACAAACGGTTTACTTTATTTTTTTTAGAACCAAATTGAAAAAATTTTGAAAAAAAGTACGAAATATCCTAAATAATTAAAAAAACGGAACAATAGGCTATCCCGAAGACTTTTCGGAATGGCGGGTCAGAGCACCTAAAAACGGGATGTTTGGTCACCCTAAATATATCTAAATATTGAGGAGCGCCGATTTAAGAATAAAATATTTTTTTACATTCATTATTTAAAAGATAATTTGTAAAAAAGTACCAGTGATGTATTGGTAAAATAAGAAGTAAGGGAACGCATAGTGGGAGCAAAAAACAGTCCCATTTTCAGCAAACTATTTTTTTCCATATAAGTTTTTATTTTTTCTTATTCTTACTATACAAAATATTAACGAACACAAAATAAGAAATTCTAACAGTAGATTTAAGTGGGGGTTGTCGGGACATGAAAAAGTATTAGAACACGTTCCGGTTCTGAAAAAAGGTAAGGGAACATCCCAAAACACCACTGAAAAGGACGACATATTTTTTTTTTGGGGGGGGGGGTGCACTCAAAACCCTAGAACCGGACCTGGAACAAATATTTGCTCTAAATTTTGCAATAAAGCATAGAGAACTTTCAGAAGAAAAATTAAAAAATTATATCCACAAAGATTTTTTATAAAGAAATCTTACTTTAGTCTAATAAATTGAAAAATGGAAAATAAAGATAATTTGTATTTTTTGTTTAATTTTAATTATCTAATTATATCTCACAAATGAAAAGGTTGAAAATAATATATTATTCTTTTAATATTAATTAAAAACTTACTATATAAAATCTTTAATTTTTTATTTGACTAAATAAAAATTTTTTTATTAAGGATATGGATATGTGGAAAACATTATAAATTATAAATCTAATCTCAAATGAATAATCTCTTAATTATCCACTAAACCAGGGATGTCCAACCTTTTAATTTAATGGGCCACATCGCAAACTTAAATATTTAACTGGGCCGCAAAATTACCAGAATATTTTAAGCCTAGCTAGTGAATGTCTCAAAACTTATGGAGATTTTGGGGGATAGAGGTGGTTTTTTGTTTTTGAATGTTGCAGCCTTTTTTTTATATCCTCGAAGTTATAGGTCGCTTGCCGGACTGTGAATTCTTTAAAATTTAACTCCAAAATGAGTCGATAGTGGGCCGCATCAAAACTTTGAGTGGGCCGCGAGTTGGACATCCCTGCACTAAACCAATGAAGAAGTAGTATATATATATATACTAGCTTTGTTAAAAAATACTAATAAAACTGAAATTCAGGACATAGCTACTCGTGTGGATGGTAAAACACCTTTCTGTGGGCATGCTGAACAGGTTAATAGTCAATTGATAGGAGACACCTACTGAAATAAGCGAGAGAATCTCATTTTTATTGTTAAAAATAAATCCAATAAAACATCTGCCTAAAATCTGTACAAAAATATCGGAAAAAAAACAAAAATACAAGACAAATTACTAAACTCTCATTTTCTCTGAAAGTCATTAAAAATTTAACAATTTATTTTATTTTAACTTTGAAAATAATATCGACTAATTTTAATATAAATTAATTTAATTAAAATAAAAATAATCTTTGTTTCATTAGCCTACAAAAGTAGGTTCTATATTTAATTGAAATTGTCATTAAAAATTGGTAATTTGCTATTTTATTCATGTCTGATGTTGATAATGAAGATCATTTAAAATAAATTTTCTCACATTTTATTACAAATTTATAAATACCAACTCACGTCCCAACCTATAATTTGCAGCTAGTCAAGCATCCTACTGCCTTTTTGGCCTAAAGGCAATCTTCAACTGAATGAAATCATTAATACGACAATTTAAAAGAAAATTTTTTTTTTTTTTTTTTAAGTTACAGGGTCTTCCTTATTCAATGGGTTGCAGGTATTTTCCGGTTGAATCCCTGAAATGGTTGGCTGTGATGATTGCATCTGTCTTCGTTTGATTAAATGTGCATGAAAATCCGGCGGCGCCCAGGCTTCCAAAACGCCACCCTCGCCTCAACTCACTACCCTACGTTGTTTTCCTTCATCGAAGCTGAAACGAAACAACTTACACTCATAAAGATAATATAATCCTCTTTTTTAACGCTCTGTTTTATATTTTATTTTAATCTCCAAGTCAGTAAATGAAACGAGAGAACAAGAAAGATATTATATTCAAAAAGATATTAATAACTTACAGTAATCATCCCTTAAATACTTTTTTTTTCTTCTCTTCCTTTTTATATCCATGAAAATTATGTAAGAAAAATATAAATACAAAAGTGCTCTAAAAAAAAAGGATTATAAAATAGAGAGAAAATTAAATCTCTTAAAGTTATTTCTTATAATCTTTGACTAGAATTTTTAATTATGTTTGAAAATGGGTGATCAAAAATAATAATAAATACTTAAATAAATATTTTGCTCTTATAGAATAATAAAATAATATTGACAATAACTCATTTAATATCTTAAAATATTATCTATTGTTTGATATAATCTTATCTTATCTTATTATACTAGCAAAAATTGTATAAATATATTTGTATTTTTGAAATATTAAACCACTCGAAGGATTTTTTTGAAATTCACACCATAGATAATATTTATAAAGACAAATCGATCTATATTTGTTACAGGCTCGGAGAAAATTATCTTTGTTAGTTTTTTCTCAATTTAAAATAGGAAATTTAATTGTAAAAATGGCGCTGGGGAACGCCGGACAGCACTTCCTTAAATACAAAATATTATAAATAAAATAAAATTAAAAATATTTACTTTAATAATATTTTTAATCAAATTACGAAATATATATTATGTTATATCAACAGGCCATACTTTTTTGTCTTTCGGTACATTAATACGTACTATTATTTTTTTAATTTATGTTCTTTTAATTTATTTGAAATTTTTTCATATATTTTGTCGTTTATTTAATTTAAATAATAATCTTAATCATTTAAGATTAATATGAATATTTATATGAATATTTAAATTCATAGTTCATAAGGAATATTTATTTAAAGTACCGAGCTCGGTGAACCAGGTTCTATAGTATATACTATATAATTATAACAAGTAAGTCTACAAATATAAAATCTTGTCTGTTTTGAATAAAGAGATAATAAAATTTTGTGATCTATCAGAATTATTATAATATATAATAAGTATGTATTTAAAATTTTATATTTAATTAAGAATAACTTTTGTTATGGAGCTTTTTTTATTAATAAACAAAAAAATTTGCTATAATTTCGAAGAAGAAATCATTGTGATCATTTAGCTAAATTAGTTTAAATTTGAATCATTATCAGAAGAAAATGGTATTCTTTAATTCCCTATGTCTTCTGATTTTTGATTGATATTCAATTAAAGCATCTGATTCTTTTTTTTCTGATTAGAGAAGCTTTCGCCAGTTAAAGTTAATTACGTTCAATTCTCCTGCTAGGCAATAAAATGAGAACAGTTATACTACCTCTAATTAATATGGTTATGTGTGCACAAGGTGGCCTTCACTTAATTACATTTACATTCTATTTTAGTTTTCTTATTTTTTTTTTATGGATGTTTAAATAAATGAAATTATATTACTTTGTCTGAAATAAAATTATTAATCAATTGGAATTAGAGTTTTTCTTCATTCATTTGTTTTTGATATCCTACAGGGTGTCTATGAAATTTTGTAACAAATTTCTAGGGTAGTTGGAATACCTTTTTAGCATTAAGAATTGATATGTGCGGAATCTTCAAGAGCACACCGCCAGATGGTGCTTGCTATACATAGGTATACTTACAAACGTCCCGTTTTTTGGTGCTCTGTCCCGGCGTCCCGAAAAAGTCTTCGGGACAGCCTATTGTCCCGTTTTTTTTTAATATTTAGGACATTTCGTACTTTTTTCAAAATTTTTTCAAAAAAATTAATAAAAAAAAAAACGTTTGTCCCGGTTTGGTGTTTTTTGAAATATGGTCACCCTAGGTTAGGGTTGCCATATTTTATCACGGACCAACCGGGACAGTTCTGTCTATTTTACTTTAGGTTTAGGGATGTCGTTTTTTTTTTTTTTGGGGGGGGGGGGGAAGTTATGAAAACAGTAATGTAAAAAACACTTAAAATATAGAATAGATAATAAGCATCCATACTTAGTGCAACAAAATTTGCATTTATTAAATCATTCTTTAATTCTTCCAGCGCTAAAGGTGCTATTACATTTAATATTAGAGCCTCACATTTGGTTTTTCCCAATGAAAATTTTGGTTCAAAAAATTTGTATTACTGTGTTACTTGCCAAAACGTTACTAATCACACAAGAGCAGATTAATCATTCTCTGATCTAATAATTTTGCTCAATTATTTCCAAGAAACTGTGCCCTGAATCTAAACGGGACAATTTCAACAACCGGGCGGGACGCCGGGACAACCCAGTATATCCGGGACGTATGGCAAGTCTACCCTAGGTACACTTGAAAGTAAAATAATGATAATAAATTTTTACGGGAAGTAATTGATTTAATATAATTTATATTATAATCTCCGATTTTCAATATAAAATATATTCGAATTCAAAATTTTTATTTTTATTAAAAAATATTTAAAATAAATTGTATATAGCTTTCTGTTTTAATATAAAAAAAATACAAATTAAGTATAATAATTCATGATTGATTAATTTAAAGTGGATGAACACCCACCCAAGTGGATGGATAATTATGAAAAAAGAAGAGAAAGAAAATAATCTCTTATATTCAAATGCAAAGTTGTCTATAATCAAATTTAAAAAAAAATGACTGGATAAAGCATCTTTTTAACCAATAATTGGCCTCCCGTCTAATGGATATTTATCGGATGAGAGTAGAAATGATCATCACGAATCCCAATTCCATTTAATGACATTACAAGTAGTATCGAAACAAGAAACGGATTCGTCGTTGTGCTTAAAAAGAGATTTTCTAAGGAGATTTCTTAATGGCTATTTAATTGATTTGAAATGCATACATATAAATAAGTCTAAAAGAGAAGGAGAGGGGGGAGAGGTTGTCGATTGGATAGAGACGAAGATTATATCTAGGAAGTGGTTTTATTTCATTAAACACTCACTCACACACGCACAAACACACACATAAATCTCTCTAGCCATTTTTCTGATCTTTCTAATTATCAAACTAGAAATGAAATTATTACTTTTTCCTTAAAGAATGAATTATTGCAAAATATGAAAGAATCCATCAAAGAAAGAAATTATGGGGACCAGGAATGATGAGAGTGGAGTGTAGACGGGTTATTCTTACTTAAAAATATTTTGATTTATCTTCAATTCAGTTCAATATTTACACAAAATAAAGTTAAATATATAATAGTCTTATGTTTTGATATAAAATGTCAATTAATTATAGATGATGAATTTAAATAATTAAAATAGATTTGGAAATTTGACATGAAATGTTTTTTCCAATTTAAAATTTTTAAAAAAATAAATACTCAGTATCATACTGATTGTTAGTATAATAAAAACTTCTAAGAATGGCATAACTGTCAAAATAATCATAAAGTTTAATGATACAAATTTCTATTGAAACTTAAAACCTAGTGTTTTTAATAAATTACCTTAACCTATTGATTTTAATATTTATTTTTTCAATTTTTTTTTTCAGTTTCTTTAATAAAATGGAAATTGTTAAATAATTCAGTTTAAATTTTCACAAATAGATACAATATTTCAAAATAAATCTAATTAAAATAAAATTGAAAAAATGTATGATTTATATAAGAGATAATTCTTTTTTTTTATAAAATTATAAAGAAAACAATAAAGAAATTGTATTTATATACAAAAAAATCAAAAGAAAAATTAAATTAACTAGTATTATTAGTATTTTTTTTTTTAATTTGAAATAATTATTTATTTATATCTTATTAAATGATTGATAATAATTGAAATAAGTAATTTTTTCAGGAAATTTAAAATAATTTTTTTCTATTTATACTTATAGAATTTAAAATATAAAATAAGGAGATATATGAAATGTGTTTACTTAGACGTCATTCATTCATCAAAATTCAAAATAAACTTTTGAACTTAGATATTAATTTGGATTATAATCCGAATATAAAAGGCGACAATAGTTGAAGCTTTTCTATCTTCTTAACATGATATTTCCATTTCGTTGATTTAAGATGAAAATAAACCACTGGGAGAAGAGAATTGCCATTAATTAGAGGATAGTTGCATCGAATGAAATATTTCATTTCTCAATCATGAATAGATATATTTTACCTTCCTCCCTCCCATCCTTCTCTATAAACTCAGTCCTCTTTTCTCTATCGTGATCAATTAAATTCAAAGCTAAACCATTTCTAATTAAATCTTTAAAACTTTATCCCAACTCATCATCATTTATAAATTCAAACATTTTTATTCACATATTTCTCTCTTCTCTTTCCAATCTCTATCTTATATATATATATATTTCTTCTTTTTCCAATACTTAATTGGAATTCCAATTTTTAATTACATTAGCACTGCCATAACACGAAATTCGCATTCAATGGAATAACGCAATCGATTCATTGCAATTACATGTATATACATATATATATTAAAACTAATATTTATCAAATTTTATGATTATAAAATATATATTTTGTTTTTGAATTTTTCAATTGAAGCAAATTGATAAATGTTGTTTAATTAATACGGATTAATAAATTAAATTTGGTATATTTAATTAATGCATCAGTAGGACGAATTCATCAATTTTTGGTGTATATCCCGAAACCGGAAGTGGTAGTTTACAAAGTATTAATTTTATATTCATTGTCGGAAAATATCTCACTTAAAATATAGTAGTAATTAATAATTGAGTGGCTTTTTAAAACATTATATATATATATATATATTTATATGAATATTATTATATTTTTAATATTATTATTATTATTATTATTATTTAAATTTTACATAAGTAAATGTTTTTTTAAAATAATCCATTTTTCCAATTGATATTCATTTAAAATGTTAATTAAAGAATATATTATTATTATATTATTATTACTAAAATATTTTATATAGATATATAACCTAATAAAATGACATAAAAAATTTGATTATTAGAAATTAAATGAAATATTTAGAAATTTTAATAATTCTGGATTAAAATTGATGGAATGAAATACTTTATTCATTATCGAACATATTTGGATTGGTTTACTGAACTGAAAAACGCAGAATTTTAGATAAATTCATATAAAAGATTCTGTCCAAAACTTAACTTTTGAATAAATATAAATTGATTGATAATGTATATAATGAATAGACTTTGAACAAATCGACGTAATTATAAAATAAGAATATTCGAATGGAAGGTGTTCATTATAATTGGACCAGTTTATTTATTAATATTAATATTACCGGACAGTCACGCAATATTCATAAAAGAATATTTATATTCAGTTCGTAGAAGAACCAAGTAGCATTTCGATGAATCAGAAGTTGCTTTCGTATAATAACAATAAATTTAGATCTACTCTTTTTTATTTTTGATGATTACTCTTAAATGTAAAATATATTTACACTTATTAATGAACAATTTATTTATTTTAAAATTAAATTAAAGTCAACATACTTTTATATGAGGTAAATGTACCAGTGATGGACCAAAAAACATTATTATTCTGTAATAAAAGTGAGAATAACAACAAAACAAGTGCTAACATATTGTACAACTATTTTTAATTATCACTACTATAAAAACATTCGGTTAATTTATATTTAAATATTTTTTTTAATTTTTTTCAAAACGTATTTTTTGTTCTAGTAGTGGGCCATCTCAAAATCGAAAGTTTCAGTAGTCGGTCACTTTTAGATCCAGTAATGGACCATCAACCTAAAATGGGTTTAAAATAAATAAATGGAATAAAATGCACTAAGGATTGGTTTTATTAATATTTTTTATAATTTCTTATAATTTTTTATAATTTATTTTAATTATTCTTTATATTTACAGTTTGTTTCTTTATATTTACAATTCTTATCCATTTAAACGCGCGGAAGTGGTAGTATTAACAATCGACTTTAGGAAGGGAAGGGTTATTTTCACACCAAATTTCCCATGAGGATACTTTTTACATATCTCGACGAATCATGCACTTTGTATTGGTTTTATCCTCGGGAAAAATAATGTGCATTAGTTTTTTCTTAATTTTAAATATTATGACGCCACCCAGCCTTTCATGACGTCACAGCCAGCTACTACTTATATATTATAAATAAAATAAAATTAAAAATATTTATGTTATATCCATATCTGTTTTTTATTGCATTAATTTATATATTAAAATTATTTGAAATTGTTTCTGTAGCTGGGAATTAATTTATGTCAAACCGTCGGTCGAATCTGCGCCTGGCCACAGGTCAACTTATTTTATTTCAAATAAACTTTTCTTATAAATGTATTTATTAAAGCTTTTGTGGTTATTTTGATAATTATTAAGAGAATTTTTATTAAAAGACCAATTAATATAATATAATATAATATATAATATAATTCTTTTAATAAAAATTCACTTAATAATTATCAAAATAACCACAAAAACTTTTCTTATCAAATTTTCGTAGTTCATTTCTAGTTTACGGAATAAAAATTATTAAAGTTTACATATAAACAAGTTATGAATGAGCAGCCATTTAATAATGTTTTATCGACTAATTCACTAATGATTCACTTATTTATTAATTAATTAAAATTTGAATATAAATCCATTGATATTCTATTTAGCTACCATGTTTTCTTATTTGACCACATCCGAGGGCTCCACTATTATTCTATTATTCAGTTCGGATTGGTTATAGAAAAATTAAAAATTTAATTAATTAAATAATTTCCCTATATCCAAATCGAATCGAAAAAACCGAAAAATAGTGAATAAGTGAATAATTAATGAATTAGTCAATAAAACATTACTTAATGTGTGTACATTTCGACGTTCATAATCAGCTAATTTGTCAAACTTAAAAAATCTTTATTTATCTCGTAAACTAGAAGTGACCCGCAAAAATTTTCTTACCACCACACTTTCATAATCAATGACTAACGACTTTGTTTAATCAGTAAATTTAAATTACAATTTTAAATAGTAAGTATTTAAGTTGTTTTTTTAATTTAATTTTAAATATTAAATAATTATATATAAGAATTCACCTTTAATTATCTAAAACTGAATTGATATTTCATTTAAAAAATAAACTCTAATATATAAACCTCCATATAACTACATAACTACATAGGTACCTACTAATATGGAGATCAAATTATAAAGTTGACAACAAGAACAAATATTATTTTTTTTTTATTTTTACTTTCTGGCCAAAGATAATATTGCGATCACGAAAAATTTTGTTTTTATACGTTTTGAAGGTTCCTGAATCATTTTCACTAAGGTTGATAGAAATTTCTGTGTGTATGTATATAGACAAGATTACGCAAAAACGGTTTGAGCTAGAATCATGAAATTTGGTATACGGGCATTATTCAAAATCCGTAGTTTTCTATCAACTTTTCAGAAATGTAGCTCAACCAGAAGAGGGTCATTCATTACCTTCAACGTTTTGCTTTTTTTCCTCTAAAGTGACCGTAAAAATAAAGATATATGTTTGATAGTTTTTCACAAGATTAAACATTGTATAAAACTGCTATATATATAGAATTTCAGGTGGATTGAATCGCTGAAAGTACAGGAATTAATTTTTTAACACTGCAAATCACGCACCAATACGTGACGTGGTGCCATCAATAAAGAGCCAAACATACGCTGATTTAATAAATATAATTTATTAATTTAATTTAATTTAAATATAATATATTGGTTAATTAATCCAATTCAAATTAATTAATCCAATTCAAATTTGCGAGATAGTCGAGTGGAGACACTCCAGCTTATTTTTTTATTTTTTTTTTAAAGAAATATAAATAAATATTAGAAATGATGATCAATTCTTAGCAATGATGGAGGATGAAGTTCTCTCTTTTTTTTCTTTCTCTCTTCTGTTACTCGTCTAACAATTTCCTAGCTTGTTCTTCTGTTGGTTGACTTGCAGGGCAAGTTTGCATCTTCTTTCTCTGTCTGTTGTCTGTGAGTCAGATGCTTCGGCGTCTGTTTTATCAACGCGAGACCATCTTGGCGCCAGCCATTCTTCTTCCCTCCTTGCTCTCTCTCTCTCTCTCTCTCTCTCTTCCACGGAGTGTTCTCTCGTCGACAACGACTCAACGCCTCAGCAAATAGAGTGAAGAACCTACCGAAAGAGTGAGAGACAACTCTCCTTTACCAATTCTCCAAACTTCCCCCTCCCCCCCACCCCCATCCCTCTTCTCTCTCTCTTTGATCCACAGCCATACTCACACATATACATTCTTCCCACCCCTCTTCACCTCAACTTAACAACAAAAACAAAAAAACAAAAAAAAACTTATCACTATCTTTGGAAAACACGCTGTTAGACAAGATGAAACATTTTGATATCGAAATATATGAATTCTTCTTTTTTTCTTATTTAAAAAGCACCCAAAAATAATAAAAAAAAAATAATAAACTGAAATTTTAAATTAACCTCTTAAATATAATCATAAAAATATTAAATTATTTTTTTTTATATTAATTTAAAACATATTATAAATAAATATATATATATATAGGTATATATTATACAAATATATATATATATATATTACTATCAGATTTATCAGGGATATAATTACGTATTATTGTGAGATTATTTTCTCGACGTTTCGGCACAGATTTCAAGAGATTATTTAGGTGGGAATATTTTTTGGATTCTGGGTCTTAGTCTGTGTGACCAAGGGTTAATATCGGGATTTTGGGTTGATAGGTTGGGTGGTTTTGTACTCACTGCGTTGCTGTTGAGCTTCGAAGATTCCTGGGCAATCCTGAGACTGGCACACGTCCGCACTGGACAACAGCCTCGGGTGCCGAAACGTCGAGAAAACAATCTCACAAAAATACGTGATTATATATAAATAAATATTATATATATACATATATACATATATACACATATATATACATATGTGTGTATATATATAATATTTATTTTACAATTTTGGTATAATTTATTTAGCGTTCAAATATGAGTATTTGTCAACTATTTGAATAAAATTTACTTTTATTCCATCATTTAACTTTTAAGTTTATGAACTTGGAAACATATACCAGAAGAGTACAGATTCAACACAATAAATATATTTTAAGAAATTATGATCAACTAGCCGTTCCCGGCATCATATGTTGCCGGCTGCATAAAACTCATCTTTCTCTCAGGGACAGGCGGCTTCTAACCGCACGAGATTGATATTAATAATAATAATTTATAGGAAATTTCGTTTCAAATACTTACAAAACAACACAATGTTTAAATATAAAATTAATAACTTTATTCAAATCGTGGTAATATTTTTTTTATTTTTTTTTCCATTATTTAATAATACAAAACAAAATTTTAAATAAATGAAGTTAGTAACAAATTAATAATTTTGATATCTTTCTATGTTTATTATGTTTAGTAAATTCTCTTTTATGATAAAAAAATAATATTAATATCAAAAATTAGAATATTTCAATTTGTATTTCAATTTTTTTTTTATTTTAAATTCTATGTAAATTGTAATATTCTAAATTTGTAACCAGCTTCATAATAGATACATTTCATACATATATGTATACATCGGAAATTATATATACTGATTATTGAATTGCATTATTAAATATTTTGATGTATAAATTTTGACTTATAAATAAAACAATACGTCCCAGATATATTTATAATATTTTACATAAAAACTATCTATACTAGTTTTATTTAATGTATAATATGAATTCTTTTTTTTTATAAACTACATATATTTCATCAGAAAATTCAAATTCAAAATTTCCATTCAATTTAATGATTATGGATAAAAGTGAATATTAAGTATTAATTATAAAAGTGAACTTTTATAGAAATTTTATCTTATAAGAGTTATCATGTTCATGTCACACAAACATAATTAAAGTCAAATTGAGAAATAAATAATTATTAATTTTACATTATATTTTTATAATTGGGTTCTTGAATTTAATTTGAATCTTAAATTTCATTTTTATCAAAAAGGACTGGTATATTGTGACTCTTATTATCTCAAGATTTCTGAATTAACTGAATTAATAAATAATAAATTATATATTACTTTAGATTATTTAAGAAAAAAGGGGAGATGATCAAAAAATATTTTTTATCCTATATGGATTAATATGAAATAAAAAATTAGGTATTTAAAGAAAAACAATTTTTGAATATATATTTATTATTTTTTATTATTCGTAAATCACACACAACAGATTTCAGATATTCGCTCCCAATAAGTACAACTTCAATTTCATTTCATCTGTCTGTATACAATCTTACTACGCCTCTCTGATATTGACTTTTTTCTTCCTGTGAGTATTTATAATGTTCAATGAAATATTATATATATTAGAGCTGTAATAAAATTTCTCATCACAATAGAAATGTATCACCTTGCTATATGCATAGTCTATTGAAGGAGGTTTATGGGGACAATGTAAACTTGGTAAGAAATCCCATGAAGACGAGTTTTCGGGACTGTTCTCAATCATTACAAACAAACTGCTGTATTCAATTAATTAATTAATTGAAGAAATTACGGCGAGTGATACCAAATCGTTGGCGAGACGGTTGTCTAGTTACGTAATTATACTAAAAACAGGCCTCATACGGCTGGCATAATCTAACTTGTGGAAAAATTCAAATGGTAAATTCTCATCCACCCACCTTATTGTCCAGACATCGCTCCTTTAGATTTTTATTTGTTTAAATTACAAAGCTCAGAAATTTTTAATTTTAAAAGCTGAAAGAGAGCAACATCTCAATACATTGTTATCAGAGGATTATGAGGTGGTATACAAAAACTCAAGCATCATTTATTATTATAATTCTTCCAACTCTCACCAGTCATACGAGCGTATAATAAGACCCTTCTTTCGCTGAATAATAATTTATATAATTATATATATTAAAATATTTAAACTTATTCATTTTACGTACAATTAATTTATTTAACTGTTTTTCATTCTTTCTGAGATTATTTCATATAATCATTTTTTATTTCAAATATAAAAATATTTGTTTTTATAAATATGTATAGTTATAGGAATTAAATAAGAAATAAAAACTAAAAAAAAATACATTCTTTTTTACGTTTCATTAGGTGTTATATTTGTGTGTGAGCAGGCTTAACACTACCTTCCAAGTTTTTAAATCTCCTCCTTCATTTTTTTTTTAATCCCAATTTATTCTCTTTTGTAAATTTTATTTCTTAACAAAAATTTCATTATCAAGTTTATTAGTTTTGTAAATGTCTCTAAAAAACATCTTGAATCATTTAACGGGCAAATTGAATTGAAAAGGCCTTTTGTGGCATCGCAGAAAAAAAAGGAAAAATTTTCTAATTTTTTATCTCTATTTTGAATTGCAATTTGAAAAAACCTAAAAGATTTTCCGCTTAGAAACATGCATCATCAGAATCATAGAATAATATAAAAAGTAGAGCTTCGGGGCGCCTGCAGTTCTCTTTTAAGCCGCCCTTTTTCGACTTATTTTTTGATCTCTATTCAGTGACAAAGGAGTAGAAGTAGTTGAGTTGAGAGGGGGGTGGGGGAGAGGGCCCAATTGGTTTCCAACTAATTTCATTTCAAGAATTGGGTTCACCCAATTGGATTTTCGAAGATGAATCCAAAACGTATCGATATCAAAACCCCACGCTGACAACAACAACCAAATCATGAGAATACAAAAATTTGCTTGGATTCATTTTGTAAGAATAGATATTTAGATAAAACATTTCAACACAAATCACTTTATTTTTACAAATAAACTCAGGTATTTGTGATATTTTCATTTCTGTCCTTTTCTCAAAGTATAAATAAAAATAAATAAAGAATATTAGTAACAATTTCTTTCACTTTAGTGAATCAAATTGAACTCAGTTTAAAAATTAGCTGGACTGTCTCCACCCGACTATCTCGCAATTTGAATTGGATTAAATAATATAATATATTAGATTTAAATTAAATTTAATCTATATATATAAAGGAGAGTGTTTGTATGTATGTATGTATGTAATTTGTTTACTTTTTTGCTGTCATAGAAACAAACAAAAAAGAAATTTCCTACTTAACCGACACTTGATAATTTAGAATTATGAACATCAAAAAATAAGAAACGATTTCTATGAAATTACATCACAATATTCTTATATACCTCTATGGTAACATAGGCTATAGATTTTATTAATATCTAATCAATAACCGCAGAATTTAATTTTTTAAAGTTTATATAGTTCTCCGTAATGTTCATTCAAATTGAATGTAATCACGAAGGATAATAATATTTGAGAAGAATTTAAATCGAAGTTGCAATCGGGAAACGCCTGTTATCATGCAGTAAAGAGGCTTATCTCATCAAAATTATTATAAAAGAGAATGAAAATTAAAATATATAAAACAATTATTTTGTCTGTTGTATTATATGGGTGTGAGACATGGTCAATGATCTTAGGAGATGAGAGTGGATTCAGAGTATTTGAGAATAGGATTCTTCCCAGCATTTATGGGCCAAAGATGAGGACACCAGGGAATGACGTAAAAAAGATGGAACAGAGGCTCAGGATTGTAGCTGCCAAGAACTTTCGAGTAGATAGATATAACATATTCAATAAAAATATATATAATTAATTTACTAATTAAATTAAAATATATTTTAAATAATCACACAATAAGAAATGAATGTTTTATGTTATACATTGATTGAAACAAAATGGATGAAAACCTTTTACTACTCTTAACCAAATACTATGTACCACTCGGGGGTACAGGGGGCGGAGCCCCCGTCTAGATGTGATGAGCGACGAAGGAGCTCTGAGCAGCTAGTTAATTATAAATTATAAATTACAATTAATCGATAATATTTATTAAACCAGCGCATGTTTGGTTCTTTGTTGATGGCACCACATCATATGTTGGAGCGTGATATTTGCAGTGTTAAAAAATTAATTCTGATACTTTTAGCGATTCAATCAAGCTGAAATTATATATATAGCAGTTTTATACAATTTTTAATCATGGGAAAAATTATCAAACATATATCTTTATATTTACGGTCACTTTAGAGGTAAAAATTCTGGAGTGTCTTCACTCGAGTATCTCGCAATTTGAATTGGATTAAATAACATATATTAATTTAAATTAAATTAAATTAATTAAATTAAAAATTAAAATTAATAAATAATATTTATTAAATAAGCGTATGTTTGGCTCTTTATTGATGGCACCATGACACGTGTTGTCGCGTGATTTGCAGTATTAAAAAATTAATTCCGGTACTTTCAGCGATTCAATCCACCTGGAATTCTATATATAGCAGTTTTATACAATTTTTAATCTTGTGAAAAACTATCAAACATATATCTTTATTTTTACGGTGACTTTAGAGTAAAAAAAAAGCAAAACGTTGTAGGTAATGACCCTCTTCCGGTTGAGCTACATTTCTCAAAAGTTGATAGAAAACTACGAATTTTGAATAATGCCCGTAAACTAAATTTCACAATTCTAGCTCAAACCATTTTTGTATAATCTTGTCTACATACATACACACACACATACACACAGACATTTTTCTCAACCTTAGTGAAAATGATTCAGGAACTTTAAAAACGTATAAAAACATCAAAATCTCGTCATCGAAAATTTTCTTCATCGCAATACTATCTCTGGCGAGATAGTAAAAATAACATGTATAATCGATAGAAATATACCTATGTGTGGTATTTTTTTTTTTTAATAAAGGAGTGATTGACACTTTGGGAAATGCAACCGGACCTACTGCATTTTTTAATTCTCTCTCTCTCTCTCTTCCCTCCCCATATCTTTTTTACCCTTCATCGATATCAACTTTAGTTCATCAGAAACATGTTGTTTGACAACACCAGTGGGACATTGATAGGTTTGATGCCGAAAACTAAAACGAGATAAACTAAAAAAAAAACAAAATTTAAAAAAAAACAAAAAACAAAGAGAAAATAAAGATATTTGAATATTATTTGAAAATTAATTTTTCTTTTGATTTAATTAAATTATTAAAAATTTATTAAGAAATGTTATTTATTACCACAAAGATTTATGTAATTTACATATAATACAAAAATAATTGTAATAAAATTAAATAATATGTTATATATATTATATTTTTCTTAAATAATATTAAAAATCTTATACAGGACAACATAAATAATGTCAACATAAATCTACGCCTGGACCTGAAAACATTAATTCCTATTTTTATACGCTTTTTATTAACTTGAATTTTCTGTCTGTCTGTAATGTTAATAATTTCTTCTTAATTGGATTTTAACCCACTTCTAGTTGAGCGATTTTGTTCATATTTGAAACGTGTATTGAAAGTCGGTGACACTTTAATAATCAAAAACAAATATTTTGAATTTTTAAAATTTGTAAATTTAAATATTGATATTAATACAATGTTATATTTATCTTTATATTTATAATTTTTTTTATATTTTATATTCTTTTTCTATACAATGTGCTTGTGAATCCGAAAAGAATTCAGTGCCGGCAGTGCGCCAATGGCTTAATAAGCCACTTGCATAATCAATGTTATCTAGAAAAAGCCTAAAAACTTAGCGAAGCAACTAATATATGTTCGAGAATAACATATTTAAATAGTAGTCAATAGTACAATGTTTTACATCCGGCAAGTAACAATAAAATATTTTAAAAAAACTAAAAATTTGAAAATAAATTAATAAAAAAAAAAAACTTTTTAATATATAAGCTTTTTAATCAAAAATGCCCTAAAAATTAGAATCTAATATATTAATTAAACCTTGAATATTATCTTTTAAATATGCCCAAGAAAAAAGCGTGGAGCGAATATAATAATATTAAATTCTTTACATACTATGTTCATATGCGTCCACACTTTTTTGTTGGGCATATGTAAATAATATTCAAGGTTTAATTAATCTTTTATTTTCTATTTTTTTAGGGAATTTTTGATTAAAAAGTGTATATATTAAAAAGTTTTTTTTTACTATTAATTTATTTACTAGTATTGCTTAAATTGCTGGATTATTTGCCGACTAAAATATTGTTCCTCTTTCGTTCAATAAATGAAAATAATAATAATTATAGGATATTTTTGGGCAAACTCATTTCAAATTAAAAATGCATTTTTTTCGAAGTTATTCGATATTTATTTTAGAAAAAGTAGGAGTGTTAATGTTTTATCTTCTCCCTTTCTAACTATTATAATCATTGATTGTGACCTATAATCTTAACCATTGATTCGTATTTGTCTTTTAAATATTAAAAACTACCTCAAACAAATTTCATTATTTAATCCATCCATATAAATAATTATAAATGAATATGCCATATTTTATTTATGGAAATGAAAGGATAATCAGGATTCTATTTCAAAGGTAGCAAAATGAAACGTTCTGCTTTTGTTCAATCTCCGGTGGTATCTTTTTTCATTCTCTTAGTAACTAATCCAAATAAAAAGCTCCATTTTCTATAACAGTAGGACGTTATTGTCACAAGCGGCATCGCTTTGTGTCTACCTGGATCGAAATTTGTCCTGATATATTTATATATATATATATATATATATATATATATATAAAGCGCCAATCCAATTGGTGTGTGTGAGTGTGTGTGTGTGCTCCTTTTGTGGCGGGAAATTAACTGGAAAGGCAATTGCATGGAAATAAATTGGGCACAAAGGAGCGTTGAGGCGGAGGGCGACAGTCAGGCGCCGAGGCTAGCGCCCGGCTTAGCCGAGGTTAAGCCACGCACGACACGCATCGTCGACATCCCATCCGATCCCATTAGCCCTCCATTGAAGGGCATTCAGCTTGCCTGCCTTTCTGCCTGCTTGGCAATGGAATTCACTACACCAGGTAGTGAAAAAGTAGATGGAGAGTGAACAACGAACAACCAACGAGTAAGCATCAAACGCCATTCGAACAATATCCAGCTGCTATTTTAGATCGTTGGAACCCTCTCCAAACTCCTAACCACTTCCTATCGTTTTTTTTTCACTCCTTCCCACCACCATCACTCACACTTTCAAGTTAAGGAAATGGTAATTATTCAAATGAGTCTTTATGTCATGGATTTGGATAATATTTTACCGGTGGGTTCCTTTTTTTAACTCCAATTAAACTTTTCTTATTAAATTTTTGCGGGTTGCTTCGAGTTTTCGAGATAAAAGTTATTAAAATTAATTCATTATTAAAATAAATCCATTGATATTCTATTTAGCTACCATGTTTTATTAATTTGACCATCAGAGGGCTCTACTCATTGTTTTTTGTTTTTTTTTAGTACGGATTAAATTAATTAATTAAATAATTTCCCTATATCTCAGCCGAACCGAAAAAAATCGAAAATTAGGAATAAGTGAATAATTATTGTGAATTAGTCAATAAAACATTACTTAATGACTACATTTTGACGTTCATAACCATCTAATTCAGTGTTTTCCAATCTGTAGGGCGCGCCCTCTGTGGGGGGCGCGAGACTGTTGTAAGGGGAATGTGTGTAGTATTAGAACCAATTTTTTTCCCTAAAATCTATAATAATCTATAATATGTATTTGCTTAATTGAGTGTGTGTGGGTGTGTAATGTGTATGTGTTTTCGTAGCCCATTAAATAAATTACTATATTATGTGAGTAATTATGAAATTAGATTATTACAAAAATTAATGGGGGTGGCTCAAAATTTTTTTTTTTTTTTTAAATGTGGGCGCCGGTACAGAAAGGTTGGAAACCACTGAGCTAATTTGTCAAACTTAAAAAATCTCATAAGAAAAGTTTATTTGGAATTAAAACAGGAAACCACTGGTAAAGTTTTATCCAAATCCATGACATAAAGACTAATTGAATAATTTTACCAAGGAAATGAATGTGGTAACTAGAAAATACTCCTTATACTCATAACTCATAACTAAATGATTCTATTCATTCAGTATACTTACGATATTTTAATAAATAAATAAATAAATAAATCTTGTTTTCATATTCCTTTTTTTCTCAATATCTTAGTAGGACCAATTGGAATATAAAATATGTAGTAATATAGATTTTTTAAATGATGAGAACATCTCCCCACACACCGCCCACCCCCAAAAAAAAATTGAATGTTTTTTTTGCATTTATTTATTTATTTTTTGGTTTCCAATTACGCAAATGGAAATATTTCTTTCTGAATGAACTAGATGCAAATGTTGTCGGCAGATTCCAATTCACCGAAGTAGGTGGTCGAGAGAGAGAGAGATAGAAGGAGTGCGGCGGAGTCCGCTAATCCCGTCTCTCTATCGATATATTTTATGCTTTCCTCTCCCCTCCCCACCGATTCTGGACTTGTCAGACAACAAGTTCGCTCTTCTAAGAGAGTGAGAGAGGAGAGGGAGAAGGAGAGACACCTTCGCTCTCAAGCGGTGTGGTCTCTCTATATAATATTTGTTCGGTGGGTTTTGAATGAAATGAAATGAATAAAGAAGAGAAAGAGAGAGGAGCAAAAGCAAAAGGGCACCGACCAACCAAGTCTGGTTCCAAGACGCTCACTCATGAGAGGAGGGGTGATAGTGGGGGGATGATGGAGTGAGGATGCCTTGTTTAGTTAGCCGCCGCCACCACCACTCCCTCCTTCCCCCTCTCTCTCTCTCTCTCAACTTTAATATCAACATTAAAAAAAAAAATTAACTATATTAAATAATTATTAGAATTTTGCGCGAGAAATATAGATTTATCTTTTTATGTGACTGAAGATGAAAACTACGTCATCCAGCGTTTTGGGGCGCGCTCCCCCTGGGGGCGCGAGACTGTTGTTAGGGGGGCGCGAATGTATTAGAACCAATTTTTTTTCTAAAATCTATAATAATCCATAACAGGGGTCGGTAACCTGTTTTTGATTTTTTTCCAATTCTTTCAAAAAGTAAAATGTTATTTTTCGATAAGGCTTTTGAACATTTTCGATTTTTTTTTCAATTTTTTTCAATATGGTTACTATATTATGTGAGTATGTATGAATTTAGATTATTACAAAAATTAATGGGGGGGGGCAAGAATTTTTTTTAAAAAGATTTTATTTTTTATTATATTAATGAAAAATTAAAAAATTAAATTTAATATTAATTTTCTTATAAATATGTTATTTTTCAAAATATTGATTTTTTAATGAAACATAAAAAATAAAAAATTACATTTCATTTTCTCAATCTACCATTTAAAAAATAAATAAGAAAGTATTAAGAAACATAAATTGAAATTATAATATTTTAATAAATTATTTATTTTGGAATCGAAAATTTTTATATTATATAATACATATAATATCTTTCGTGAATTTTATAAAAATAAAAAAGTCATTTGTAAAATTATTAATATTTGTCGAGTTATAATATATATATATATATATATGTCTATATTAAGGGGGATGAAGTCTATAAAGAAAAAAAAAATAAAGACTAAAGAGCAGAGCGCATAGAGTGAAGAGCAGCGAGGCAGAAAGTCGTCCCGTTCTGTTTTTCCCTCCATCCAGCGTCTGAAATCGCTAAAATTGGCTTCAATTGTGGTCGAGCGGAATAATTGAGCCTCGCCTTTAATCGATGATTGAACGGCAGGGTCCATTCAACGAAAATGGAAAACAATTTGTCCTCTTTCTTTTCTTTTTTTTTTTTTGTATGTATTTGGGGTGAGGAGGGTGTATGTATGTGTATATGTTGGGTATTCGACTAGGCCTTAAGACCAAATTAAACGGATGACAAATGGGTGTGGATCATGAGCCACGACTGCTGCACGATTGCAATTGACAAATCTATTAAAACATCCCATCCCCCCCCCCCTCCTCATCCCAGATGACCCTCTTTCCCGCTTTCTTTGAACTATATTCCAAATATTATCATCATCCAATCAACAACAAAAATATATAAATTTTCTCTAAATATCAAAATAAAATTAAAATATTATATAAAAAAAAATACATAAATGTTATCAAATAAAAATTTCAATAATTTTAACAAATATACTAGAAAAGTTGTGTGCATACCATTGAAATAAACAAATTTATTAATTAACAAAAAAAAACTTGGATTTTTGTACATACAACGTAAAGATAGCCCCTATTAAGTCGATTGTATTAATCAGGTTTCTTATGATTAACCTTTATCTTGATTATCTTGGTCGGTGGCGCTACTTTATATCAAGTAACTTCCCATTTTTGATTCTAAAGGATGGGTTGACTCTACCCCATAGACCCCAGCTATAGAAAATTCCTTGTCATGCTATTGCTTCCCAACCTGTAGCAACTTATTAATTAACACATTAATATTAAAAAAAATAAATGATTTAAATTATTTATAACTATTATCTAAATAATAAAATTTTTGTTTCATTTTAGTTTTATTGAAAGCTTGATAACATTCCCTATTATTTTATTAATTTTGATATTAAATTATTTAAATTATTTAATTAGTAATATTTAACTAATGAAAAAAGAATAAAAAATAAAATTTGAAAAAAATAGATATATTTTCTAATCAAGATTTATTTATTCTTTTATTTTATAATTTTTATTAATTTTGTTTATTATAAATTTGATCAATCAATTATAAATTTATTTGATGTTGATTAAATAATAATAATAATAATAATAAACCAAATATTATTAATAACAACTTTGAAAAAAAAAATAAAATATAAACACCCCAATCAATCATTTCATAATTTCCTTTAACGAATAGTTTTGATAATCGATAAAATGAAAAATTAATAACATTTTAATGGAAATATAAATGGATTTTGCAAATGTTGTTCAATCCAAATCCATATACAAATAAATATACATATATAGGACATATATATATATATATATATATATATATATATATATGCATATATATATGATACCAGTTTAGTTCCGTTTTATGTTTTCCTATTTGGAATTAATTATCAAAGGCCTTCTAATTAATTTACAGATTTATATAATATTACAATATTAGCTTATTTTAGAATATAATGTCAACGAAAATAGGTAGGGTCTGAAAATGAAATAGTAGTGGGTAATGGGGAGGAATTTGGAGGGATGTTAAATGAACATATACAAACCAATTAATTCAACATTAATTTTCAACAACTTGGTTTACTCATAAATTATTATTATTATTATTTTAAAATCCGATTTATATACACTAATAAATCTCTATTGTGTGTGCGGGTGTATATAATTTAATAGAATTATACTATATATATATATGTATTAAATTTAATTAAAGTACTAGTGAATGAATAAATAAGATTAAATAAAAAACTATAATAATGGTAGGGGAAGAGAAATTTATCTTAAGTTATTTTATAAAAAAGGCGCCACAGGGTTAGAGGTGTTGTCCTTGCGTAGGACGTACAAAGTCAGAGGTTATTTTATAAATAAATTATTACATAAGTTATATAGGCATAAAATATACTTACACTCATTTTAAATCTATATAAAATAGTAACATCAGTAATTATTTATGAATATTTTATAAGAACAAATCATTTTTCAATATTTATTTGGTAGACCTTAAAAAAAAGGCTTTCAGCTTGATTGAATCACTGAAAATAGGGGAATTAATTTTTTAACAGGTTGACTGCAAATCACGCGCCAGCGCGTTACGTAGTGCCATCAACAAAGAGCCAAACATGCGCTGGTTTAATAAATATTTTTTATTAATTTTAATTTATAATTTAATTTATTAAATTTAATTTAAATATAATATATGTTATTTAATCCAATTCAAATTTGCGAGATAGTCGAATGGAGACACTCCAGCTTATTTGAATTTTGAACCGAAAATGTAATAATAACCGGGTGTCAAAGTCCTACATATTATCTATATATACTCCCCCAATCATGGGTAGAGAGGTACACGCTAGTCAAAAGATCGCTAAATAATACCCAAGCTTGAAAGGTAACCAATACATCCTACGGGATTTCCTTCCTATCATGGAACATTGTTGGATTACCTTCCCTAGAATATTTGTTCTTGCCATCGTCAAAACTTTCGTAGCTATTTTCAACAACCCACAGAGTAGAACTCAATTCAAACATGCAACCCATGCAAATATACTGCTTTTATTAACAAAAACTCTCTCTATGTAGTGCTGTAGTGCATAGTGCATATACAAACACGCTCGTGGAAGTAAAGGTAAAACTTGAGAGGATCAGTTGTACTGATCATACGTCACTTTTACTCATTATGTGAGTGAAGGCACTTTTTTTATCTTTCTCACCAAATGATTAATCTTTTATTCAATAATTATTTTATTATATATTTATTCATTGGCCTAAAAAATCAAAACATTAAAAGACCGACAACAATATCTTCCTTTATCTTTCCTTAGAATGGAACGCAAGCTATCAGTCCTATGGATGTACCTGATATACGAGGGTGGGGTGAAAAGTTTCCGGCCTGACCAAGAAAAACGATGTTTTTAAATTTTTTTTTTGCTATATTTTTCAACATAATCTCCATCAACACTGATACATTTCTCAAAACGGTGTTCTAATTAATTTAAGTCTCATCAACATTTATGAATCAACGCCAAAATTCGTTTGGATTACACCTACCGCGCCAAATTGTCGGTAGAAATGGTTTTTCCAAGCAGTTTTTGGTCTTTCGTTAGCAAACGCGGTACACAGCTTTCCATATTCAAATGATTGTGCAAAATATTTCGCACACGTTCAGCTGACATCGTACACGTCTCAGCTATCTTGAATTGAATTGAAAAATAAAGCAAAAAAAAAAATTTAAATATAATTTCTTGGTCAGGCCGAAAACTTTTCACCCCACCCTCGTATATTTATTAAAAATAATAATTTTTTCATATCTTTCTGTGCCATATTAGTAAAAAAAAGGATGAAAAAATAGTATGTAAATAAAATTAAAAATATCAATTTTCAATGGCATGAATGAAGAAAGGAACGATAGTGAAAAATTGATTTATGATGATATCAATGGTTGAAACTCAATCAAACCAGAACATGGAGGAGGATAATAATATTTGGAAAAGTTACGAATTTTGAATGTTTCAAGAAATAGATGTGCGAAAAATTTACAATTGTCCCATGGTATAGTATACAACTGAAGGTGTCTGAAAATCAAAACATTTCTTTTTATTTCATAATTTATAATATCAGCAGAAATATTAACGTTACAAAACAAATTATAGTATTGAAATAATAGTAATTGAAGTATACATTTCAAAAATTCAGATTTCCCTTCTGTACTTCTCGTTGTTTGTACTTAATAACTTAGCCGCTATCTTCAGGGTTTGTTATTTTGTATTATCTCTCTAAAATTTTATTTATCTAGCCGGACGACTGACCGGGTCACTAAATAATGAGAGAAAACGATATAAAAAAATAAAATATTTTTCACATTCATAATTTGTATGAAAAGGCGTCAAATTTTGTTTTGTCCGGGACTCTCAAAATCCTAAAACCTCTGGCTTTACGTCTAGTTTACACGGGCTTAGTACTTCTCATTAGTTCAGGGGTGGGTAAATGCTTTTAAACTCGGGCCAAAATTAAATTTTCAAAATGTCTTCCGGGCATGAGGACCATATTTCGAAAACACTAATTAAAAAATTTCTTTTTTTTTTTTTTTAGAGACATTGAACGAAAAATCATAATAAGAGTCAACTTTTCCAACGGGTCGGCGGGCGTTTAAAAGGCCCGCGCTTAAAAGCATTTGCCCACCCCTGAACTAATCACAAGTACTAAGCCCGTGTAAACTAGGCTTAAGGCTCTGTTATAGCAATTAGGTACATAGCAATGAAATATTATTATCTGAAATATATATTATATGTTTTGTTACATAACTACATTGAGAGTGTTTATTCTATAATACCTTGGAGAGAATATGAAAAACCGGAATGAAGCTGTCTCGTTAACTTTATCCTCGCCCATTCATGTACTATTCTATTACCTATAGGTATATCTATATTATTATTATTATTATTATTCTAGTTAAGGGTTTGAAAATAATTTATTTCCAATTAATTTTATAGACACATCAACCAAACTTATTTTCTTTATTTTTCTTTAAATATTTACTTCTCCCATAATGATTAAAGTATTAAAAACAAAATCATTAGACCTTAGATATTTACTAGATATATCAAACGAGTTCAAGTGTACCAGTTACTCCAGTCAATTTATAACTAAATATATGAAATAAAATAATTTATAATAATACAATACCATACATATTATGTATGATACTTATATAATTGTATTTCTATTTTAGTTGATAGCTGACTAAGCAATTAATAATAATTTAATCAACTTGAAATTGAATAAAATTTAAATACAAATTAACAACATACATTTTTTGGTAATTGTTCAATCTAACCAATGGATTATGGATTTGAATAGAACTTTACCAGTGGATTCCTTTTTTGATTCAAAACAAACTTTCCTTAAGAAGTATGTGGCGGTCACTTTTAGTTTACAAGATAAAAATTATTAAAGTTTGAATAAACTTGAATATGAATGAGCAGCCATTTAATAATGTTTTATTGACTAATTCACTAATTATTAACTTATTTATTTAGCAAAATTATTTAATTAATTAATTCTTTAATCTTCTTATATATCCAAACTGAACTTATAAAAAACAGAAAATTAGTGGAACCCTCTGGTGGTCAAATAATAAAACATGGTAGTTAAATAGAATTTATATGCAAAAAATTATATATTTATATGCAAAATCGGGACATGTGGTCACTTTATAATCGGTAGACCTAAAAAAAATTTCTTATTATACATTTTAACTACAAAATCCTCGTGATTAGCTTATACGAGATACCAGATTGTTTCTTTTTATAAAATTTATAATTTTATGAATAATACAAATGTTACAGTGGGTTTGTTATCTACCAATCGATCATTTCATTGGTAATTGATTAATTCAAATTTTCTCTAAATGTTTTAAATGGATTTAACTTTGAAAATGTAGATCAAATCGATTGTGAACTTTTATTAAAGAGTGTCAACTGAAATGTAACGCAACTCGTTTTTGATTTAAATATAAGGTTGATATATTTTATTCATTTTTTTTTCAGTGTCTAAACGTTTTGTTCATTTAATTTTTTATTAATAAAACTCTAATCGTTCTCTGAAGGGAAAACTAAATCCAAATGTAAATATTAGTAAACGAATTAAAATATTTATATTCATATTTCTTTATTTTTTATTTATTTATTTTTTTTTATTTTTAATATAAATTACTATAATTTGAATTTTGAAATCAATGTTTTAAGTTAATTTATGATGAGATAATTAAATATCAATGAAACCTTCTCTCTTTCCCCCGCCTTGTATGAATAAATATTGATATATGATAGCATATACGAATCGTTTTTTTTTCATATGTCAAAGAATAGATCTATATTGCATAAATTGGTGAAATAAAAATGATAGGAGAGCCTTCTTCTTGAACGACGCCTTGCATCGATCCATTTGAAGGAATGATTTATTCACGAGAAGCTCCAAGGACCACATTTGGGACATGATCTGCGTGAGGAGTGGATTCGACAACGACGACAATGACAACGACGAGGGAGCGATGAAGAGGGGGGGGGGGGGGAGAGTGGATGGGTAAAAGCAACGTGTGTGGGTTTCCATCAGAGAGTGATTAACGATACCGAACAGAGAAGAGAACTCATTACAGTTCCAAATGGACAACCCCAAAAGGACAACGATTCGCCATTTCAAAGTTGCACTCGACATATTTCTATTTCTACATATACCTATATATATATCAAAACATAATTATCAAATAATTTCGATAGTTATTACATATAATAAATAATTTGAGAATTTATTTAAAATATGTATATTTAACTAAAATATTTAAATAAATACAATAAATAGTAATAAGTAATAACTAATCATTTCACTAAATATATTTTTTTTTACTTTTTCCGAAAATATCTCCATTTAGCCAGCTTTCTCAGAATTGTTTATTATTATTTTGATTTTGATTTTAAATATCGATGCACTCGACGAGGTTCGATCCCTCGAACCCGAGTCAGCGGACCAGTCACTTTTAACCACCTGGCTAAGCTCCTGGTCACTAAAACAATAAATAAAATAGAAAAAGTTTATAAAAAAAAAATAAATAAAAATAAATAAAATAGAAAAAGTTTATAAAAAAAAAATAAATAAAAATAAATAAAATACTAATAAAATAAATACATATATTCCCACATGTCTTATTAATTTTACATTTAAAAATGTATTTTTTCTTTGTATTTAAAAATTTTTTAATAAAAAATAATAATTGAAGATATATTCTATATAAAAAAATAGTTTAAAAATTATTCTTTATTTATAGGAATGGAAAGTATTGTTTTCACACCAAATATCAAATGTGGAGATTTTCACATTTCTCCCAGATTCATGCATTTTGTTAACAGAAAAAATAATTTTTAGCATGATGTCTGCCCGTTGTACGTTGGTAAAGACGTGTACAACTTAAACGGCTCAACGGATTTTGATAACATTTGGTATATTTATAATACTTAATGCATCAGTAGCATGAATTCATCAACTTTTGATGTATATCCGGAAACGGCAAGTGTTAGTATACAAAGTATTAATTTTATATTCATTGTCAGAAAATATTTCAATTAAAATATAGTATTAATTAATAATTGAGTAATGAATCTAAAAATAAAAACCTATATAATATAATTTAGTCAATTTAATTCAAGTTTTAAAAGTATTTTTTTTATACTCAAATATATATGTATATATATATATATATAATGTTTGGAAATTTATTTATTTCAAATCGTCGGTCGGTTCTGTGCCTGGCCACAATATAATATAATTTATTTGAAAATATCAAGGGAAGATAATTTCATTTAATTGTTTTAATAATATCATCACAGGAATTTTTTGTTTAAAATAAGAAATTGAATCAGTAGTTATAATTTCTTTAAAAATTTAATTTAAAATATATATTTAGAATAAAAGAACTTATATTAATTAAGTAATTAATTTATGAGTATCTTATGAATATAAATAATATAAATAATTCATGTCCGATGGAGAATGCATATCTTTTTTTTTTAAGCCAACGTCTGAAATTCTAGAAAATGTAAAAAAGAAGTTGAGAGAAATGCATTTGGAAGTTTATTGCGTGAGCGTTCAGAAGATTGGACTTGAGGGGTGAACACGACTGAGGTATGACCTCAAACAAACAAGGGCGCTGCTCACCCTTAAATATATAGAATATATATATTTTTATTATATTATATATACATAGATACTATATTCAATTTTTTTATTTTTTCTAAAGAAGTTGCATTTATGAACATGAAATTTAAATGAAATGTAAAATGTTAATTAATGATTAGAAAGAAGATTTTTAGTAGACAGTTTTATGGTTTTGAAGATGTAGAATTTTATATTTTTCCATTTTATATATATTTGTACAGAATAATGTCTTTCTTTGAAGGATTTTAGTATATTTTACCGGTTTATTTAGTTTAATCCACAAGAGAAGATACGAGGGTGGGGTGAAAAGTTTCCGGCCTGACCAAGAAAAACGATAGTTTTAAATTTTTTTTTTTTTTTTTTTTTGCTATATTTTTCAACATCTCCATCAACAATGATACATTTCTCATAACGGTGTTCTAATTAATTTAATTAATTTAATTAATTAATTGATTAAATTTAAGTCTCATCAACAGTTATGAATTGACGCAAAAATTCGTTTGGATTACGCCTACAGCGCTAAATTGTCGGTAGAAATGGTTTTTCGAAGCATTTTTTGGTCTGACGTTAGCAAACGCGGCACCCACGTATTTCCCACACGTTCAGCTAACATCCTTCAGGTCTCAGCTATCTTGAATGTTGAAAATAAAGCAAAAAAAAAAAAATTTAAAAACATCGTTTTTCTTGGTCAGGCCGGAAACTTTTCACCCCACCCTCGTATAATTATTTAGATGAGTATATGTAGGTAAGTGAGTTCTCGCCCTTTTCCTTTTCTCTCCAGTCTTTCTGTCTCCTACTACCTAACCCTGTGAAAGTTTGTTTTTGGCTTGTTTATAGTTGATAAAGTGCGAGAAAATTTCACCTTTATGTAGTAACATTAATATTAATGTTCGTAGAGGAGTTGAACACGGGGGGAGGGGGGAAAGAGTGAAGGAACAATCAACCCTTTTTTCGGTGAGAATCTTCCACTCTGCTCTCAGCTCCGCATTTCCTTCCCAAGAAGTTGTTGGTTCTCTGAATAGCCAACGACCGTCGGGGTGGTTTTTTTTCCCGCGTCTTGCACCCTTTTTTCCCACTCAAGTGGCTTCACTACTTAGTGTGAGTTGCGCCAAAAGGGCGTTAATATTTTGGTTCCCTTTTGGCCGGAGTCACGCCCTCAGAGGCGTCGCAGAGCCAATCAGCGCAGAAGCAGGAGAGGCGTGAAAATTCACGCCTAGGAAAAGTGAACGAGCTGCCTACCCCACCCCGAAGGCCCTCAACGAACAGCCACCAATGAACAGGCAGGCCCTTCACGACACTGGATGCAAACTGCCATACACAAAATCAACTAAGCAAATGAATCTAGAGAGCATAGATGTAGGTGGGAAAGTGATGGAATATATAATAAGAAGGGGTGGAAGTTGGTCAACCTTCTATAAAACAACAACAACAACAACAACAATATCTACAATATTTTTATTATATTTATGGATATATTAAAAAAAATCTAGAGAAACAGAATATAAATCTTTTTTTTTTTATTTATTGTTTTTTTCCTTCCTTTTTTTGATAGATGAAATGCAGACGACTCCCCTCTTAGAAGGGGAAAAAAATTCTCGGAGGTAAGTAAGTCGGGGTTGGAGTGCAATATTTTTCCACCCAACTTTTCTGATCTTAGCTTGAAGATTATTATAATATTATTAAATAAAGCGATTTCTCTCCCGGCCAACTTGGAGCAAATAAATAATTAAATATTAACCTAAATATCTATATATATCTACATAGGTATATATTTATTCATCATGTGTAATAAAATATTAAATACCTGGTTCACCGAGCCACCGCTCGGTACGTTAAAAAAATATTCCTTAGGAACTATGAAATTTAAGATTAAGATTATTATTTAAAATAAATAATCGACAAAATATATGAAACAATTTCAAATAATTTAAAAGAACATCAATTTAAAAAAAATAGTCATAAAAAACAACCCTTAAAAGTACGCAGTAATACACTGAAAGACAGAAAAGTATGGTCTGTGGATATAATATAATATATATTTCGTAATTTGATTACAATATATTATTAAAATAAATATTTTGAATTTTATTTATAATATTCTGTATTTAAGGAAGCACTTTCTGGCGTAGTTGCTGACGTCATTTAAATTTAATATATTAAATTATAAAAAACTAACAATGATCATTTTTCCCGAGGCTGAAACCAATACAGATCAATTTTTCTTCATAAATATGATAAATGGTGTGAATTTCAAAAAAATTCTTCGAGCGGTTTAATATATTATTTCAAAAATACAAATATATATACAAATATACAATTTTTGCTAGTATAGTAAGATAAGATAATTAAGATAGATTATAATTTAATTTTTAATAATTAGATTAGAATTTAAAAAATCGGATCTCTTTCTGTTTTTTCTTAATAAAGACATCTTCATCAACATCAAAAAAAAAAAAAAAAAAAAAACTATTTTCGAAGAATCTTTCCCTTGTGATCAGGTCCTCTTATTTATTGATTCATCAAGAATTTCAAACATCCCTCCCCTCTTCTTTCATTCGATCACAAAGTGTTCTTTTATTTTATTCTAAAATATTTTTTTCATTCTATCCCCCCCCCCCCCTACTAACTATCACCACTCCTTCCTTCTCTACACTCTTCTTCTTATTATTTTTCTTCATTTTCTTTTTATTCATCATTTTTATTACTTAATTATTTATTTTTATAAACTTTAAAAAAAATCTACTAAATTCCAAATTCATCCTTTCGAATTGTTTTTTCTTAAATTTCTTTCCTAATTTATTTTAAAATTTTTTTTTTATTAATTTATCATTTTAAATGTTTCATACATAAATTACATAAAATAATGATTTTCTTTGTCCTTAAAAATTTATTTTGATTATTAATTCTTATAATCTTTAAACTATTTAAATATTTAAATATATTATTTTTTATTATCTCTTGTATATAAAAAATTTTAAAATGATCTTTACCTAAACTTATAATATTTTTTTATATGACTATATTTATAAAAATAATAAAATCTGTTACAGGGGTGACAACTATAAAAACACTTTCTACTTTTTTTTATTTATCTTTGAAATAGACATTTTTAGGCGCCACAGGGTGGGAGGTAGCGTATCCTGGGGTGGTCCCGGGTTCAAGTCCCGGGCCTGACAAGGTAATTGGGACGGAGTCAACCCAGCCTCCGGGATCAAATTGATACTTGATAAGAAGTAGCGCCTCCGATCAAGAAAATTAATATAAAAGTTGCAAAATTCAGAGGTTTTTTATAGACATTTCTAATCTATATATAAATATAAGTATGCAAACATAATAATACTAAATCATATTTTGTATCAATTAATCGGTCTCTTTAAATTAGGTATTATTTTTTATTTTTTTAATAAAGTATTTATCATATAATTTTATTATTATTTGTTTTATGTAATGAATTTCATTCACCTAGTCTTTCTCCTTCAAGAACTTGGACCTATCAAATGAAGTTGGGTAGAGGTGGTGTATGATTAGTACAACGGAATGTCTCAAATCATGATTTTCGTAATTGGATGCCTCGATTGCTTATTTCAAATGATTTCTTAATTTTGAACAGGTACGCTGGGTGGACCTTCTACCAGAACCTCACAAAGAAAATCTCCTTCCGGAAACCAAGCCGAATACACAAAACAGGAAAGCAGATTCCCTATCTATCTACCTGACTACCCAGTAATTAATACATTACCTTTTTCTGGTGTTTAATTTCTACTACTCTTAGTTGTCACTAAAACACTTTTTGATGTAAATCAAACCTAAACATTAAAGAAAATAAAAACTATCATTCTAATTCAATATCAATATCAATTTTTTTATTCCTTAAAATTATGTTTAATACTGAAACACTCTAATCAAATAACATAGAAAAAAACAAATTACAAAACTAAATATTCAATTAATATTTCATAAATAAACAAATATAAAATATATGTCAAATTTGACAAAATAAAAAGAAAATATATTGAATTTCCAATAATAAATTAATTAATTTTTTAAATATTTTTATTTACTTATTTATTATGTTAATGCAATGAATTTTGCCTTTCAATTAGGTAGGATATTATAAAGTAATTTTATTTGATAATTTATTTATTTTTTTTTATTAAATATATAAGCAAATTTTGTTCTGGTTTTGTTTTTAGTGAATTTAATGATGTACCTTTTTAGAATTCTATCTTTTCTATACATTTATTATCTACCTTAATTTACACAAATGCTATATGTATGAAAAATGATTCAAATTCTCCATTAAAAAATAAACTATAATTTGCTCAAATTGTCTTGTGTAATATTTATTAGCTAAAACAAAAAAAAAAAATTAAGTATTTTAAAATTATATTTTCTTATTATTTTCATTTATATAAGTAGTGAATCATTTTAAATTTATAGATAATTAGATGATTGAAACATAATATGAGAGAAGAAATGATAAATTTAATATTACTTCATTATTTTTATTATTATTTGATTAGGATGATTATATTTTTCATGTCAGAAAATAAAAATAATAAGGAACATTTGTTTTGTTGTGTTTTTTTTCAAAAATTTTCTAATAAATAAAAATCTATTTAAATATATTTTAAAATATTGAAGAAAAAAAAATGTACTTTTGTCTTGTTATGGTAAATGCCTGGGAAGGAGGTAGGAAAAAGTGTGTGTGAGAGAGAAAAAAATTATTTTTGGTTGAATTGCGTGCGTGTAGGTAAGTTAAGGAAATGCACAAGTGGCAAGGTGCGTTTTTCTAGTCTATGTGCAAGTTGTAAGAAATGTAGAGGGTGTATGTCTGTAAGTGGGTGGGAGGGGGAGGGGGGTAAAAGGACTGAAAACGAAGAGGGGTGGGACGGGCGAATGAGGGGCTCGTCTGAGGCTTGGATCAATAATCAGGCGACGGACAGCGAGACGCACTCGCCACTGGCGACCGACCTCGCCCCTGTGACCACCCACACCATACACCGTCCCCACCCTCGCTCTCGATTCCAAGTTCCAAGATGATCAACTTGGACACATTTCGGATTCACGTCACACTTTACTAGGAAATAAAAAAAAAAGAATAAAGAAAAGAAATCTTCTCTTATATATCGATTTTTGTTTTTAGAATTAAATTTCTTTATTTTTCATATAATAACAATATCCAAAATAAGAAATGAAATATCTACTAAATAATTGTATTATTTTAATTATTTTTATTTAGATTTTTGACACTTTAAGAGTCGGTTGAATCAAGCTTAGTCCCTATAAAATTATCAGAGGTGTTTAAGATTAATTAAGAATAAAATATTCTGTTATTATAAATGAAAAATAAGTAAATAAAATAAAAAATTACCTATTATATATTTTTTCTTATTATACTAGCAAAAATTGTATGTATATATATATATTGTATTTTTGAAATATTAATCCGCTCGAAGAATTTTTTTGGAATTCACACTATAGATAAAATTTATAAAGACAAAATCGATCTGTATTATTGGTTTCAGTCTCGGGAAAAATAATCTTTGTTAGTTTTTTCTTAATTTAAAATATAGGAATTTTAATAATAATATAAAATAAATACAAAATATTATAAATAAAATAAAATTAAAAATATTTATTTTAATATTATTTGGTAATCAAATTGCAAAATATATATTATGTTATATCCACAGGCCATACTTTTCTGTTTTTTGGTTCATTAATAGGTACGTTTAAGAGCTGTATGTTTTATGACTATTTTTTTTTAATTTAAATTCTTTTAAATTATTTGAAATTGTTTCATATTATTTGTCGTTTATTTATTTTAAATAATAATCTTAATCTAAATCAGCCCTGGCCAACCCAAATGACTCCATGGGCCTCTTTAATTAGGAGAAATGCTACAGGGGCCGCATTCTGGGGAAACGTGCAAGAATGTATTAAAAAACACTTTTAATACTTTCTTGGTGCTTAACACGTTCCCGCTGGCATGTACCACCGGTGGCTCATGCCGTCACATAAAATAAATAGACAAATTATGGAACCGGCAAGAACGTGTTAATGTTTAATGTTTTTATTTATTATTTTTCGGCTACTTTTTTTTAAATAAAGATAATAATAACAATTTAAAATAAAAAAATATATTCTCTATTAATTACTATTATTTCTAACTTTTTTCTTCCTATTTATGGAATCAAATATCTATTTTAAAAATTGTAGGACATATTTTAAATAAAAAAATTAATTAATTATAATTATTTCAATTATATTCTCTGTTTATGAATATACAGACGAGAAATGAAAGTTACAAAAGAAATATAAAGTTAACTGGCGGGCCGTACAATTTTTCACGGCGGGCCGCATGCGGCCCTCGGGCCGCGGTTTGACCAGGCCTGATCTAAATATTCATAGTTCATAAGGAATATTGTTTACCAAAGTACCGAGCGGCGGCTCGGTGAACAAGGTATTGTAAAATAATAAGTGTACTCAACAAATGTCCTATACCAGTGATTCTCAACCACTGTGCCTCAGCACTTTAGTGTTCCGCGAGATTTTCAAAAATGTAAACCATTACACTTATCTTTTTCTTTGTGTGCCGCCAAATTTTTAAACCGTTAAAAGTGTGCCGCGGTAAAAACAAAGGTTGAGAATCACTGTCCTAGACAATATATACAAGTTTTCTTTGTATTCCAAAGAGAGAGAGAGAGTAGGTATTATAAATATTAAATTATAAATATAATAATTGAATTACAAAATGTGTCACTCTCTTTTGGAAGAATATTAATTTTTAAAATTTTATAAAATTATATTATAGAATAGCTATTTAATAATTTATTTTTTTTTTATTTTATTTATTTATTATTATTTTTTGTTTATTATTTATTATAAGATATACTTTAAAAAAATCATATTTTCTGCCTGTTTATTTCAATTACTATCGATCATTATCCTATATGGCTGCTAAAATTAAATTAACTTTAGTAAGATTTGTGATTGCACTTTAATTTATTCAGTGCAAAAATAGGTAAAACTACAATGTTTTCAATTAATAGAAAATAGAGAATCCTGAAATCCTTTATTTCATTTTAATATTAAAATTATTTGTATAAATTAATAATAAAAAAATTTAAATATATATTTTGTATTTAAGGAAGCGATGTCCAGCGTTGCCCGGTGCCATTTTTTTTTATTAAAATTCATATTTTAAATTTAGAAAAAACTAACGAAGAGGATTTTTCCCGAGGCTGAAACTTATACAGATCGATTTTTCTATATAAATATTATCTATGGTGTGAATTACAAAAAAAAATCCTTTGAGCGGATTAATATTAAGAATTAATTTCAAAAATACAAATATATATATATATATATATATATATATATATATTTATTTATTTACAATTTTTGCTAGTATAATAAAATAAGTTACAAATTAACGCAATAAAAATAATCTTTTTAAAATATCTATATTTTATATATATATTTTTTTTTACTTAATTTTTTTTTCTTTTTGTTATTGAATTTTGTCTCTGGATGATGATCTTCCATTATGAAGCTGGAAAACCTTACAAGCAAAGTGTAGTGGGATTTTCTGAGATATTGATTGATCAAAGAGAAAAGTGGTCTGTCCTTCCAATGATTAATTTCTTCCTCTATATTATCTTGTACTGAAATACAGTAGAGAGATTGAAAAGGGAGAGAGAGAAATATATATATATATATATATATATATATATATAGAGAGAGATAGAGATAGTAGAGCTATTAATGAATGGAACAATTATGAAACGCCATGATTTGACTTTAGTGGAGAGGAAACGGGGACGTGTCAATTTGTTAATAGTCGGTTGAACTTTTGTTGTTTATTTTTTTTTTCTTTCTTTTGCTTTTTTTTTTTTTGTTTTAACTGACCGAAGCGAGAGATTAGTAAACTTGTTAGCAAAGGAATTAGTTTGTATGGAGTGGTGGGTCTGGTTGCAGCGCTCTTGTTCCTCTCTTGTTCTATTCCAGCTGATAAGCCATCTCTGGGTATTAGTACTCGTCTTTCGGTCTTTCCTTTTTTTCTCCCGGGCGGCTTTGGCATTTGTTCTTGTTTTTCCGTGCTTGATCTTTAACGCACAGGCGGCGGCGCCAGACAGACAGACAGCAGGAAAAAAGAAGACCTGGACCCGACCAATGAACCAATTCGACGACCACCCGGACCTCTCGCTCTTCTTCATCCTCTCCATCCATCCATTCGCCTTCTCCTTGTCTTCTTCTTCTTCTTCTTCTTCTTCCTCTTCGTCTCTTTTGCTGATATTTTATTCATTCTTTTTTTTTATTCTTATTTATTTATTTATTTATTTACCCTTTTTCTAATCAAAAAGGGGCGCAAGAGAAAGAGATAGGAGTGGCCTTTGTTCACCATCGATTATTTAATCAGCGATATATCAGGGAAGAGATTCGTTAACCAATTTTGTTTTTTTATTTTTTTTTTTTTATTTATTTATTTATTTTGCATGTTTTTTTTCATGCTCCATTCTTTTCTGGGTAGGGTATAAGTAAATCCCACTTGACAATTATGTCTCTCTATTGATTTTGTATTCTTTAGTGTTTTTGTTTTTATTGTCATAATTAATTAGCGACCTGATGAATACATTAAAGGCGTATACAAGAAAATATTATTATACATATAGTAAATAGTTACGATAATAGGGCGTAGGAATGATTATGAATTATAAACACCTCCCCCCTCTCCCACCTTCAAAATAAAATATGAATATAAATAAAATAAAAAAATAAACTATAATATGTGAAGATTTAATTTATTACTATTATTATTATTATTATTTATGTATTTATTAATAAGTATTATTTTTGCTAAAATAAAAAAAAAATTAAAAATTCTAATTATATTCTAATCAGAAGAAATATTAATCAATGAATGTATATAAATTAAATATAAATTTTATTTTAATTTTTTGACAATTGTTTATTCTAACCCAGTGATTCCCAAACTGTGGGGAGCCGCGAAAAATTTTTCTTATACTTGAAATTTTTAGTTCTAAAAAAAGTTAAGATGATTTTGTGGGCAAACTTTTGAACATTTTCGATTATTTTTCAATTTTTTTAAATATTGATCTAAAAACAAAAAATGGTCAGATGATTTTGCGATGGAGGGAAGTAAAGTTTTCCAATTTTTCAAGAGATTAAAAATTTATATAAAAATCGGATGTATTAAGGGAGCCTCGGAAAAAATCCGATTATTTAGGGAGCCGCAAACCAGAAAAGATTGGGAACCTCTGGTCCAACCGATGTATGATTGATTTTGATAAAACTTTACCAGCAGATTGATTCAAAGCAAACTTTCCTGAAGCAGTATAAAAATGATTAAAATCTGCATAATGAATGAGCAGCTATTTAATAAAGTTTTATTGACTATCACTAATTATTCACTTATTCACTAATTTTCGTGTTTTTTTCAGTTTGGATTGGATATAGGAAAATTATTTAATTAATTAATTTTTTCATTTTTCTATATACAATTCCACCTGAAAAAAATACAAAAATCAGCGGAGCCCCCTCCTGGTCAAATTAATAAAACATTGTAACTAAATAGTACTATATCAATAGATTTATATGTAAACTTTAATAATTTTTATCTCGTAAACTAGAAGCGACCACCACACATGCTGCTTGTTTGGAATCAAAAAAGGAATCTACTGGTAAAGTTTTATCAAAATCTATTATATATCAGTTGAACATAACAATTTCCATTTTTTTATTTATTTTCTTTTTTTTATGTGGAATCCCTTTCTCTCTCTCTCTCTCTCGTGTAAGCTTTGTAAAGAGATTTGATTATAATTATTATTATTATTATTATTAATTTAAAGTACTTTATAAATACTTATATATTTATTTTTAGGTAATAATTTTGCTAAAATAAAAAAATTAAAAATTCTAGTTTTATCAGTTAGGTTATTTATTATTGAATGTAGGTATATAATTTAAAAACAAATTTTATTTTATTTTTTTATGTCGAATCTTTGTAAAGAGATTTGTTTATAATAATAATAATAATTATTATTATTATTATTAATTGAAAGGCTTTTATTTATTTGATGATTGATGATAACAATTATATAAAGTACAAGTATAATTGATTTATTTATTAGATTAGTGCAGTATCATGTTTCATTTTTGTTTAAAATCCCCTGAGAGTAAATTCCCATTGGTATAGTTCATCCTTTTCTCTCTCTCTCTCATTTTGCGAAAACCGCTGCCTCTCAATTGGTCCAAAGACCCTCTATTCAGGATGCCAACAAACTCGGAAGTTGGATTCGGAAATGAGCCACCCGCCACGTGGCATCGTAGTTGAAGGGGCACATTTACACCCTCTAGGCTGTGACAGAGTCACCCCTGATAAAAGACCACTCGCTCTTAACCCTATCTGTCTCTGTTAGACAAACAGACAATCACAAAATCTCTGCGAAACTTCTAGTTTAAGTGAATTCGGAAATTGAACATACATATTTGTTGGTATAAAGGGAAAATAAAGCAAGCGGGAGAGTATCAGAAGAAAGAGAAGAAAAATAATAATTAATAAAAAGATTGAAATTTAATGAAAATTAATTTTAATTTCATTTTCATGAAATTTGGGATGAAGGTTACATGAAGGTAAGGTAAATGTACCAGTCGTGGGTCACTGTACCAGTAATGGACCATTTGATAGATTTTTGATCAAAATAAGCTTTTTAATTTCAAATTAAACTTGAGATATCGATAAATATCAAGAAGAGCCATTTTCGGATTGCTTAACAATGAATCAGAGACCAATCGATGCATTTATATTATAATTATCAATTTTTTAAAACACAAGGCAAGCGATCTTGCATTTTAAATTTAGTTTCTTATGCAAAACGTTAAGGATATGCTTCACTTTATTTTCAATCGATTATGTTTTATTTAATAATAATTTCAATATAAAAAATAAATTCAATAGTTGATACTACAAATTATATTAATCAGTTTGAAATATTTAATTTATATGATGATTATAAATTATTAAGGGGGTGGTCATTTACTGAAACAAATATCTCATTTTTTCAGAAGTGGATGTATGCTAAATGTTTTGTTTTAAGTGTCTAGAACAATTTTATTCAGTAGTGGACCAAGTGGCCAAATACTTAGATAAACATGGTTAATCACTAAATCTTTATAACTTAAATTATATTTTCATTAGATTCCTTTAGATAACTAAATTTTATGCTGATAATAAATTGTGTAAATAGGTTAATTCCCAATTTATAAATATTATTAAATTTATATTATTCTCACTTTTATTACAGAATAATAGTGTTTTTAATGAAAATATTTCTTAACATGGTCCACCACTGGTACATTTACCTTAATAGTAATTAAACTGTATTTTGAGACAATAACTTTTTTTTGAAAATTAGTGTAATAAAAAATGGAACAAGATGAATAAAAAAAAATTTATCAAAGAGTCTCAAAATTAAACGATACTTTTCTTAGACGATATTTAGAATTAAAAAAAGAAAAATTTGAGGTTTTTTTAAATCAAAATTATTTTAATATATCTTTTCAATTCTCCTATTCTAAAGCCTACGTGGAAATAGGTTAGGGTAGAGGGCGCTACTTCCTAAACAAATCTACCCATAAAATGATGTAAAAAACTCAAAATTGAATTATCTAGTATATAATATATCGTATATTTTAAAGCCCTAAACATTTAATCTTATTGAAACCCTCTTTTTTCTAAGTTACATGACATAGAACACACAAAAATGAAAATACTTATCGGTAATTAATCAATTTGTTGTGTAGTATGCATAGTATTATTTATTTCATTTGGTGAATAATACAGAGTAGCACTTGATTTTTTGTTTAAAGATGTAAAAAAATAGTTTACGTCAAAAGAAATTTTACTCTAAATAATAAATAAATTACACAAAAAAAGAATAATTATTAATGAACCATATTTAAACCACGTTGTAGTTTTTTCTTTTATGCACCTAGTAGTATATTGCTAAGCATTTAATTTTTTATATACTATTTTATTCCCTATAATTCAAACTATGATGGCAGGTCACTAAGTCCATGACTTTTTTGAATGAAACCCAGGTTTTTGTGAATAAAAAATCATTTTATTTTTATATTTTATAATTTAGTCTCCTTCAGCTCTATACGGTTTATCCTACGTTTCTCCAATTTTTTTATCTTTCCTAAAAAAATAAAATATTTTTCGAGAACATCAAATTAGGTATATGATTGTGAGATGGTTTCATAGTTGGAGTCAAATCTCTTTCCGCCGATCCATTTCTTCAGGTTTGGAAACAAGAAATAGTCATTTGGGACTAAATCCAGAGAATAGAGCGAATAAAGGAGCAATTCGTATCCCAATTCATGGATTTTCATGGAAATTCACTTTTTTCCAATTTCTTCTCCAATCACCAGGTAATCTGATATTAATGGATATAAAACAAAAACTAAAAGACCCAGCTGGTTCAAATTTTGACAGGTGTCAGTTGATAGTTGCCTGCTGAAAGGGGCAGTGTTGCCATTGAATTTAAGAGAAAATTCAAAAAGTCACGGACTTATTGAACTGCCCTCGTATTTATGTTAAATAATTATTTTTTTAAATATTACTTTAAAGTATTTTTTGGGTGAAATTATAAAATTTCATCTATTTAGTTTTTATGATTTAATGATTAATTTCATTAGTCATTTTCATTAATTTATTATATTTATATATACAAATTAAAATCACAATTCAATTTATAATGTGAACAAGTAAAAGATAAAAAAACCTAATCTATTTCTAAAAAATCTAAATTAATTCACTTTTTTGTTTAATAATCATATAAAAAGCAAAATTTTTTTGTTTATTTGTTTATTATATACAATAGAAAATTAGACATATTTGTCTTATAATCCGGGCTTTTGATTGATGAGAAGATTGTTTACAAGAGAACCAAGTGGAAAAAGAATATTTGGAAATGAGAGATATTGAAGAAAATAAGATAAGTAACTTAAAATTACAATGCTATGGTCAAAAATTTACAAATTTATCTTTTTACTTAATTCGAATGCTTTTTAGAGAAAAAAGATGAAGAAATAATATTTTTTTTTTTAGTATTTCGAAATGATCTATTTTGCTTGAGAGACAAAAATTAAAATTTTTATAATAATTATTTTCAAAAAATATTAAACTGGACATATATTATTATGTGGGGTCGCAAAAGAAAGAAGAGATGAGTGGAGGGTGGGGGGTTGTAAGTTAAAGTGGCAGTTTTACGATATGGAATGTAATATTTTGGTTGCAATTCATTTTGTGCTCTATCATGTTCTGGTGGCAATTGCTTCCTTTGCTCCCTTAGCCCTTTCAAAGGAGGGGAGGGGAGAAAGTGACCCGACCTCAATTGCGCCCTCGGGAGGATGGATGAGAGCATCAGTAGCAACATCAGGGGTTGTTTGCTTGGCTGATGTTGTTAATATGCTCTCTCACCCTCCTTACTTTGGCAACCCCTCTTTGCTTGTCCATCCATCCCTTCGACATCCACCACAGGATCATTCTCTCTCGCTCTCTCCTTTTGTTCCTCAATGCCGAAATGGTAACCTACACAGAGAGATGTTTATCTATCATAGGTATTATAACCGTTTTTCGAAAATATTTCGTAATTTATTTACAAATGTTTTTTTATATCTATTTAATAGGTCATTAATTTTATATGTCATCACCCTTAAAAATAATTTATATTCAAGATAAATTTTATCGTTTTTTATTTATAATTTAAATATATTCTATAATTTCTCTATAAGGTTGGAGATTAAAATGAATAGGATAGAATAGAATAGAAACGAACCACGACAGTGTCATTAAGAGTTAAATTCAATAGAAAATTCTCTACTACTAATATTAAATAAATAAATCAACTATCCTTACTAAATTCAAATTCAAATTGTAATAATTTTGTTATTATTTTTAAACGCGTTTTATTAATTTGACATTTCTGTCTGTCTGTAACGTTAATAATTTGTAATTGGATTTTAACCTACGACTTCAAGTTGAGCGATTTCGCTCAAATATAAAACGTATATTGTAAGTCGATGACACTTAAATAATCAATAAGAAATATTTTGGATTTTTCAAAAATACCTATTATTAAAATTTGTAAATTTAAATGATTGATATTAATACAATGTTATATTTATATTTATATTTTATATTTTATATACATTTTCTATACAATGTTCTGTGATTCCGAAAAGAACTCGGTGCCGCATAGAACAAGGCAGTATGACGATGGCTTAATAAGCCACTTGCCATCTAGAAAAGACCTAGAAACTTTGCGAAGAATCTAATATATGTTCAAGAATATCAGATTTAATCAAAAATACCCTAAAAAATATAAAATATAATATTAATCAAACCTTCAAAATTATCCTTTACATATGCCCAACAAAAAAGCGTGGGGTGCATATAATATTAAATTCTTTACCTACTAGTTATGTTCATATGCGCCCACTCTTTTTTGTGCATTTTTAAGGGATTTTTGATTAAAAAGCTTGTATTTTAAAAAGTTTTATTTTAAATTTATTATTACTTATATTAATTAATGGGTAAATTATTATTTATAACAGAATAATTTATTTATAAGAGAAAAACAATTTCAGTAATCACTTTACGGGAAACACTTTAAGTTTTATTTTTGAATTTAACCCTTTTTACCTATTCTACTCCCCCACCCACACCTACTCTGCGTTTTGTCTACATTCTCTAAAACATAGCTACCCTCATTATTGATTGAACATGCAAGAATTTCGACGTGATATCCAAACCGTGGTTTGCCTCGTTTCGCTCTCGGTTGGGGGTCCCTAAGAGGATGGGGGGACCTCCTTTCAGGGTTAAAGATTCATTCTTCGACCCTTAAAACAAAACACACACAAAAAAAGGTTGCTCAAGGAGAATATTTGAAATTTTTTCTAATTAAAAAAATTTTTATTTATTTTTTTTCTTTGTTTTTTGAAAAAGGAATTTGAATTTTTTTTTAATAAATGTTCCCGTCATTTGTTGTTTTATTTTAATTTGTTTTCTTGTTTTTAGTTTTCAGTTCTCCAAAAGGGTGTCCTTTTTTATGTCTTTTCTAAAAGAGGTGTCAATATTTTTTGGTTTAAGATAACTGTTACCTTTTAAATTTTCGATTTTAAAAATATTTGTATATAAAAAAAATGATTATTATTATTATTAATTAATATGTAAAAGAAATATTTTTTTTATATATCTTTAAATTTAGCCAATTTTTTTATTTTTTTATTTTTGAAGTGAACATAGTAAAGTAAAATATATTTTTTTTTAATAAAGTAGATAAATATTGTTTAGATTGTAGTGTTACCAACAGTGGCGTACCTAGGGGGGTGCGGTGGGTGCGGTCCGCACCGGGCGGCACTTATCTTGGGGCGGCATTTTTTATATTTAGTTAAAGTTGTAAAAAGCAACTTATTCATTTCATATTTATTTTTTTTTCTTTCTTGAATAATAAATGATTAATATGAATATTATAAGTTTACTATTTGATTTATATAAATTATAATCAACTATATGATTTCGAATATTATTCCTCGGTGTATATAAATACATTTTAGTGTTAATTTTGAATTCTAATTCCAAGAACAGGATAATAATTTTATTTTATTGTATTCATTAAAATTCGTTGAATTCGTAAACGCATCTTTACGATTTTGTTCGGCAATTTTTCCTAACTAAAATTTTTTGATATCAGTTTATAAATGTCATTTCTTTTGAAAAGTTTATATGATTACTTTGAAGTGATATACCAATATTTTTTTAAATCATCGATTTTTCTTTTGAAAAGCAGGGCCAGCGGAAAAAATATAAATATAAATTTTGGGAGCATTATACACGATTTTTCTAGTATGAAAGCTAGAAGAGTAAATATTATATTAATATGTTTACGAGTGCAAAATTTACTCTGTGTATTAATTAATATTGATTAAATAACTTAATAATTTATTTATGTGTATTAATTTATAAAAACCACTATTTGATTGACTTGTAATAAAAAGGGCGGCATACTGGAGATCGCCCCGGGCGGCAAAAGTTCTAGGTACACCACTGGTTACCAAAGTGCTTGTCGCGAGAGCCACAGCATTTTTACTATCTCGTCAGAGATAGTATTGCGATCACGAAAATTTTCGATGTCGAGATTTTGATGTTTTTATACGTTTTGAATCATTTTCACTAGCAACCTATATAAAAATTTAATTATTAATGAATCAACAAATTATTGGTCAAATACATTCTTTATTATCTTGTTAATTGGAAATAACTTTCAGTTCTTTATTTTAATCATCATTTTTAATTAACTTATAATTATTTCAACCTTTAAACTCCTTCAAAAAACAAAATTTCAATGTTTTTAATATTTCACCAGCATACTACTATTGTGATCACGAAAATTTTCGATTTCGAGATTTGGATGAAAACATCATTTTTATATGTTTTGAAGGTCCCTGAGTCATTTTCACTGTATGTATATATGTATGTAGAGAAGATTACGCAAAAACGGTTTGAGCTAGAATCATGAAATTTGGTACACGGGCATTATTCAAAATTCGTAGTTTTCTATCAACTTTTGAGAAATGTGGAAATCTAGCATCCAGAAGAGGGTCATTACCTACCACGTTTTCATTTTTTTTTTCTCTAAACTGACCGTAAAAATAAATATATTATATATGTTTGATAGTTTTTCACATGATTAAAAATTGTATAAAACTGATAAATATGGAAATTCAGCTTGATTGAATCGCTGAAAGTACCGGAATTAATTTTTTAATACGTTGTTTGCTAATCCCACGTCAACACGTGACTTGGTGTCATCAACAAAGAGTCAAACACGCGCTGGTTTAATAAATATAATTTATTAATTTTGATTTATAATTTATAATTAGTTAAATTTAATTTAAATATAATAAATGTTATTTAATCCAATTCAAATTTGCGAGATAGTCGAGTGGAGACACTCCAGCTTATTACAAGTGTGCTCCTTCAGAACAGTAAAATTTTTTGTTTTAATATGTCAAACATGTATTATAGATAGATAGATAGATATATTGTACCTCTATCGTATTCTATTTACCAATTTAAATATAAAAAAAAAAGAAAAAATCCCGAGAAGAATACAAAACAATTGGAGCGACTAGAGCTGGTGGTGCACTTAAATGTCCCAATTGATTCACTCTTTATTCAAATCACGGGGTGGTAAGGGGTGGATTTGAGGAAGGACGAGGGTGGCAGAGAGCAAAAGCACAGAGGGTTGTTGTTTTTAATTAAATTAGAATTTCCCGGATAGGTCCTAAGTAAGAGGTAGCGAGTGAGGTGGGAGGATGGGTGATAGTCCACGACGTCGTCGTGATTGGATTCTCTTTCCTCTATGCAGATCGGCTATCCCCCCCTCCTCCTGCCCACACCCCCATTGACGGTGATATACATCTACTCAGGATATATGCAAAGTGGTCACAAAAGGGGGATAGGCACATGGGCAAGACAAAAAAAAAAAAAAAACTAATTCTCATTCAGTAAGCATCTAGAAAAAGAGCAATGGAAATATTTTTACATAATTTGACTTCTAATACTATTAGTAAATGTAAATGCAATACGTAAAATTATATTATACATATCATACATTTTCATTTGTATTTTCATAAATGTTTATGTAACTGAATATTCAAAGAGTCAGTCTCTAGTCGCTTATGTATGAATTTTTATATTGATTTATTTTTGGATAGGTAGGTAGGTATTTATTGATCCTTGATTAAAAATTTTGGAAAATTTAATGAATTATACTTATTTTAGTGTTGTTTTTTTATTTAGCTAGGCGCCATTGGGTGTGCGGGTAGCGTACCTGCCTCACATTCCCATGGTCCCAGGTTCAAGTCCCGGGCCTGGCAAAGGAATTTCCCTAGCTGGGGTCTATGGGACGGAGTCAACCCAGCCTCCGGGAACAACATTGGGGAAAAGCTACTTGATAGCGCCTCCGATCAACAAAATCAAGGTAAAGGTTGAGAGGACCCGTTTTACTGATCATAGGACACCTCATTGATATAACCGGCTTGGGTAGGACGTACAAAGTCAGAGGTTTTTATTTTTTTTTTTTATTTACCTAAAGTGAAATAAAATGAAAAAAACTTTGTATAATAATTCTTATAAAATCATACAAATCAAGAGAAAGTGAATTTATAGAGAAAAATTCTAGAGAGAGAGAGAGAGAGTAAGAGAGAGATATTAAATTGTATAATTGGATTTCATTTTTTTTTCCCTCCATTCTACAAACGTAGATTAACCGATCTTAATAAATAAATAAATATAAATAAATTGGATTAGAATAACGAGAGGTTTGATTTCGCAAAACCCTATGCCAGAGGGTTAGATGAGGGGAGGGGGAGGAGTGGGCTTTAATTCTTGATTGACCCAACAGGGCCCCCAAAATATACACAAACAGAAAACGAGTGAGTGACCATCTGCCTTTTCGGCCCGTCGTTACGTCGTTTACGGATTCAATTGTCCTATGTTGGGGGTGGACGCATTCTATCCCCCCCCTCGGGGCCCTTTTCTTGTTTAGACAAACCTTACCGGATGCGTGGGGGGGGGGAGAAGGATGAGGGCATCCACCAATCTCATTCGGGCTTAATTAAGTCAATGTGTGTGTAGATGTACTCATCTATATATATATAATCAATGTGTGTGTGGATGTTGACTCTCAATTTCATGTGATGGGAAATAAGTTTCTTTTGCGGGTAACCCGGGGTAACAACCCCACCCTCACTTTTATCCATTACTCTGATTTTCGAATTTAATTTGGATTTTATTTGAACTAGAACTAAAAACATTGCAGAAATCTAATTTTACAATTTCTTGTGTGGATAAAAGTAAATAGTAATTTAAAATATGTCTATTTGTGTGGGTAAATTTGGACAGGGGAGGGAATGTAAGATAATATTGTTTGGTTTCGCACAATTGAGTAAAGACAATTAAAAATTTGATGATTAAAATTTATATAATTTATGTTATTACAGAAAAGATTTTTTTTTAAATAAGAGAACTATTATCTATGGTTAAGTATAATTTGAGTAAAATTAAAAACATAATTTAATATGATTATCTTTTGTCTCTTTGCAGCAAACAAGTGCTTTTTTAAATCATTACAATTTCTTTAATAAGACTTTACCATAAATATTTATCATTTATTAAATCATCACAATATTCCTATTATCGTTTTAATTTGATCTTTTCAGTTTATTTCTTGCTTCAATTTAATAGATCTTATTTTTTCCTACTCTTTTACTAAAAGATAATAAACAAACAACCATAGTACAACTTATAACAAAAATAAAATTGACATACTCACGAATTGTCATATAATATATATAATTTCCGTCGTATGTATGTGATGTCTATAACATTATGAAGGTAGTTACAATTTGTCAAAAATTAATTTGTAACTAATTTCATTTTTTTTAAATTTTGTTTTGTTATTATTAAATATTGGAAAAAAAATTAAAAAAATTATTACGACAATCTGAATAAAGTTAATAATTTTATATTCTAAGAAGCAGTGATGTATTGGTAAAATAAGAAGTAAGGGAACGCATAGTGGGAGAAAAAAGTCGTATTTTCAGCAAACTATTTTTTTCTATATGTTTTTATTTTTTCTTATTCTTACTATATTAACGAACACAAAATAAGAAATTCTAACAGAAGATTTAAGTGGGAGTTGTCGGGTCATGAAAAAGTACTGGAACGCGTTCCGGTTCTGAAAAAAGGTAAGGGAACGTCGTTCCCCCGCGTTCCCCTCCCAATACACCACTGCTAAGAAGAGTCTTATGCCGGGAACGGCTAGTAAGATATAAAAAAGTATTATCTAATAATAATAAAATAATTATTTATTTTATTAAGTAATTTATATATATATATATATATCTCGTCAAACTTGATAATGACGTTAAAGTTAAAATATAATTTAAATTTATCAATTAAGACATTTAGGGCGAATGTTTTAGTGGCATAATCCAAAATATTGATTATTTATTCATGATTAGTCTCGGTTTAGTAGGTTTTGATCTCTCTCTCTCGGTTTCCATTCTTGCTGGTGGTTATTTCTAATTCCCAAAGGGAGCGTGAAAAAGGGCACATTGGTGGTGGCTGATGGTAAGCCCTTGTAAGCTTTAAAGCTCTTTTTATAGGATGGTGTGGGTGGATGTGAGGGGGTGTCTCTTCTTTGTCCAGTTATCTGTTTGAAGAGAATAAAATCGAGATATAGGATCATTAGCCGAGAGGATCATAGTAGGTGGATATCATCTCTCGGGGATCAAATAAAAGGGCCAAAATCGCAATCATAGATAAGCCCTCTACCACTCACTTCCTCTCCTTGGCTCCTCCACTGGCTCGTTTCACAGCAAATAAAAATGAAATCTGCCACTAATCTTAAGTCCAATTCAATCTTCATCTCTTTTATCTATCAATCTATGAATGGTGTCTATTCAAAAATTATGAGAAGTTTAAAACAAAAGAAACAAAAACAGTTTTTTTTTGGATTTTAATAAACAATTATTTATTCAAATGAACAATTTCAGATTATTATTATTATTTCAAATTATTTTTCTTGTACATAATTATTTGTTAATGAACAATGCAAATACATATTAATTTAAAGAACGTTACATTTTTCTTGAATAATTTGATAAAAAACTTAAAAGTATGAATCTTTTAAATCAAAAATTACTTGTTTAATGAAATATAATACTTAATTATTTTTGTATTTTTATTTTAAAAGTGTAGATAACTTATAACTTTGATTACAGAAAAAAAACTCTCTTTGTCGTTACATTTTCATTTGACCCAAATTTCATTCTACTGAACAATTTCTTTAGTTTTTGAAACAGGAAATGATTGTGGAGGGCCAAGTCTGTAGAATATGGTGGATGTGATGTGATGTTCGTAATCGAATGCTCGATGAAAACACCAAATTTACTTTATTCGGTGTAATTCACCATGTTGTTTGTCACAACACAAACTAGTAACGTGACTTGCTCAAAATTTGACTAAAGTCTATTTAAAAGATGGTATATGACAGAAGTTAATAAGCAGGAAATTCAAAAAGTCACTGTTTATCATATTAAATGAAATGTTAATATAAAATTTCTTCTCATATTCAAATATCTCCATAGTATTAGTTTTAGAAAATTCAATATTGATTGAAAAGTATTTTCTAATTCCGTTAATTATAGTCTTAAAAAAACAAAATTAGGTTATTGATTTGTCTTTATTTTTTAATAAAAAAAACCTCTGACAATTGTATGTCATACGCAAAGACAACGCCTATCATGTCGGTTATATCAATTAGGTGTCCTATAATCAGTACAACGGATTCTATCAACCTTTTCCTTGATTTTCTTGATCGGAGGCGCTATCAAGTAGCTTTCCCAGTTTTGCCAGGCCCGGTACTTGAACCCGGGACCACGAGAACGTGAGCCAGCTACGCTAACCGCTCACCCTGTGGCGCCCTTTTTATTTGTTTAATACCATTTATAATTTAAAATTTTTAATTGTCATTAAAGTTATTAAATTGAATTGAATTTGATTATTATACTTTTTAAGATTTTATGAAATATGTTCAGAAATATATCACTATATGATCATTGACATAAGAAAGATGAATCCTTTAATTAGGTTTTACATAATTAAATGGTAAATGGATTTAATTATTAATGCTAAAGTAATATTTTAGAGATCCTGGAATATATATATATAAATATTTTAATTTTTTATTATTTTTTGTCACCAGCCCTTTTAGAATCAATTTAATTTAGTATAGTTTGATAGCAAACAACAGATGCAATTTATTAATTAGAAGATGTCGTTGCCGGATAAAATTATAAAATAGAGTATAAAAAGATTGGTTGGTCTTGGTCAAGAGTCTAGAATGTAAAGTTAGGAAAATAATATTTTAAGATATACTTATATATATTTGTCTTTTGTTTCAAGGATATGGATTTTAAAGTCTTTTTGTAAGAAACATAATTATATATTTATATATATATTAGATAATAGTTTTTTTTATCCCTCTTTAACTTTAACATTAAACAAAAAAAAAAAAAAAGAAATTGAATAATAACATTTGAATGGATAAATATTCGACATGAAAGTGTTAAATAAATAATGGTTGGAAAAAGCCGGTGGTTGTGCCGGGTTCGATTCCCGGGGCCTTTTCTAATTGCCGCCTGGCTCGACTGCCTGCCTACCGCGGGGGGTCCCTGATGACAGCCTGAGACAAGCAACGAGGCATTCATTCAAACCTTCCCCTCACCCCCTCCCCATCCCCACCCCACTTACCATTCCATCCCACTCACCCCTCACCCTTTCTACGGATCTTGTCCGGCTCTTTTGGCGGCAAAAGTAGCGGCGTTTGTCTTCGGTCTTTTTTAATTGGAATTTACTGCCACAAAATGACGATAAACTACACACATACACACACACACATACTAACGGATTCATTCCACAAACAACAGGGCGCATGCGCAAAGGTATTAGATATTTATAACGACAGGTTTCGCTCACCAATGCAAACTCGTCTACCATTAATATTACTTACAAGATTAATATTTCAGAACTATCTAAATCAATCCTAAAAATTCGAATTATTATAATAATACAAGCACACAAAATTTAAAATAAAAAAAAAAAACATTAAATATTAAAAAAAAAAATAGTATAATATAAATGCATAAATGAAGGGTTGATAAAAAGATATATCAAATGACTAATAATAAAATTAGTTTCGTTTTGTAGACGCTGGCGATAATAATAAATACAAACCACCCTCTTTAAGGATTGGAGGGTGATTTTTCTTTTACAATCCCTTTCGTCGTTTATTTATTATTCATGCAAAGTTCTAGTAGGGATGTCATTGAGCGGCAAGGGAGGGTGGGATCAAGGGAGCGGCGGGATTGGATCGAAAGCCTAAGAAAGCTTCCGGTTTCCGTTATCAAATGTCCTCTCTATCTATCTATATTCTATATAGTAGTCACATGATAACAATAAATTAGAAGTTGTCTTTTCGTTGTTGTTGTATTTGTTGGGGGTGAAATGAAAATAGAAGAGAGGGTGAGAAACGGATCATTTTCTTGACAAATTTCTCATTCATTTCCGTTTCAAATTGGAATTAATATCATTTTAATTCAAATTAGATCAACTTTAAATGTGATTATCAATTTAATGATATTAAACGATCAACACATTTAATGATTTTTCAAAATTATTATTATTTGATTCTTCTTATAAATTTTCCAATTTCATATCTACAAATTACATGATTTTTTAAAAAAATTAAACAATTTCAAAAATTAATTAATTTTTTAACAACTTAGAGCAGTGATTCTCAATCTTTTTTTTTACCGCGGCACACTTTTAACGGTTTAAAAATTTGGCGGCACTCAAAGAAAAATATAAGTGTAAAAGTTGAAAAAAAAGTGGTCCCAAAAACGGTTTACTTTTTTGTTTTTTAGAACCTAATTGAAAAAATTTAGAAGAAAAAGTTTAAGAGCCTCGTAATCTCGAGGCACACTTTGAAAATCTTGCACAGTGAATATACAAATTTTTTTAAGTTTTATATGTCTTAGGCAAATGACAATTTTAGGAAAATAACATTTGCCTAGGCAAAAGTCATTTGCCTGGCCATACAGCTTCAACTATTATTTCATTTCAGTTTGACTAGGCTAGGAGAATAGCATTAGCCTAGACAAAAATCATTTGGCTAAATCTTTGTTGGGCAAATTGCAATAAGCATAATAATTTCATCAACATTTTTCCTTTATTCAATAATAATTTATTTTATTTAAAAAATTGATTGAATTAGAAATTGAGTAAAAATGAAAGATATTTAATTAATTAATATATACATCGTATATAATATATATCGGCTACTGTTATAATTAAAGATATTTTCCCAACAAAGCTTTAGCCAAATGGCTTATGTCTAGCCAAATGCTATTTTTCTAGTCAAATTGAAATGAAATATTAGTTGAAGCTATTTGTCCAGGCAAATGCTCTTTTTTCTAAAATTGCATTTGCCATTTATATAATATATTGTAATGGATTTTTGTGGTCTTTTTATTTTTTTAAATTAAGAAAAATTTGACATATTAAGTTCTTTCTCTTCTTGCTAAACACTCACATGTGTGACTTTTTTTTAAAAGTAAATAACAAAAAATAATGAATGAAACTGATTAATCGATATTTTTTTAAAAAAATACATTTATATTAAATGTTTATAGAGATAAACTCTAATGTGTGGTTGTGTTCCTAATGGTAAACTACAATTTGTTTTATGATTGTCATTCTAGAAGTTAAAAGGCTATATTTAGTAAATATTTCAGAAAAATTTTCAAAAGAGTTCAATGAAATAAATCTTTGAAAATAGAAAATTATTTTTGAAAGATTCTATATATTTAAGATCCATCTTAATTTAATAATCGTAATACGAGGGCAATTCACAAAGTAGGTTACGTTTTGGAATTAAGACAAAAATAGTACAGGAAAATGTTTTTTATTATATACATTTGAACGAGCAACTAAAATACTATTTTTCTACATAATCGCCAAAAAAGTTGAGACATTTATCGTAGCGATGAACGAACGAGCTTCGAAATTCCTTCCTCATAGAAATTTTGTGCAAAATTCACTTTTATTGATCAAGAATAAATATTTTAAAGAATGAAATTGGGATAACAAGCATATTAGATGGATATATTTCTTCAGCTAAAATAATGAAAATTTATTTAAATAATTCCAAGTACCTTTTATTAAGGCGCCACAGGGTGAGAGGTTAGCGAAGCTGCCTCACATTCTCGTGGTCCGGTTTCAAGTCCCGGTTCTGGCAAGGGATTTTCTCTAGCTGGGGTCTATAGGATGGAGTCAACCCATCCTCCGGGATCAAAATTTGGAAAGCTACTTGATAGCGCCTCCGATCAAGAAAATCAAGGTAAAGGTTGATAGGAACCGTTCTAATGATTGATCAGAGCACACCTAATTAATATAACCGACTTGATAGACGTTGTCCTTGCGTAGGACTTACAAGGTTGTTTAAGTACCTATAATTATAAATGGAGTAAAAAAATATAGAAAGTGATTATATATAAATTTGTTTTTTTTAATTTTTCTTTTCAAATATTTGCAAAAAAAACTTCTCCATTTGAAATGAATGAATTTCTAACTAATAATTTGTGAAAGAAATGATAATTTGCAGACAGTTATTACAATTGATGTTTTGTCTACGATTATTTTTCCATAACATAACCATAATTTAATCATTTAAAAAAAAAGAGATCATAAATACTAATAAAGCTAAATCCCGTTAATATTTAATATATAGGTATAATACAACAACAGAAAATGATATAATTAATAATTAATAATGATGGGTTTGAGAAAATTTATTGTGAAAATGTTTTTCTATATTTAATTGTCATGCATATTCATTTAGTGAACATGTTAAGCAGGTGTCATGTCGAATGGACTAGTATTGAATAATAAATCATGACACCAGAAGGTGAAATAGAACCTAGATGAAGTTACGTTTATATGACAAAGAAAATTGTATTAAAATTTATAACAACAGCCTATGGGAATGAATAATAGATAATTCACTTTGTTAATAAATAATAGTAAATGTCCTGGGACAGAAAATATGAGAGAGAATTTAAAAACATTAATTTTTATTGAAAGATATAAATATATATATAAATAAATATAATACATATATACTTTTAAATTTAAATAACAAGAGTAAAAGATTCATTCATTTATGGAAAATTTTTTAATGATAAAGTAAAAAAAAATGTATAAATGGTCCAGTATAATATAAGTTTCAAACAAAAAAAAAACGAACGCAGATACTTTCTTTTATTTTTTTTAAAAAAATATTTAAATCAGTGATTCTCAACCACTGTGCTGCCAAATTTTACAAATTTAAAGTTCAAATTAAGAAAAATTACTTATTTTTTTTTATATGTATGTAAAAAAAAGGTAAAATGTTTTTGCGATCAGGCTCTTAAACATTTTCGATTTTTCAATATGGCTCTAAGTATCACCAAGTGTTATATTATTTCAGATATGTTCCCGACTATTGAAAAAGGTTACCCACCCCTGATTACTATCATAAACTATATCACACAGTCTATTATAGGTAAGTAAATAACTTTTACACTGTTTTTCTTTGTGTGGCACCAAATTTTTAAATCGTTAAAAGTGTGCCGCGGTAAAAAAAAGGTTGATAATCACTGATTTAAATCAATAATTTCCATTTATCAAAGTTATATTTTTTACTTTGTGGTTTTATAATTTATTATTTAGTAGGCAAAATTAAAATTTGTATGTTTTTTATAATTATATATGTATTATCTGAGAGGATAGGCGTGACAATTTTACCCAAAATATTTTCCAATATTTTATAGATTTTATGAAAAGTTATAATCTTAATTAATCAAAGGTTTTCATTACTACAAATTAATCTAAAACTTGTTATTATCTAAAACTTGCTACTGCTAAGTTAGATAAATATACAATAAAGAACACAATATTTTTTTAATAATTTCATAATTGGCTACTATAATAGTTAAAGCTATTTGCCCAACAAAGATTTAGCCAAATTTGCCTACGACATACGAGGTCTGGTCAAAAGAAAAGACGAACTTTGAATTTTCGCGGGCTGTATATATTCGATTATAGAAATTTTTTTTGTTATGTTGATACAGATTTGTTTCTCATATGTTGACTTTACAGCCATTTTGGATTAGTAGTTTGTTTTTGACAACTGAAAAGGTTAGTCACGTTTTTGTGTGTTCTTCGATTTTTATATAAAAACCAGCTCACACATCATTGTTTGTTCGTGATTTTTTAGCCAAAAACAACACCATAATCATGCATCAACCACCGTATTCACCAGATTTGGTTCCCTGCAACTTTTTCCTATTCTCAAAACTGAAGAGACCAATGAAAGAAAAGCGTTTTGCCGTTTTGCCACAATTGATGAAATAAAGTCGGAATCGAAGAACGAGCTGATGGTCATACCGAAAGGCGCATTTCAGAAGTGCTTCGATGATTGGAAGAAGCGCTGGCATAAGTGCATTATATCTGAGAGGCATTACTTTGAAGGGGACAAAATGGATATTGAAAAATAAATAAATATTTTTCCGAAATAATTGAAATTCACCCTTTCTTTTGAACAAACCTTGTATATATTTGTATTTTTTTTTCAATATAATGTATTTTTATAAAATAAATTTTTTTAAATAATATTAAATTTCTGATCTTAATTTAGAATAATTATTTTCATTTGAATTTTTGAGATTTATTAATCTAAATCAAATAAATAAATAAATAAGTATATATATATATAATGTTGATTAAATAATTCAAAGAAATGAAAAATTCTATATGTTAAAGGGTTCTATGTAGCTCCGGTCTCACGTGTGCTGACTGACTGTCATTATATATAAACAATTTTACTAGCGAGATCTCAGATTTTAGTTAAAATTAAATCAAAAGAATACAAAAAAAAAGATTGTTTGTCTCTAAAATGATATAAAAGGTGATATAAATTCTTAAGTTATTTTATTCAGTAGAGATAAAAAGAAAATATTAATATTATATTCACTTAATTTTAAAATAAAAGCAATATTCAGATGAAAATATGCGAAGTGACTCAATAAAGATTTAGAAGAATTTTATGCCTAATAAAATGTTCTTCAGGTTTTTGGTTTAATAGGATCTCCCTTCGATGAACATCATCAAATCTTATATTTATAGATTGCTTTCTGGATAGATTAACTTCACTTTGCATAAATTTCATCATTCATTTTTCATCTTCACCCCTCAAGAAAAAAAAAACGATATATTGTTCGCATTTTTTTTCTTTTACTTTTGCTTTTGCTATAATTTGCCCTGACATGACTTTTTCTTCATCTCCATTTGCAACTTCCGGATTTCTTTCAAAGCTGTTGGTGCACACGCTTGCTCCCCCACTCCTCCACTCCCCTCTTGTGCATATTATATAGAGATATTAGCGGAAAGAACGAATCTCAGCAATTTACCCTCTGAAAGGCACTCAAATGGAAAGCCCGAAATGCAAGTGGTCGTGGTCACGTGTCGCTGGTCACGCGGCCACCCGCCATTGGCAAATGGCCTGCACCCCCGTTTGTGTGTCATTTACAAGAGAACTCATCTCCCTCCAACTTCGCCAAAAATCCACCATCTCCCCCCCCCCCCTTTCAACTATTACATTACAGTAGAGAGAGAGAGAAACCAAACTTAGTTGGATGTAATCAAATTTATCCCATCAAGATTAAAAAAAAAAAAAAATAGATAAATTCTATTCAACAAATTTAAACATGACATTTTCCAATTAATTAAACATTTTCATAAAACTTGTATGTTTTAGAAAACATTTTCATATTTAAGAGTTTAGCAACAAATAAAACTTTAATATATTAATATAATCATAAAGAACTACTGCTAAAATCGAAATTGTTTTAAGAATATGCAATCAATAAATAAATACTTAGCCGTTACGATCAAAGAGGCAATGAAATGATTATTATTTTCATCATTTTGCGAATTCAAAGATATTGTAGAGAGAATTTTTACCGACCGACGATAGTAAGGGAGGTATTGTTTTCACACCAAATTTCATATGTGGAGATTTTTACATATCTCCACGAATCATGCATTTTCTTAACAGAAAAAAGTATTTTTAGCATGATGTCTGTCCGTCTGTCAGTCTGTCCCTCGGTCCGTTCGTATAGATGTGTACAGCTTGAACGGCTCAACTGATTTTGATGAAATTTAGTGTATTCATTTAGTGCATCAGTATCATGTATTGATCAACTTTTGGTGTATTTTTGGAAATCGGAAGTGGTAGTATTATCGATCGACGATAGGAAGGGAAGAGTTATTTTCACACCAAATTTTACATGAAGAGATTTTTTACATATCTCCACAAATCATGCACTTTGTATTGGTTTTATCCTCTGGAAAAATCATCTTTATTAGTTTTTTCTTAATTTAAAATTATATGACGTCACCCAGTCCTTCATGACGTCACAGCCTCCTTATGATCCCGGGAAAGATCACGGGCAACGCCGGGTACTTCAACTATATATTATAAATAAAATAAAATTAAAAATATTTATGTTATATCCATATCTGCTTTTTATTGCATTAATAGATATAATTAAATTATTTGAAGTTGTTTTTGTATCTGGAAATTAATTTATTTTAAACAGTCGGTCGGTTCTGTGCCTGGCCACAGGTCAACTTATTTGTATCTTATTTTATAATAAAATTCGGTTTGTACATAAATCCAAGATATTTCTAAAATGTATATATAAATTATATTCAAGATAATAAATTTGATTTTTAGCATGAAATTGTGAAATGATTTTCAAATTCTATACTTTCTACGGTTGAGAGAATGTTTGATAATGAAAACAATATTAATTGAAACTTTTCTAAAAAAAATTATATCTCTCTCTCTATATATATAGATATATGATATAAGTTTCTATTTGATTTTTAAATAATTTATCAAATTTCATTTAATTTATAATCTTTCATATTATTAAATAAAATCAATTAAAGAAGTATAACTATTGTTTTTAAAAGATTTAATATATATATATGCCTATACATGTACATAAATATTTGTAATATACATTCTAAAAATAATAAATATAATAATAATATTCATATAATAATTATATGTTAATAATGAATCAATGTAATGTTATGGTTTTAATATCCATTGACACCCCCCCCCCATTAATGTTTTTTAAATTAAACATCAATTAAAATGATTTTGCCTAATGATAAGACATAGAAATACTTTTTATCTCAAAAATTGTTCATACTTGCATTTCATATAAAAAAGTCAAGACATACATATATTTCCAATTCAAATATCGTATAATAATTATTTTTTTGTATTAATAATTAATGTAATCAGAAATGTTTATTTAAATTTATATTAATTTATAATTATGTACATTTACATATATATTTATTTCTAATATATTTACAAATTTAATTCATTTTCAGGTCATATTAGTAATCCTTTCATTTACCACATCCAGTAATAATATTTAAAATAAATAAATAAATAAATAAAAAATAGATGCTTAGAAAGTTTATAAACAAAATCATAAAAAAAAAACAATTTATATTTTAAAATAGTATCCAATAGAATTTTGGAAAGTTTCATACTTGTTTAATAATTATTAGGGAACTTGAAACATAAATTTTAGGCAAACATATAATTAAAAATATAATTGAAATATTTGATATATGTCTTTACTATCATTTTCGATTTCGAGATTTTGATGTTTTTATACGTTTTGAAGGTCCCTAAGTCATTTTCGCTAAGGATGAGAAAAATGTCTGTGTGTGTGTGTGTGTGTGTGTGTGGCAAGATATGCGTATGTAGACAAGATTACGCAAAAACGGTTTCAGCTAGAATAATGAAATTTGGTATACTGGCATTATTCAAAATTTCTATCAACTTTTGAGAAATGTAGATCATCCGGCAGGGGTCATTACTTACCACGTTTTCATTTTTTTTTTCCTTTAAACTGACCGTAAAAATAAAGATATATGTTTGATAGTTTTTCACATGATTAAAAATTGTATAAAACTGCTATATATAGAATTTCTGCTTAATTGAATCGCTGAAAGTACAGGAATAAATTTTTTAACACTACAAATCACGCGCCAGCACGTGACGTGGTGCCATCAACAAAAAACCAAACACCAGCTGGTTTAATATATATTATTTATTAGTTTTAATTTATAATTTAATTAATTAAATTTAATTTAAATATAATATATGTTATTTAAATCAATTCAAATTTGCGTGATAGTCGAGTGGAGACACTCCAGCTTATTTTTTTAAATTTAGTTTTTTTTTTCTCTCTGTTTACTAATCTACAACAAAGAAGACTTAATGAAAATTTTTCATCAAATATTTCAATTAGAATAGAATTGTTTTATGAGAAGAATTTTAAAGAATTAGTGAATTTTTGTTTGTTTGTTTTTGTTTTTTTTTTATATCGAATTCTTTACGAAATTTTTTATTTATTTATTTATTTTTTTTTTGATTATCTCAATGTTAACGATTAATGATTAAAATGAAACGATTTGAATGAAGTTTCGGTTCTCACAGGGTTCCAATTGCTTGTATGGCGCCAAGTGGCGGCTTTCCTCTTTCGCCTACTCCCTCCCGCTATTCTCCTTCTGTACCATTGAATTGTGAGGGAGGCCGGTTGAGGGGGGTGGCGGGGTGCAGAGCTCAATTTCTTTCTCTCTCTCGCGGAGTCCAGGCACGATCGACCCCCAATCACCCCCTCAGCAACTCTAATTGTTTGAGATTCCAAACCGAAAAAGACAAGGACGTAGTTATATGTATAAGGAGGGCAAGAGGGGGAGGGGGGCGAAAACGACGGGCGCCACCAGCGAAGAACAACACCCGACGTCGTATCCGAAACAGCAGTAACAACCTCCGCCAACAAGAACAATGCCGAGATGGGCTGGTGGCTGCTGCCGACGCACGAGAGAGAAAAAAAAATCATCGGCCATTTGAATTTCAAAACACATCGTCTCTCTGGAAATCATTCCTTCAACAAATTTAGCATAAACTCGCCCTTTTGAAATGAATCCTTAATTTCCCCCCCATCCCTCACCCCTCCCCCTCTCCCTTCACAGATTCCATCCTTTTTTGTTAGACAGAACAAAACAATATATAAGGTATATAATGAAATGTTAAAAAATTAATTAAATTTAAAAAAAAAAACTATTTTAATATTTGATTTTAATTTAACATTAGTATAACAATTTTATAAATGAAATAATAAACAATTAAAAAATTAAACATTTTATATTTCATTTTATAAAACAAAAACTTTTAAAATTTTTAATTTTTCTTTAAGAATTTTATATATAAATAAAACTGATTAGAACTAAATTTATTTCACTCTTATCTTTTCTTTATATACAACTTGTTTAAGTTTATTTTTACACATTTTATTAAATAATTTTAAAATTTAATTGTACTATATATACTATTTTTTTTTTCATAAAAGAATTCCTTAGACTTAGAGGAACAATTTCGGGACCTGTTTATTAGTATTTCTTTATCGTATTTAGATATAATAAGTTGACCTGTGGTCAGGTCCGAACCGACCGACGATTTGAAGTAAATTAATTTCCAGCTACAGAAACAATTTCAAATAATTTTAATATATATCTATTAATGTAATAAAAAACAGATATGGATACATAAATAATAAATATAAACATTTTTAATTTTATTTTATTTATAATATATATATGCAAGACCAGGCTGTGACGTCATGAATGACTGGATTACGTCATATAATTTTAAATCAAGAAAAAACTAATAAATATGATTTTCCCGAGGATAAAACCAATACAAAATGCATGATTCGTGGTGATATATAAAAAAATCTCCTCATGTGAAATTTGGTGTGAAAATAACCCTTCCCTTCCTATCGTCGATCGCTAATACTACCACTTCCGATTTCAATTCATCCCACTGATGCATTAAGTAAATATACCAAATTTCATCATGCAAGACCAGGCTGTGACGTCATGAATGGCTGGATTACGTCATATAATTTTAAATCAAGAAAAAACTAATAAATATGATTTTCCCGAGGATAAAACCAATACAAAGTGCATGATTCGTGGAGATATGTAAAAATCTCCACATGTGAAATTTGGTGTGAAAACAATACCTCCCTTACTATCGTCGGTCGGTAAAAATTATGCTAGTACTCACCTCCTGTTAATAAATAGACTATTGTTATAATAATATATAATATATAACATAAATTCAAACACCAGGTACAAATTTATATAACAATATATATGTGTATTTACAAAATATTATATTATTTTTATATTCTTATTTTTGAACTGATAATAATAATAATAATAATATAAGTAATATATATATATATATATATATATATATATATATATATTAATATTGGGTTATTCAATTAGTCTAGAAAATCCAAAAGATGACACTCTACTCGTAATATCTGAGAAGTTATATGGGCCATGTAGTAGTTTCATTTCGAAATTCAAGGAGAAGCATTATCACCAATTGTATTTAATTTAGTTCTGGAATATGTAATTAGACAAATTGGGGAAAAATCAAATGGAATCCAATTAAACAAAAGAATTCAAGTATTAGGATACGCAGACGACTTAAATATAATAGGAGATTCGGCAATTGAATTTTAAGATAGTGTAGAAAAATTAATCGAAGCAGGAAAAGAGAGGTGGGGCTGGAAATTAATAGTTCTAAGACACAATATTTAGTAACAGAGAGGAATAATATTAACACACAAAATATAGAATTTGAAAATGTGTAGAAAAATTTAAATACTTAAGTTCTCGAATCACGAAGGATATTCGAGAAGAATTTAAATCGATGTTGCAGTCGAGTACCCTCTGTTATCATGCAGTAAAGGGACTTTTCAAAATTATTATCAAAGGGAATCAAAATTAAAATATAGATAAGAATTATTTTGCATGTTATTAAATGGGTGTGAGGCATGGTCTATGACCTTAGGGGACGATAGTAGATTTAGAGTATTGGAGAGTAGGATTCCTCGCAGCATTTATGGGCCAAAGAAAAAAGAAGAGATTAAGCGCAATCGAATGAACAATTTAGAAGCTAGTTTAAGACTTTTTCATTACAATCCCGTTTCTGCATCTATTCATAACACTGGAAGAGACATGAATACACAACTACACTGTAGAAAACGAAGGAGTTCATTCCCAAAACAAACTATTTTGAGGACTTTCTAAAATTCTACTTTTTAGATGCTTTAAAAATAGAGAAACATTAGGAAAAAAGTGTTGAGCACAAAAAAGATTATATTGAAAAATAAAAAATATTATAATGATCTTTTTCTAAATATTTCATATTTACAATAGATATATTATAACATAACATACAAGTATATACTTTTAAATGAAATAAAATGAAATAAAAAGAATAATGTGTGTGAAGTTTATTAAATCTGTATTCATATTTATTTTATATAATAAAGGATATTTATCTTGATATATTTTAAATTGATATTTGAATGTGGGTGCTTTAAAATCAAATATTTGAAAATGATTTGAAAATTTTATATTTTGTTAAAAAATAATAAATTAGAATGAATATGGAAAAGTCATGAATATAATTAATTAGAAAAAAATCTCACACAAAGATCACATTTAGGTATATATATATATATATATGAGAGAAATCCAATTTATTATAATAATGACTCTTGGATTAAAAATGTATAAAAACAAAAATATAATAATAAAAGAAGTAAATTGATGTTAGAAATAGTATTATAAAATGTGATAATATTCATACTATAGTAATTAAAATTAATAAATAATATTTATTAAACCACTGCATGTTTGGCACTTTGTTGATGGCACCACGCCACGTGCTGGCGTGTCATTTGCAGTGTTAAAAAATTAATTCCGGTACTTTCAGCGATTCAATCAAGCTGAAATTCTATATATAGCAGTTTTATAAAATTTTTAATAATGTGAAATATTATCAAACATATATCTTTATTTTTACGGTCACTTTAGAGGAAAGAAAATCAAAACGTGGTAGGTAATGACCCTCTTACAGTTGAGCTACATTTCTCAAAAGTTGATAGAATACTACAAATTTTGAATAATGCCCGTATACCAAATTTCATAATTCTAGATCAAACTGTTTTTGCGTAATCTTGTCTACATACATACACACACACACATACACACTCAGAGACATTTTTCTCAACCTTAGTGAAAATGATTCAGGAACCTTCAAAACGTATACAAACATCAAAATCTCAAAATCGAAAATTTTCTTGATCACAATACTATCTCTGGCGAGTTAGTAAAAATAAATAATAAGACATAATAAATAAATTAAATAAAAATTAAAAATGAAATTTAAATAAAAAAATTAAATTTAAATAATTAAATGAGTTGTGATTGTGTGTGTGTGTATTTGTGTGCAAATAATTTTATCACTATCTAAAATTTCTACATAAATAAATGTATATTTTAAGTCAAAATTATGTAAAATTCAAATATCAATTTATGTACTTTACTCAACTAAAAATTTCCTCACCTTTAAAATATTTATTTTACTTATTATATGACTGCTATATGATAAATTTCATAAATAATTGCCTATTTGGTGATTATCCATATTTTAAGATAATTATTAAAAATTTTCTCTTTGAATTAACGATAATGAAGGCTATTTAGAAATAAAAAAATAACGAATATGAAAGTAAACACAAAGAAAAGGATGTTATATTCATTTGTGTAATTATTATTGTAGATAACTACTGGCATTAGTAAACAATCATTGAACACAATAGATATATATAATTGGTTGTTATTATTAAATTTTTATTCACTCTACTCTGACGTAACTCGAATAGCATGATGCATGCATGCATTCATTTTATAATCAAATTTTATTAAGATTTCCTTATTTTTTTTAAAGAAACAAACGAATTGGTTCATCAACTCATTCAAAAAAATTGGATACACAGAAAAGTAATTTCAACTTGATTTTTTTTTAATAGTAATGAACAATTAACAAGAAATTAGTTACAAAATAATCAAATACAATTTGATAGAATATTTCCCATCTATATATCTAAATATACCACAAATAATTCTATCAAATGAAAAAATAATTTTGTATAATTATTTATTAAATAAAATGAAATACCTATAAATTTTTAGTAATGGTTGAGGAAAGAGGAATTTATTTTTAGGAAAATCAATTAGAAAACAACAGATAATTAATTCCTAAACCCGTTGAAACTTAAAAAGAAAATTAAAGGAAGATAGAATAGGATCGATGGATAGATATGTGGGAGTTGGGTGAAAATAAGAAATAGAGATTTTAAGAAAAATTCAGCCAAAAACCCTCAAGAGTTCAGATTACAAGCATTATAGTTTTTGAAAACAAAACAAAACAAAAAAAATCTGGAGTGTCTCCACTCGACTATCCCGCAAATTTGAATTGGATTAATTAACATATATTAGATTTAAATTAAATTTAATTAATTAAATTATAAATTAAAATTAATAGATAATATTTATTACCAGTTCATGTTTGGCTCTTTGTTGATGACACCACGTCACATACTGACGCGTGATTAGCAATCAACGTGCTAAAAAATTAATTCTGGTACTTACAGCGATTCAATCAAGCTGAAATTCTATATATAGCAGTTTTATACAATTTTTAATCATGTAAAAAACAATCAAACATGTATCTTTATTTTTAAGGTCAGTTTAGAGGAAAAAAAATCAAAACGTGGTAGGTAATGACCCTCTTCCGGATGCTAGATTTCCACATTTCTCAAAAGTTGATAGAAAACTACGAATTTTGAATAATGCCCGTGTACCAAATTTCATTATTCTAGCTCAAACCGTTTTTGCGTAATCTTCTCTACATACATACATACATACAGTGAAAATGACTCAGGGACCTTCAAAACATATAAAAATGATGTTTTCATAAATATCTCGAAATCGAAAATTTTCGTGATCACAATAGTATGCTGGTGAAATATTAAAAAATTTGAAATTTTGTTTTTTGAAGGAGTTTAAAGGTTGAAATAATTAAGTTAATTAAAATTGATGATTAAAAAAAAGAACTGAAAGTTATTTCCAATTAACAAGATAATAAAGAATGTATTTGACTAATAATTTGTTGATTCATTAATAATTATATTTTTATAAATAGGTTGCTATCAAGCTACACAAATTGAAAAGGAATTTTTATCATTTACAATTACAATGTATGTATAATACAGGTGATAAGAAATGATTATACAAAATGAGACTCAATATTACTTCACAAGAATACAAGAAAACTATATTTCATATTTGGACAAGAGATTCCCAACCTTTTTTCCAAGTTGACCTCTTTTAAACTTTCTTCTTGTTTAATAGACCCATATTTTTTGATGCAGTATTATGTAGGTATATTAATAAAGTTTAACATAGAATTATTAGATTTTAACAATTTTACAACAAAAACATTTTTATTACATTAATAGTAGTAGAGCTAATATTTTTGAACAAAACTTACAATTCAATATTTTATAAATGAATATAATCTCATAAATGATTAATAGGCATTCCTGATTGTAAAAAATGATAGTAATTGTTTAAATCTTATGCTTTTGATATCAGGTTCAAAATTGGATTAATAATAAATTTCATAACTTTCGCATAAGCATATAGCTAATAAATTTTATCAAATATTTTATTAATTAAAAATTGTTGGAAAATATTAATTTACAAAAATTTAACTCAACTATTAAAAGTATATAGTAAAATTGTACTTAGAATTAAATAATAAAAATAAAAAAATAGTTATTAAATTATAAAAAAAAAAAAATTCCAATGGGAAATTCGGAATAAATATTAACTTAAACCTTGGACGATTAAATTATTAAATAAAAGTATAATAAATATAACTTTAATAAATACTACTACTACTATATATATATATATATATGGTGGACTAACAGGATACGTTGGCAATCTTTGTATATACTATTTATTTAGTTTTATTTAGAAAAAAATCCTTTACTTTTTTTTTATAGTAATTGAAAGAATAAATTCATCATCGACCCCAATATCCCCCTCAATTTCTGTCCACTCTATTCAAAGATCCATAGACCCCCCAAGGGGTCCATCTGGACCCGTTGGGAATACTTATATTAGGCCAATACTAAAAATCTAACCATCAATATCAATCAATACAATACTTGTATATAACAAGATCTTGGAATATTATACTGGTATTATCCTCAATATTTCTTAGGTTAAAATATTATTACATGGTATTAAGTAATTGTTTAAATTTTATATAATAATTAATAATTTAAATTAAATAAATCATTTACATTAATTTTCTTATGTATGGGATAGGATTTAATTAATGAGACTTCTAAGCTAAAAATTTTGATAAATAATTACATAATAGATGATTCACCCTCTAATTTATCCATTACAAATTAATGATTATTCAACAACAAATATTTATTTTGTCAAATATATTATTTAATTTAAAAGAATATAAAAAACTATATTCTGAACTAGTTAAAATCATTGATGGCCTTCTCGGTAAGCATATGCTTCAATTAAAAATAGATTAGGCTCGATTATAGATTTTTTTCTTCTTTCTCTCTCTCTCTCTCTCTCTCTTTATTTGAACAGAAGATGTAGGGGTGATGTGGGAGGGTCTATTTATTTAGAGGTTTGACAAATTACTACCCATTTATTTAGGTTTTTCAATTTATTATTATTATAGATGTGAAACGTCCTTTTATATTTCTGCTTTCTTGAAAAGGGAGGAGTATTATTATTTTCACATTTCACTCTCACCCTCTAAAGAAAAATAGAAATGAAATTGAATATGTCTTTAGATTTTCCTTACAAAAAAACAACATACATCATTTTAAAATTTTTTGCAAAAGGTAAAAACGGATGTGGTTCATTCACTATTTTTTTTTTTTCAAATAATTTTCTGACTAAACACAATTCTTTTTCACTTAAGTTGTTTTTAATTTTTATTGAAAGAAAATCAATTGATTGACGGGGACATTAAGAATTTTTCTAGTTTTTTTTTCTTTAGGTAAAAGAAGAGATATAATTTATATCATTTTAAAATAAAAAAAAACGGACACTTGATTCTTTGAAAACATATTTATAAATATTATTCTTAAATAATTAAAAAATCACTAGAATCATTTTGATCATAAGATTTTAATATTTCTTATTATTTATTGATACCTGATAATTAATTATTTTTTTCCAAAAATAAAATATAAAAATGATTTTATCCAAAAATCCAAAATCATAATTTGAATTAAAATTTTTAAAATCAGAAATAACAATTTACTCAAAATAAATACATCAAAAAAGATTGCGATTGGCATGGCACGTGGCTAGAATTGGAGAGGAAAGAATGAAGAAAGTTATATATTTGTGGAGAAACCGATTGGGAAACATCCGCTTTTAAGACCAAGGACGCAGTGGGTGGAGAATGTAGGAAGGTACGTGAGAGAGTTGGCAGAAAGTAGGTGCTGGATGGATATAGCTCTTGGAGAAGTGTGAATGTTGTGGCCAAGAACTTGCGTTCCGCAGAGCCACAGAGATATATAGATAGAAATACATAAAAAACGATTAAAATTAACAAAACGATAGGATTTACTTTAATGAACTTGGCAAAACTAATAATGAAAACATTTCAAAAAATAAACCTATAGTTATGAACGAATTTAACTTTAAACAAAATTAACCGAAATAAATGACCAAGTAAATTTAAAGATTAAATATAATATACACCATATATACTATATAAATATATTTATACAATTTTTACCCATTAAATATCATTGGAAAAAATTATTTTTTCCATCTAAAAAACCAAAAATAAATAATTATGTTTGAAGAAAAAGAAAAGAACCTACTGGACTGTAAAAAAATAAATCAATAATTTTCCAACTCTTTAAATATTAAGACACTATTTTAGAAAAGTTTGTTATTTTTAATTAATTTATTTATTTTTAAATTCTGTTGTTGTTTTTTTTTTTTTTTGCTTATTTGGCCATTTAGATTTTTTCATGTTTTTGGCTCAGATGTTTTGTTTTTATAGAAAGTAATTTTCACAGTATAATATCTTCTTCTTCTTCTTCTTCAAGTGCCTTGTCCGGTCTCCCTGACGTCGGCGATCACTCTGGCGAAAACGTCTCTATTTTCCGCCGTGCGGAACAGCTCTCCCACGCTCCTTATGCCGGTCCATTCCCTGATATTCCCTAACCAGGATTGGCGTCTTCTCCCGGGTCCACGTCGACCCTCAATTTTCCCTTTGAGGATTAATTGAAGGAGTTGATATTTATTACCTCTCAAGATGTGGCCGAGGTAAGAGATTTTCCGGCATTTGACAGTGTTGAGGAGTTCTCGCTGTGTGTTTGTTCTCCTCAAGACATCCCTGTTGGTAACTCTCTCGACCCAGGGAATTCGCAGCATTCGCCTGAGGATCCACATCTCAAAAGCCTCCAGGCGATTCATCGTACTGACCTTGAGTGTCCATGCTTCCACACCATATAAGAGAATGGACCAAACATAGCATTTGGCCATTCTCTGTCGTAATTTAAGATTTAGGTTGTCATCACAGAAGAAGGATCTCATTTTATTGAAGGTGGACCTCGCAGCCTCAATTCTGGACTTAATTTCGATATCCGGGTCTAGCTGGTCATTTATGATACAACCAAGATATTTAAAAGATCTTACTCGTTCAACTTGTTTGTTATCGAGGTGGAGGGAGGCGTTTCCATGTGGCTGGCGGCTAAAGACCATAAATTTTGTTTTGGCTATATTGATGTTTAAGCCCGCTTTAATTCCAATTTGAGAAATTTTATTTAGAAGTAGTTGAAGGTCTTCAATGTTTTCAGACAGGATCACAGTGTCGTCGGCATATTTAATTGTACTAATTGGTACGCCATTTACTTTCACCCCCATATCCAGTTCTTCCAAGGCCTCCTTAAAAATTCTGTCAGCATAGAGATTAAATAAAAGGGGAGAGAGAATGCATCCTTGACGGACTCCTCTCTGGATCTCAATTCCCGGTGTTGTGGATTTTCCTACTCTGATTACGGCATATTGCCTCCAGTACAGATTTTTTATAATCCTGATATCTTTTTCGTCCACTCCAGCATCGCACAGAAGTTCAATCAGTCTAGTGTGTTTTATTCTGTCAAAGGCTTTTTCGTAGTCAACAAAACATGCAAATACATCCTTGTGTTGGTCACGACATTTTTGAAGCAAAACATTGAAGCCAAATAATGCTTCTCTTGTACCGAAGGCGTTTCTGAATCCAAACTGCGAGTCATCTAAGTCTAACTCACATTTTAATCGGATGCGGGCGTGTATTATTCGAAGAAAGGTCTTTAACATGTGGCTCATAAGACTGATGAGGCGATAGTCACTGCAATTCTTAGGGTATTGTTTCTTTGGGATAGTAACAAATGTTGATTTCAGCCATTCCTCTGGAAGCACACCGCAGTTATAGATATTGTTAAATATTTTCAATACCAGGTCTATATTGTCTTCATTGATGAATTTGATTAATTCCATTGGGATTCCATCTGGTCCCGGCGCTTTCTTGTTCTTAGCAATTGAAATAGCGTGAATTAGCTCTGATTTTATTATTTTTGGTCCTTCAGGATCGCAATCATCAATTTCAACTTCCTCTCTGGAATCTTCAAAAAGTTTTGCTGCGTACAATTGCCAGGCTTTCATGAGTTCAGCTTCGTCCGTTACTAGTTTTTTGGCTTCATTTAGTATTGACATTGGTGGTCGACTCCTGAATTGTCCAGTTATTTCCTTTACCTTTACATGTATATTAAACATGTCATGTTTTGAGACTAATTCTTCTATTTCTTCACACCTTTCTGTCATCCAAATTTGTTTTGCTAATTTAATCCCTTTCCTTATTTTGAATTGCATCTTTTTATATTCCACGATGTTATTTTTGAGAAGTCTCCTTTCTTCCATCAAATCCAAAATCTCGTCCGTCATCCACAACCTCCTCTTCATTGTACGTGTTCTCCTCAAGTGAAGCGAACCAGTCTCCACCAAAGCATTTTTCAGCAGTGCCCACTGAGTATTTATATCGTCAAGATCGTCAATAGATATCCTCATTAATTTGCCATTGAGATCATCAATAACAGCATTCCTAACATCCTCAAATTGTAATCTTGATGTATCAATAATATTAACGTTGCAGTTTTTTCTTTTTACAGACTTCAACGCTAGGCCCATGTCCGCAACCAAAGGGTTGTGATCTGAGCCTATGTCTGCACCAGGGTATGTTGTGACTCTTTTAACACAATTTCGGAAACGTCTGTTTATCAGAATGTAATCAATTTGGTTCCTACTTGGTTCTTGGTTGTCAATAGAGTCTCTGGGTGATTTCCATGTGTAAAGACGTCGCTTTGGAAGTTTAAATAGCGTATTAGTTACTACCATCTCTGTAGTTTGGCAGAAATCATAGAGCCGGTCTCCTCTCTCATTACACTCACCTAAGCCGAAATCGCCGACCAAATCCCCCCGTCTACCCTGACCGATTTTAGCATTAAAGTCTCCAAGTATCAAGTTTATGGTATTCTTCTTGAGAGAGTTTAGAGTGTTTTCTAAAGTGTTGTAGAATTTTTCCACTTCCTCATCGTATTTACTATCAGATGTAGGTGCGTAGACTTGTAAGATATTTATGTCAAATGGCTGTCCATGAATCTGTAGCAGCATCACTCTATCCGATATGGGCACAAAGTTCTTAACGTACCTCGTGAACTCCGAGTCAACTAGAATTCCGACACCGTTTCGATGAAACCTATCTCCACTCTCACTTCCTGAGTAATAGAGTGTTCCTCCTTCCTGAGAACAAACACCGACACCAGGCCATCTGAGTTCGCTGATTCCCATGAACTTAACTTAAGTATAATATAATAAATGTAAATTTTTAGCCAGGCACACAAATTCACACACACACAAACACCTATTTAAACATTTAATTTATTCCCTTGTTTGTTTTAAAAGTCCGCTTGGGTGGATGATAGTCTCTTCTAATTTTTTTTATTCTTTTTTTTTTAGAATACCTCGAAAGAGACCCATCCCCCATTTTGTGGCATTTTTTCCCTCTCTAAAAATTTTTTTACAATTCAAAATGAAAAAAAAAAAGATTCTGAGTGAGAAACAAGTTACAACTTTATAATGGAAATCAATTCAGATTGATAAATAGATTATGAATAAAATTTTGGAGGACAATTACAAACTATTATAAAGTAAATTATTAAATTCTTGTATTTAATTGAATTTCAAATAGATGCATAGATGTTTTCTAATCTGAATAATAGATTTTGGGTGAAGTTATTTTTATTATTTTTTTATTTAATTATTAGTTAATAATTAAATAAAATAAAAAGTAAAACAGTACATGGATCTTAGGTTAAGGTGACTATTAATATAAATGTGGAAAACATTAAGTATATCTTTGCTTCGCTGTAATTTAAAATTTTAAATATTATTATTATTATTATTTTTTAACCCAGAATTTTATCAGTTAACAACTCTATTTAAAAAAAAAGAAACTGATTCTAATTTGTAATTTATTTTATCATGAACAAGTGATCAATGACAACAAAAATATTTCTAATTTTACAAGAGATTTTCAAATTTAAATTTTCTTTATAGAAATAGATTTTAAATTTTCATAATTCTTTGAAGCCTAAATATTTGCTCTAGTCTAATTTATATATTATTTCATCTTATTTGTTTAATTGAAGTGTCAAAGAGCTATTATACATTATATATTAGATTTGAATTTAAAATAAAACAGTTTTATTACAAAAAACATTAGAAAAAACAGTAAATAGAGCTTTCTATTATTATAATAAAATTAGAAATGTTATTTATTTAAAAAAAAATAATACCTTTTATCATCAATGACAAAATAATAATTTTTGTTTTTTTAAGAAATGTTGATTGAAATTTCATCTTTTAAATTATTGAAGAAATGAGACATTAACACCATCTATTGGAAAAATCTCTTAATACATTCTTCTGCAATTATTTTTGTAAATTTAATTAATAATTTTAAAATCATTATATATATATTTTAGAAATAGTAAAATCTTTAATTCCCCTCTAAAGGCGTTGAATGATTAAATAAAAAGAAAGAAAAAAAAAACAACAGTTTATTAGATCGAAGGGTGTGTCTGGTTTCTGATGGTTTAGATTAGCCACTAAATCCAATTTGCGGATGGATTTGTAGCTTCGTTTCCTAACGACATTCGAATGTCTAAATAGGGATTCACGCTAAAAATTGGGGCTATCATTTTCAGGGTACTGATAGGGGGAAGTAGGGTGTGTGGGTGGGGGTTGAAGGGTATCGACGACAACGTGCAGATTGAAGGGGGTGCTAATTGAATAAGAATAGCAAATGAATTTCAATTTGCATAAACAAATAATCGACAAAAGGGGTTGTCTTTATTCCAGAGGGAGAGAGAAAAAGTCTCTCAGCCACCAGACGTCGATTACAAATGCAATTGATATTGAGACTAAAAAACACCCTGTCACTGTGCGTCAGGAAGAAGAGGATAAGAGGGTGAGGAGTGGATGAAGAAGTAGAAAGAGGGGAGGGAAGAGACAATATTTTATTTATATACATGGTACATGTCTATTTATTAAATTGGAATAAGAATTACTTTTGATTTGTGTGTGACATGATATTATATTCCTGTCGCTTTCATTTTTCATAAATAGAATTTTTGTCAAATCATAATAAAATATGATTCTTTATTAGTCAAAGAATATTTATTTTATTTTTTGTGCTGCATCTAATAAGAATAAAAGTAAAAGTAAAGAATAGACATTGAAGCAACTTATATTAGATATTCATTAAATTTATATTTATCGTTTGAATTCCAACAATTTGAATTTAGGCCTATTTCTATGTGGAGGTATAATGATCATTTATATATAAATAATAAATATGAAAAATTTAATTTAATAATCAGGTAAATAAAATTATATCAAATAAAATATATTATACATAATGATTTTTAAATATTAGTAAATGATAATTTAAAAAAAAAAAAATAAACCTCTGACTGTACGTCCTACGCCAGGACAACGCCTATCAAGCCGGTTATATCAATGACGTGTCCTATGATCAGTAGAACGGGTCCTCTCAGCCTTTACCTTGATTTTCTTGATCGGAGGCGCTATCAAGTAGCTTTTCCACAATGTTGTTCCCGGAGGCTGAGTTGACTCCGTCCCATATACCCCAGCTAGAGAAATTCCCTTGCCAGGCTCGGGACTTGAACCCGGGACCATGAGAATGTGAGGCAGGTTCGCTACCCACACACCCAATGGCGCCTTTAAATGATAATATACTGATTTATATACAAATAAATATCAGAAAACAAAAATAACCAAATTAACAAAGTAAGGTTTAATATAATTAATAAAATATATATTTTACATAGAGAAAGAGAGAGAGAGAGAGAGAGCTATAATATCATTTATTATTATTATTATTATCATATCTTCATAAATTCAATTTAATTAATATTTTTAAAAATTGATATTTTTATATCGATATTGTATAAAATACAATGTAAAGATTTATTTAGATAACGTTATTTATATATACCTATGTAGATAGATAGATATAGATATATTAGTTATGTATTCATCTTAAAAATATGAAATTAAAATTTAAAATGAAAAATAAATTTTTCACATATTCTCTAAAGGCAAAAAAAACTAAATTATGAACAATTAGTCAAATGAATGCTTGTTTGTGAATACTCAAATTAGATATTAATATATTGTAATTGATTGAAAATGTATATTTAAATTTAAAAAGATGTGCAAGAACAACTTTATTATTTTTTATTTTAATTTGAATAAATTTGATCATTTCTATTCTCTTTACTATTATATAGTAAATTATAGTAGTTTGAGAATACTTAATAAATACATTTTACAAATTTTTATGTAAAAGTTCAAGTTGAATGTTTTGTTATAATTGATTGATATATATATATATTACACAATACTTTTTGGTATGTTGGAATTTCCCTTCCTAGGGGGTATTTCATCTTAACCCCTCTCCCCATATCTCTTGCACGTATATATTCTCCAAATTGGTATTCCCCTTCGTATTTATGACTCAAGAGCAAGGTCATCCAAAAGAGAGGGAGGTCAAAAATTCAAGCTAATAAAAGTGAAATCGATAGAAAGATGCCCTCTCTAAGTCAGTCTGTTTCTCTCTCTCTCTCTCTCTTATCTGTTTTGATTTGATATGGTAAGGAAATATTAGGTAACGGGGGTGTGTTTGGATGGTTGAACTATGATGGGCTCTACAATACAATATTACATTTTCAGCAATAAATTTCTCCCTTGTAAATAACAAGACACTGTCAATCTATTGACATATATAATTGGATTAAAATTTTTATTAAATTCTAAGAGATTTACCAAGAATTTAAATAAAAAAAAATTTAATTAAATTGTTTTAATAATTTAATAAATAGTTTAGAAAATTTATAATAATTATGAGAATAATTATAATAATAATCAAAATCAATTATTTATTTTGATAATACATATGATTTAATTTTAAAATTCTTAAATTAATTAAGTAACACATTTTTGTAAAATAAAACATTTTTTTTTCTCTCATTTTGAGTATTTTAAGTTGTGTAGTATTGAAAAAAAATCATTGAAAAAATTACTGAATGTGATTAATGCTCTCCTGGAGAAAACTTTGAATTATTTTCAATTAATAAAAGTAAAAGAAGAATACATTTGAACAATATTTTTATTAATTATCCTTAATTATTATTATAAATGGGCAAAAATCATACTTGATAAAATGAAAATAATTTTATTCATATATTAATTAAATTACTTTTTTTTATTCGAAATTAGAAAGAAGAGAAAAAATCTGGAGTGTCTCCACTCGACTATCTCGCAAATTTGAATTGGATTAAATAACTTATATTAATTTAATTAATTATAAATTATAAATTAAAATTAATAAATAATATTTATTAAACCAGCGCATGTTTGGCTCTTTGTTGATGGCATCACGTCACGTGTTGGCGCGTGAGATTTGCAGTGTTAAAAAATTAATTCTGGTACTTTCAGCGATTCAATCAAGCTGAAATTCTATATATACCAGTTTTATACGATTATTAATCATGTGAAAAATTATCAAACATATATCTTTATTTTTAGGGTCACTTTAGAAGAAAAAAATCAAAACGTTGTAGGTAATGACTCTTCCGGTTGAGCTACATTTCTTAAAAGTTGATAGAAAACTACGAATTTTGAAAATAATTCCTGTATACCAAATTTCAATATTCTAGCTCAAATCGTTTTGCGTAATCTTGGTTACATACATAGACACATAAATACATACACACATACACACACACAGACATTTTTCTCAACCTTAGTGAAAATGATTCAGGAACCTTCAAAACGTATAAAAACATCAAAATCTCAACATCGAAAATTTTCGTGATCGCAAGATGGCGAGATAGTAAAAATGATAAGAGAAGGTATAAATTCAAGTACTTATAATAAGAATAGCACTGATCGATCATATGTTTTTTTTTAAATTAATTATCTAATACAGTGATTCTCAAACTTTTTTTTTTACCACGGCACACTTTTAACAGATTAAAAATTTGGCGGCACACAAAGAAAAAGATAAGTGCAAAAGTTTACCATATTGAAAAGAAGTGGTCCCAAAAAATGGTTTGGCTTTTTACAATATTGGAAAAATTTAGAAAAAAAATCGGAGCCTCATAATCTCGCGGCACACTAAAGTGCCGCGGCCCAATGGTTGAGAATCACTGATCTAATACATCCTTACATGTGTGGTTCTTCAAATAGAATTATACTTATCACAAATTTGATTTACTATTTATTATTAAATTTATATATTATTATTAATTAAATTATTATTATTTAATTAAATATACAAGTGTGTTATGTTTTTTAATAAAATTTTGAAAAAAAAAAAAATAAAATAAAATAATAAAAATGTTTATCAGATAAATTTAAATTTTATTTTAATTTAAACACCCTCTTTCTCGTTTTTTTTCACCGTTATTCGGCTTCTTTATGTAAAAGTGTTATCTTTATGTGCGGATCGGATAGCAAAAGTTTTCTCATTCTGTTTAGGCACAGGTGACACTTAACATTTTCTTGTATCTATCCCTCCGAAAATCATATCTTGATCAAATAAATTGTTTTGTTTTCATATTTATTTATTATGTTTTTTGTTTGTTTATTTCTTAGCAAAAAAAAAAAAAATAAAATAATGTCAGAATAATTATTATTTTATCTCTGGTCTTTAAACAATATAATTATAAAAAAAATAAGTTGACCTGTGGCCAGGTCCGAACCGACCGACGGTTTGAAATAAATTAATTTCCAGCTACAGAAACAATTTCAAATAATTTTAATATATCTATTAATGTAATAAAAAACAGATATGGATAAAACATAAATATTTTTAATTTTATTTTATTTATAATATATAGCTGAAGTAGCCGGCGTTACCCGAGGCTGTGACGTCATGAAGGGCTGGGTGACGTCATATAATTTTAAATTAAGAAAAACATAATGAAGATGATTTTTCCCGAGGATAAAACCAATACATTCGTGGTGATATGTAAAAAAATCTCCTTATATGAAATTTGGTGCGAAAATAACCCTTCCCTTCTTATCGTCGATCGCTAATACTACCACTTCCGGTTTCCGGATTTGTACCAAAAGTTGATCAATTCATCCCACTGATGCATTAAGTAAAGATACCAAATTTCATCAAAATCGGTTGAGCCGTTCAGGCTGTACACATTTATACGGACAGACGGAAGGACGGACGGACGCACGGACGGACGCACGGACAGACATCATGCTTAAAATACTTTTTTCTGTTAAGAAAATGCATGATTCGTGGTGATATATAAAAAAATCTCCTCATGTGAAATTTGGTGTGAAAATAACCCTTCCCTTCCTATCGTCGATCGCTAATACTACCACTTCCGGTTTCCGGATTTGCACCAAAAGTTGATCAATTCATCCCACTGATGCATTAAGTAAATATACCAAATTTCATCAAAATCGGTTGAGCCGTTCAGGCTGTACACATCTATACGGACGGACGGACGGACGGACGGACCACTTCCGGTTTCCGGATTTGCACCAAAAGTTGATCAATTCATCCCACTGATGCATTAAGTAAATATACCAAATTTCATCAAAATCGGTTGAGCCGTTCAGGCTGTACACATCTATACGGACGGACGGACGGACGGACGGACAGACATCATGCTAAAAATACTTTTTTCTGTTAAGAAAATGCATGATTCGTGGAGATATGTAAAAATCTCCACATGTGAAATTTGGTGTGAAAACAATACCTCCCTTACTATCGTCGGTCGGTAATTAAGTAGTGAAATAGGTAATATAGGACAAATTTCACTAAGAAAAATAATAAAAATTTTATAATACATTTTAAATTATTAGTATTATTCATATAAGTATACTTATTTACATTATATAAATATTCTTATTCTTCTAGTTAGGCTCATTGTGGTGACTGTTCTCCAAACTTTTACAAGACTTAAGGTGAATGTACCAGTAGTTGACACTTTAAGGGCAACTTTTTGAAAAAAATTTGATATCTTCTGTTTTTTATCAGATATCAATTTGAGTTTTGGGGAATATGATTGATTCATTGGGGTTAATAATGAAGAATTTATTTCCAAACCAATACAATTTTCTATTTCACATCTTTTTTTTCAACATTAGCATCTAAAAGCATCAGTAGTTGACACCCTTAAAATTAGTTAATATGGACATTCAATTAAAGTATTTATATTTTTATTTATTTTTTTTATTATTCATTTTATTTTGTTGGTCTATTTTTCTTATTATATTAACAAAGTTGTCGTATTAACAGAGGTTGCCAAAGTGGTGGTCCGTGGACCACTAGTGGTCCGCGAGAAAATTTCGCTGGTCCGCAGAAAAATGTGGAATATACTTACTCATCATGTTAAGTTATGTTTTAAGATGCATTAAAACATGATTCAATTCATAACAATACGTGATAATAGTTTCATTTTATTAACCAGGTACATTTTATGTGTTCTTTGATTACAATTTTTATTTATAAATATATTTAACACTTAAAAAATCCTATTAGTGGTCCGCGGGATTTAAATTATGAATTAACTGGTCCGTGGTGTCAAAAAGTTTGGCGACCGCTGGTATTAAGGTTAAAATGTAATATATGTATATAGATATAATATTTCGACTAAGGGGAGGAACCATCTCCCTCCAAGTTTTTATATTTTTATCAGTTGAAAAAGATATATCATCCTGATATGACCTTGTAACTATAACGTCCCGTGATATAATTATTTTTTTTTTATAAATCATGATCCCATGTGATAACTATTCCTATTACTCGCTGTAATAATAGTGAATTACATTATCTTATTTTATTTTATTTAAATGTCTTATATTTAATCTTTTTTTTATTATTAATTAAAGTGTATTTTAGTGAGAACATTATTTGTTTTCCTTTTTCCTTAATTTTTTTTTCACCCTTTTGTATTCTGGGATAATGACAATTTACCCAAAGTCTGGCCCCCATAATTTACTTATAATACAATTCACAGTCATCGTGGGCCATTACAAGTGCCTCATAGTTGGATCCTCTTACAATATTTAATATTGATGTCAATACTAAAAATAATAAGTTGACCTGTGGCCAGGTCCGAACCGACCGACGGTTTGAAATAAATTAATTTCCTGCTACAGAAACAATTTCAAATAATTTTAATATATCTATTAATGTAATAAAAAACATATAGGCATATAACATAAATATTTTTAATTTTATTTTATTTATAATATATAGCTGAAGTAGCCGGCGTTGCCGGCGTTACCCGAGGCTGTGACGTCATGAAGGGCTGGGTGACGTCATATAATTTTAAATTAAGAAAAACATAATGAAGATGATTTTTCCCGAGGATAAAACCAATACATTCGTGGTGATATGTAAAAAAATCTCCTTATGTGAAATTTGGTGCGAAAATAACCCTTCCCTTCTTATCGTCGATCGCTAATACTACCACTTCCGGTTTCCGGATTTGCACCAAAAGTTGATCAATTCATCCCACTGATGCATTAAGTAAATATACCAAATTTCATCAAAATCTGTTAAGCCGTTCAGGCTGTACACATCTATACGGACGGACAGACGGACGGACGGACAGACATCATGCTAAAAATACTTTTTTCTGTTAAGAAAATGCATGATTCGTGGAGATATGTAAAAATCTCCTACATGTGAAATTTGGTGTGAAAACAATACCTCCCTTACTATCGTCGGTCGGTAAAAATTAGTGATTTGTACCGTTAAGCATGAAAAATATTAAAATATATCCATTTGTTTGATTCTAAAAAAGTTATTGCTGTGCCGTTTACTCAGACGGTGACTCAAAACTTTTAAATTATTATATTTACACATCTTCAATAGTGATGGAATTACTTTCATATATACAGCGCATTTAAAAATGTTTAGGCAGATATAAATCTTCAAGTGTAAACTACTGGTACACTGTCAATTACTTATTACTTATTAATACTTATTATGTAATTTAATTTTAAATATTACCTATAAGTAATTATTGATAATCCATTTAGATTTCTTCCTATAACTGTATATAATTTTTTTTTTTGTATCAATTAAGTTAGTTTATTTAAATTAGTAATAAATAAATAAATAAAATATATTATAGTTTATTGTTTTGTTAAGAGTGGGATTCGTTTTGTGTTTAAAATACTTATCTAACGAGAACACACAACTAACATTTTGATTTTTTTTTTTTTTTGTTGTTTCGAATGACAAATGACACTGTTGAAGAGCATATGAATAAACATCGAATTGTGAACTTATTTACACCATCCAAAACAGGGCCCAGTTAAAATACTTGGGTCATTCCAAGAGATAAGCAGCTATCCCATCCGACACACAAAACAAGATCGATGGTAAATGTTCTGTTGGAACGTGAAAAAAACATTCTTCTATGGCACCCATGAAAATGGATGCTTATCATTTACAATATGACAGAGAGGCACAAAAGATGATATTTAGAAAATTTTATAAAAATAAAAACATATAAGAATATTTTATATATTTACATAAAATATAAAATTGAATTTGTTCTTTTTAGAGAGAATAAAAATAATTTTAAATAATAATAAAAATAATAAATAATTAATATGATTAATTATTTTCTCTAAGAGATCAATTATTAATTAATTTATTTATTTATTTATTTAATCTTCTTAGATTAGATAATGAAAAGTAAGATAGCGGATCAGTTTTTATTTATTTATACATTTTCTAGATTATATTTTATAAAAATTAACAAATTTTTTTATATCTTGACTGTGTTTGTATTTTATTTCAAAACATTTTTACATCACAAATAATTATTAAATTCTGCAATCTAATATTTAATCTGTTTCTGTATTTTGACAGTATGGAGAGCTATACATTTTTTTTTTGCATTTATATATATTTAAATCTCATCTTGATAATTTCGAGATTTTCATTTCTAATGTTCAGTCAAAATTGGATATTAACTTGATATAAAATTTTAGTTCCTAATGAGATTTTCTTTTATTCATGAAATTTTTATTTATTTTTTTTACAATCAGTTTAATTTTAACCTAAATATTATATTAATTTCTGGAGACCCTGTCAACTTTCCTGGAAATCCAAATTGGAGATCCCCTGTATTAAAGATTATACGTAGATAAATATGTACTCGTTATACCATGCCCCCTGCTAGATTACCTATAAATTTTAAATGAAATCATTTAAAGTGAGGAATTTTAATGCATTTTTAAAACAAATAATTACAAAGAACAAAATAATTTTTTTTTTAGGCTTAATAAATATTCCATTCATTTAAAATTTAAAATTAAATCACATAATTAAATAATCTGGAGTGTCTCCACTCGAATATCTCGCAAATTTGAATTAGATTAATTAACATATATTATATTTAAATTAAATTTAATTAAATATAAATTAAAATTAATAAATAATATTTATTAAACAAGCACATGTTTGACTCTTTGTTGATGGCACCACGTCACGTGTTGGCGCGTTAAAAAATTAATTCTGGTTCTTTCAGCGATTCAATCAAACTGAAATTCTATATATAGCAGTTTTATACAATTTTTAATCAAGTAAAAAACTCTCAAACATATATCTTTATTTTTACGGCCATTTTAGAGGAAAAAAAAATCAAAACATCGTAATGACCCCCTGCCGGATGAGCTACATTTCTCAAAAGTTGATAGAAAACTGAATTTTGAATGATTCCCGTATACTAAATTTCATGATTCTTTGCTCAAACCTTTTTTTCGTAATCTTGTCTACATACATACACACATACACAGACAGACAGACATTTTTCTCAAACTTAGTGAAAATGATTCAGGCACATTCAAAACATATAAAAACATCAAAACCTCGACATCGAAAATTTTCGTGATCGCAATACTATCTCCGGTGAGATAGTAAAAAGGATTGAAAGTAATTATTATAAATTACATATATGCACATATTTTAAATTATATGGTAAATTATATATCAATTAATTCTATGTTATAAAATTCATAATTTTCAGAAAATGTATATTTTCAATTAAATCTAATATTTCTGTTAAAAAATATAGTTTATTTTGTATATGAATAAATCATTTTCAAGATACAGAGAGAATGAGAATTAAAAAATTTATTAAAAAAAAAAAAAAAAAAAAAAAAAAAAAAAATTAGAAAAATCATGATAAATATTTGAAAAATCCAATAATTATTTTTTCTCTTAGGTTTTCTTTTTAGTATTGGAATGTTTAGTATTTATTTTTTAAAACTAAAAAAAAAGACTTTTAATTTTGCTCGATTATACGTTTTTCTTTACCATCCTCTGTTTTTTTTTATTTTAAATAGAAGATTAATGTTGATGATAAGCTCTAAGTATCGAGGATAAATCATTGAGATCCTCAGGACCTCCCTGGACTCTCTCAGCTAAATATGCAGGCTGATCTTTTATCATTATTTCTCTGATTGTAACATTGATAATGATTTATCCAGTTCCCGATTGGCGTCCTGCGCAGATTATTTGCCAGAAAATTTTTATAAAGCCACACAAAAAGAGAAAGAAGAAAATAAATTAACTTTAAAAGAAGTTGAAAAATCGATCCTCCACTGGAAGAGAAAATATTTTCATTTTGACTAAGGAAGAGGGATTGTGTTGGATGAATCAGGGTGAATGGGGGGCGAAGAGGAGGTGGAGGGGGTGGAAATATGAAATGATTTTTTAGTTTAAATATGGGACGGTGAATTCTTTAGTGGTGATGGCGAAGGGTTGTTTGGTGGCTATCTCCATCAAAAGAGAGAGAGAGAGAGAGGGAGTAAGAGATACGGATCTTTCCCGTCTGCTGTCTGTCGGCAATGAGAGAGGAGAAGAAGGAATGCAGCAGCCGCCGTTCCCTGGACCAATGCATCTTCGGAGACGGTTAGTGGCGCCAACGCAATGGGCGGTCATGACCCCCTGCCCTGGCCACGCCAAAATGGAATAAAAAACCCCCAGACATAGAAAATTTCATTAATTAATACAAAATCATATTTTTCGTGGGATTTATGAAAGTAAAAAAAAAAATTATGAAAAAAAAAAAATTAATATCACAATATTTGATCTAATTATATGATATGATAATTATTTAATCAGTAATTCATTATATTGGTAATAAAAATGTTATTAATAAGAATGGTTGGTTCGTTTAAAAAATTATTTACTCTTTTTATCTCGCCAAAGATAGTATTGGGATCGCGAAAATTTTCGATGTCGAGATTTTGATGTTTTTATACGTTTTGAAGGTTCCTGAATCATTTTCACTAAGGTTTAGAAAAATATCTGTGTGTGAGTGTGTGAGTGTGTGTGTGTGTGTGTATGTAGACAAGATTACGCAAAAACAGTTTTTCTATTTTATTTTTTTTTAATAAATTTTTTAATTCTCATTCTCTCTGTATCTATGAAAATGATTTATTCATATACAAAATTAACTATATTTTTTAACAGAAATATTAGATTTAATTGAAAATATAAATTTTTTGAAAATTATGAATTTTGTAACATAGAATTAATTGATATATAATTTACCATATAATTTAAAATATGTGCATATATGAATCTAAAAGTTGGATTATTAATCTATAAAATTACTTTCAATCCTTTTTACTATCTCGCCGAAGATAGTATTGCGATCACGAAAATTTTCGATGTCGACTTTTTGATGTTTTTATATGTTTTAAAGGGTCCTGAATCATTTTCACTAAGGTTGAGAATAATGTCTGTCTGTCTGTCTGTGTATGTATGTAGACAAGATTACGCAAAAACGGTTTTAGTTAGAATAATGAAATTTGGTATACGGGAATTATTCAAAGCTCGTAGTTTTCTATCAACTTTTGAGAAATAAGAAATATGAATAATCTAATTAATACCCCTAATAAAAGTAAAGCTCATTGATAAAATGTGGAACTTGAAAAAGATGCGGATTCGAATCTCAACCAGATCTTAATAAATAAGAATATAATTCAATGATTAATGTTAATAATATTAAATAATTGCGTTAATTAATTGAATATACTATCAAAGACTAATAAAAAAGATCAATACATAAAATCCTTATTTAAAGACTTGGATGAGTTCTCTTGTAGTCTTATATCAATTAAAATCTATAAAAATTAATTAAAATTAAATATCATTTTTTAATTCTAAATATAAAATGGATTATTATTTTATATTATTTTTTATTGATTGATTGATTTATTTAGTTATTTAAGATTAAGTCTGATTCTTCAAAAGTATTCGTGTTTTTAACTGTGTCCTGACTGTGTTGTCAGAAATAATTCTTATATTTTTTTACACTCTTATTTAGTTTCACATCGTCGTCAAATCTTACAAGGGGAATTTGACCCACTTCTAGTTGAGCAATTTCCCTCAAATTTGAATCGTATATTCAAAGTCGATGATACTGGAATAAGTTTTTTTTTAAAAAATACGGATTTTTAAAATTTGTGAATTAAAAAAAATAATTAAAAAAATTATATTAAACAAAATATTATTAAATTCCAATTATAAATTCATTTAAGTAAAATTAAAACTATTTAAATATTTCAAATGATTAATTATGAATAATATTATATAAATAATTAATTTTAAATATTGATAAATATTTTTATATTTTATATAATATATATATAACTTTTAAATTATAAATTATAAAAATATATAATAAAATAATATTATTATTATTAATGAATTAATGAATTAATTAATTCTTAACTGAAATTATAAAACGTGCGAAATATTTCTGTCAAGACTAAAAATCAGGAAATAAAAAAAAATATAAATTTTTTTTTAAAAAACACGCTTGTATTTAAATGCACAAAAAAATACGCAATTATACTTCAAATAGACATAGTTCTCAAGTATAATGGAAAAAGAAAAAAACAGAAAGGTTTGTGCATGTACAATGAAATGTCCTTCGTATTCTTTTCCTTTCCCTGTATGTTTGGCGCCCACTCTTTCATTTTTTAGATATGACATGATTAAATGTAAGGAAATCGAGGGGTGTGTGGAGAAATTATTTTCTCCTTTATAGCAACAAATAAGTGTGTTTTTAAAAAGTTTTTTATATTTTTTTTATTTAATTATTTTTTAATAAGAAAGATAATTACAATATAACCATTCTATAAATTTAAATATTTTTTTATTATTAAATTATTATTATAAATGATAATAATAGTATTATTACCAGTGATGGTAAAATAAGATGTAAGGGAACGCATAGTGGGTGCAAAAAAGTCCTATTTTCAAACTATTTTGTTCCATATAAGTTTTTATTTTTTTTATTCTTACTATACAAAATATTAACGAACACAAAAAAAAGAAATTCTAACAGGAGATTTAAGTAGGAATTGTCGGGACATGAAAAAGTACTGGAATGCGTTCCGGTTCTGAAAAAAGTTAAGGGAACCTCCGCGTTCCCCTCCCAAAACACCACTGATTATTACTAGTTTTCATTTCAATTTTTTTTATATTTTTAATATATTATATTAATAAATAAATTTATACTTTACAGTAAAGTAAATCTCCCATATACAATATAATACATTCAAAAATTAACATTTATAAATTATGATTAGAGGATGTTGATGATGAAGATGATAATGATGATATGACTGATTGTTGTGCTAAATACTCCACCCCTCCCGCATCAACAATGATGCCCATCAGCCTGTTAAATTGGTTTCAACGCCTCTTTGGTTTAAAAAAGACTAAATTTATTAGATAACAATCTTTCTGCAACAAACTCCGAAAAAGATAACCACTTAACAAGAACAGTGGAATAACTATAAAAGTTCACATGGGTGTAAATATGCCGTCATTGTTAGTTAATGGAGAGAAGGAGGCAGAAAGAGAGAAACTAATTTAAATAAATGGCTGTAAAAATTAAAAGAAAAAACAACAGTTAACACTCGTAGGAAGCAGGTAGAAAGAGAGAAAAAGAAAGAGAGAGGTAATCGGTCATTAGAGTTACAATCTTTGATGGTAATAAGAGAGACAGAGAGAGAGAGAGAGAAAAATTGCTAGCACGAAAATTTATCATTTATTAAATCAACAAAAAAAAGCTGGAGTGTCTCCACTCGACTATCTCGCAAATTTGAATTGGATTAATTAACATATATTATATTTAAATTAAATTTAATTAATTATAAATTAAAATTAATAAATAATATTCATTAAATCAGCGCATGTTTGGCTCTTTGCAGATGGCACCGCGTCACGTGTTGGCGCGTGATTTACAGTGTTAAAAAATTAATTCCGGTACTTTCAGCGATTCAATCAAGTTGAAATTCTATATATAGCAGTTTTATACAATTTTTAATCATGTGAAAAATTATCAAACATATATCTTTATTTTTACGGTCACTTTAGAAGAAAAAAAATCAAAACGTTGTAGGTAATGACCTTCTTCCGGTTGAGCTACATTTCTCAAAAGTTGATAGAAAACTACGAATTTTGAATAATTTCTGTATACCAAATTTCAATAATCTAGCTCAAACCGTTTTTACGTAATCTTGTCTACATACATACACACACAGAGACATTTTTTCTCAACCTTAGTGAAAATGATTCAGGAACCTTCAAAATGTATAAATTTGGACATCGAAAATTTTCGTGATCGCAAAACTATCTCTGGCGAGATAGTAAAAAAAAATATAATTACTTTTATAAATTAAATTACAAAATTATTAAATTAGAAATTAGATAAATAATTAAACAATGAGTGTGATTCCTCACTCTGGTCCCAAGAAATAATTTAATAATAATAATAATAATGGTGTAATCGTTATACGAAAATATAAAAATTTATATATTTTATATTTTCCTGCCAAAAATTAAAAAAAATAATCCTTAAATTATATAAAATGGCTATAAATTATAACTACACATTATCTTAAAATATTATTTAGTGATTTAAAGTAAAATATTTTTTTGCGTTAGGCCACTTATGATCTCTTTAATAAGATTATCATTTAAATGAATAGACTAATTTCATTTCATAATCGTTATTTATACGAGTATTTAATCTATTGATTAAATGTCTATTTAGGATTTATTATTACCTCCAAAGTCTGTACTGTTCATTTTTTTTTTCTAAATTGATTATTTGGATTTATCAAGCAAAACTAGGAGAAAGTCCACTTCATTTTTGGGATCTTTAAGTGAAATTTTTATGTAAGTGTACGAAATAGGTCAATAAGTCCGTGATTTTTTGAATATCCTGTCTCTTAAATGAAATTTTAACAGGCAACTATCAGCTGACTCCTGTCGAAATTGGAACCACCTGGGTTTTAGTACTACCTCGTGATTGGAGAAGAAAATGGAAAAAAGTGAATTTCCATGAAAATCCATGAATTGGGATACGAATCCTCTCATTCGCCCTATTCTCCAGATTTAGCTCCGAAAGACTATTTCTTGTTTCCAAACCTGAAGAAATCGCTCGGCGGAAAATTTGACACCATCGATGAAATCATCACAAACAAATACCTATTTTGTTGTCTTCGACAAATCTTATTTTTTGGAAGGAATAAAAAAATTGGAGAAATTTTGGACGAAGTATATAGAGTTCAAAGGAGACTACGTAGAAAAATAAAATAAGTTTTTATCCAAAAACATGTGTTTTATTCAAAAAATCACGGACTTGTTGACGTATATCTATATATCTATATATTTATTTATTTATTTGTTTAAATATAAAGGTTAGACATACCTTCAGGCTTATTAATTATGTTAATACTGAAGAATTTGTTTAAATGCTTGGCATGACCAATTGATTTTTTCGATAAATCGATGACGTCATGCTTTATCGCTTGCATGCCCTACTAGTATAATTTTTAAAATTTTGCTAGTAATGTAATGTAATGTAATGTAATGTAATCTGCAACATATGAAATGAATAATGAACTTGATAATCTTAATTTTACAATGCAATATACATTTTTCTGTAATCATTAACCCTGAATTTCCTACAAGCTGTGAACATTGGGCTTCATTTTCTCAGTTAATTTAAATGTGGAGTTAATCGCTTTGGCTTCCGAGTGGCACATGTATATATTAATCTTTATCCAGTTATTAATTTTTTTAAAGTATTACAATAGATGATATTATATGAGATAAAATAGAATAATAAGGTATAAAATAATTTAAAAACATTAAAAATCAATGAGTTCAATAAGATTTTTGATCCTATACGAACTGGCACTCGATAATATGAACACAAAAGAAAACCATAAACCTCTTCTTCTTATTTCAATTACAGTTCCAATTTTGATCACGGACACTGAGTAAACCTTGTAAAGCGAGAAATTTGTTTGCCATGCCCTGGATTTGAACCCGCGACGTGTATTGCTCTCTTTAGTTGTTCCTATCAAATATCCATTTAAGATTTAATTTAAATTAAACAAAATTAAGAAGTACTATTATTTGAATTTATTTGTATTTAATAAACAAAAATTAAATCATATTATTATTATTATTATTGTTTTGAATCTAAACAAAGATTTTTACAATTATATTTTAAATTACTTTTAAACTATGATTCTGATATGAAAAATTGAAGTTTTCATTAATAGTATTATTATTGGATACTGAAAAAAGGCGCCATTGGCTGTGCGGGTAGTAAACATGCCTCATATTCACATGGTCCTGGGTTCAAATCCCGGGCCTGGCAAGGGAATTTCTCTAGCTGGAGTCTATAGGACGGAGTTAACCCAGCCTCCGGGAACAACATTGAGGAAAAGCTACTTGATAGCGATCAAGAAAATCAAGGTAAAGTTTAAGAGGAGCCGTTCTACTGATCATATAGGACACCTCATTGATATAACCGACTTGATAGGCGTTGTCCTTGCGTAGGACGTACAAAGTCAGAGTTTTTTTTTATTGGTTATTGAAATTATATCATAAAATTATAAGAGTTAATGTCAATCGGAGAATTCTGTAAGAAAAATTGTTTTTGGGTGTGTTTTTTTAACTTTCGATACTCGAATGAGAACAACTTCCAGAACCCGCCCGGGAAGAGCTAATCAAGGTACTCGTATTGAATGGCATTTTCATGAAATTATTCGTTTTCCTTCAAGTCATTTAAATCTAAATTTTTCTTTTCTTTTTTATGTATAAAATATAATTTGTTTATATGAATAAAACTATAAATGTTAATTTTAAATCGATTCATTCTGGTAATACCTAAAAGACTATTTCTAAAAATTATTATTGTTTGTTAAATAATAAATATTGGGTGAACCATTTTTTCATTTCTTTCACTTTAATGTTATTATTTTCTATATTTTCATCGATTAACATTTTTTTTCCTTCGATATAATACGGTAGATATTATTGGTCATATGATTGAATATGTTTTTTTAAAAAATGATGGGATTTTATTTTTAAAAAGTTAAATAAATTTTTTTTTTTTTATTTTTTTTTCAGATTTCTTAGTTTTTCAAAATGCAAAAAAAAAAATCAATATCAAAATATTAGGAATGATAATAAATATATATTTTAATATAAATATAAATATTCTCTTTTATATAAAATTTGAAAATAAAAACCTAAAAAAAAAGAATTTGAATTTGAATTTGATTTTTTTTATTTTTTATGGGTTAAAATAAAATTCAAATAAGATGCCTATGGTGTTAGATATAAATATAATATATTTTATTAAATGCTATACTATAAAAATAATAATAATAATAATAATAATAAACAAGTAAAATAATTTAAATATCTATTATTTCCCCAATTTGAAAATTTAATATACAAAAAACTCATTTAATTTTATTTAATGATATGCACAATAAACTTTATTTAAATATTTGATCCAGCGGATGAGAGTTTTTGGAGTGCCCCAGTTGGTGATCTAGTGACCTTATTTTGAATAAATAATCCTTACGAGAATGGGGCTGAGGCCTCGTTAAGGGTATTATACTATCTACAATACTCTTTGGGAAGGGAGAGAGTTGCGGAGAGAAGTGGAAATTTTTTTCCGAATAACCTAAATAGATTTTAGAATTATCCTTTTTTACACCCAAAAAGAGAGACAAACCTAAAAAGAGTACATATCTATATATTTAAAATTAATAATTTAACTTAACTACCATATTTAGTTATATAAGAGAAAATGACAATTACATTATAACAAATCTGATTTACCCAGTCTTCGTTGATATTGTGTTAACTTGAGTTATTTTGAAATCAATAAATGTAGTATTATATTATTTTACATAACTTTTTATATTTTATTTTTTATTATTTATTAATGAATCTATATATAGTATTCTTTTCAATTATATAAAGTAAAAAAATATTAAAAATAACAATTTTTTAAAATTAATTTAAAAAAATAAAAAAATCATTTTTCCTCTAACTATCTATTTATATAAATATATATATATAAAGGTTTTTGTCTGCACATTGCTCAGAATTTAAAATTTTTTGCATATCTTCACATTTCATGACCTAGAATCCAAAAGTGACTTTAGAATTTTTCATGTTTGTCTGTCCGGAAAATTGTGACGTTATAGACTCATAATTGGCTGAAAAGACTACTATGAAATTACATCACAATATTCTTATGTAACTCTAGTTGTCTAGTTGACCACAGGTTATTATTATAAGTATCAATATCTAATACATAACTGCAGAAATTAATTTTTAAAAATTTATATAATCCTCCGTGTTGTTCATTCCCCTGGCTCTTTGAAGAAGTCGATTCATTACCGACAATGAATATAAAATTAATAATTCTAGCAATTCACACAAAAGAATAATTATAATATTTAAATTTTTATTTTAATTTCTAATATTCAAATATCATTTCAATTAAATAATTGATTCTAAAAGTTTTCGATTTAATTAATTTCATAAAATATTTAGATTAGATTTATTAAATTATTTTTTTATTTTTATAGATTATTCTTATTTTACTTGAATATTTCTTCTTTTCTATTTAAATGTGAAGAATATAAATTCTATATTCATGTTTATTTAAAAATAAGAGAAATGATTTTTTTAGTGTTTTACCAAGTCAAAAATATTTTTTTAAACTTCAATTAAAAGAATTTGTTTTGGTTTTTAGTTGAATTATTCAATTATTAATTACTACTACATTTTAAATGCAAAAATGATTCGGATTATATAAAAATAAAAATATATTTTTTTAGACAAATGATATGTTGTTTAAAATTTTTGTCTTTTTGAAATTGGTTAGATTTTTTATATTTTTTTTTTTTTTTATAAATCCAAATACTTAATTATATTCTACAATACATAATGCATACGTTTCTAAAACAAAATCGGATTTTCATTCTAATATTCAATTAAATTTAAATTAAATATGAAATTTTCAAGATCAACTTCCTATTAAAATCATAAAAATGAGTTCAATTATAATACTTGAAATTTTTATATTTACTTACTAGTAAAAAAATATAGATTTTAAAACCAAGAATAACATTAGTTAGATATTGAAAAATTTTAATAATATATACACTATTCGTATATTCGTACAATTAATTATAAGGTCCTTCATTGAATTTGTAAATAAATTGCAATGGAGTTGGGCTCAAATTATAATTTTTTTAGACTATTAACCAAATATTATGTATCACTTCGGGGATACAGGGGGCAAAGAGATTCTGAGCAGCTAGTATAATAATAGTATAGTACATAATAATACATTTTTCTTAAATATATATATATATATAACTTAGTAATAATTTATATCCTGACTAATCAAATAAAAAATTTATATTTAATATTTTTATTTATTTGATGAATTATTTAAAAAATTATATATATATATAGTTATCTGTTTAAGAATAATAAATCTTGTTAATAGAACAATGAATCTTAGCTATGTCTCTATTTTATTTCTATTGCAATAAAGCAAACCTGCTACTGATATGTTAACGTTTAAACCTTTACAGGTCATAGATAATTTATTATGTTATAATTTGCCTGTAGCTTTCCAACTTCTACTTCAAGTAATATTTTTTTTTCTGTTTAGAATTCTAGTCATCAGATCCAATTGGTATCGGCTGTCTATCCCTTCTCCCTCTCCCTTTTATACCCAAGATAGTTTCCTCGTATAAAATAAAAAAAAATCGAATTAATTACCTTTAATGATACTATCGTTTGTTGCCATAAGTGGTTTATCTTGAGCTATAAAAATTAATAATATAATAATTCAGAAGAGCCTTATAATTTTAATTATTAAACAAGAATAGTATGTTTTACATAAATTTAAATTAAATGAATTTATAAATATATATATATATATATATATATAAAACTGTTTACTGCAATGACTAAAAAAAATTTAATTGTCTATTTATTAAAGCTAAAAAAAAATAAGTGAAAATTGATCTATATTGTAGTATTAAACTTTGAAACAAACGAATTTCTACATCATTTTTAAATATTTTTTATGAAATTATTTACTTCCACTAATATATGATATTTTTACTGTATATTTTTATGAAATAGTGTAAATAGGATAAAATTTTCAAAAATTCATTCTTTCATTGAAAAAAATAATCACTTCTTACCTATTTTTGATTAATAAAAAGCGGTTAATAAACAAATAGGTACATTTACAATATATTTCTTTATCTTACTGGTCTCTAAATATATAATTATTAATATTTAAAGAATTAAATCTTAGTAACTAAGAAATAAATAATGTAATAACTATCTATATCTATCTATGTAATGTACTAAAATATATGTAAGATATGAAAAAATAAATTATAAATATTTAAAATTTTCCCTATTAAAAATGTTCATAGTAAAATAACTTTAAATAATTATAATTTTATTGTATTATTTATATTTAATTCAGAAGAATGTTTAAAATAACTACAATTTTATATTCAATTTTTTTTTATATTTATAAAAGTGTAATTAATAAGAAATATAAATGAATAATTTAAATTTATATTTTATTTATTTAATGTGTGAAAATATATTAATTAATATTTTTTAAATATATTTATAAAATATATAATAAGCAAGTCACTTTGGTTGCATAACTTTCTGGCGTTAAGATTGCAACCAATATATTTTTTTTAATTTAATAATTTAATAAAGATCTTAAACAAATGAACCGAAAAATTGAACGTGTGAAACATTTTTCTGTAAGTTAATATTTAATATAGTTAATATCTATAAATTATTAATAAAATTATTAAGTCAGAAATATTTTTCAGTATTTTGTTTAGATACATTTACTATAATTTTGTTTTAGTTTGATTATATATACTAGTTAAAGTTAATATTATTTGAGAATTTCAAATAAATAAATGTCCACTATAAAGAGTGTGGAATAATTTAATTATTTTTTTTTTACATTAAGACAGAATTTTGTTCAACTTGTATTTTAATATATACAATATCAATTTTCTTCATTTTAACTTGCATACTGATTTCAAAAGTACAATAATTAATATAATTTATTTATTATAAATTTTTCAAATTTAATTTTATCTAAAAGTATACATTTTTTATTTTTAAAAAGATGAAAATATTTTTTGATATATATTATCGTATAACTATTTTTTATACTATATTTTATATAATTCTGTATTGAAATAATAATCGTAAACTCATTTCTAAACAAAATAATTTAAATATTTTAGTCAATATCACTTGATATTAATGTATATTGTACATTAAATGATAAATATAAATAAATTATAAATCTATTTATGCTCTTAAATAATAGTAAAACTTTTCAATAATAATATATTAAAATATATTTTGTATTTATAAAATTATTCAAAATATTCAAATTCAAATTTTGCTAACTTTACAAAACTATTACAAAATAAAAAAAAATATAAAAATTAAATAAAATCGAAATTTTGATTTTAAAATTTATAAAATAGACATTGTTACATTTTAAATTCAAATTTGGTTTTTATTTCCGAAACATCTTTTTTTTATAATGAAATCTTATATCCTTCATAAGGTCAAGAAATTAATAAAGTAATTATACAGATTATATTTCAAAATAAAAAAAAAAAAATTAATTAATTAAAATATTTTATGACTTTTGTATAATATATAAAGACTTTAAAATTAGTTGTTGTTTATTTTTTGTTTTTGTTTTTGTTTTTGTAATAAGATGAGAGAAATATTTTATTATATAACTACCTATACATTTCATTCTAAATGTTATTTTATACACCCTACGTTATTTATTTATTTTTTATATTATTGAGATTGTATTTTTTTTTTTTCATTTGTTAGCTCTCACTCTTTCTTTATCATCGTCATCTTCATTGAAAGGCGTGGTTTTCAACTTTGAAAAAGTCCATATAAAGTCTCAATACTAGTTTAGTTATTTGAAAGGCGGCAACGAGTTCTCTTGGGTCGGTTGGTGGGGGGTGGTGATGGGGGAGGGGCCCTCAGGGAGGGGGGCGGGGCACCACACACCAAGACAAAGGACCACACGCATATAGAAGAGTATAGAGAAGAGAAAAAAAAAATAAAAAATAAAAAACATCAACATTCATGAGCAACAAATGTGACATCCATGGATTAAAAAAAAAGATAATAGATTGTCCTGTGCAGGTGGAAAATAGGGGAAATATGAATTCCATCTGATGGTGGCGTTGTTAGCGATGTAGGGGAACAGATACCTCTCCCTAAATATATAATATACAAAAAAAGAATATATTTCAAATTACATATTAAATTAATATTAATTAGTATATTATATTATAGGAATGAAAAATATAAAAATGAAAAATGATCAATTATTTATTAAAAATGAAATTTATTTATTAAAAAATTTTTACAAAACAAAAAAATAAAACAATATAAATAAAAAATTAAAAATTAAGTAATAACTGAAGTAAAACTAAAAAAAATAATGTTTTTTTTTTGTCGTATACTTCTTTCTATTTTATAAAATATATTAAATATTTATAATTTTTTATGAGTTTCCTTAAATAATTCAACTTATATCCATTGAGAAGATTTATCTATTCCCTTAGGGTGAAAATTTAACATTATACTATAAAAAAATGAATATTCAAATGGATTTATAACTTTATAAATACTTTACCTATATATATATATATATTACTTTTATTAACATTATTTATTAATAATAATAAAATGTAAAAAAAAATTAAATAAAACAATTAATTTATTTAACATACATGAATTATTTGTAAACTATGTACACATTAAAATTGTAATTATTCGTTAATAATTTCTATATAAAGTAAATAAATATATGAGTTTTACTTCTCATTTATATAATTAATATACCTAGAGAGATCAAAAGATGAGATATTAATAATTGTTATAATTCGATATTTATTACGTTTTATGAGCATTATGAACTCAAAAATATTTTTTATCAATTTGTAGAGCCACATGGAATAAGTTGACCTGTGGCCAGGTCCGAACCGACCGACGGTTTGAAATAAATTAATTTCCAGCTACAGAAACAATTTCAAATAATTTTCATATATCTATTAATGTAATAAAAAACAGATATGGATACATAAATAATAAATATAAACATTTTTAATTTTATTTTATTTATAATATATATGCAAGACCAGGCTGTGACGTCATGAATGGCTGGATGACGTCATATAATTTTAAATTAAGAAAAAACTAATAAATTTGATTTTTCTCGAGGATAAAACCAATACAAAGTGCATGATTCGTGGTGATATATAAAAAAATCTCCTTTGGTGTGAAAATAACCCTTTCCTTCCTATCGTCGATCGCTAATACTACCACTTCCGGTTTCCGGAATTGCACCAAAAGTTGATTAATTCATCCCACTGATGCATTAAGTAAATATACCAAATTTCATCAAAATCGGTTGAGCCGTTCAGGCTGTACACATCTATACGGACGGACAGACGGACAGACGGACAGACGGACGGACAGACGGACAGACATCATGCTAAAAATACTTTTTTCTGTTTAGAAAATGCATGATTCGTGGAGAAATGTAAAAATCTCCACATGTGAAATTTGGTGTGAAAACAATACCTCCCTTACTATCGTCGGTCGGTAAAAAGTACAAATGTTATGTTATTGTATGTTGTGATGTGTGATCCTAGATGAAAATAGATTAAATAAATGTTTATGAAGTTTGAAAATTTATTGGTTTATAATAAATGTGTGACATTGATCAAGAATAAAGATTATAATATTTTCAGAAAAAATATAAATATGGTATTTATTATAATAGTATATCCTACCCCTAAACCAGCGGATGAGAAACCGAAGTAAATTAACCCAAATGGGGTAGAAATGAAATTTTTGGGGGTAAAAATGAAACTTTTGTGAGTAAAAAGTACCTAAATATTTTTAATTTGCTATTTTATAAACCATTGGGTAATATCAACTTACACAGAAATATTTTAGGGTAATGATTAAAAAAGTTCCCCGACCGCTGCAAACAGAGAAAACAAATTTTATATATTAATAATAACATATTTTATATTATATGTAAATTAAAAAACATACAATATTATAGGATATAAACAACAAAATGGAAAAACAAATATTAATAGGTAAATAATGTATTTTTTCAATTGCTATTATTTCAATGGATTTAAATTTAAAAAGTAAATAATTAAATAAATAATCTTTTTATTAACACTTTACTTTTATTTATTCAGTTTAATTATCTCATCAGATGAAAAAACTCGTTTTCATGATGAAATATCAATGAACATGTTTCACCTGTGTGAATCATGATTATTCATTTCTAAAATTAATTAATTCACTAGTAATAAATTTTGAATAAATTAATGGACTATATCAATAGTATTTATTAATATTATCCAGTATAAAATATTAGAATTGTATTTAAATAATATTAAAATAAATAAACCTATATAATATAATATATATATATATATATATATATATATATATATATATATGTATATTTATGGGTATACATGAAATAAATATATATCGAATAATAAATTATGTGAATAAATTATTGTATTATTATAATTCTCTGCATGTATATTTTTCATTTATAATAATTATAATCATCATCATCATCATAAAATAGAAATAAAATTCGAAAAATTAAAAATAATAAATAAAATAAAAAAAAATCTGGAGTGTCTCCACTTGACTATTTCGCAAATTTGAATTGGATTAATTAACATATATTATATTTAAATTAAATTTAATTAGAATTATATATATAAATTATAAATTAAGTATAAAATATACCCCCATGATGATTTAGACCTGTATTTTATTACAGAATAATTTTGTGTTATAACTTAATTTCTTTCTTATACTAAATATCAAGTCTTTCAAATAATAATTCTTTTTTCCTACATTATTCAGTTTTTTAATGTTATCTATTATTAAATTTGACTTGTCTTTTAATATTTTTATAATCAACCTAGGCTTGAAATTTTTAATATTCCGATACTAGAATAATAATTGTTTTATACCCTTTCAAATTTGATTTGAGTTGATGACCCTTCCGTTATAACCCTTGATACTACTATACTGAAATATAAAAAAAAATATTCAAATATCATAAGAAATTTTTGAAAAAAAACTAAAATTTTAAAAATGTTTTTTGTCCAATGATGATGTTTGCTACTAATAATTTAAAGCTTATCAATTATACTGATTTTTTACTAATTTTATCTAATTTCGCTCGAATCCACATTGAAATTCTCCTAATATTTTTAAAGTTCAATTAAATAATTTTTTATACAATTTAATATGTTAAAAAATATTTATATGTCGTAGGCAAATGGCAATTTTAGGAAAATAGAATTTGCCTGGTCAACAATTATTTCATTTCAAGTTGACTTGGAAAATAGCATTTGCCTAGACAAAAGTTATTTGGTTAAATCTTTGTTGGGCAAATAGCTTTAACTATTACACTAGCCAATTACAAAATTATTCAAAAAGTTTTTTCTTCTGTATTGTATATTTATCGAACTTCAGTGCAATTTTGAGTTCTGAATTAAATCGATTTAATTTTTGGGATAGTTTATTATAAACAAAATATATTTAACAATCTAGCCAAAGAAAGAATTAGAGAATAAGAAATTGTTACCAAAGAATTCGCGTATAATTAATTAATATATTTTCCCAATTATTTTGATTATATCTTTTTTAAAAATATTCGCGTTTCCTTATTAAATTGTTTTAATTGATGAAAATATTTTTTGAAAATAAATAATATTCGGGTATTTTTTCTGATTTTTCCCTCCCACTTTTTTTTCCAGATTTGCTACTTTTACTAAGAGTGGAATGCAAAGAAGGCTGACGAATACAGTGATTGTGTATCTTGTTCATCTGTCATCGGTCCAATAAATGTCCGACATTTTCTCAGCTATTTTCCTAGTCAAATTGAAATGAAATAATAGTTAAAACTATTTGCTCAACAAAGATTTAGCCAAATGACTTTTGTCTAGGCAAATGCTATTTTCCTAGTAAAATTGAAATGAAATAATAGTTGAAGCTACTTCACAAGGCAAATGACTTTTGTCTAGGCAAATACTATTTCCCTAAAATTGTCATTTGCCTATGACAGCGTAAAGTATACAGTCGTTGGCCCCCTTTAAGCAACTCCTAACAATCTTTAATGCATATCTGGGTATATTGTGGAACAATCTGTGTCAAATTAGGTTTGCAGAACATAGATAATATGAGCATTTTGATCAATAAAAAAAAAATCATTTTCTCATGACATTTTCAATATGCACTTTATAAATAAAAAATTCTAAAAAATATAGTTATTGGCCCTCTATTATAGTTATTGACCTAGGTATTCTGTAGTGATTATTCAACCATACAACAAAAGATTACATAAGCATAGTTAATAGCGCAATTTTTAAAATAAAAATCTCTTATTATTTGTAGTTAAGTGATAGGGGGCCAATGACTGCCTCGGGGCCAACGACTATATACTTTACCCTATACGCACAGATATTACAGTCAGTTCTTTCTTCTTTTTTAATAAGAGAGATTATTAATTCATTTGAATAATTTCCTAACACCAGATTGAATTAATAAATTGTTTTGTATGTATTATATCTGTTCTCGTCGGTTTATCTAAATTAAATTCTATTGTCCCTTTCTTTAGCGTCTCTGTATTATTATATTGAAATATCTTGACCGTATTTAGGGAGAAAGTCTACATGAAACAGACAACATAATAAATTTCGGGGCTGCAAAAGAACTAAAAAAAAATAAAAAGAAAAAAGTAATTCAAAAAAGTTCATGGAATTCTGTAGGTAAATATTAAAATATTAGATTTAGGTTCAAAGAAATAAATGACAAATATGAAGAGGGTAGAAAATAGCAAAGAAATCGTCACATTTTAATGAATCGTATTTTATATTTATTATTTGATAGCAATTTTTTTAATTTAATTTTTTTTTTTTTTTTTCAAAACACAATTTGAAACTAATACTTATATCTACGTATATGTTACATTTCTAACAATGTTGAAGAATTTAAAAAAAAATGTATTATTAAGATAATGTATAAATATAAATTATCCAATGTATATGAATTTATTATAAATATATAAATTTTAAATAGATACAAAAATATAAGTATTTCAAAATTCATTTTTAGAGATTGGATTATATTTGTGTTTGTACATAACTATGTATAATACATATACAGATACCTCTAAGTGGTCTAAATTAAATATTCCATCTCCTATTATATTTTTCGTCTCTTACTGAATATCAAATAAAATAGGGATAAAAATATTTCCGTTTCTTTGTAATCTTAGTAAATTTTAGAAAATAAATTTTATTAAATTTTTAAACGAAATACAAAACCCAATAAATATAGTTATATCAAAATTATTAATGAAAAGTATTTAAGTTGAACCAATTAAATAATTATAATATATGGCCGAAGACTTTAACATATCAAGATAGAATAAGGATTTTTAAAAATGAAATTCCTCATGTAACTTGCATTGTAAACGAAAAAATGTCAACTACAGCCACTGATACTCATCAGAGGCGTAGCAAAGAGGGGCATCATGCCCCGGGCGCTACATATAAAGGGGCGCCAAATGGTCTGAAAATCAAAAAATTACTGGATAATTTTTATTTTTATTATAATTGATTTTTAGAAAATATATTTTAAATTTTGTGCCAGTGTTTTTAAAATATTTCTTTATACATTAAATATATGTAAAATAAATAATAATATTTATCTTTTGAACTAATTCAAGATGATCATATACATTTCAAAATCTAGTCTTGTTTTCTTAACTATATTTTTTGTCTCAAATTTAAACCCTAGAACTTGAGAGCCTCTGACTCTATTTATTTATTAATTTCCGTGTATATATTTTACATATAATATTATATATTTTTCGAATGGGTGAGGAGGAGTCCTGAAAAGGTATTGTTAATACTCATGTACAAGTGAATTAAGTCGATTAAAATTCATTTTATGCATTCCAACTTTGATATCTTCACGGAAAATTTAGGTGACGAGAAAGGTGAGTGACTGCATCAAGATTTGCATAGAATTGAGATGATTCTGGTTTGGATGGTGGTGGGGCATGATGACCGATTGATTATATTTAAGGATGGTGTGTGATTTAGAGTGTATTACGTGAGTCTATCGATTTATAAGAATTCAAACGATAAAGTTACGGATTACGTCCTTTGATTATAACATTTTTAAGTTTTATAAAAATATGAAATAATAATTTTGTATTTTTTCTATTTTAAATTTTAGTTTCTTTAGATGTATTTACATTTACTATACATTTGTCTGGAATAAGTAAATTATATTTTAATTTAAATTTACTACCGTGCAATTCTTCATAATATAAAATATGAGCTGTAGCCAGGCACAGAACCGACCGACGATTTGAAATAAATTAAGTTCCAAACAATATTATATATATATAAAGTATAATAAAAAAAATATTTTTAAAACTTAAATTAAAATGACTAAATTATATTATCTTGGTTTTTATTTTTAGTTTAATTACTCAATTATTAATTGCTACTATATTTTAAGTAAAATATTTTCCGACAATGAATATAAAATTAATAGTTTGTAAACTACCACTTCCCGTTTCCGGACATACACCAAAAGGTGATGAATTTATGCTAGGGATGCATTAAGTAAATATACCAAATTTTATCAAAATCCGTTGAGCCATTCAAGCTATACAGGTCTATACGGAAACAAAATGGACAGACGGACGGATGAACGGACAGATGGACAGACATCATTCTAAAAATACTTTTTTCTGTTAACAAGATGCTTGATTCGTGGAGATATGTAAAAATCTCCAATCTGAAATTTATTGTCAAAATAATACCTTCCATTCCTATCATCGGTCAGGTAAAAAACAATAAGAATATGAAAAATCGCAATGCAGTTATTATCCTTGGAAAATCTTTTTATACTCTAAATATGCTATAGCTCGGTGTTCCAGTTACTTTTATTTTAAATACTAAAACTCTAGAAAGAAGAATAGGAATTTTATATTTTTAAAATTAAACACACACACACACAAATTCATCCCCTCATTTATCACTTTAAGTTTAAAGCAAAAGTTTCCCGGATACAATAAGAGAAAGAATATTAAAAATGAATTTATTTACGAGAATAGACAGTTGGTAAATGACCCACCCTTGGGGAAGCCAACAAGAGGAAGGGAAGAAATACGTATTATAACGATACCGACATGAGAGGGAGTTTTAAAAGAAGATTGTGATTAGTTGGTGGTGGTGGTGGTGGTGGAATGAGTTACAAGATAATATTAGGACTTTCAATTTTAAAGAATCAACCGTTATATTATATCCTAATTCAAAATTTTAATCTACCATATTTTTTGAATTTTTTTTTCTTCACTTTATTATTAAAGTATAATTGGGGGAGGGTTTATTGCAATTTAATGAACAACCTAACGATTATTTTCTAATTTCTTATTGGCTCTAATCCACATGTGTGCTACGTATTGTTTTCTTAACGATCAAATAGGAGAACAACCAAGAACAACAACAACAACAACAAAAATAATTTCAAATAATATAGCAAATAGGCGATGTTTATTTTTTTTTTTTTTTTTTTTTTTCTATTATACAGGAAATCTGTTCCCCTTTTTTATAGGCAAATGATAATTGAATAATAATAGTTGACAATATTATAACTAATGATATAGTATTTATTTATTTATTTATTATCTATTATAAGGGAAGGCCAAGCGAGTAAGCAACAGTGAGCCAAGTAATTTGTCATTCATTCGACTGAGAATTGTCATTGGATGACCAAATTGAACGAAACCGACGCGGCGTTTAATTCCCAACCAACCAATGCTGGAACTGATTAGTCATTTCCCGCTAAGCAATTGCACATCTATTTTGGAACCGTGATATGCTTATTATTCTTATTACTAGATATTATATTTTTTTTTATTCTTTTTACCGATAACTAAATATTCTTTTTGTGCTAACAAACAATATGATACATTGACCTGACTTGAGTGAGACTTCTTATTCTTTCCAAAAATATATCAAACCATACACCATACATCGAATATTAATTTATAAAATTAATTTTCTACTTTTAAATATTCATTTTTCTAATTAATTTGATATTTTATTTCAATATTTAATTTGTAATCTTTACTATCTCACCTTACAATATTAATTGTTTTTAAAACGTTCATTTCCTGAATAGTGTATTTAATTGCATTTCCAATAAAACTTTTGCAAATACTCTGTGGTAATGTGGGAGGTACTACCACTTTTTGAAAAAGTTTTATTGTGGAAATGCAATTAAATACACTATTCAGGAATTGAACGTTTTAAAAACAATTAATATTGTAAGGTGAGTAACTTGGCGGCCGCCAAGCTTTGATTTCACTAATTTTTTTGAAAGAAAACTTTTTTGATTTCCTAACTTTTTAGAGCTCACAACTTGGCGAGGAACCTCTACCACGAAGTGGTTTTTTGTCAGATAATATATATATATATATATTGAATTTTTTAAATATGTTGTAGTATCTAAAGATATTTTACTAACAAAATTTGTAATGTAGGTATATAAATAAAAATAATAATATAAATCAATAAACATCATTCATTACCAGAATCAATAGATTAGATAATATATATATATATATATATATATGAATAATAATGAATGCTTACTAAAATACTAAAAATTACACAATTAATTTCTTTAAATTAATTGAAATATTATAATGTGTTTGAATAACAAATAAGAATCGAAACTAATTGAATATTAAACCTAATTTAAAAATAAAATCAAAATCATAATTTGTTAATTTAAAATTGTTGTTGTGAGATGAAAAATATAATCCTTCACATTAAGGACAGAATATGTAAAATAAAGTTTACTTCTTTAAAAAGTTTTAAATAAATATTAGTAATTGTTAATATTTTTAATTTATACTTTTATTATTCTTGTAGAATTATTTTGTAATTATGTCTAAGAATAAAAAACAAATAAATCATTTAATTTTTATAAAAAAAATAAATTTAAAAAAAAAATCTCTTTCTAAAAACATTGTGAGAAGCTGCTATTATATATGTATGATGTCAGATCAATAGGTGCATGACTTTTTGAATTTCTCATCTTTTAAATGAAATGGCAACACTGCTCCTGCCAGCAGGCAACTATCAGCTGTTCCCTGTCGAAATTCGAACGATCTAGTTCTTTTCGTTTTTGTATGACATCCATTAATAACAGTCTACCTCGTGATTTGGGAAGGAAATGGAAAAAAGTGAATTTCCATGAAATACGATGGGATACGAATTGCTCCCTCATCCGCCCTATTCTCCGAATTTAGCTCCGAGTGACTATTTCATGTTTGTTTTTGACCTGCCCTCGGATATATATATATATTATAAGTATCTATTTTATATAAATTTTAGAGTTACTGTTTACTGAATCATGAGGTAATTTTTAAATTTGAAATCAACCAATTTCATTGATTATCGAAAATAATATTTATTAATTTGAATAAATGTAATGGTTAAGATATACTTTCAGGCTTATTAATTAAGTTAATACTGAAGTATTTGTTTAAATGCTTGGCATGGCCAATTGATTTATTCGATAAATCGATGACGTCATGCTTTATCGCTTGCATGTTCAGTTTGCATTAAAGAGAGGGTGGAAGAGCAACCTAAACTACTCGTAGATGAATGAAGAAGGAGACGAAGAAAAAGAGGCAGGGCGTGTTTGGCAGTCATCTATCTTATCCTTACGTAGGGGTTGTTTATTCGGATGGCTCTTTTGAGGCCCTTTCCTTAGCTTTGCTCCTTTTATAGTATCTCTACCACAAACGGACTGCCTTTTTGCTTTCTTTTTTTAGCAATTCGTTCAATTTTCATTTGTTTATTTTTACTAAAGCACACAGAATACAATTCACACTCAAATTCATTTATTATTCATGCTAATTGTTTTAATGCCATAAATAATATCATAAAATTAAATAATGATTAAAAATTAAAAAACACCTCACAAATATGCGAAAACTCTAAAAAGTTTAAAAAAAAAAAAATTCGTGGACGAAAGTTTTAAGAGTGACCAAAGATATTTAGAAGGAATGTGAGGAAAAAAAACAAGTTTAACTAAAATTCTAAAATTTGTTCATTCAATTATTTTTCCTAAATTATATATAAAATATAAAATTAATTTAAGAATATATAAATATATTGATTTTTTTTTAAATAATCTATTTTTACGAGAATTAATGTAGTTAATTTATTGGTTTTAATTTTATGTAACTAACCTAACCTAACTAATAAAAAAAAATTTAATCCAATATATTTAAATGTCATTGATAAATAAAAAACAAACAGAAAGGTTTGTGCATATACAATGAAATTTCCCTCGTATTCTTTTCCTTTCCCTGCTTATTTGGCGCCCACGCTTTCATTTTTTAGATATGATTAATTTTAAGGAAATCGTGGGGTGTGTGGAGAAATTACTTTTCTTCTTTTTAGTGCATTTAAATAAAAGCGTGTTTTAAAAAAAAATTTATATTTTTTATTAAAGATATGTATTTTTTTAAGTCTGAGCCGAAAAATGTTGTAAAGAGTTTTTTTTTTAGTAAAATTAATATAAGTTTTATTTGATAGGAATATAATTAATATATGTAATATATTATACATGTAGAATTTGTTTGAGGAGAAATTATTTTTCTTCTTTTGAGTGCATTTATATAAAAGCGTGTTTTAAAAAGTTATTTTTATATTTTTTTTATTCCCTAATTTTTAAACTTGACATAAATTTCGTTCATTAATAATATTATTATTAATTAATTATTATATCTATGACCTGAGATGAACCTGAATATTGAATTGTCATCGGAGTTAAATTACATATGTCGTCGGTTTGGAAGAAGACCGTCAAAACTCAAAAATTATCACAATTTTTTTATATAGAGGATTTTTATATAAAACTATTACTTATTGTCAATTTAAATTTTGAAATACCTTTCCTGGAAATCTATTAATTTTTAGTTATGACAGTTTTCTTCTAAACCGACGATATATTGACAATAAGTAATAATTTTATATAATAATCTCACTAAGATAATTTTTGAGTTGTGACGGTCTTCTTCCAAACCTACGATGTATGCAAAATTGCAGCTCATTTGGCCATAACAACAGGCCAGGATGTAAAACTGAATAAAAGCGTGTAAAAATTATTTAATATGATTAATTTTTTTTTTTTTATTATTAAAACAATTGTTTTATTCAGAATTATAATAAAATAATTTATTGATCTATTGAAAAAAAACTTATCTTATTTAATTCTAAAGAGATGAAGAGTGAGAAAGAGAGAGAATTAACAAATTCATTAAAATTCCGCAAAAATGGAGAGGAGATTTATAAAATTTGTAGCTGTATAATAGAAATAGAAATAAATTACACTAATCATGTTTAAATTGACAATAAATTAAAATTTAAATATACCTAAAACATTTTAATTATAATTAATGATTTAATTATCTATTAATAATTTAAAAAAAAAAAAAATAAATTATAAAAACAAAAATAATAATTTTTAAAACAATAAAGTATATTTTTTTTATTAAATATTTATTTATATATTTAATAATAATTCAATAAATTAAAATTTTTGCAAGATACTAACATTTCTATACATGAAGACATATTTTTAATAGAAAAGGCAAAATTATCTAATCCCTCTCCTTATTCATGTATGAAATGGAAGGAAGTTGCTTGGTACCCTATGCATAAGTGAGTGGTGATATATGTTTTAAAATTAGCCATATATATATATATATTTGTATAAAAGAGACTCATATGAATTTGATGAAGACTGAATGTACGTTTTGTTTAGGATATATATATATATATATATATGTGTATTTTTTTTTTTTTTTTGAATTAAATATTTAATAGTATCTAACGAGAGAAAGAGACTCATATGTCATCGTAACATTCTTTCCATTTGAAAAAAACCTCCAGAATAAAAGAAACAGAAAAAGAAACAACACAACCGGCCATTTTCATTTTAGTGTGTTTTATTCATTTGTAAAAAAAAAAGGAAAAACTGCTCTCCTCTTTTTCTTTCTCATTCCCATTCGCGGTGTATCTATCGTCTTTTGTTTTTATTTTTTTTTTTCATCAGAGAGAGAGAGAGAGTTGAGAGTATAGTTAGACAGGCAGATAGATAGACAAAAGACCTACCGTGAGATGTTCGTCATGTCGTCTCTTCTGTGTGTCCGTCCCTCCATCACCCCACTTCCCCTTCACCTCATTCACCTTTCACAACATCAACCTTGCTAGTCTTTTCCTTTATAAACATCATGAATTTTGACAAAATATACTCAATGATAAAAAAAAAAAATTGTTTAAATAAAAAATCAAAAAGAAAAATAAATTAAAAATTTAAAATTTCAATTAATCTGGGTTTTGCTAAAATAAACAATTAAAATTTTACTATTACTATCTCGTCAGAGATAGTATTGCGAATACGAAAATTTTCGATGTTGAGATTTTTATGTTTTTATACGTTTTGAAGGTTCCTGAATCATTTTCACTAAGGTGTGTATGTGTGTGTGTGTGTAAACAAGATTAAGCAAAAACGGTTTGATGATAGAATAGTGAAATTTTGTATATGGGCATTATTCAAAATTCGTAGTTTTCTATTAACTTTTGAGAAATGTAGCTCATCCGGAAGTGGACCATTACCTACCATACATTTTCATTTTTTTTCCTCTAAACTGAACGTAAAAATAAAGATATATGTTTGATAGTTTTACACATGATTAACAATTGAATAAAACTGCTATATATAGAATTTCAGCTTGATTGAATCGCTGAAAGTACTGGAATTCATTTTTTAAATTTCGACTTGTAAATATAAGTAAGTTTTAAATTCAAATTTAATATATGTTAATAAATTAATTTAGTTGAATAACAATACTATACTGTAAATTTAAATATTTTAATTAATTAATCCAATTCAAATTTGCGAGATAGTCGAGTGGAGACACTCCAGATATTAGTTTATTTTTTGTTTCTTTATTTTTATTAAATACTTATTATTAATTTATGTTATTGATTTCCAATATCTATTGAATTTTACAAATTCTATACAAATAAAGTTAAAAATAAAGTAGAATATAATATTAATTACAATATTAAAGTATAATTGGAAGTCCTAGACCATTCGATGGATGATCAAGTGTGATTAGTAATCAGAATATTATAAATAATCATAATAAATGCAATTTTACAATTTTTTAAAATTTATTTATAATAATTTTATATACGATTATATAGGATAGAGAAAAGAGAATAATTTTAGAAAAGACTCAAGATGCTAATTAATTTTTAGTTAATTTTATTTAAAATTTTGATAATCCTGAAAGAAGAAATTGATGAATGGACAAATAATTTAGTAATTATTTATCAAATTATATTTAAAAAATTGATAATAACAGAATATTTCATTTAATTAAAAGTAGAATATTATGAGATGATGGGATGATTAGGAAATATTCCTAGTTATATAAAAACACATTTTCAAAATCATGAATTACAGTATATACATATACAGGTAAATTAATAGACAAAAATAAAGAAACCAAGTGGGAAAAGACAATAGATTATTCTTTGAGGACACGATGGGTTATCAATATAATAATAAAAACCTCTGACTTTTGTCAGTACTGGGCAAGGACAACGCCTATCAAGTGTGTTATATCAATTATGTGCCCTATGATCAGTAGAACGGGTCCTATCAACCTTTATCTTGATTTTCTTGCCACTTTTTATCAAGAAGCTTTTCAATTTTGATCCCGGAGACTGGGTTGACTCCTTCCCACCCCACCCCAGCTAGAGAAATTCCCTTACCAGGCCCGGGACTTGAACCCGGGACCACGAGAATGTGGGCCTACTACGCTAACCTCTCACCCTGTGGCGCCCTTATAATAATAATAATAATAATAATAATAATAAAAAAAGGTATATATAATTGAAATAGGTAGACATGATATGAATTGGATGGATATGGTTCAAAATAGGCACATTTGGAGGAAGATGTTTTTCGAGTTAGGTGGTGTCTTAGAGAAATATTAATTTAACAAAAGTTTCAGCTATATGACATTGAATAAAAACTTTTAAAACATATCTATTATAATATTTTTTATACTGTATATCAGTGATTCCCATACTGTAAGCCGCGAAAAAATTTTCTAATACTTGAAATTTTTGAACATTTTCGATTATTTTTAAATTTTTTAAAAACAAGGTCAGATGATTTTGCGATGCTTTGAAACATTTCCGAAAGTTTTCCAATTTTTCAATAAAAATTTTATATAAAAATCGAATGTATTAAGGGAGCCTCGGAAAAAAATCCGATTATTTAGGGAGCAGCAAACCAGAAAAGTTTGGGAACCTCTGCTCTATACTAAAAATAAAAAAGTGACATTTTTAAAAACTAAATAAAATTCATAAAACATTGAATCTACATATGTATAATATCTTTTTGTAAAATATGTAAAATAAACTACTAGGAGAGATAGGAAGGGAGAGTTATTAGGGATATGGAGAGCATAGGGATGGCTGAATTGAATGTTGGTTCCATTTCTCTTGATTTGGTAATCTTTCTAAGTGTTTGAATGAATAGGATCGTTGTGTTTAGCCCTCACTCGAGAGTTTCACATCGTTTTGAACCCATTTATATAAGTGAGGGTGGGTTGGTTGGTTTCGGTTGCACTAACGCAAGTGAAACACGCGAAAAAGAGACATCCAAACGAACAAAAGTATGCACCCTCCCTCGTCTATTTTGCCCGGTTTGCATCGTTTCCTTCCAATTTTCATGATTTCGCTCTCTCTCTCTCGTGCCTTTGTTCCCAATTCGGTGTCTGGACCAAACAGCTTCTCTGTCTCTCTCTAAATGTGGCTCTTTTGTCCATTTGCCATTTAAAACCATCTTCTCTCTCTCTCTCTTTCTCTCTCTCATGCAATCATTCTAATGGCTTTAAACCAAAAAAAAAAATAAAAATAAAAATAAAAAAAAAATCAATCCGGCAAAGAGAGCATTTTTCAATTACAATTCTAAAGTCTTTAATTATATATATATTCTTTTTTTCTAATATTTAACTTAAATAAATAACCCTTTTCATTTAATAAATTAAATTAAGTTAGTCCCGCAGAAAAATAATTATTTAGCTAATTATATATATAGTAATTTTAGTGAGAGAATAAAGATTATATTCCTACAATCAGTCTAAATAATTTTATTTTGTTTTGAGTTCATTCATTTTTAATATAATATTTAATATTATGTTTGTGTGTAATAGATTTTAATTAATATTTAAATTGTAGTATAAATAAATTGTTTCTAGATTAGAGCGAATTTTCAATCAAATCTTAAAATTAGCTGGAATGTTCCCACTCGACTATCTAGCAATTTGAATTGGATTGAATAACATAATATATTATATTAATTAATTAAATTAAATTAATTATAAATTATAATTAATAAATAATATTTATTAAACCACGCGCTCTTTGTTGATGGCACCACGCCACGTACTGGCGCATGAGATTTGCAGTGTTAAAAAATTAATTCTGGTACTTTTAGCGATTCAATCAAGCTGTAATTCTATATATAGCAGTTTTATACAATTTTTATTATGTGAAAAAACTATCAAACATATATCTTTGTTTTTACGGTCACTTTAGAGGAAAAAAAATCAAAACGTTGTAAGTAATGACCCTCTTCCGGTTGAGCTACATTTCTCAAAAGTTGATAGAAAACTACGAATTTTGAATAATGCCCATGTACCAAATTTCATAATTCTAGCTCAACCTGTTTTTGAGTAATCTTGTCTATTATACATACACACACAAATATAGACAGACAGACATTTTTCTCAACCTTAGTGAAAATGATTCAGGAACCTTCAAAACGTATACAAACATCAAAATCTCAACATCGAATATTTTCGTGATCGCAATACTATCTCTGGCGAGATAGTAAAAAGATGTTTTTATTTCAACACGTTGTTGCCACAATATAGATACAATTATTATAGGGTTATTATATTGTATAATATTTGATAAAATAAAGATAAAGATTTGATAAAGATTTTTCCCATTAGGTAACAAGTATCATTGCATTTGGATGTCAAAGATCTCTAAATAAGAGGTATTTTTCTCCTTAAACGTCTTTAAATTAATATTTGATATACAAAATATCAACATTTATATAAATTTGAAATGGGTCTTAAATTTTTAATTTAAATCTTAGGAGGTTTAAATTAAAACTTAATAATAGTTGAATCTATAGATATAATATGATATATTTTTTAAAAAATATTTATAAATTTTATATAAATTATAACTTCAATAGACGAAAGCATAAATTTATAAATAAATATTTATTTTATTTTATTTAAATTAGTCTAAGTTACTTTTTATTAATTTAAGAAAAATACAACTATTATATACCTAAATAAATTGACCTGTGGCCAGGTCCGAACCGACCGACGGTTTGAAGTAAATTAATTTCCAGCTACAGAAACAATTTCAAATAATTTTAATATATCTATTAATGTAATAAAAAACAGATATGGATACATAAATAATAAATATAAACATTTTTAATTTTATTTTATTTATAATATATATGTAAGACCAGGCTGTGACTTCATGAATGGCTGGATGACGTCATATAATTTTAAATCAAGAAAAAACTAATAAATATGATTTTTCTCGAGGATAAAACCAATACAAAGTGCATGATTCGTGGTGATATATAAAAAAATCTCCTCATGTGAAATTTGGTGTGAAAATAACCCTTCCCTTCCTATCGTCGATCGCTAATACTACCACTTCCGGTTTCCGGATTTGCACCAAAAGTTGATCAATTCATCCCACTGATGCATTAAGTAAATATACCAAATTTCATCAAAATCGGTTGAGCCGTTCAGGCTGTACACATCTATACGGACGGACAGACGGACAGACGGACCGACGGACAGACATCATGCTAAAAATACTTTTTTCTGTTAAGAAAATGCATGATTCGTGGAGATATGGAAAAATCTCCACATGTGAAATTTGGTGTGAAAACAATACCTCCCTTACTGTCGTCGGTCGGTAAAAATGCATATACTTTAATATATAATTCCATAGTATAATATTTAATTAATTAATATGTAGATGTTGTATAATTAATATATGATTTCGACTCATCGATCCCTTGGAGAATAATACATTCGATTTCAACTAAAATAAATCACTGTTTTTGTTTAATGGCAATTTTTATAAGGAGAAATCGATTTCTTCATTTTTATTATAATTTTTTTAAAATATACTTTTCTTTCTCTATTTAATGTAATATATAAATATTATTGCATTACATATATTTAATTTTATTAAATTTCATTAATTATTATAATTAAAAAATAATACATAATAATATGATAATTATAAAAAATATTAGAAGTAAAAATTTATTTTAAAAAAATTAATATTAAAATTTTCATCGATCAACGTGTTCCTTTTAAAGTGATTTTCTTGTCGAGTACAATTTTTTTTTTTTTTTTTTTTTTTTTTTTTTTTTTTTTTTTTTTTTTTGTAAATTAGTCAATAAAACATTACTAAATGGCTGCTCATTCAAAACTAGTTTATCTGTCAAACTTTAATAATTTTTATCTTGCAAACTAGAAGAGACCGAGAACAATTGTATAAAGAAAGTTTCTTTGGAATTAAAAAAGGAATCCACTGGCAAAGTTTCATCTAAATCTCTGAAGCTTCCCGTTTTCTAAACAATTACCTCCTCTTATGAAAATAATGTTCTCTGGGAGATTCTTTTAAAGACTCTCCTTCATTGTCAGAATATGCAAAAGATATTAGCCATTATTTGAAATATCTGTCTTCCAGCTCTTAGCCTAATTAAACTGATGTGTGTTGAGCATAGTTGAAGGAGCTTAAACTTTATTCTCACTAACCCTTCTACCAACTCCTAAAGAACGACGAGTATGTGCATGACTCAAAATTTATCCTTAAATCCTGTAAACATTAATAATCTGTCCATTATTCTCCAAAATGGTCTCTCTCCGATCCCAGTTTTCAGAAATCACTCTATCCAATCAAGCCAAATTACTGACATCTAGAAACTCACTTATAACTATAATCATCTCCACCAATCGAGTGAAGGAAACACCATTTCTTAAATCTTAAATGCATCATCCAGCAGATTATGTATCTTTAAGAACAATACAATAAGCCTAGTCCTAACAAACTCAGCATCAACCTTAAAAATAGGATCTTTAAAAAGATCGATCCCGCCATCTCCATGATTTCTAGATATCGAAAACTTAAGATTTCCGAATTATTTAAAAATCCGCAATAAATTAATTGCTCAGTATTTTAATACATTTTTTCTCAGTAAAAAATTCAAATGACGAATATTTTATTGTTTTTTGCACTGTAAAATATTTTAAATAGTTCAGTAATTCATGCTCAGTAAAATAAATAAAATCGTTCAGTATTTGATGCTCAGAATAAATATCACTGATTGCACAGTAAATTACTGAATGCTCAATAAAAATTACTGAATGCATAGAAAATTTTCTGTATTATAATATTGATGAATTTGAGTTGAATTTAATTATTTTGTATTATTTTAATTTTTTTTAATTTACATTTTTTAAAAAAATTATTTAAATATAAAAATTAAATATATTTATATTTCTGGTATTATATCGCTTAATAAAATATAATGAATTTGTTATTATTTACTTTTTTATGTAGATTTATAATTGAATTAAATTTTGAAATATTGATACAAGAAAATATTTCGGCTCACAAGAATTTTGAGTGATTCTAAAACAAAAAATGTGAAATTAGGATAGCATGATGCATCAGGAGTTTTGGCCGAATAATGGAATGTAATGTTCAAATTTTGGTAGAGTATTATTATTATATTATATAATTTATATTTTATATATTATATTTAATACAATATTTTTGATTTCAAAATTATTTAAAAATTTCCACCTTACATAAACCTCAAATAAACATTTTTTTTAGAGAACGGTTTCAGATTTTACTGTGCTTTAATAATTTTTACTTAGCGAAAAGTGTTTTTTACTGGGCATTTAGATTTTTTACTTTGCATTTTGTTTTTTTTACTAAAGCGTTTAGTTTCTTTACTGGGTATTTAGTTATTTTACTGAGCATTTGGTTTTTTTACTGGGCATTTGGATTTTTTACTGAGTATTTAGTTTTATACTGTGCAATTTTGTTTTCTACTAAGCATTTGAATAATATATTGGAAATGTGTACTGTGCATATTATTATAATACTGAACAATTTATTGGTACCCTTAAAAATCTATTATTATGTTTTGTTTGTGTTACATAATATAACAAGTAATATTTTTAAAAAAAAGCTGTTTAGAATATTATAATCACTAATTCAATCTTCATTTTGAAATTATAACAGATTCTATGTAAAAAATTGATAAATTTATATAAAAAAAAAAAATTAAATTTACAATAGAGCAAACTATATAGAATATGTTTTACCTCATATTAAAAAGCACAAAGAAATTGTTAACATTAATGGAATTAGAATAGATGGTGAATGATCATCGGTTTTATTTATTTATTTATTTTTTCATAATTTAAATTTATATCACAATTAATATTCATTCATAAAAGAGCTAATTATTTTTATTCGCCATTCTTCTGACTCATTTATAAGTATATTATTATTTATTTATTTTTTTATCCACAATCAAAAATATTAAATTTGAAAATCAATCAATGGATATTAATAAAAAGGATATCCATCATTCATTTTTATTTATTATTTATTTTTATTTTATTTTTTTTTTTTTTTTAATTTTAAAATTCTAATTCAATTCAATTGGTCATCTCTCGTTGTTTGATTTTTCTCCGAAATAGAAAATCATAAATTATATTTTCTATAATTTTTTGTTTTTTTTTTTGTTTTTGTGGTTCACAATCACAAATGAACAATAAAAGATGAAACGCGATCTACCGACGTTGAGAAATCAAATTAAAATTTTATTCGATCAATTAAAAGAGTTGACTTGAAAGAGCGAGAAGAGAACGAACGGGTTGAAAACCAAGAAGTGGTGGTGGAGTGGGAGGAAGGCGAGTGGTTGCATTTTAACACGTAAAGGCAATTCATTAAATTCATTCCTTTTTTCTATACATATTAGATATTTATTTATTTCAAGTTTGATATCACATTTATAAATATAATATATATATATACTGCTCATTTATTCAGATATTTAAATTATTTTTCAAAAATATGAAATGATGATATGTACTTTATTTATATTTTTCAATTATTTTAATAAATTGAAATTTTTTCTTAAAAAAAAACAAGAGAATAATAAATAAATAAATAATTATAATCATTATATAAAATTTTTAATGATACACTACTCACCTCTGCACTTTGTGAAATATAACTTAACTCTATTAAATATATACCAAGAAATATTGTACAATATTTATTCTCTATGATCTTGTTTTAAACTAACTCAAAATATTCATATAGTAGTACTTATGAATAATCGCATTGAAGTTTATTGAATTATATAAAGAAATAACTTCATTGGCGATATCAAAGTAACATTTTTTTTTTTAATTATGAATGAATTAGGGTAGAGTTTTTTTTGTAGAGCCAAGGGGGGGGAAAGGTTTTAAGATGAAAAATAATTTTGTAGAGTTAGCTTTTTACTGCGATCACGAAAATTTTCGGTGTTGAGATTTTGATGTTTTTATACGTTTCGAAGGTTCCTGAATCATTTTCACTAAGGTTGAGAAAAATGTCTCTGTGTCTATGTGTGTGTGTATGTATGCTATATGTATGCTATATGCGCTGGTTTAATATTTATTATTTATAATTTATAATTAATTAAATTAAATTTAAATATAATATATTATGTTATTTAATCCTATTCAAATTGCGAGATAGTCGAGTGGAGACACACACTCCAGCTTATTTTTCCTCTAAAATGACCGTAAAAATAAAGATATATGTTTGATAGTTTTTCACATGATTAAAAATTGTATAAAACTGCTATATATAGAATTTCAGCTTGATTGAATCGCTGAAAGAACCAGAATTATTTTTTTAACACTGCAAATCACGCGCCAACACGTGACGTGGTGCCATCAACAAAGAGCCAAACTTGCGCTTGTTTAATAAATATTATTTATTAATTTTAATTTATAATTTTATTAATTTAATTTAATTCAAATCAATATATGTTATTTAATCCAATTCAAATTTGCGAGATAGTCGAGTGGAGACACTCCAGATTTTTTCTAATATTTATTACATAATAATTATAAATTACAAAATTGGATGGTTTAATCGGGTTTTGTTTATATTTCTTATTTAACTCAAACATATAAAAACAAATATTTTTTTTTAGTTTAATTTAATATAAATAATTTTAATGAAATATTTTATTTTTTTTAAAAAAAAAAAAAAGACAAAAGAAAGATAATCGTAGTAGTATAAAATGAATAAGAGGAAGAGGAGATGATTGCAATCATTTTGTCTAATTCGTTTCTAAGTGAATAAATTATGGAAAAAAAAATTTTCTCCTTCTCTTTCTATGCGATATAGAATGGAGAGAAACGGTATCACCAGTTGGTACCAAATCACGTGACATTTACTACCTTCTGCAAAAGACTAAGAGAGAATGAGATAGCAAACTTTAAATCATCCTGTCATCCATTTAGATTCTATTTTATTAGCTCCCGGGTTTCGTTCGTTCTCTCTTCTTCATGAATATCATTTTGTCTCTTTGATATATTAATAGGTTTATAATTGCCATTTGCGACGTAGACGATCGACATCGTTTTTGACCCTTCCTCTTGGTGCCTATCGGCGACATCCCTTCAAGGTGGTTAACCTTAGATGACAACCACGTAGATGACACACACGAGGGTTCCAATTGAAGGGGTTCCAACGACGGTAACAAAAAAAAAAAAAAAAATAATAATATCAACTAAGAGGTGAAAATGTTGGGTGGAAAAAGGGAACGGGGAAGGGAATAGAAAGAACACGCAAAGTGACGGTAAATTTAAAGGATAATAAATGGTTTATTAAAGGGAAACGAATAGGCAAATTATAATAAATAAATAAATCTTTTTGTTAGTAACTGAGAATGAGAGAGAAAAGAAAGGGAGAGTTTGAGTGACATTTATTATCGATAATTAAAATGAATTTATTTATTTATTTTATTCTTGTATTAAAGTTTTTCATAATATTAAAGTTATTATTATTATCAAAATATGCCTAAAAAGAAAAGAAATAATAATAATAAAAAGAAAATATACATAATATTTATTATTTAGTAAACATTTAAAAAAAATTTTCAATATAATAAAAGTGTTTTATTTTTAATATAACAAATCGAGGGATATAATTAATTAGTCAAGTTAATTATTCTAAAAATTACTAAAAGACTGACAAAAGTAGACATGGATTCCGATGAATAAAACTAAAGAAATTGAAATGAACAATTTGTAATTTAAGGGTAATTATTTAGTCTAACCGATGTATCAGGGATTTGGATAATACTTTACCAGTGGATTCTTTTTTTGATTCCAAACAAACTTTCCTTAATAAGCCACTAGCATAATAATAGGGGCAGCATGGCTGAGTGGGTAGAGTACTAGATTTCTACACAGGAAGCCTGAGTTCGAATCCCAGCATAGAACTCAAGATTATATATTTATTTAATTTAATTTAATTTAATTAATTAATAAATATAAAAAAAAAATTTAATTCAATTTAACATCGGCTGCCCCACCGAAGAAGGCAAGGGGAAACCACTTCGGTCAAATTTTCCCATGAACACCCTATGACTCCTGTGGAGTTATTAGGGCCACGACACTTCCGCTAGGAAGTTATCGACAACGAAGAAGAATAATAATGTCATCTAGAAAAGGCCTAGAAACTTCGCGAAGCATCTAATATATGTTCGAGAATTTATACAGATTCTAAATAGTAGTCAATAGTGCAACGTTTTATTATTATTTATTAAATCAAATAATACTTGCTATTTTCAGAAATATAGTACATTGTACATTGTAATATAAATTTGTTATATTAATAAAGTAAATAATTTATTTAAATAGTCAACTGCTCGGTGAGTAAAATTATCTATAATTCTATATAGTTATCCTTACAACTTACAATTATATATATATCTGATTATAATTTAAATTAATGTAAGAATAATTGTTGAATAATAAAATTTTGGAGTGTGTGTATATACACCCTCCATTCCAAAAGAAACCGAACTTTTAAAAAAAATAGTACCACTAATGCCATCTGTTGTAATATTTTTACCCGTAGATGACTTAGTCCCTTATTGACAACTGGTATAAATTTCATGACATTTGGATGCATACAACAAAAGTTATTGCGTTTCAAATGTCAGTGTGTTTTGTACATTGGTCGGAAAATGAGTTTCAAACAAAGCAATTGATTTTTGTGTTAAACTTGGTAAAACTTTTACTGAAACGCACCAAATGCTACAAAATGCTTATGGTGATTATTGTCTATCCCGTACGCAAGTTTACGAGTGGTTCGGGCGATTCAAATCGGGTACAGAGACGCTGGATGATGACGAAAGATGAGGCCGTCCCAGAACCGGATTTTTACGATTCAAAAGGAATTATCCACAAAGAATTTGTTCCACCCGGCCAGACAGTCACTGGAGAGTTTTACTTGGGCGTCATGAAGCGTTTGCTGGCAAGAATTCGTCGTATTCGGCCAGAATCGACTCTTTTGCACGATAATGTACCATCGTTAGCGACTTGTAACTTTTTTTTTGGTCAAAAATCACGTTATTCCTTTGCATCATTCGCCCTATTCACCAGATCTGGCTACGTGCGACTTCTATCTGTTCAGAAGGGGAATTCATTGATTAATAAAAATGATTTGTTCCAAAATGTACATTGGTTTCTTGTTTTTTTAAAAAGTTCGGTTTCTTTTGAAATGGACGGTGTATATACATATTCTACTGGGAAGGAGGGAGGAATATTAGCTCAGCAATCAGTATACTAAGCTTCAGCTTTTTTTTAGTTTATTAGTTATTTAATCCATTTATAAATCTAGAGAGATTATTTATTCTCCTTAAAATTTAAATGATTTTTATATTAGTAGATCATGTAATATAAATGTAAATAATGAAGATGAATAAAATGAAAAATGATAAACATTTTGTGAGATTATATTTAATTTATTTTATTTTCATTTTAAATAAATTGCATATTATATAATTATATTCTATTCAAGCTTATATGTGTCGTTATCCAGTAATCCGTCCGTTTAAATATTGATGTGAAACCCATTAGCTTCGTTGAGTGACAGTTCTCTCTTGGAATCGGATAGTAACATCCGAAGAGCGCATATTGCCAGTTAAAAATTGAGAAAGAGTATTCACACCATCCCTTGGTGGACGATCAAATGGGTAGCCCATTGGTCGACGATCAGGATAGAGACGATCACGAATACCTGGTCAAAAACGAATACACAATCCTAATTAATATTCGTTCTTCAAGTAGGTATCTCCTTTAAAAAAACTATTATATTTAAAAAAAATTTCATGGCTTGTGAAGAATTATTAAATAAATTAAACTAATTTTAAATTTTAATCCTTTTTCTGCAAGCTTCACATTAGGAATTCAATAAGAATAAGATTTATTTTCTTATATGATTTATAAGTTTAAATAGTATATATGAGGCAGGTCAAAAGAAAAGGTAAATTTTGAATTTTCTCGGGCTGTGTACATTCGATTATCGATTTTTTTTTTTTTTTGTTTTTTTGTTATGTTGGTACACATATGTTTCTCATATCAGCCATTATCAGCCATTTTGGATTAGTAGTTTGTTTTTGACAACTGAAAAAGTTATTCACGTTTTGTGAGTTCTTCGATTTTTTCTTAAAAAAAAATAAGGAATACTATAAGGAAGTATGTATGCAACGTTTGAGTGAATCAAAATGGTACAAATGATCGAAATTGTAGAAAAAAAATCATGGATTTTACCACCTCACTCATCATTGCTTGTTCATGATTTTTTTGGCCAAAAACAACTCCGTAATTATGACTCAACCACCATATTCACCAAATTTGGCTCCCTGTGACTTTTCCTATTCCCCAAACTGAAGAGATCAATGAAAGGAAAGCGTTTTGTCACAATGGGTGAGATAAAGTCGGAATCGAAGAACGAGCTGATGGCCATACCGAAAAGAGCATTTCAGAAGTGGTTCGACGATTGCAAGAATCTCTGGCATAAGTGTATTATATCTGAGAGGAGTTACTTTGAAGGGGACAAAATGGATATTGATGAAAAAATAAATACTTTTCTAAATAATTTAAAATTCACCTTTTCTTTTGAACAGACCTCGTATGTTTAAAGTAATAAATGAACGAAAACTATTTTAGATTTAAATGAAAAAATTAATATCTAAAAATTGTTGTATTATTGTATCTAAATATCTTAATTAAAGACATATATATATAATTTACCGCAATAGCTTTCAGCGTCGTTACAAGTTCCTTCAAGATTTTGTTGTACTCGATCGTCAGCGGCATTAGAAACCATAACAAAAAGGTCACATTGAAGTCCTTCATGAGTTCCTAGATTTATAAAGAATAAAAAATAATGAATAAAATAAAAAATGTCACATAAAGTAGATTCTTATAGATTAGAGCTGCGGTTTTCAAATTGGGGGGGGGGGGGGCATGGATTATTGCTTGATGCGTCAAAATTTTTTAATAAAAATTTCATTTTTAATAATTAAGACTTCATATCGTAATACTGCATGTTTTAAATTATTTCAAATATCTTGATTTATTGAAAATGAAGATGAAATATTAACCTGATAAGTATTAAAAATCAAAAAAATTGATAGATCTATTTACACAAGATAGTTCACTGAAACAAAATTTTCAAAATGTAATCTTATCTCAATTTTGAATCAATCTTACCGGACAATATTTTTTGTAATAAAGTATTTATTATTTAAAATTATTAAGTTTTTATTAGTATACCTATTAAAAAAAAATCTGGAGTGTCTCCACTCGACTATCTCGCAATTTGAATTGGATTAATTAACATAATATATTATATTAATTATATAAATTTAAGTAATTAAAATAAATTAAAATTAATAAATAATATTTATTAAACCAGCGCGTGTTTAGCTCTTTGTTGATTGCACCACGTCACGTGCTGGCACGTGATTGGCAGTCAACGTGTTAAAAAACTTAAAAAATTAATTCCGGAACTTTCAGCGATTCAATCAAGCTGAAATTCTATATATAGCAGTTTTATACAATGAAAACATGGTAGGTAATGGTCCTCTTCCGAATAAGCTCCAAAAACTACGAATTTTGAATAATGACCGTGTATCAAATTTCATTATTTTTCTAAACCTTAGTGAAAATGACTCAGGTGAGGGAAAAGGGGAGACCGGAAATTTTTGCCGAGGCATACTAGAATAAAGCTTGAAAATCGCTGGATTAGAGTATAGATTATAAAGATGGATAATAATTGTAATTTCTTTACCTTTTGGAATGAGAAGATGATGGGGCCAGCCACAGCCGCAAAAGTTAAACTCAGCTAATTGTGTTTGTTCAGTTGGTCGATTGGAATCCAAATTGCGGAAAGTTCTTTCAAATGGAATGGTTACCGATGATTGAGTTGATTGACGATTGATTGTGTTGTTTCCTGGTTTCACTAGAATTAGAATGCAAAACACGATTAGAATTTTATTTATTTATTTTTTTTTTTAATTTTTTAAACATGACGGATTAGTGAATGTCTCCATTTGTTTTCTTATAATACTTATTTTTAAAAGAAATTTGAATCAATTAAAGTATAAGCGAAAAAATTAAATTTTAAATGTACTACTAAATCTACCTATATATATATAGGTTTTTTAAATATTTATATATATATATATATATATATATATATATATATATATATATATATATAAGAAGCCATAAAATTATGTTTTACCATTTTTCCATCATTTTAGAATAATAAATTCTTTTTGGAAATCTATATAATTATAAAAATAAATAAATAAAAATAGTTAAATAATAGAAATATTAATAAAGATTTCTAATATATTAGCCCAGTGATTCTCAACCACTGTTCCGCGAAATTTTCAAAAGTGTACCGCGAGATTATCAAAATGTGCTGCCAAATTATCCCAAATGTAAAGAGGCTCTTAAACATTTAAAAGGTAAACCGTTTTTGGGACCACTTTTTTCAATATGGTAAACTTTTACACTTATCTTTTTTTTAAACCGTTAAAAGTGTGCCGCGGTAAAAAAAAAACGGTTGAGAATCACTGTATTAGCTTATCTAAGTACAGATTTATATATTATATTATAATATATAAGATTAGAAAATTAATTGTTAAAGTGAAATAATAATAATTCTAATATTTACTAATAAAGATTCAAAAAAAAATATTTTTTATTTACAATTTTAATCTTTAATATATTTATTAAATGAGTTTCATTTCAATTAAAAATATTAATTAGAATTAAAATAATTTTTATATATAAGTAAATGAGTATTTTTTCATAGATTTTCTATTATTTTTGTTTTATTATTTACCCATAAGGTTGCAGCACTTAGCAGCATTCTTTTCAGGTATAACATTATCTTATTATGTAAGTATTATAGGTATTATAATTTTGAAATTATTTATAATAACAATTTTTTTTCTAAATTTGATATTAAACTTCACTTACATGGGGTTGTAAATTTGTCCAATTCAATAAAAAGAAGTCTTTGATCTCTAAAAATCATAGGTAGACCACGTTCATCGGATTTTGGTGCTAAAAAGATTCGAACTGTTCCTTGAAGATCTTGACCAGAGCCGTTATTTACCTAAACATTTTTTTTTATTTTAATATACATATATATATATATATATATATATATATATTTGTATCTAGATTCATATTTATTAAAATAAGCTGGAGTGTCTCCACTCGACTATCTCGCAATTTGAATTGGATTAAATAACATAATATATTATATTTAAATTAAATTTAATTAATTATAAATTATAAATAATAAATATTAAACCAGCGCATGTTTGGTTTTTTATTGATGGCACCATGGCACGTGTTGGCGCGTGAGATTTGCAGTGTTAAAAAATTAATTCTGGTACTTTCAGCGATTCAATCAAGCTGAAATTCTAGATATAGCAGTTTTATACAATTATTAATCATGTGAAAAATTATCAAACATATATCTTTATTTTTACGATCACTTTAGAGGAAAAAAAATCAAAACGTTGTAGGTAATGACCCTCTTCCGGTTGAGTTACATTTCTCAAAAGTTGATAGAAAACTACAAATTTTAAATAATGCCCATATACCAAATTTCATTATTCTAACTCAAACCGTTTTTGCGTAATCTTGTCTATATACATACATAGACATTTTTCTCAACCTTAGTGAAAATGATTCAGGAACCTTCAATCTGGCGAGATATTAAAAATTAATTAAATTAATTGATTTTCAACAATTATAAATGAAATAGGTAAATAAATAAATAAATAAATAAAATACTTTAAACAAGAATATAGTGACAAATTTTAGATTTACAAATAATCAATATTACTTATGACTGAATAATTATTTATGTATTTTTTTATATACCTGGTATTATAAAAGAAATTTCATTAATTTAGACATCGAATTATTAAATTACCTGAATGCGATAAGAGTAAGGTTCATGATTAAGATGAGTAAATCGTGCCAGTACTGTGCCACGGGGATTAAAATCCAAACCACGTGACATATCCACATCACTCTGTTGCCAATGAGTGTTAATCTGATTGCGAGCCTTGCCTGATCGTAATTCAAATTCAGAGATGGTCACTCCAGGGAAGTTCAACTGAAAAATTATCATAATATATCTTCGTGTCATATATTCATTTATTTTCATTAACAATACAAATAAAATGTTCTAATCTATATAAATTTTATTTTTTTTTATTATTAATTGATCTGTATTAAAATACATAATTTGAAAAACTGAAAATATATGAAATACACATCCAATAGTGTCCATATATTATATTCTACTAATCTCTCTCAAGGGGAAAAGATCTGACAAATTGTATTTATTCAAACATTATTTTTTTTATTAAAACACAATAAGATTGCCTAATCATTATAAAGAAGTAAAAAAAAAGCTAATTGTTTACAAATTGGGAAGGTTCAGGGAATTGGATGAAACTTTGCCAGTGGATTCCTTTTTTAATTCTAAAGAAACTTTTCTTATGTAATATTTCTCGGTTACTTCTAATTTACGAAATAAAAATTCTTAAATTATTAACCAATTGATATTCTATTTAGTTACCATGTTTTATTCATTTGACCAGCAGAGGGCTCCACTAATTTTCTATTGATTTTTTTCCAGGGTGGTTTGGATATATGAAAATTATAAAATATATAAAAATTAATTAATTAAATAATTTTCCTATATCCAAACCAAACGGAAAATTATATTTAGTGAATTAGTCAATAAAATATTACTTAATGGCTACACATTTCGACGTTCATAACCAGTTAATCTGTCAAACTTAAAAATTTTTTATCTCGTAAACAAGAAGAGACCGGCACATATTGTATAAGGAAGGTTTCTTTGTAATTAAAAAAGGAATCCACCGGTAAAGTTTGATTCAAATCCCTGAAGCTTTCAGTTTTGTAAACAATTACCAAAAAAAATTATTATTTAATTTCTAAATGTTTTAAATTATAAAAAAATATATTCTAATATTATATATATTATATTTAAAATAATTTTATGATATTTTTAATTATAAATTTTAGTGTTTATAAATTTAAAATTAATATTCATTATTAAATTAGATAGATAGAGGCAGAGAGAGGGAGAGAATATATATATATATATATATATATATATACATATATCTATACCTGTCCTGTTTGATAACGTGGTAAAGTGGCTTTATGTTCTTGGAAAACATCATCAACGAATGCATGCCAACGATAGAAGACTGGATCACGCATTGCAGTACTTGAATCACCCATCACGCCAAATGTTTCCTAATAGAATTTTTTACAAAAAATTATTATTATTATTTCTTAAACATTTCAAATAAAACAATAAAAACAAAAAAAAAAACAAAAAATATAAAAATTTATGAAAATATTACAAAATATTTAAGAATATCTACTTAATATTATTGTTTTTGAATTTTAAATTGCAATTTAAAAATTTTTTAATTATTTTTAAAAATTTATTGGATCTGGATTGGAGAGAATTAACTAATTTAATTTGTATTATAATTTACCAATGTTTTTATGTTATTTATATACTTAGGTCAGTGATTCTCAACCACTGTGCCGCGAAATTATCAAAATGTGCCGCCAAATTATTACAAATCTAAAGAGGCTCTTAAACATTTCCGACTTTTTTCTAAATTTTTTCAATTCTGTTCTAAAAACAATGTAAAGCGTTTTTGGGACCACTTTTTTCAATATGGTAAACTTTTACAATTAGCTTTTTAAACCGTTATAAGTGTGCCGCGGTAAAAAAAAAAAGGTTGAGAATCACTGACTTAGGTATATTATTATTAAAATATTAGAAAAGAACTCAAATACAAATTTTTGTTATGAAAGAAAGCATGTAAGTATATAAAAATTGAAATTGTTTTAAGAAAAATAAAAAAAAAAAAAATAAATAGGATGATAATTATTTACCAAAAATCGATTATCTGGATCATGTGAATAGGCAATAGCAAGATGGCCAAAATTATGTAAATCTCCATAAAGGTTATCATTTGGGGTGAGAATGGAAGCTTCCATAATATCTCCAAGTACATCAATCCCTCTTGCTTCATCAAGTACAATCCGTTCACCACGACGCTAATATAATAATAATAATATAAAAATTATTTATTTAATCATATAATAATGATTTATATATTTAATTTAATTGAACAACATACATTGACAATTGATCCCATATGAATTGCTTCATAGATTCGATCTCTCCATCTTTCCATGTCTTGAATATCAAATCGCAATTGTTCTACTTGACGATTAATGTCCTTAAAAATAAATAAATACAATTTCATTTTACAACTTTATTATTATTAATTTATTTTTTAATTAGATTGACTTTTAGGAATTAGCCAGACTTAACATTTATTTAAAATTAATAGTTAATTCTTAAATCGAAATGAATTTGGCACAAGATTCGATTTTCTTTATATCACAAATTCACCGGATTAGAACCCCCGAGGTTACCCTCTCGATTCATTTATTATTTTTATTAATTTTATTTATAATCATTTATATTTATTTTTATTTTCAAATTAAATTATTTACAATAACTTAATTATATATTTTTTTTAATCTAAAATTTAATTATGAATTATTGTTGTTTTTTAAAATAATTTTAAAAAATCTTTGACTTTCGTACGCCCATAGACCCCAGCTAAGGAAATTCCCTTGCCATGCCCGGTACTTGGACCCGAGAACACGAGAATGGGAGTCAACTACGCTAACCTCTCACCCTGTGCCACCTTTTAATATAAACATTTTTATAGGTTTTCTTGATTGAGATTAAATTCCACAAATTAATTTAATAGTTTGGAATATTAATATATATATATATATATATATATATATATATATATATATATATCATATAATATTAATATGACATTTGAATTATTGTATTTAAAAAGTACGATACAAATTTCATACTTAATATATATATATATCCATAATGTGAATTTACTATTCAATTTTAATATATTACTTATATAAGAAAGAAATGAAATAAAATAAATTTAATTGATATTTTATATAAAAATATTAATGATATATAAATTTGATTAAAATATGCTACTTTATAGTTTATAAATGTATTTATATTGATATAATAAAATAAAATATACATAGATAAAAATACCTTTAAAGTTGCTCCTGAATGACGACTTGGGTAAGTTCGTGATGCAACCAGTGAATCAAGTTTTGGAAAATATCCTTCATCAATTGGCTCACGGAAATTTAAAAGCCTTTTCACACGTGGTAGACGATTCGAGAATCTTTCTATATTATATCTATAAAGTATACATATATAATATATTTATATATTTGTGTTTAATTATAATTTTATCAAAATAATAGGATGATTTTGTTTCATTCTTTTTAAAAATATTTATTTATTTATTTACCGTTATTCCGTCCTATCCTTATTGGAATTTATACTTTATAATTAATTATATATCCATAATGTGAATTTACTATTCAATTTTAATATATTACTTATATAAGAAAGAAATGATATAAAATAAATTTAATTGATATTTTACATAAAAATAATTAATATTCAAATAAAAAAATCAATAAAAATACGATAATTACAATCTTTTTTTACTAATATACCTATTTTTAGTTAAAATAAAAATCAAAATAGGTTTTATTGAAAAAAAAATAGTTTAAAGTAATAAAATTTTTCAAATTAAAAAAAATAAAAATAAAAATTTTTATTTGATTTTAATTGATTTGATTATAAATTAAATTATAATAAATTTAACGAGAAATATATTATAAGATAAAAAAATCAATGAAATTATTTATATAAATAATTTTACATCTAATTAATATTTTAAATTTTCTCTATTCGTAAGTAAATGTTGAGATGGGGGAAGGGGATTTGTGAGGGAGGAAAAAAAATATATATATATTATATATAATATATATTTATTTGAAGAAATATTTAAGTAGTCTCAAAAATTTTTCAAATTCTTTTAACCCTAAAAGTTAATAAAAAAAAGAAAATACCTTGCAATGATTTGTTGATGCATATAATAGAAAAGCTCTCCACGGCGATCTTTAGCAACAATCTCTCTTGTAGCATCGTTGGGATAAACGAGATGCCAATGCCAATGATGCAAATTAACTCCAAGATCCTCACGAAAATATGCCACACGATGCTCTTCATCCAGATCAGTGGCAGTATAATCCCGTGGAATTACAATGGGTTCCTTTAAAAAGTATTATTCAATTTTTGAAATTTTATTTGCTAGGTGATTATTTTTTTATTTTTAATTTGTTATCAATTGATATAAACGTACACGTTGTCCTTCACTGACTAATGTACTCTCCTCTCTTGCTTGTGAAAAGACAGATTGATCCATAAATTTTTCTGGGAAAATTTCCGATAATGGAGGAATTGGGACATTCTTTGTGTCAGGACGATGAAGTAAAGCAACACTGTAGCAATACATGAACAAATAGGGATTCAAACGGTCACGACTGTACACACATAGAGATTGGAAATCATCCAATGTTCGCATAGCTGAAAAATTTCAAATTGATTTAAAAAAAAAATAATAAAAATAAAAAAAAAATGATTTATTAAATTGTAATTTTCTTAATGGGTAAAAGAAAAATTTCAAAAAAAAAATTGTGGATGTTTTCATTTTGTTAAATGTTTTCATTTATTATCCTGTTAGGATAAAATTAAAATAAAATTTATCAAAAAAAAACAAAAAACTTGAATTTTTAATTACATTTTCCTCTTTTTAAATTCAATAATAATAAAGAAATTTATATTTCAATCAAAAAATTCAAATATATTATTTAAGTAATTATTAATTATTATTTATTTATAAAGAACATTTACACATAAGTAATAGAATATCAAATAAATAATATTATTGAGTGTGATAAGAAGAAATCATTAAAAAAATCTGGAGTATCTCCACTCTACTATCTCGCAAATTTGAATTGGGTTAAATAACATATATATTCATTTAAATTAAATTAATTAAATTATAAATTAAAATTAATAAATAATAAATATTAAACCAGCATATGTTTGGCTCTTTGTTGATGGCACGTCAAGTGTTGGCGTTTGAGATTTGCAGTGTTAAAAAATTAATTCTGGTACTTTCAGCAAATAAATCAAGCTGAAATTCTATATATAGCAGTTTTATATAATTTTTAATCATGTGAAAAATTATCAAACATATATCTTTATTTTTAGCCTTAGTGAAAATGATTCAGGAACCTTCAAAACGTATAAAAACATCAAAATCTCAACATCGAAAATTTTCGTGATCGCAATACTATCTCTTACGAGATAGTAATGATTTATTAAATTGTAATTTTCTTAATGGGTAAAAGAAAAATTTCAAAAAACATTGTGAATGTTTTCATTTTGTTAAATGTTTTTCATCTATTATCATGTTATGATAAAATTAAAATAAAATTTATCAAAAAAAGTTGAATTTTTAATTACATTTTCCTCTTTTTAAATTCAATAATAATAAACAAATTTATATTTTAATCATAAAAATTCAAATATATTATTTAAGTAATTATTAATTATTATTTATTTATAAAGAACATTTACACATAAGTAATAGAATATCAAATAAATTTTATTATTGAGTGATAAGAAGAAATTATTAAAAAATTACAGTTCGGTTACTTAAAGTTTGTTTTTTTTTAAATTAATAAATTAAATTTAATTCTTACCCATCATAATTTGTATCATTCGTGCAGCCATTCTTCGATGAGATGGTAAAAATAGGGAAAAGTTTTCACGTCGTCCTAATTGCAGTGGCACGGAGAGGTCCGGAATGGAGATAGATTTAATTTCGACATGAGTTGATGTAGGATCAGCACCCCAACGGTCAGCAAAATTTGGTCCCAAAGTTTGATAACGATCAGCCTAATAAATAAACAAGTAGATCTAATATTTATCGATATTAATGAAATATTTTATTTTTAATTATTTTAGATAGGTATTTATAAAATTATAAAATAAAGTAAAGAGTTTTTTTTATATTTCTTTATATAGTATATTCATTTCTATTTTTTTTTAGACAAATTCTACATCTATATTAATTCTATTCCTATCAAATAAAACATTCATTAATTTTATTTAAAAAAAACTCTAATAATATAAATTTTTTTAAAAAAACACGATTTTATTTAATTGCACTAAAAAGGAGAAAATAATTTCTCCACACACACCACAATTTCCTTACAATTAATCGTATCTAAAAAATGAAAGCGTGGACGCCAAACATGCAGGGAAAGGAAAAGAATACGAAGGACATTTCATTGTATATGTGTTTTTTTTTCTTTTTTGTTTATAATTGATAACTATTTGAAGAAGTATTTGCGTTTTTCCCTGCATGTTTGGCGCCCACGTTGTCATTTTTTGGATACGATTAATTGTAAGTAAATCGTGGTGTGTGTATAGAAATGAATTTTTCCTTTTTAGTGAATTTAAATAAAAGTGTGTTTTTAAAAAGTTTTATTTTTATATTTCTTTTATTTCCTAATTTAAGAAATAATAGAAATTTCGCCCGGTTTGTGATTTCTGATTATAGAAAGTTAAAAAAGGCATGGAAAAAATATTGAAAAAAAAATTCATTTATAGAGCATCTAATTTAAAAACAAGCAATGAGTAGGGTATACTCTGGAAAAAAGTATCAATTTAGATGTAAAAGAATGAATAGAGAAGAAAGAAATATTGAATAGAGGAATAGAATTAAACAATTCTTGACTATTACCTTTGTTGAATAGTGTGATTATGACCACCACAAAAACATAATATTCTATTATTAATTTAAATTATTAATATATTTAATACAAATTTATTGGTTAATCGGACTCTCCTACTTAATGGGATCAGTTTTATATTTCATTCTTATTAAAGGGATTTTTATTTAAGACCAATTATTTGTAAATATTATTTATTAAATTGAAATAACTAACTGAGAGTCGGAGCAAGTACTTGAGAACGTTTGGAAAATAAACAATCGAAACGTTGTACAATTATTATTATAAAAGTTATTATTATTATTATTATTATTATAAAGGTTTTAATAAATATTTCATTCTTATTATATGTGATCCGCAATTTTATAAATATTAATATATCATAAACTTTCTTAATAACATAAATCAAATGAATAATGCAAAAAAAATAATGAATTTATATAAACGTTACCAAATAATTTTGTGGGACATCAAAAACTACATTTTTTGGACCCTTGGGATAAAAGACGGGCTCTTGAGGTCTTTCAAAAAGAGTTTGAAGATTTTCATGAATTTGTCGATCGTTTGCCATCTGAGAAAAATAATTCAAAAAATGCAAATTAATTAAAAAGATTTTTGGTTTGTTTTTTTTTTTTTAAAAAAAAGAAAATTCAAATAAAAGACATTTATTTACCTTTAAATATACCTATATGAGAATTTCACTTAACCACTTCAAGTGCCACTCATAGATTGGTAAATTTCCTCAGTCAATCACTCCTCTTTATATATTTTTTAAATTTATCTTATTTTCTCATAATATATTTTTTCCTTAAAGATGATTTTTTTTTTATTTTTGTGGTATTTGATTATCATCTTTTTATCTAACCAATATCCGTTAAGAAACAGGAATCAGGTGGGAAATAAAACGAATGTAGGACATACATTATATATATATATATATATAAATATATATATAGTATATGAAATCAATCTAAAATAATAATATAAATTTAAAAATAAATTTATTTGTTTAAATGTAATTAAAAAAAAATAGATAATAGATAGGATATTTTTTGAAATTATATATGTATAAAAACAACCTGTTGGGTATGAAATAAATTTCCTTTAAATTATACTTTGTTATTTTTTAATTTAGTATCATACAATATTTCGTCTTGGTGATTAGTATAGTTAGATTGAAATATGTAGATGACAATATAAATTAATCGTATTGATTATTATAATAATTTTGTTTAATATTAAAGAGTTTGGAACAGTAGAGTCATTAAAATATCCCCCCATGTTATATAGCCATAATTTTCAATATTAAAATTTTTATTTGGCCACTTTGTAGCCTGAATGTTGGACTTATGACCGCACATCAATTTTTTCCATTGTCCCCATGAATAGGCAAATTGTCCTCCTTTGGGGCATACTTCCCACGTTGGGGATCACTGGTGGCATTTTTAAATATTTCCTTCAATTCAAGATAAAGTTTAAAGGTAAGATTTTTTTAAAAACTTAATTTAAAATAAATGTATAAAAAAAAAATTTGAAATGAATGATCTCTCTGATGAAGTTCTTAAAGAATAATCTAATTATATATCCTATTCATATCTCATATGAACCAATCACTGATTAGAAATTTTTATTTTAATTTCTTATATTTATATAAAATTGAAAATATACATAGGTATCTACACTCCAAGTCTATATTAAAGAAACATTAATTTTTTAAACCCTCTTGAATATTTTAGATAAATTATCATTAAAAATATAAACAAATCTTGTTAATAATTATTTTTTATAACGTTTTTATTTATAAAATATATTTTTTTCTTTGTTATTAATATATAAGGATATTTTGTTATTATTATATTAAGGAGGCAGCTAGCCGAGAGTGTAGTATAGCATACAAATATGAAAAATTGTCAAAACATTACACTAACAATAATTCAAAACTAATAATAGGTTAAATGATCTTAAATTATTATTATTAGTAGTAGTAGTACCAGGACCCCGAGCTTCGGCTCGGTAATTAAGTTAAAAAAAAATAATTCATTATTATTGGGTTTGACTGGTAATATTAATACCTGGGACACCGAGCTCTTGCTCGACCCTTTAAAAAATATTGATATACAATTCTTTAATTATTTATTACAATTATTAAATGTTGCATCATTGCATCAATCTGATTAATGATTAATGAAATAAAAAACAAATATGAATATAATATAAATATTTTTAATTTTATTTTAAGAATATATATATATATCTCACAGGCGGTGGCTGTGACGTCACATATATACATTTAAATTAATAAAAAACTAATAAAGATGAATTTTTCCAGAGATATGATCAATAAAACTCAATTTTTTTTTATAAATACTATCTCTGGTGTGAATTTCAAAAAAATCGTTAGAGCGGTTTTTGAGAACCCATTTACAAACAAACATACAAACAAATATATATATACCAGCTGGTCCGAGCGCCTTCGGCGCTCTTCACAGCTGGACGGGGGCTCCGCCCCCTGTACCCCCGAGTGGTACATCGTATTTGGTTAAAAGTAGTATTCTTCTATTTATATAGCTCAAAGATAGTCGAAAGTTCTTGGCCACATTACTCCAAATGTCCCTATCCTGAGCCCTTGTCCTATCTCTCTTACGTCCTTCCTATGCGTCCATGGTCTTGATTCCCTTTGATAATAATTTTGATGAGATAAGCCTCTTTACTGCATGATAACAGGCGTTTCCCGATTGATACCTCGATTTAAATTGTATATTAAGATTTTGTATGTTAATACTGTTCCTCTTTGTCTCACTAAATATTTTTTCTTATCACTATTAATTTCATTAATTTTTCCTCGCTATCTGTAATTGCAATTGCCGAATCTCTTATAATATTTAAGACGTCTGCTTAGCCTAACTTGAGTGATTTTTTCCCAATTTGTGTAATCACATACTCACAACATGCAACATATAATTGGTCAAAGAATATGTATATAATATTTATAATTTTTATGTTTTATTTATATTTATAATTTAATTTTGTTTTTGTTTTCTTTTAATCAATAAATCTAATATTAAAAATGCCTAGAGGATGTCTAAAAAATCATATTTTAATTTTAATTTTGATCTCATAATTGGATTTTCTTTTTCATGTAAGTATATAATTAAGAGTGGAATTACAATATAATCAATAGCTAATATATAATATTAAAAATATATTTACGGATTCGTTCTATAATAAATTGATGATGTCATTTAATTCTCCTACTATGTATCGAATCGAATATAAAGATAAATCTTCTTTTAAACGTTGTGTGAAACAATTTCAAATAATTTAAATGTAAAACTATTAATGAAATAAAAAAAAAATCAAATATATGAATATAATATAAATATTTTTAATTTTATTTTAAGAATAGATATATATATCTCACAGGCGGTGGTTGTGACGTCATCCATATATTATAAATTTAAATTAAGAAGAACTAATAAAGTTTCGTGAGATGTGATCAATAAAACTCAATTTTTCTTTATAAATACTATCTCTGTTGTGAATTTCAAAAGGTTTTTGAGAACAATGAAACAGAGAAACAGAGAAACAATTTTTACTCGTATAAGAAGATAAGATACAATTTTAGCTAGCATAATAAGATAAGATTATTGTAAATTATTTCTAAATGTTCTCCTATAGTAGTTCTAAACCTAAACAATAATAAGAAAATAATAAGGAGTTGAGGAGGGTGAAGTGAATAAATTATATTATGTATCTGATAGAGAAATGATACACAGAACTATGCTTATTATTTAAATTTATATTCAATTCAATTCAATTTTAATTATACATAATATAAAATTTAATCATTAGTATTACATATTTAATAATACTATATATAGAAATAATACAATTTATAATATAATATATATAATATTTATCAAAATTACTTAAAATTAAACTAATGATACTTGTTTATTTATTAATTTTAATATTTATATTGAATAATATGAAATAGTTATATTATTATTTTTAAACTCAAATTGAATATGTACTTAAAAAAATAAAGAATATTAAGGTTACTTTAGATATATGATACATTATATGTATATATAAATGGAATTTAGGATTGACGAGGCATTACAGTCCTATCTTGGAATCGTATAGTGACATCTTGAGAACGCATATTACCAGTCATAAATTGAGAGAGAGTGTTAACACCATTTCGAGGTGGACGATCGAATGGAAAACCCATAGGACGTTTATCTGGATAAAGACGATCACGAATTCCTAGACGGAAAAATATTCATAAATTAATTTATTTAAAAGAAATCATTTTAGAAATATTATATTAATATATTTTATAATAATATTAATGGGGGGTGTCGGTGGACGAGTGACCAATTGAGCATATTGACCTCAATTTCTCACCACCCTTTGAATGATCCACAGTGGTCTAAATCGTAAATAATAGTAATAATATTAATTAAATATATATATATTTAGGCTTCCATGAAAGTTGTTATTATTATTATTAAATTATTTCCGGGTTATTTCTACGTTTAATTGTGAGATTTGGGTTTCGATGTTTCGGCGCCCATTTTGGCGCCACTTTCAAGAGAGTTTATTAAAGAGGCAATTTTTTTGGGATTCTGGAACTTAATCTGTCTTCCTTTTGGTCACACAGACTAAACATCAAGACCCAAATCTTAAAATCGTGAAAATAATTTGAAAATAATTTCACATAATATATATTGGAGATATACAGTAGAACCTCGATAACCCAAACCTCGGTAACTTAAAAACCTCTATAACATCAAAAAATAATATGTTCCCTTCCCATCAGAGCCTAAAACCTCAATAACTTAAAATTCGCAACCTCGATAACTTAAATAAGTAATCTCTGTATTGGCCCTCAGAAACTGAAATCTTGAAGAAACAAGAATCAGGAGAAAGTCTTCAATGTAAAAGACGAAAAATTGCCGAATTCCCTAATTTAGAACAATGTTTGTTTATGTGGTTCAAACACTGTCGAAACAAAAACATCAGTGTTAGTGCGTGGACCCATACTGAAAGAAAAAGCTGAAGACTTTGCTAATTCGCTGAAATCAAAAATTTTAAAGCCAGCAATGGCTGGTTAGAGAATTTTAAGAAATGATATGATTTAGCCTTTAAAAAAATGTTATCAACCTATCCGTCTATCCCTAACATAGACCCTTGATAACTTAAAACCTCTATAACTTAAAATATTTTGTGTTTCCCTTGGACTTTAACTTATCGAGATTCTACTGTATTTGTCTTATATGAAATATAAACCATATATATGTGTAGCTAACTATTTACAATATATTTATTAAATTTGTGTAATAATTTTTTATTTTGTGATTGGAATGTCTTTATGAACTAAAAATCATTATAATATATAAAAAAAATTAAATAAATAAAATAAATTGATTTTTGAGAAGAAGAAGAAAGAAAGTCCACGCACACACCTTAGAAATAAATTATTAGTCAAATTTCATTCGAAAATTTTAAAATTTCTATTTGGCATCTAAAAGTTAGATAAGATTCGGCTAAACTTATTTTTTACAATAAAATTAACTAATTTCATTTTGTTTAATTGGCATTAAGCATAATAGAATATACAATTTAATAATAAATCCTCTCGAGAATATCTACATATGTATATAAAATTTAGATTCTATAATTTTACATTTCTACATTTTTTTTAATTTTATATATTTGTATATTAATTTAAATATTTTCTGAGATGTGATGAATGATAAAAAATATTATGAAGGAGATGATGGATATTGAGCTTAAATTAATGAAGTGGGCTTAAATGTTATTATTATATTCATTAATAAATAAGAAATATTACAAAATTTACCACAATAACTTTCAGCGTCATTACAAACCCCATCAAGATTTTGTTGTACACGATCATCTGCAGCATTCGTGACCATAATAAAGAGATCGCATTGAAGTCCTTCCGATGTTCCTATAAAATTGTAATTAAATATAGAAATATATATTTTAATGTAGGATTAAAATTAGTGGTACGATATAAATATTTTTTTTTTTTGTATTACCTTTGGGAATGAGAAGATGATGTGGCCAACCGCAACCACAGAAATTGAAATCCTCCAATTCAGCTTGATTTGTGGGTCGATTTCTATCCAAATTTCTAAATGTCCTTTCAAATGGAATGGTCACTGATGATTGGGTCGATTGTCGAGTAACAACGTTATTTCCTGGATTTACTATTAATTCAAAGAAATTATTATTATTTAGTTAATTTTTTTCTTTTAACAATCTCTCATTAATATTATTATAGTTTAGTTTATTTTTATTTATTATTTTTATTATATACCCGATTCTTTACAAACATCTTCACAACTCTTCCTTCTCCCCCCTTATAAAAATATAGGAGTATTATTTTAACAATTAACAAAAAATATATTAATGATATTTAAATAAAAATCACTTGAATCGTTGAATAAATATTGTATATGTGAAAAATAAAGAAACATAGTATAATATAACACGGATTTCCCCTTTAAGATCAAATAAAAGGATTTAACTTGAATAATTTTAAACAAATCATATATATTATAAATAGATATATATTCATATATCCCAGAAGGCGCCACAGGGTGAGAGGTTAGCGTAGCTGGCTCACATTCTCATGGTCCGGGGTTTAAGTCCCGGGCCTGGCAAGGGACGAAGTTAACCCAGCGTCCGAGAAGAACATTGGGAAAGCTACTTGATAGCGCCCCCGATCAAGAAAATCAAGGTAAAGGTTGATACGACCCGTTCTACTGATCATAGGACACCTCATTAATATAACCGACTTGATCAGAGTTGTCCTTGCGTAGGACGTACAAAAGTCAAAGGTTTTTTTTATTTATATGTCCTATATTTAATTCTAATTCTAAATATTTTGAAATCAACTTTACATACGAGCAACTTGGAATTTATCAAGTTCAATGAAAAGAATCCGTTGATCTTGAAAATTCATTGGAAGTCCTCTTTCATCTGATTTTGGAGCCAAAAAAATTCTTACTGTCCCCTGGCGATTCTGACCAGAAGTATTATTCACCTGTATATTTGAATTATTAATTAATCAAAATTGTATATTATTTATTTTGCTTTATTTTTTATTTTATTTTATTAATATATACCTGAATGCGATAGGAGAAAGGTTCATGATTTAGATGAGTGAATCGTGCTAAGATTGGCCCACGAGGACTAAAGTCCAAACCACGGGACATGTCCACATCACTCTGTTGCCAATGGGTTATCAATTGATTACGAATTTTTCCCGAATTCAATTCAATGCCAGATACAGTAATACCAGGAAAGTCCAACTAAAAAGCAAATTTATTTTTATCTACCTATTTATCTATTTATCTATACAATTATAAATAATTACCTGTCCTGTTTGATATCTTGGTAGGGTAGCTTTATGCTCATGAAAAATATCATCAACAAATGAATGAAGATTATAAAAGATTGGATCACGCATTGTGGTACTTGAATCGCCCATTACACCCATAGTTTCCTAAAAAAAATGGGTTTGAAAAATGTTAACTTTAATTATTTTTTTTAGAAATAGAAATATTAATTTAACTATAATAATTAATTATAAAACAAAAAACGTTCTTTAAAATTTCAAAGTTATTTAACATGCAAATTAATAAAACCTTTCTTTATTTAATTGATTTATGAAGGGTCTTTCAAATTGAACGGTTTTTTTAATCCTTAAATAAAATACACAATTTGCATTGATTTCAAAAAAATTTTTATTGGTCATTAAAGTATAGTGTATGACATTTAAAGTGTATAGTATAAAGTGTATTTATAGTGGATGACATTTAAACGGATGGCTTTTCTCAAAAAATCATTTTTTCGGATGAAGAACATTTTGAAATTGATGGCTATGTTAATAAACAAAATTGCCGAATTTGGGGTGAGGAAAATCCACGACTGATCATCAGAAACCATTACATCCTAAACGGGTTACTGTTTGGTATGAGTTGTGGTCAGGAGGTGACATTGGTCCTTACTTTTTCGAAATTGATGCTAGTGAAGCTGTTAACGTGAATTGCCTCCGATATCGTGAAATGATAACTAACTTTTTCTGTCCTAAATTGAACAATAATAACCTGGAAGGCAGGTGGTTTTGTGTGTTTTATTTAAGGATTAAAAAACCGTCGAATTTGAAAGACCCTTTAGTTTATATCTTATGTTTTTGTCATTTAAATATATAAAATATTAAACAAAATTCTATAGGATAAAGTACTAACAATTGTTGAATATATTATATTAATGATTTGTATATTTTTATAAAAATAAAATAAGCTTTTTTTAAAATTTTTCTTATTGTGTTGTTCAGGTAAAATTCTTTAATTTGTTTATTTAGGCTAGATATTAAAAAACAATTTAATTATTTATTTAATTATATATATATATATATATATATTTTTTTTTTTATTAAAGACTTTTATTTAATATATAATTGAATATTCTATCAGATAAATTTTCTCTTTCTTTCTTTTTCTCTCTTTCTATATTTATATACCTATATACCATCATATATATATATATATATATATATATATATATATATATAACTACATATTTATTTATACATATGTATATAGTCAATTGCTTACCAAATATCGATGGTCGGGATCATGACAATATGCAATGGCAAGATGCCCAAAATTATGTAAATCTCCATAAAGATTATCATTAGGGGTAAGGACAGATGCTTCAATAATATTTCCAAGAACATCAATACCCCTTGCCTCATCAAGAACAATTCGCTCTCCTCGTCTCTAAAATAGAAATTTATATTAATTAATAAAAAAAACATTTTTTTTTTCTTGAAGAATAATTAGATCTGATTCTATTTTTTGGTTGGTTAGAGAATTAATCAAAATATTTATGAATTAATATATATTACTTAGTAGGAATACTGATGAGAAGAAAGTAGATAGGTTATTTGAGGGTAAAGGAATCTATGGAGAAAGATGAAAGGAGGATAGGGGAAGGGGAGGGGGTTTCCGAAGATATTTACATTCATTATAGATCCTGTATGGATTGCTTCGTAAATTCTATCTCTCCAACGTTCCATATCTTGAATATCAAAACGTAATTGTTCCTCTTGACGATTGATATCCTATAAATTGAATAAAAACATAAAAAAATTTCAATTATTTAAAATCTTTCTATTATGTTTACTTATTAAAAAAATTCTATAAATAATATAATTATTTCCGACTAGAATTTGGAAATTTAAGGCGCCACATGGTGAAAGGTTAGTGTAGCTGCCTCACATTCTCGTGGTTCCGGGTAGAAGTCCCGGGCCTGGCAAGGGAATTTCTCTAGCTGAGGTCTACGGAGTCAATTCAGCCTCCGAGAACAACATTGGGAAAGCTACTTGATAGCGCCTCCGATCAAGAAAATCAAAATAAAGGTTGATAGGACCCGTTCTACTGATCATAGGACACCTAATTAATATAACCGACTTAATAAGCGTTGTCCTTGCGTAGGGCGTACAAAAGTCAAAGGTTTTTTATTTATTTGAAAATTTAATACAATTACAATAATACTTTTTTAAAAAATACTGCTTACTTTTAGTGTAGTCCCAGCATGTCTACTAGGATAATTGCGTGATGCAACTAATGTATCTAATTTTGGAAAATATCCAGCTTCCATTGGTTCACGGAAATTTGAAAATCGTTTTACTCGTGCAAGGCGATTTGAAAATCTCTCTATATTATATCTAAAAAAATATATATATATATATTTTTAATTAGGACATGCTAATAATAAAAAAAAATAATTAAATTATACCAAATTCTTATTTTTTCTTATTTTCTTCTAATGTTTATTATATATGTCATTAACCAGTCATTTTTAAATATGTAAACTAGATTATGATCAATCTTACTTCCCCCCTCTCTCCCCTTCCCCATTTACACCAAGCAAACACCTCATTAAGTTATCCCATCATTAAATTGAAAATATTGAATATGTTAAAAAAAACATTATTGCTATATATAAATATATATATAACTAAATTAAAATTATATTTAAAAAAGATTTTAAAAATATATAAGTTATTAATATTAAACGACCGTATTTCACTCTAATAAATATTTATCTATAATATCATTAAATGCAGAATAAGAAAAAATATAACTTCACTTAAAAAATTTGTCTATTTCTAAATTTATTATTTATTTTTTATAAATAAGTAGAAATTTTTTTTAAAATCTATTTTTTTTTTTGTTTATCTAATTTTAATTAATTTTTATCTTATATAAATATAATATATAATATTCATTAAATTATTTTTTAATTAAAATAAAGTTTAAAGTTTAATTAAAGGTATATTTTAAGGGTTAAAAAAAACTAAGAACAATTACATACTTCAAAATACTAAATAAAAATTAAAATTTTTCATTTTCTAAATTTAATACCTGATTGAATTTAAATAAACAAATATTATATTTTATTTTTTTTTTTTAAATAATAAATACAATTATATTTAAATTAATTTAAAAAAGATCAATAAATAATAAAGTTTTCTTACCTGGCGATCACTTGTTGATGCATATAATAGAAAAGTTCCCCACGTCGATCTTTATTTACAATTTCCGGTGTAGCATCATTTGGATACACCAAATGCCAATGCCAATGATGTAAATTAAGGCCAAGATCTTCCCGGAAATATGCTACACGATGTTCTTCATCTAAATCACTTGCAGTATAATCTCTTGGAATTACAATCGGTTGCTGTATTGGAAATTAAAAATTAAATTTATACTTCAAAATTAAAAAAAAAAAACAATAAAATAAACAAATTTATAAATTTACCCTTTGGCCTTCAGCTACAAGAGAAATTTCTTCCCTTGCTTTTGAAAATACAGATTGATCCATAAATTTTCCTGGAAAAATTTCTGATAATGGTGGAATTGGCATATTTTTGGTATCTGGCCGATGAAGTAATGCAACACTATAGCAATAAACGAACAAATAGGGATTCAAACGATCTCGACAATATACGCACAATGATTGAAAATCTTCAAGGGATCGCACAGCTGAAAATCAAATATTATTTTGAATTTAATTTAATATTTAAATTTGAATTCCAATGAGATACTAGAATATAACTTAGATTGAAATAACCATTTAAATCAGAGGTTCCCAAAGTGCAAGGGGTTTACGGCAGCGAATAATAAATTTGGGAGTTCATGAAATGAAAACGTGTTTTCCCGGCTCTAAAAAAAGGTAAATTGTTTTTCCGATATGGATCCAAAAAAAAAGGTAAATTGTTTTTCCGACATGGCTCTTAAAACATTTTTGATTTTTGATTTCTCAATAAGGCTCTAAAAAAAAGGGTAAATTTTTTTTATAAAAAATCAATATCGATTTAGGAGGTCTACCCAAAAACAAAAAACATGGCAAGTGGTCTACGACACAAAAAAGTTTGGGAACCTATGGTTTAAATTTTTTTACTATAAAAATTTCTTCTGTATGTTATATACATACATTAAAAAAATTAAATTTGTGTTTTATAATAATAATATTTAAATATTAATATATTTTTAATATATTTTATTTTTTGTGAATGATTTTTCACAAAAAAATACAATTTTATTGCATATATATTTTAATAAAATCTAATACTAATTAAAGACGTTTCAAGATTTTTGGAATATATATGTATAATATAGTTTAATACCAAGAGAAGAGCACTATTTTAATTTTGAATGTACACTATATATGAATTTAATTTATATTATATTTTATAATATGTATTAATTTTCATGTAGCGTATACTATTTTTTAACCACATACATTAATTCGGGTTTTAATTCAATCAATGTTTCATTTGGGTGTTAGATAGATTCTAAATATAATAAATCAGATAAACAACTAAATTAATCAATATTAGAAAAAATCTGGAGTGTCTCCACACGACTATCTCGCAATTTGAATTGGATTAAATAACATTTATTATATTTAACTTAAATTAAATTAATTATAAATTATAAATTAAAATTAATAAATAATATTTATTAAACCAGCGCATGTTTGGCTCTTTGTTGAAGGCATCACGTCATAATTCTGGTATTTCATTGGTTTTGTTTTTAATTTTGAAAAATCTGGAGTGTCTCCACTTGACTATCTCGCAAATTTGAATTGGATTAAATAACATATATTAATGTAAATTAAATTAAATTAATTAAAATATAAATTAAAATTAATAAATAATATTTATTAAACCAGCGCATGTTTTGCTCTTTGTTGACGTCACGTGAGATTTGCAGTGTTAAAAAATTAATTCTGGTACTTTCAGCGATTCAATCAAGCTGAAATTCTATACAATTTTTAATCATGTGAAAAATTATTAAATATATATCTTTATTTTTACGGTCACTTTAAAAGAAAAAAAATCAAAACGTTGTAGGTAATGACCCTCTTCCGGTTTAGCTACATTTCTCAAAAGTTGATAGAAAACTATGAATTTTGAATAATGCCCATGTACCAAATTTCATGATTCTAGCTAAAACCGTTTTTTCGTAATCTTGTCTACACATATTTTTCTCAACCTTAGTGAAAATGATTAATCTTTGGCGAGATAGTAAAAATGAGTTAAATAATAATAAATAAATTCAAAAAATTTATAATCATATATATCTATTATTTTATTTGAAACTACAACTGGGAAACCGCTCTAAATCTAGTAATTTCAGGACTATTCACGGTAAATTATAATGAGAAAAAAAATAATCGATTTTGATTTTTAATGGAGTGGTTATTTATGGTTTGTGATTAAACTTATTATTATGCATTGTTAACCCCCAAAATTAAAAAAAAAAAAAAAAAATTAAATAATAACATTTTTCTAATTACCCATCATGATTTGAATCATTTTTGCAGCCATTCTTCGATGAGCTGGTAAAAATAGTGAAAATTGAGCACGACGATTCAATTGTAATGGCACAGAAATATCTGGGATAGAAATTGATTTCACTTGTACATGATTGGTATTTGGATCAGAACCAAAACGGTCAGCAAAATTTGGACCAAATGATTGAAATCGATCAGCCTAAAATTGTCCAATTATATAGATTAGTTTTATATTATTTATTAAACAAAAATATTTCTTTATCTTTTTCTTTTTTTTTTTTACCAAATAATTTTGTGGAACATCAAAAACAGTATTTTTAGATCCTTTTGGGTAAAATACAGGTTCTTGTGGTCTTTCAAAAAGAGTCAATAGATTCTCTCTAATTTGACTATTATTGGACATCTAAAAGTAAATAAAAATTATTATTAATGCGATATATATATTTGAAAAAGAGAATTCTATTTAAAATAATATCAAAATTATTTAATGATACATACTTTCAGAATTGTTTTTTATAAAACAAAACAAAAACAAACAAATCGAGCAATAAACTTTTGCTATCGAAGAGATTATTTAAAATATCTCAATCATTATCTCTGGACTATATATATATAGTGCATTAGCATTAATGATAAAAGAAAATATTTATTTTTTCCTGGTTACAAAAGACAAAACCATCGTTGTGGTATACCACTATCTAAGTATCAACAGGATTCAGGTAAGAAAGAATATTGATAAAAAAAAACTTTTGTAATTTTCCAAGAAATCTTTCTAGTAAAGTCCCTAATAATAAATATATATATATATTTAAAATAGTTTATAAGCTATTATTTTTGAAAGTGAGATAAATCCACTTTTGGAAAATCATTTTTCCTTTACTATCTCGCCAGAGATAGTATTGCGATCACGAAAATTTTCGATGTCGAGATTTTGTTATTTTTATACGTTTTAAAGGTTCCTGAATCATTTTCACCAAGGTTATTATTAAATTTATGTCATTATATTTCATTAAATTAAAAATAATATTTAAAATATATTATTTTATTCATTTCATATATTTTTACCTTCAATCAATATTACCATAAAAATATTTTTTAAATAAAAATATTAACCAATTAAAATAAAATATGATAGGATATGTTCTTAAGCAAATAATTTCATTTAAACAAATAAAATTATTCATTAAAATAAATAAAAAAAATTATCAAAATATCCAAAATGAAATAAAGATTTAATTAATATTATTAAAATGTTCAGTTTTTTAATATTTATTTTTATTTTTATATAAATTTTTTAAATAGTTAATTTAATTTGTTTTTTTTTTGACTATAGATAGTTACTTCTATTAGTACACGACTGTACCAGACCATTTTTCTATAAATACAGAGTGCAGGATACAAGCATTTCAGATTTCAGTGGATCTTGATACTAGAAGCACGTGCTTCATTACTTGATGCTCTCTATTGAGTATATCAATAACTTTTTAAAACTATTTCTATTTAGTAGTCAGTAAATATTGTTTCTTTTTAACTTGTTTGTTTATCGACTCTGAAGATTAATTATTTATATATTTATTTAATTTCATTTTAATTATTCTTTATATTATATTTTCAGAAAATAAATATTTTTCTTTTAATATCTATAATTGTCATAATCATTCCTAGAATGAAATTCTCTTATTCTTATTTGAATTATCAATTTTATTTATTATTTATATTATTTCCATATTATTATGTAAATATATCTATAAATTTATAACTGAAAATCACAAAATTATTGTTAAATTTATGGTATTATATTTCTTTAAATTGAAAATGATATTTAAAAAAAAATATTTGTCTGTGTGGGTGTGTGTGTGTATGTAGACAAGATTACGCAAAAACGGTTTGAGCTAGAATAATGAAATTTGGTATACGGGCATTATTCAAAATTCGTAGTTTTCCATCAACTTTTGAGAAATGTAGCTCAACACGTTTTCATTTTTTTTTCCTCTAAACTGACCGTAAAGATAAAAATATGTTTGATAGTTTTTCACATTATTATTGAAAATTGTATAAAACTGCTATATATAGAATTTCAGCTTGATTGAATCGTTGAAAGTACCGAAATTAATTTTTTTAATTTTTTAACACGTTGACTGCCAATCACGCGCCAGCACGTGACGTGGTGTCATCAATAAAGAGCCACAAACACAGGAATTAATTTTTTTAAATTTTTAAATTTTGACTTACAAATGTAATGGTTAAAGTTTTAAATTTAAATTTAATATATGATAATTAATTAATTTAATTGAATAACAATACTATACTGCCAATTTAAATTTTTTTAATTAATTAATTAATCCAATTCAAATTTACGAGATAGTCGAGGTAAGACACTCCAGATTTTTTTAAATTTATAATTATATGTTCAATGAAATACTTTTGATGAAGTAATGAAAAGAATTTCAATTAAAAAATGTTAAGTATAACAAAAATTTATCAAAACTTGTTTAAAAGTTCATTTCTAATAGTTCAACAAAGTTAACTTAAAGAAAATTAGAGGGAGGTTTATTTTTTATGAAATTAAATTTGATTTCAACTAATCCTCAAGAAATTAAACTGCTTGTCTCTCAATAATTTTGGCCCTTTGGCAAATGAGAGAAAATAAATCAAATAAATGACTAACAAGACAGAATTAGTATTATGAGAAGTTGATTATAGATTACGTAGCCTTTATTCTACGTTATCTAATTATAAAAGAAGTTTATTTTTAATTAGTAGTTTAGTAATTTATTATCTATAGTTTTTTTTATTTATAACGATTTTTTTAATATAAATAAAATTAATTTTCTTCTTTTGCATAATATGCAGCAATAATTTTCTTTCCATATTTTTTTTTTTGAACTTTCACGACTTTTAACCCCTATTCAGGATGCTTTTTTGGTAATCCTCTTCCACACTCAATCAGTTATATCCTGATGCTCCCTTTGGAACTTCATTCAAGGACTTGGATGGTTGTCAAACTTATTGTTAGTGCCCTTGATCCTGCTCAATAGATAAGTATCAACAGTATGAAAGTTTATAAGATCAACACCTGGTTCACCGAGCCGCCGTTCGGTCATTAAAAAAAATTATTCCTTATTATATCAGGTTTGGTTGGTAATATTAATACCTGGTTCATCGAGCCGCGGCTCGATACTTTAAAAGAATTATTCCTTATGAACTATGAATATATAAGATTATGATTATTATTTAAAATAAATAAACGACAAAATATATAAAACAATTTCAAATAATTTAAAAGAACATGAATTAAAAAAAAAATAGTCACAAAACATATTGCCCTTAAACGACAGAAAAGTATGGCCTGTGGATATAACATAATATATATTTGGTAATTTGATTACAAAATATCATTAAAATAAATATTTTTAATTTTATTTTATTTATAATATTTTGTACTTAAGGAAGCACAGTCTGACACGCTAGGGCTTTGGAGTGGGGGATGCAGACTCAGAACTCAAGAGGAAAATATACCTTAGAGATGGCCTCTAGGCTAAATCTCTTGGTAATGAATAGGGGAATGACACCTACGTACCGAAGAGCTGGTTTTGGAATGTCGATCCCAGACATTACTCTGGTCTCTGAATGTCTGGCGCATAAGGTAGAGGGATGGAGGGTTCTAGAGGACTATACAGCCAGCGACCATAACTACATCCTGTTTGAAATTACAGATGAGAAACAAAAGCAAAGTGGTGGTGGTCGCCCTGCCCCTCGCTGGAACACGTCAAAACTGGACGAGGACAAGCTGGTGGAGTCGTGGAGAGCTGGGTTAGCTGGAGTGACGCCGGAATCAGCTGAGCACATGGACCGTCACTCTCTGGAACAAATGGTAGCGAAAATAATGAAAGTTCTATACAAGGCATGTGAATCATCGATGCCTTTACGCAAGCCGCCTGGTAGGAGACGCCAAACTTATTGGTGGACTGATGAAATTTCGAGCTTAAGACGCACAGCTTTAGCTTCTAGGCGAAGAGCACAGCGGTCCAGAAACAAATCTGATGCACCAACTCTAGCTGCTGAATACAAAATAGCCAAGAAGGCTCTCGCTAATGCGATCAAAGAGAGTAAGCGCCGAAGCTGGCGAAAACTCTGCGAGGAGGTAGATCACGATCCATGGGGAAATGCCTATAAAATTGTGATGCGAAAGCTGAACCTCATGAACTCTTCTGGTAAAATGAACGCTCACACCATGCGAGAAATTGTCGAAACATTATTTCCTAGTCACCCGGAAAGACCGGAAGAGATAGTCACTTCGATGGTTGGAGTTTTTCCAGTTTTCACAAATGAAGAACTGAAAACAGCGGTTGAATCGATGAAGAGTGGGAGGGCTCCTGGACCAGATGGGGTGCCAGTTGAGGCACTCAAAGTGATTGCCCGAAAAGAACCCGGACCTCTTCTTGAAATGTACAATGCCTGCCTGGTAACTGGAATCTTCCTCTCAAGATGGAAGACGGCTAAACTCGCTTTGATTCCTAAGGGGAAAGGAAATCCCGGTTCTCCTTCTGCATATCGGCCATTGTGTATGCTTGACACATCAGGGAAGCTACTGGAAAAGTTGTTAAAACCTAGACTTCAGGAAGCAATAATAGCTGCTGGTGACCTTTCACATCGACAACACGGCTTTCGTAAAGGGTACTCCACGATGAGCGCCATCTCTAAAGTAGTTGATGCCGTCGAACAGGCTAGAAATATAGGATGTTCACAGAACACACCATTGGTGCTTCTGGTCACTCTGGACGTGCGTAATGCCTTCAATACAGCTAGATGGGTGGATATGATTCAAGCTCTGCGAGTTAACTTTGATGTTCCGGAGTATCTTCTAAGAATAATACGAGACTATCTTAGGGATCGCAACTTGACATATGAAACATCCGATGGAAAAGCTCGTAAGAGGATTACTGCAGGAGCTGCGCAAGGGTCTATTCTCGGTCCGGACCTGTGGAATGTCACATATGATGGTTTACTTCGTCTTACCATGCCTGATGATGTGTTTCTAGTGGGCTACGCAGACGACACGGCCGCAGTTATAACAGCTCGAACTACGGAGCTGGCTCAACTCAAACTCAACATGACCATGAGAAGAGTTCGAGCCTGGATGGAAGATCACGGCTTGGAGCTCGCGATGGCAAAGACGGAAATCGTGGTTATCACTCGGAAGAGAATTCCCACGGAAATATCAATGGTAGTCGACACTGAGCAGGTCCAGGCGAAAAAATCAATTAAGTATCTTGGTATGATTCTGGATGGCAAATTAACCTTCTGGAATCATATCAGGAATATCGCTGACAACGCGGCAAAGGCTGTGGCCTCTCTGTCGAGACTGATGGCAAATACCGGTGGTCCTAGTCAGAGCAAGAGAAGACTGCTTATGGTGGCTGCCCAGTCGATGATGTTATATGGATCGGAGATTTGGGCTGTTGCCATGAGGATTAAGAAATATAGGAAAAGGTTACTATCGGTCCAACGAAAATGTGCCTTGAGAATTACCAGCGCCTATAGAACGGTTGATGGGGAGGCGGTTCTCTTAATAGCAGGAGTTATTCCTATAGATCTTCTAGCTGAAGAAAGAAGAACAATTTTCCTGACCAGAATTAACAAGCAAGAGGCAAGGAAAGAAACACTACAGCGTTGGCAGAGTCGTTGGGAAGATAACCTTGGGCAATGGACAAGGAAATTAGTCCCTCACGTAAAATCGTGGATTGACAGGGGCCATGGAGATATAAATTTTTACCTGTGCCAATTTCTTACAGGGCATGGGTACTTCCGGGCATACCTTTTTAAAATGAACAAAGTCGCTTCACCCTTCTGTTTCTGGTGCCGGGGTAGCGAGGATACCGCTCATCACACCTTCTTCGAATGCTCGCGGTTCATCACAAAAAAGAGGAGTCTTACAACCAGCGTCGGACCTGTAGCACCGGATTCTATCATATCCGTAATGCTACAGAGTAAGGACAAGTGGAAAGCCGTAGCTGAATTTGTGGAGGAGGTGCTGCGAACCAAGAGACATGAGGGGTGCTTAGACTAAGGAGAAGCGAAAATGCCCAAAGCTCGGCCCAGACTGAAGTCATCCGAAAGGGTTCCGGTCTGGGATTCTCCGTGGCCCACAGGAGAGTGTTTTTAGTGAGGTAAAAATCCCACATAACCAGGAGGGGCGCATCTCTGCTTTAGACTAAGCACTCCCCACTGGTACCTTCTGAAGGTTTTTCAACTCCTGTACAAAAAAAAAAAAAAAAAAAAAAAAAAAGTCTGACGTAGTTGCTGACGTCATTTAAATTTCCTCTTTTAAATTAACCCTTTGCACTCCGAGCAATTTTTAATATGGGCTAGCAGCAACTCCGATTCATTTTCACTATGGGCTATCAGCTACTCCACACTATTTTTAATGGCGCGAGCGCGCCTCAGTTGAATATTGAAAATTGCTTTTTCATTAAAAAAAAACCTGAATAAACTAAAAAAATATGCTTTATTAATACAATATAATTACGAAAATATAAAAATACAATATATTTTATAAAAATCACTTTTTGAATTTCTTCATTTTATGGTATCTTGCAAAACAATCCCCAAGGTGCATTCTTGGCTTATCAGGACAAGTATCACAGTATTCACTCGTTTCTCGTCTTTCACCTTTTTCTGTCTATTGGAGCAAACAACGTAATCTCTTTTTTTACCTTTGCGCATTTCATGAAGTTTTCCGTTTAACCTGAACTCAGATGAAGAGGTAGAGGCTCTAGATTTTTCTTGTCGAAAATTATTAACCAGTTGATCGACTAACAGTTTCACATATTTCAAATGTGTCAATGGTTTTTCGTTTCGTTTTGTTTTTTCAATTTTATATAAGATATATGAATTAATTACAGACACTTCCATGCCCCAAAAAAACATTTTTTTCCACCACTTAAGAGATTTTATCAAAAAACAATAGGTAGATGCATATTGATCAGCTCGATCTACACCGCCCATAGAATTTGTGTAACTGACGACTACATTAGGCTTTCTAATATCTATTTCCGTACCCCCTCGAAGAATTCTTTTTGAATTTATCATTCCAGCATCATTCCAAGTGCTCAAAAGTGAGACAATCCTTTTGTCTTTCCAGGCTAAGAACATAATTTTTCCTTTTTTACTAACAAAAGTTTTCTTATTCGAAATCTTGGGTTTTTTCATAAAGGTCGGGATGCCTTTTCTGTTAGCTTTTATAGTACTAGTCAAGTGGCATTTCAATTTCATTAATTCTTATGCTAAAGTTATACTGGTATAATATCTATCAGTAAACATATGGTAACCCTGTGCTTCCAGGATTTTATCTAGCAGCTTTTGATATAAATGCAGCGGAATTCTAGTGGTGACTGGTAAATCTGAACGAATAAGACTTTCTGATGTAATACTTTCATAATAAGGTAAGATGGAATAGATATATCCTGTTTCAGAATCCGCCATTGCATAGATTCTTATACCCCATTTTGTTGGCTTGATGGGGTTGTAAGTAATGAAAGAAATTTTTCCTTTAAATTTTACAATGGATTCGTCTACGCAAATATTTTTACCAGGAATAAAGTGTTCAGAAAATTTTGAGTCTATATAATCTAAAAAAATACTAGCTCGTTGTATACGAGTTTTGAGATGTTTGCTTTCCGAGTCAGGTGTTTTTAAATGGAGCATCCAAAATATTTGATTAAATCGAGCTCGTGTAAATACATCAGAAAATAAGCTGGAGTGTCTCCACTCGACTATCTCGCAATTTGAATTGGATTAAATAACATAATATATTATATAATAAATAATAAATATTATATAAATATAACAAATATAATAAATAAATACATAAATATAAATAAATATAATATATATTATATAATAAATAAATAAATTTATAAATAATAAATATTAAACCAACGCATGTTTGGCTTTTTATTGATGGCACCATGGCACGTGTTGGCGCGTGAGATTTGCAGTGTTAAAAAATTAATTCTGGTACTTTCAGCGATTCAATCAAACTGAAATTCTATATATAGCAGTTTTATACAATTCTTAATCATGTGAAAAATTATCAAACATATATCTTTATTTTTACTGACCGTCACTTTAGAGGAAAAAAAATCAAAACGTTGTAAGTAATGACCCTCTTCCGGTTGAGCTGCATTTCTCAAAAGTTGATAGAAAACTATGAATTTTGAATAATGTCCATGTACCAAATATCATCATTCTAGCTCTAACCGTTTTTGTGTAATCTTGTCTACATACATATACACACACATACAGACACACAGACATTTTTCTCAACCTTAGTGAAAATGATTCAGGAACCTTCAAAACGTATAAAAACATCAAAATCTCAACATCGAAAATTTTCGTGATCGCAATACTATCTTACGAGATAGTAAAAAAGGGATTCTACTGTTATGTCTAGTCGACCAATATTCTTACATGTTAGAAACAGGCATTGTACCCATATTTAGGATAAGTCCAATGAAAGCCCAGAATTCATCTTTATTTATATCGCGCCATGTTTGCCATATAGAGTCTTCAGATATATTCTTTGATTTCAACAAGGATTTTGCATAGCTGTTTGTTTCTTTTATTATTTAATTTACAAGTTTTTCTGAGAAAAATAGTTTGAAAAACTGAATCGGTTCAAAAATATTAGAGGGAATTTGGGGGCCTGTTACTTTTTGCCCTATTGAAAAATTTACTCTTTTGGGCATATATCCATTCTCTGTAATACTGACCCAATCATCTTCTTCTGAGGAGATGCTTGCATTGTCATCGGTGTCACTCTCAATAGGTCGTGCTTTTCGACTTCGATGGACTATTACATCACTGCCAGAAGTATCACTATCACTATGATCTTCATTTATATTAATTTCAGACAAATTGTCGCTGTATATTCAATTCGAATTCATCTTCACTTTCGGAGAATTCATCAATTGCATTGAAATTATTTTCTTCCATTTTGAGGAAAAATATAAAAAAATGATTATAATTTTAACGCAATTATTTGTAAAATCCAAGAGTATAGATTTTGATGAAGAATTATAGAATATTTGAATTAAATATTTATATTATATTTAAAATAAAAACAATGTTTCTTTCCATGTCGCTGCTGCGGCGACAACGGAGTAGGAGCTTAATTTACAAAGTCGCCACAGCGGCGACACCGGAGCTATATGATTGCCTTACACTGTCGCCGCTGTGGCGACAACGGAGTGCAAAGGGTTAAGAAGAAACTAACAAAAATGAATTTTCCCGAGGCTGAAACTTATGCAGATCGATTTTTCTTTATAAAAATTGTCTATAATGTGAATTTCAAAAAAGTCCTTAGAACGGTTTAATATTTAAAAAAATACAAATATATATAAGTATATGAGATATAGAGATTGTATTTATTTGAACATTTTTCTTTCGCTAGATATAAACTTGTTTCATTATTATTATAATGTGTAAACAGTCATACTTTTGCTACACTTGCGATTTTACTTCATTTCAAAAGTTATTTTCGTTCGAAATCTTTACTCTCAGGAGTATGAAACAGATAACTGATATGTATGATCAAATTGTACCCTAGACTAGTTTTGGAGATGGATGCTTTCTTATTACAGAATTACTATAGAATTTATCAAGAAGAATTTGGAAATCATTTTCCTCAATCAGAACCATAATATCGTTTATAATCACGAGAGGAAGTCTCTGTCATTTTAAATCTCACTTGTAATGTTTTCCACAATTCTTCTTTTATTTTCTAGAGCTTATATTTCTTTTCTCTTGGGATAGCATCGCTATACAGGCCTGGCCCTACTGATTTGTAGTAAAAATTATATTAAAATATTATGATAACTTTTTACTATCTCGCCAGAGATAGTATTGCGATCACGAAAATTTTCGATGTTGAGATTTTGATGTTTTTATACGTTTTGAAGGTTCCTGAATCATTTTCACTAAGGTTGAGAAAAATGTCTCTCTCTCTCTCTGTGTGTGTGGGTGTATGTGTGTATGTATGTAGACAAGATTACGCAAAAACAGTATTGAGCTAAAATAATGAAATTTGTCGCACAGGCATTATTCAAAATTCGTAGTTTTCTATCAACTTTTAAGAAATGTAACTCAACCGGTAGAGGGTCATTACCTACCACGTTTTCATTTTTTTTCTTCTAAACTGACCGTAAAATTAACGATATATGTTTGATAGTTTTTCATATGATTAAAAATTGTATAAAACTGCTATATATAGAATTTCAGCTTGATTGAATCGCTGAAAGTACCAGAATTAATTTTTTAACACGTTGACTGGCAATCACGCACCAGCACATGACTTGATGCCATCAACAAAGAACCATACACGGGCTTGTTTAATAATATTATTTATTAATTTATTTAATTTATAATTTAATTAATTAAATTTAATTTAAATATAATATATCATAATTAATCGAATTCAAATTTGCGAGATAGTCGAGTGGAGATACTCCAGATTTTTCACCAATGTAGTTACAAAAAAACTCCTTTCTCAACAGCATTAAGTAATATGTGAATCAAAATTAAAAAAAATAATTTCACAATTAAAAAAAATAATTTCACATATTAATGCTGTTGAGAAAGGCGCTTCGCTAGCTAGACTTGTGTTCTCTTTTTTCCGTCGTTTTACATGATTTATAATACTTATTATAGTTTATCTACTTTTAAATATCAAGCGAGTAGGCACACTCATCAAATGCAAAGTTGAAATTTATAAAAGTTTAACTTTCAAAATCCGTTTAATCCAATATTGAATGTTAAAAAATTAATACGAAGTTTGAGGCTGAGGTTTTTTGATACTGTTTTTGATATCAGCTTCAAATTTTGATTAATAATTAATTTCCCAACTTTCGCTTACTATATAATATAGCTAATAAATATTATCAAATGTTTTATTATATAAAAATTGTTAGAAAATATTAATTTAAAACGAAATTATTTTTTATTCAAATAATATTTATATTGAAAAATAGAAAAATTTTAGGAAACATTGGAAATGAAGATTTAATAGGATTATTATTTTATTAAAACAGAATACTAAACAGTATTATAGAACAAATAAAAAAAAATATATAAGTCTGTATATAATATATACATTTATTTCCCCTATATAGTATAAATTTGTACAATTATTTTTAATAGGTAATTTTTTTCCATTTTTTATAATTTTATTTCAACAGTTTATTCTCGCATATATTAACATATAAAATATTATAAAACAATAATATAATTATTAAAATCTTTGTTAATTAAATTAAATGTAAGAAATTTATAGAGTATAATAAAATATATAAAAGTATCATTTTTTTAAAATAATAATGAAATATATATATAGATTATTTAAGTTTTAAAATATTTTTTCGTTTTGTTTTATCTGGAAAAATAATTAATTTTAAATTAGTTATTTTTTTAATGAATTTATATTTTTTAATTAAACTTACTTTAATTTTTTAGATCAAATATTTGTGCTTTTCTTTTTTCTTCTTTTCTTCTTTTTCTATTAATTTCTTTGAAGAATTTATTGAGTTGGAGAGAAAGATGTTGGGGCAAGAATTCGACTATGCATTTCACGTATTAATGGCACAGTATAGGCAACACATTCATCCCATCCAGGTACTCGCCATGCAGCCTCACGTGTTTCTTTTCGAGATTGAAGATCTTTATAACCTTAAATATTAATAAAAATTTATATAGAATTTCCAACTAATAAAACTGGATAGATGAAAGATTGATAAAAATTCAATACTCGTTCTTTAGCTAGATACAAATGATGTTCAAAGATGTATTTTATTTGTATAAATGATTAATTATAATATATGTAGTTACTTACGATATATAATTTTAAATTTATTAAAACTTTAATTATATTTCTTATAAACAAATTTAAATAAATGTTTTAAATAAAAGTTTCTTATGAAAATAATTCTTATTTTACCTTAATAAATACTTATTTTAATCGATTTCTTTGTTTTTAAAAAGAATTAAGTTTAAAACATTCTTATTTTTTAGATGGTATAAATAATACATATAAGTTTTTTATTAAAATTTATAAAAAAAGGAGATTGAGTTTTCCATATAGACCTGGTTAGATCAAGAATTTTGTTTCTTTGAGCCATTTATATTAAAAATACATACACCAAATGTGATGAACATTATAAAGTCTTCCTATTTGAGAAAAGAAAGCGGCAAATGGTTCATCATTATTTCTTCTATAATTAATTGCTCGAGCCCAATTATTTCCCCATTCAATCATAGTACCTGAAAATAAAGTAAAGAGGAATTAAATATAAATTTATACATATTTAATGTATACTAATATAAATAATAGATAGTATTGTAAATTATTTGTTATTATAAATAATATTAATTGAATTTAATTAGATTAAAAAAATTATAATATGCAATTAGTCTAATTTCAGAAAAGATTAAAATGAATAATCAAGTTTAAATGTAATTTTTTTGTAAAACACAGATTTTCTTTTTCATTTTAGTGATTTTCTTAAAATAATATACTTGAAAATTAATTATATTTTATTTCTTGTAAATTTTGTATTATATATACCAGGTTTAAGCCGATAACTTCTAATTTCATAAACATTTGGGCCCTCTCTGTTAGTTATTGCTGGCCAATAAGAAAATGCCAGAAGATATTGTAAATGGCGAGATCGTAAATAATTACCACGTTCCTTTTGAAGTTTAACGAATGTCTACAAATATAAAAAGCATTAAATAATTTTAAAATGCAAAATAAAGGAAAGAGATTAATGAAGAATATTGGAAATAATTAACTTCCAAAAATTCATGTAACATGAGGAAATGGTTATAACGATCATAATTATCTAATTCATTAAATGCAATTAAACATTAAATAAATTAATTAATGATAGCAAAAATTAATATTTACTTCATCTTGACTTAGTGTCTTTTTGGCTGCATCAATAATTGGATAACCCCCCGTATATCTCCAAAGATGTAATGCTTGGTCTAAATCTCCTACCTAAAAAATAAAAATAAATTATATTTAATAAAATTCTTAAAAAGATGAATACAATGCCCAAATACTAGGAGTGGGATTGGATTTCACTCTTAGAGAAGGCCGATATAAAAATAATAATAATGACTAAAATTTAATCAAAATTAATAATAAATGAAATTATAATTAAAAAATTACTTGAGTTATCCAGGAAGCAACTAGTTCATACTTTATATCTCTTGCGGCTATTAAATCAACTGATGTTTTACTGAAATATGATAAATAAATACAATTATACTGAAATATGATAAATAAATACAATTATATTTTTTATAAAAAAAAAGTTGCAATTGTAAACAAAGTAAAAACAATATTTAATACGATTTAATTCTTTTTTCTAGTAAATATTATTTTTTAAACATCATAAAAGAAATTGTATTTTTTTATTTATAAAGAAAAATTATTTTAGTAAATTATTTTGTCAAATATGTTCAATTATAAATATTATCTTACTAATTCAGGAGGTATTTATCCACAGAATCTGGTTTAATTTGATGTGTTTGTAATTCATAAATTATCTCTTTATCACTTAACAATCTTGAATGCGATTCTTTCGTTGGTTCAATTTTTCGTACAAAGATTTTAGAAAGCCAACTTTCTCCTGGAGTACTACTTGAATTTGATGAAGATATTGAAGATGTAACTGCAAATGATCTAAAAGCGAGTAAATGAATATTTAATTAAGTATTAGGTTAAGTATAATCACTAATAATAAATTATATAATTATATAAAATTAATTTATTTAATCATTATATTTGTGATATAATTTTAAAAAAATCATATATTTCACAAAATTTACTATAAAAATATTTCTATTTGTTTTTTAATAAAAATTTGACATAGTATGTGAAGTGTTAACCTTTAATATTTTAAGATTAAATATTGTTTAAAATAATATAATCACATACATTTTAATTTAAAGTGTCATTTCAATGTTGACGTTTGTCAAGAAATCAATATAAATAATATATATATATATATTTAATTTCAAGTAAATCACATTTAAAATAAATGTAAAAATAATAAATTACATGTTTTTTAATTTTTATATATTAGCCTAATACCTATATATGATAAAGATTATAAATTTGCCAATTTATTATATTTTTACCTTGTTAAATTTGAAGTATATGAGTTAATTTTAAAAATATTTTTTAAATTTAAAAAAATCATGATAATTAGATATGAAAAATAATATAGATTTAAAAAATATAAAAAGTTAAAAAATTAACATTGAAATATGAATATATCTAGTAAAACTAGCAACTGCTAGCAACCTACAAGATTACTCTTCAACAGAATGTAACTTTTGATAATTATTTTTTTAATAATTGATTATAATTAATTATATAATATATATCCTTAATAAAAAAACTAAATCTTGTGTTCCAATTGAATTATAAAATCAAATATTTGGAACTTCAATGAAAATAAAAATTATGTGATTCCCCGAGATCAAAAGAGATGTTTCTTTTTATTTCAACAAGGTATTGTTTAAAAAAATTTTATTATTTCGCATATATTTGTTATATAAGAAAATACAGTACAAGTAATAAACAGTCTTTATTGTTGAAAGTATATATATTTATTATTTTTCTATTAATAATGGGCTTTTAACGTTTAAGAGCTTTTTTCAAATCGCTCACCCTGAGAGTAATTATACATATATATATTTAAATATATAATAGAATATAAAAAAAATTAAATAAAAATACAATTTAAAGGGTTACAAAAAGAAAATTAAATATTTTTAAAAAAAATTTCAAAAATATGAATAATTATCAATATCTCAATTTTTGATCTATATATTATTATTAAATGTTTTATATATGGTAAACATAATGTAATATTAGGAAAAATTATATTTAATCTAAATTAAGAACTTAATTTTATGATAATTCATATCATGCATGTATTTTGTTTTTTAAAGTTGGTCATCATAGGTATTTTATTAGCACTATGTTCAAGTCAGTTCAAATGGACCTTATGTCAAAATAAATAACACATGTTTTTTTCTATTATTTCAGAAATTGTAATATTTAAAGTACATTTAATAATAGGAAAATGCCGCGACCTGAGCTTCTAGCACCTCCTGAATTGGTAATTTTATTCTATTTTATTTATATTGAGATTTAATTTAAATTTATTAATTTTTTCCAGTTTTACAATGAAGCCGAAGCTCAAAAATACACACAAAAGTTAGTATTTTTTTTATTATTTATTGCGTGTGTAAATTATTAAAAGCTAATTATTTAAAAATGAAATGTAATTTATTTTAGCTCAAGAATTATGGAAATACAAAATAAAATGACTGAAAGATGTTTAGAATTGCTTGCCTTACCTGATACTCAATCTCCACTTTTACTTTTGGATATTGGATGCGGATCAGGCCTTAGTGGCTCTGTTCTTGAAGAAAATGGGCATAATTGGATTGGTCTGGATATCTCATTACCCATGCTATGTATTTAAACATTTTTAACATTAATATTTATATTTGAAATCTTTATGTCTTGTTTGGAATTAAAAAATTTGAATTAGAGAGGCTAAGGAAATTTAGATAATAATATTAATATTTGTTTTAGCTATTGCTAAAGAGCGAGAGGTAGAAGGAGATGTATTATTAAGTGACTTAGGACAAGGTGTACCATTTAGAGCTGGAATTTTTGATGGTGCCATATCTGTATCTGCTCTCCAATGGCTTTGTAACGCTGATAAAAAAAGTCATCAGCCTGTAAAACGTTTATATAACTTTTTTTCATCATTATATTCTGCTTTGGTGATAAAAATAAATATTAAATTATTATTAAATATTAAAACTATTTTATTTAATTTTTATATTTTTTTTTAGTCTCGAACTGCTCGTGCTGTTTTTCAATTTTATCCAGAATCACCGGCACAAGCCGAATTAATTGTTCTTCAAGCTACAAAGGCAGGTTTTCAAGGAGGTGTTGTTGTAGATTATCCAAATAGTACAAGAGCAAAAAAGTTTTATTTAGTTTTAATGACCGGTGTAATGGAATCAATTCCTAAAGGCCTTGACGACGAGTATGAACAATCTACAGTTGCTTTTTCAAATCGAAGGTTATTATTATTATTTTTGTCATAATTATAAAATAATATTTTTCTTATTATTTATTATAAATCTAATACCTCGCATATTTCTTTAAAATCACATTTCATCATTCAAATCATTTAAACAATAAAAATACCTAAAGTTCACTATTATAAAGGTAGATTCGATGTTTTTATCGTTTTAAATATATATAAATTATTTATATAATACATTATATTTAGCACGCATTATATACATTATTATATATAATTTTTTTGTATTGATATTTTAGAGAACAAATGAAACCTGTACGTGGACAGTCATTAAAAAAATCTAGAGATTGGATTTTACAAAAGAAAGAAAGACGTCGACGCCAAGGCAGAGAAGTACGAGCAGATACAAAATTTTCAGGACGAAAAAGGAAAAGTCATTTTTAATATTCCATATTTGTTAAAGAAAAATGTTTTATTATATATTGTTAATAAAATATCTTTGTAAATATTTGATGCATCCTTATTTATCATTTCCAAATATCATAAAATTTGATGAAGGAATTTTAGAAACATTAAGATAATTAAAGGAGCTTAGGTAGAATGAATAGCAAAACAAATATTTTTATCATAATTTTTCATAGAAAAAAGATTCTTAATTAAATATATATAATTTAATAATCATAGACACATGAAGTTACATTATAAAATAGTACATCAGTTAAAAATTAAAATTAAAATTATTAGGATTTTTATTAATAATATTGTAATTATAAAATAATACCAGTATATCTGCATAAAAATTGATATTATTGAATATTTTTTGGTATATTCTTGCAAAGAATAATTAATGCCCTGGAAACTGTATTTTAGTATAATATACTCTTATGCAAGAAATATACGTATATATATATATATATATATATATAATAAAATTTATATAGATTTGTGTATGTAAAGATTTGAGGTAGACTATTGATTGATTGATATCTATTAATATAAAATTCCAAAATATAAAGAAATCAATTATTAGTATATATAAATATATATATATAGATTAAAAAAAAATAAAAATAAAATTTATATATAAATATAATATGAGATCTTTAAAATTTTATGAAATTTTAATATTAATATACATACAATTCTTGTTGGATCTGTGTTTATATTGAAAATATTCTATTAAATCTGATGATAACATGAATAAAATTAACATATCCGGATTTATCGGTTAATAAGGTTTATAAATATGCAACGGGGTGTGTAAAAATAAACATGATAATTCGTTCTATTGTAAATAATAATTCAGTGAATTTGTTATTGTTTAGTTAATTATGATTTTTATAAGATATAGAAAAAAAATAGGAGCTTATTTTGAACAAGAGGACCGTTCAGATGGATTAATAAGAACAGTATGAAAAATTTTATATACAAAAAATCTCCTGAATAAAAATTTAAAGCATCTCCAACCTATACAGTCCACATGTACATCACTTGTTCCACCCAAGTTCTCGATTATATAATATAATATTATATAATAGTATTCGCGCCTTAAAATTTCTTAATATATCAAAAACATATTTAGTTTTTTGATACATTAAAGTCTCGTAAAATAATGTTTTTAGAATATTTTGATTCGAAAATTTTAAAAGATGAAATTTTTCAAATATAAGATGATTCCTTAATCAGGAGAAGCTAGTATCATTATTTATTTAAATATAAATTTTAATTCATCCCTCCCATTTCCCCAAAAACTGTTTTATAACCATATTGAAGGAACGGACCTTGTTCATATACATATACATATACATATATATATATATATACGAGGGTGGGGTGAAAAGTTACCAGCCTGACCAAGAAAAAGGATGTTTTTAAATTTTTTTCCAAAATTCAAGATAGCTGAGACCTGTACGATGTCAGCTGAATGTGTGCGAAATATTTTGCAAAACCATTTGAATATGGAAAGCTGTGTGCAATGTGGGTGCCGCATTTCTTAACGTTAGACCAAAAATTGCTTCGAAAAACCTTTTCTACCGACAATTTGGCGTTGTAGGCGTAATCCAAACGAATTTTTGCGTCGATTTATAAATTAAATTTAATTAATTAACTAAATTAGAACACTGTCATGAGAAATGTATCAGTGTTGATGGAGATTATGTTGAAAAATAAAGAAAAAAAAAATTTAAAAACATCGTTTTTCTTGGTCAGGCCGGAAACTTTTCACCCCACCCTCGTATGTATATTACAAAATATTTTAAAATAAATTTGATGTTATTATATTACATTAATATATATGTATTAAACAGAATTAATCTTGTTCAATATATTATTATCATAATATTATAATTTTAATAAGAAATGAATTTTGTTATACAAATCTTAAGACTAAATTACTAAATTAATTGATTTTACAACACTGTCATTTTAATGTATTTATCTAATTTTTTATAGAATAAAATTAAATTAATATAATATTATATATTAATATTTAGTGAAAAATCACGTTTTTTATTAAATATATACTAATAGAAGAATTATTATATAGAATTACATATTAAAACATATCAAAGATCAAAAGAAAATATTTTATATGGTATTGAAATTTATAATAAAAATAAGTTTTACTTCTTATTTCATATTATAATTTTTTAAATTAGCCAAAAATAAAAAAAAAGAATAATCTTGATAATATAAAATGGTTATTATAATAAATAATAAAAAAGATTATAGTTTAAACATTTTTTATAATTCTATTAGATCAAACTTTTTGAGTTTATATATTTTAATATTTATCATTTATTATTTTTGTTTATAAGGAGAATATAGATTAGTTAATTATATTGATTTCTAAATTTTGAAAAAAATTGGTCATGATTTATAAATTATTTTATTAGTTAGTTAATAGAATAGTATAATAATATATTATAGATATTTGAATAAAAAATATATTTTTATTTTATTTATAATTTATTAGTTTGTTAAAAGATTTAGAAAGACTTGCAAATTGTATTTTATATATATTTATAAATAATTTATAAACATATATAAAAAGTAAGAAGGACAAAAATAATTTTGGATTTTTATTTTTTTTCAAAATTCAATTTATTTTTTTTTTATAAATATTTAGATAATATTTTTATCAAAATTCTTATCTATAATAATTTGAAGAGATAGATTTATATATATGAATAAAAGGATATATTTTTTAATTTTTAATCATTCTATTATATATCATTTAATTTGAAATATTTTTTTTGTTAAAAATAAATATTAAAATTTCTCATTCATTTTATAAGTATAATTTTAATGAATGTAGGAATTTTTATATATTATTTAAGATTAATATTTTATTGATTTTATAAATAAATAAATAGTTGTATATATTTTAATTTATTATATTATAAAATCAACAAAATTTTAATTTTTGTTAAATATTAACATTCACACACAAAATTAAAATTAGTATATATTATATGACAAGACAAAGGATTACATATATTTGGCCTCAAAAAGACTATTTTTTATATATATAATTAAATAAAATAATTATTTAAGTATATTATTTTAAAACATTTTTTCTTTATTTGGTTCTTTTAGATTTAAATAGAAATGTTTTAAAATAATATTTTTGTATTTTGTAATTTATATATAAATATATAAAACTATTTATATTCAATTAGTTAAAGTTTAATTATAAACTTTTAAAATAATAATTAGATAAATAAATCAAAATATTTTTAATTATATTAATATGATATTTTTTATTTTAAAATAAAATTATATTTTTATTTTCATATTTTAAAAATGGTAACTTTAGAAACAAAAATATAAATAAAAAAGAGAAAATAAACAAGGAATGTTTTTTAAATATAAAATATAAGTTTCTTTATATATCTATATATAATATGTTTAAGTGTAAATATATTTATATATATTTTTATGATAGATATTTTGAAGACTATTATAAAATAAATATTATTTATGGTGAAAATATATAAACAGCTTAATATAGAGATACAAAAACAGTATTTATAAAATTGGCACCTTGATTAAAAAAAAATGAATAGATTTTTTCTTAGGTTAAAAAATAACTAGATACTTTTTGAGCTTTCGATTATAAGTTTTGGGTCAGGTTCATTAAAATATATTCTATTATTTGAACACAAATATTGTATCTATCAATTTATACAAAAGTAAATAGTTTTATTTAAATTTTTTTATATCAAACAAATAATTGGCACTAAACTTTTCCATATCAATAATAATAAAATATGTTTAATTATAAATGAAGATTGCAAATGAATACAGTAAGATATATAAACATAATAATAGCATTTTATATAATATCCCCACTATAAACTCTCCTAACCTTACTCAAGCGTTTTTTTAAGAGTTAAATGTTTAAAGATGTGGGATATCTCAAAGAAATTAATCGTTTATGTTAAAGCTATGATTACAATGAATGTATGTGTTCTTTTGAAAATGAGTTTCTATTCTAGTATAAGTGAATTTAAAATTAAAAACTCATATTCAAATTTAATGATACAATCAGTGTAATAATAGTCCATCAACGGAACAAAAATCTTTTAAGATTATTTTAATAAGCAAGTTATATTTTTTTTTATTTTTAAATTTAGCAAAAACAAAGGAAAAAATTTTTATAGAACAAGTTTAATAATTTCTTCTTTATTAAAAATAATTTGAAAATCTTTTTAAAAAACTAATTTATAAATTAATAAAAAAATTACAATTACAATTAGATTCTTTGGCATATTTTGCTAAATAAATTGCAAGTCAAATATTTTGGCACACTTAAATCAAAATAATTTATTTTACAAATAAATGGAAGAATAAAATATTTTAAAATATTATTATGATTATTATATAATAAATAATTAAATGATTTCACCTGTTGTTAGTGATAATTGAGGTAGTTGGTATTGGAGTTGACACTTGTTGATAGCCGGTAAACTTCTCTTTGGAATTAACATTCATACTGTTTAATGTCATATTAAATGGCGAGGATAGTTTTTCTTGAGAATCCAGGATAGAATGATTTGTCGTTGTAGAAGTAGTGGTAGCCGAAATAGGATGTTGTTTTAATGATGGATTATTTTGTAAAAATTCGACAATACTTTCCACTCGCTTTTTCTTTTGATTAGCTTTTATTTTTAAAGCACTTGTAATTGGAAATGGTTTTGGTGGATTATTAGTAGAATCGAAATCAGTCTTAAAAAAACATGTATAATTATGGTTTTATTTAATAAAACAATAATATTTTCAAATAAAAAAATTAAACGATTTTGCGATTAATAAAATTAAATGACATCTAATTAATAATTACCTTAAAAATTGATTTACTTTCTTTGAGTTTGTAACCTTCATTTTCAACATTTTCGCCATTTTCCTCAACTCGATTAAGAATATCACTATCTTTTAGTTCTTCATCTTCATCATCATCTTCATCAGATTCCTCAAGTCCTAAATCGATATTAAGAATGTATTACTAAAGTATTACTCTTGTATAAAAATGCAATTGCCGTTGAATTTTTTTTTACCAGCTAATTCTTGATTAGTTAATTGTTCAAGAGAAAAAGGTTCGCCTTGTGGCATTCTTAAGCCAGCTTCATTAGGGGACATTGCATAAAAACAATTTCTATATTGGGGATGATCGTATCCGACCTACAAAATTAAAATATTGATTAATTTTGATAATTAAATTAATTTTAATAATAGTTAAATTCAACCTGATGCTTATCCAATAAATGTCTTCGAAGAGATTTGCGTACAGAATATGCTTTTTCACATAAAAGACATTTAAGATGTTTTAATCCTGCATGAGTCATTAAATGTGATTTTAATCGCGTGGGTTGCGTACAAACCTTGGTACAGCTATTTTTTTAAAGAATAAAAATTAATTTGATTTAAAAACATTATGTTGATTAATAATTATTATATACTTACAATGGACATCTGTATAAATGAGAAGGCTCATGGACTAATGTTATATGTCTAGAAAGATATTTTTCACTATTAAATGCTTTTCCACATGTAGAACAAAGAATTTGTGTCTCCCGATTATGAATTAAACGATGTTCTTTGAGAGCGAAACTATTTGTAAAAGTCTAAAAAAAACAAGAAAGGTATAATATACAAAAAATTTTAGTACAATAAAATCTATTATGTCTATATAAATTTATATAACATTTCAATTCTTTTCTAATTACTAAACTCACTATAAAATATATCTTCAAAGTAGCAAGGCTGTCCAACCCGATAGAAAAGGTTAGTTTTTTATTTTATAAAAAATAAATAATAATAATAAAATATATAAATAAACTAAAATATAAATTTTACAAATAATAATAAAATACTAAATTTTATATTAATTAAACATAAAACAATATAATTTACGAATTAATGTTAATTTATTTGTGCCCAAAAATGTCTTCTTCCAATGATGCCCAGGGAACAAAAAGATTGGACACCCTTGCTATATACATTATTAAAAGTCTTGAATTTTAAAAGAGAATATAAAATTTTAAATACATACTTTATTACAAATTTCACATGTTATAAGTCCTTCACCTGTGTGTTTTCTAATATGATATTTCAATTTCTGTAAATAATAATTATATAAAGATGATTCAATTTAATTTTAATAAAAGTGAAATTATAATAATTAGAAATAATTTAAACCTGTTTTTTACTGAAAGCTTGTCCACAATATGGACAACTACAAGCTTCTTCTTTGGTATGTACTCGAATATGTGAATTACAAGCACCTTTATCAGAAAAACATTTCTCACAATAAACACATTTATAGGGCTTTTCTCCTAAAAAATTATTATTAGAGTTGTAAAATTTAATAAAAAAAATTATTCAAATATATATTAATTAATTTTTATTGGAATATCAATTTTACCTGTATGAATTCTTATATGACGTACTAAATTAGATCTTTGGACAAATTCTTTATTACAATGTGGACATCTATGGCGAGGTCCTGTATGTATTAAGAGATGTTCATTGTAACTATCTTTACGCTAAAAAATTAAAATATATATGAATTATTTTCTAGTTATAAATATAATTGAAAAATTTATTATATCTTACAGTAAATTCTTTAGAACAATATGGGCATTTTGAAATTCCTGAACCCGTATGTAATTGTTTATGTCCATACATTCCTGATTTGCTAGCAAATCCTTTACCACACTCTATACAATGATATGGAGATTCTCCCTGATGGTCCACTTGATAATGTATTTTTCTATTAAATTTAAAATAAAATCAATATTGTTTTATTAATATTAAGTATGGATTATCGAAAAAATAAATATTATATGTTATTATTATGTAACAATGTGGTTTAAATAGGAGAGAAAAAGACTAGTGAGAAACTTGTTTGGGGAGACTGATTGGAAAGCGACCGGTTAGTAGACTAAGGTCGGCATAGAATATGTAACAATAATAAAAAGTACATGAAAAAATATATTAAAATTATTTGATTTTCACAAGAAAATAAAAGTAAACAATTTAAATTAATTCAAATTAAGACATTATATGTATATATTATTATATACCTTTCATCTTTGGTATCAAATCTTTTTTGGCATATTCTACACCGAAATCCAATCTTGCTAATATTCGAATGTTTCATTCTATGATGTATAGATAGGGCGCGTTTACTCCATAATACTTTCCCGCATAAATTACAATCCTTTTGACCAAAATCAATGTGAACATTCTTTAAAAATAAAAAAGAAATTTTAAATGAAAATCAAAATTTATAAAATTTATATAATTAAAAACAAAATATAACAAACCTTAATATGAGCACGAAATGTTTTTTTACTTTTGAGATTAATTCCGCAACGATGACATCGATAAATTAAATGAGATTTATGATAATTCATAAAATGATTTTTTAAAATAGGTTTCGATAATGGAAGTACTTGGGAACAAATACGGCACTGAAGCCAAAAAAGATTAATATTGGAGGAATTTTCAGAATATTTTAAAAAATCTTTTGTTAAAAAAAAATTGTTCGAGAAATGATTAGATATTACATGTGCAGAAAGAAATTTCTAAAAAATAAATTAAGAATTATTTTATATTTTTAGTAATTGAGATTTATAATAGTTATTTTATTAAAACTACTTACAAGAGATTCAAATTGTTCTTTACATAAATAGCACTTAAATAATTCTCTGACAATATTATGAGAATGAAATTCATGTGCCCTCCGATTTTTAATTGTCCAATATTTTTCTGGACAATAACGACAAATTATACCCATATTATCTTCTGGCTGTTCTTTTAATTTATTACTATGCATTTTTCTAACATGTTGACGAAGAGTGGTATAATGTGTAGCCCTTTACAGATAATAAATTAGTAAAAAATATAATTTTGTTATTATTACATACAAATATATTTTATCAAAATAATCATACTTTTGATTACAAAATGGACAGGACAATGAAGTAAGAGAAATTTGTTGATGTTGTTCTAAATGTATTGAATGATGAATATTTAAATGTTGTAAAAAATAACCAAAATCACAATTTTCTGTTGTAGAAGCACAAAGAGAACAAAAAATTTTGGTATTTATTTTAGGATCAGCTTCTGTAGAAGTTTCAAGATATAATCTTGAAGAAAACTAAAAAATAAATGACCAATTTATTAAATAATTTTTTAAATAAAGAATCAATAATTTTTTTTAATAAAATTAATCGATTTATCTCTTAAAACCATAAATAACTAAGAATTCACTATAGAATATATATATATATCTTTTTAGCTTTAAAATTTTGATAATAAATAGTAATATTAAAAAATAACCTGTAATATATTCATTATTTCATCTTGGAATTTAAGTGAATTATTTTTATTTAAAGTAATTCCTTCATTTACTTCTTGTTCTACATTTTCTTCTTCTTGATTTTGACTTTTTTTCTTTTTCTTTTTTTTCTTTTTTTTTAAATCACTGTTTAAATTTATTTCTAATGAAGATGAAATTTTATTAAATGGTACAAATGGCATATCATCATCATCTGTTGTTGTTTCATAAAGGCATATTAATTCAGAAGGATCAAAATCTGAATGTCCAATTTCACTGATATCCTAAGATCAAAGTAAAAATAAAATTAATAATTTTCTAATATATTAATATGATGAGATTTTTGATTTTAAAACCTCTTCTAATTTATCAATTTCTGAAGAAGCGCATGACTCTTCATCTTCACTGGAAGTATAATCCAAATCTTGAGAAGTAGAATTTGTTGAATTTTCTTCACCAAATATTTCATTATTTGAATGTTTTTTATCTGACTCTGCTAGTAAAATTAAAAAAATAATCAGAGATGTTTAGGAAAAGTTTGACTATAAAAGTGTTTCTAAACGAGATCTAACAATTATAATAATAATGTAAATATTAAAATTAAAAAAAGAAAAAATGAAAAATCACGTAGTAAACAAATACAACAAAGAATCGACTTAGAAAATCACTTGTCTTTCCACATAAAAAAAATTAACTTACGAAAATAATGTAAAAATTACAGATTGAAAAATCAATGGTCAATAAAATATATTAAATGAGAACTCTTTTATTATTCATAATAAAATAACTGAATTTAATTATAAAAACTTTAATTATGTATTTAATTTAATGCTACTCTTATTTTAGATAATTATATTTTTATAATATATTTTTTTTAAAGATAAAAAACTTACTATTCGAGTGTTTTGAATTTGAAGCCTGATTTTCAATAAAAAATCTTAACTGAGACATTTGTTGTATTAGTGAAATATTATGTATTTGCATATGATTATATAAAGCATTTAAATTACAATCTAAATTCAATGTTGGTGAACAGAGTTGACATTTTATATGAAGTCCATCATTCTAAAAATTTATAAGATGTATAATTAAAACATTAATTTGATAGGGTTAAAATAGTAAGATTTTGTTTTAATTACAGTTATTTAAAAGCTATTTTAATCATGTTTTGAGCTCATAGAAGATATAATAGATAATATAAACATATTTTAATTTTTAAAATTTGATAACACATTAAATTAAAGCAGTATAATAAATTGATTGTGGAATTATAAAATATAAAAAATAATTAGTTAATTATTAGTTAATAATTACCTGCATAGTAAAAATTGTTTTAGAAAAGTTTTCAAGAGATTCAATTCCATGTTTAGGCAAATGAAGAATCATATTATCAAAGTAACAATTACAGAGATTACAAAAATTTAAATCATGTGATTTTGCTAAATTAACAAAAAAAATTTGTTATAAATTCATAAGTTAAAAGTTAAGTTGGACTTTAGGAAATAAATAAATTACCTAAATGTGACAGAAGCATTTCATGAGTTTCATATACTAAATGACATTCATTGATTTTAGGACAAGAAAATAAATCATGTTCTTCATTAAAATGTTCAAGTCGACTGAGATCATCAGAAAATGTTTTAGGACAATAAGAACAAGGAAGTCGTTTTAAACACCAAATCTGAAAAAAATAAAAGAAATATTTATTTATATAAACGCATGGAAGTTTGTCAGTAATTTCGTGGAACACATCAACAATATGAATATTTCAAAATATATAACACAATATTTATTAGACCTAGATACTTGTATATTTTCATGTTAAACAAGATTTAATAATAATATATTTCTACATTTAAAGAAAAAACTATTATGATTATCGAGTTATTATGGTTTAAAAAATAAAGGAGCTAAAGATTTAGAGAAGACTATCGAAAGTTATAAGTAGACCAGTCGAGATAATATATATAAATATATAAATACCTGGTGGAGAGTAAATGGTACTTCTTCTAAATGACATATTGTACATAGATTTTTTGTTATATCATTCAAAGTTCCAGGTATATTAAATTTTATTCCTTCAAATATTAAACATTTAACAAACGCTCCTATAGATAAACGATGATAATTATGAAAATGACCAAATATTTCAGATCGTTGTCGTAATTTATTGCAGAGATTACAATAAAAATTCCAACTAGAAGATTCTGAACCCCAATGTGAAATTATTGAAAGTTTTGATGAAAGAAAATCCTAAAAAAATGTTTCATTTAATTAAATTGATCTTCAAAACTTCGAAAAAAACTATTATTTAGTTTATTTACCTGAATGTCTGATCGGATTAAATGTTTTTTTATAATATGATCTTTATAATTTGATAATGGATGAACTAAAATTCCACAAAATTGACATAATTTACTATTATGTTTTATTTTGTAATGATCAATTAATTCCTCTTCAATTGATGAAATATCTGGGCACAAATCACAACTTAATTGGCCATGGACATTTTTTTCATGAATTTGTTTTTCATCAATGGAATTAAACAATTCCAAACAAAATGTACAAATTTCAAATTGATGATGCATCCATTTATGAAGAATTAATTTATCTTTAGTTAAAAACCATTGTTGACATGGGTGGCATTCAATTGGCATTTTTTTCGTTTTGGAAGTAGATTTTATTAATAAACTATCCTCAAATTTAGATGTTTTCATATTTTCTTTTTGTTTACATTCATTTATTAGAAATAAGTAATTAAATTATAAAGAAATCCATTTTCATTGAGGTGTATTTTTAAAATATATATGCCTTTGGTATATTTTATTAGAATTTTGTGGTAATATTTTGTGAATCGATATTCATTCTAGTAATTCTTTTTATTCAAAAGAATCATAGTTGATGGTTTCAATATTAAATGGAGGATATTTTCAGGAATTAGTTTTTTTTTCTTTATCTAGAAACGATAAAATTATCAAAATATATATTAAAACAATTTGTATGATTTAAAGTCAAGAATTTATTTATCATAAATAAAGAACTTATTTACCAAATTTGTTTAAAAACATTTTAAATAAATTATTTAATTTCAATAGCTATGAAAAAAAATATTTTAAATAAATTTTCAAAACATTTTAATAAGCAAATATAGGTTATTATTATTAATTATTTGTATAAATTTAGTTAAATTTGTATTCCGGCAGCCATTATCTTTATAAACATTCTTAGTTTGAAAGATTTCCGTAATTTAATTTTTGAAATTAAACTGAAAAAAGTAAAATTGCATTATATTTAATAATCATTATTAAATATATTTTGTTATTTAACTCATAAAGGGTTTCAACAACAATCGAAAGAAACAAATAAAAAAAGAGATTATATCTCATACTCATATTCAAATAAATATAGATTTTGGTTGATTTATTAAAAGATAACTTTTGATTTAATAATTTTAATATAATTTTAGTTTAATTAATTTTTAGATTTATTATTTCTACAATTATATATTGAAATTATTAAATAAGTTTATGAATTAAAGCGCGTAAATTGAAATAATACTTCAATATGTAAGGGTTGTTTTAAGGGGGTTGAAAATTTTTATTTCTTATTTATATATATATTATTATTTAATAGTTATATCTTGATAAAAATTTCGATGCAAGAATAAATTAAAAAAACATTGTGCATTTTAAAATGTATCGATGTTGCGTTCTTTATTCATTTGATTTATTTAATATTTTTCCAACCTTTTTTGTTTTGAATCGATGAACCCTTTTATTTTTGTTTTTGTGTTTTTGTAAAATCCGCAACAAATAATTATTGATAATGCATTAAAAGATTTAATAAAATTAAATCATGTTTTATAAATTGTTAAAAACAAATATTAATTTATAAAAAAGACATTTATTCAAAAAATAGAGACAAAAATTTTAAATAACACAAGAAAATTGACAAAAATTTTCAGTCTTAAATTACTACTTAAAATATTAATAAATTTTAAATATGATATATTTGACCCTCATGGGATTTACAAATTTCAGCTGAATCATGTTACTCGCATTTTATTTTAGTTAATGTAGAGAATACTGATTCGCACAAATAGGATAATCCTAACTCTAAAATATTTATTGCAATAATTCAAAATTTATTCATTTGCAATTTATCCAATCTAAACATCATTCAGAGGTTCCAAAACACAGTCCTTAGGAAATCCTTCTGCATAAAGAATTAAACATTCCCCTTGTCACCGAATTCATACATCAATAGAGGAGCAAATATCACCAAATATCACCATCGTCTCATTAATCATCATAACCAAACTGCCAGACGACTTACACTTACAGACAAATTAACAAGACTTAAGACTTCGACCACATGACTTACTGACAATTAGACTCTAGCCATATCTCCATTAACGCTAGCAAGCTGCTCCTTCCTTAAGTATATTCAAATCCAGGTCCATATTTTTTCATGTTCTCCCATCCTTCTGCCCATCCTAATATCTACTTTGCTTTCCCCTTTCTTCCCTCCATTGTTCCTTTTTCCCATACCATCCACAAGTGTATATATTTATTTTGTATTTTTGTATATATTGTGAGACATTTGATTATTGTTCTAATATAGAGCAGATGTAAAATCTACAAGGAAAATAAAAAAATAAATAAATTTGCAAATGTTTCATTTTTAAAGTACGATTAAAAGTTAAAGATATCAATTCTTCAATCTCATATTTTTTATATAGGGTAATTTATAATTTTTTTGGACACAGATATTTTAAATGAAAACCATTTTTAAATATAAAGCTTTTTCTCCTCTTTTTTTTAAAATATAACATTTTACTCGTAATTTTGTTATAACAATTTTAAAGAAAATTACAAAATTAATATGTTTTTTTTAATTTCATTTTTTAAATAAGTGTCAAAGATTAATTAATTTTTAATTCTGAATTATTCAAGTATTGGTTGTTTTTCATTATCAAGAACATAAATATATTCATTTTCTTCAATTTTTCTTATATCTCTTTCTAGAGCTTCTAATTTTTTCTCAATCATCAATTTTCTTTTAATCTACAAATATCAATAAAATTAAAATTTTTAAAAATGAAATATAAAAAAATCTCTAAGAATATTTATTGTTTAACCTTTGGAGGCGTGTCCGTATGCATAGGCAAAAGTAAAAATTCTTTTTGAGTTTTTGACCAATTTTCTTTTAATCCAGCTAAAATTTCCTCTCTTTCTGGTGCAGTAATATAACGTGGTTTAATAAATAGACAAGTATCCTTTAAAAAAATATATACATAAACTATTATTTTGCCAGTTTTATTATATAAATGGATGTAAAGTGTATTTATAAATAAGAGTTGTTTAATGTATTTTGAAAATAAAATTTCTCGCAATATTTATGATTCCAAAGTAATAGACCATATAAAAAATCATCGCAGTTTTTTGATACATTTTTGAACGAAAAGTTTCTAACTTGAAAATCAATTTTAATAAAGTAAATTTTAACCATTATTATTTATGACCTTTTATCAATATTCGGCTAGCTTTATTTATTTGAACAGGAGATTTTGGATTAGCGAGTGATTTCGACTGGTCTATTTGTGAATAGCGTTTATGTAAAGGTTTTTGTTGTTTTGGTTGTGGCAAGTCAGATAATGGGTTTATATGGTCTATGACCTTAGGTGACGAGAGTAGATTTAGAGCAGCGGTCGCCAAACTTTTTGACCTCACGGACCAGTTAATTCATAATTTAAATCCCGCGGACCACTAATAGGATTTTTTAAGTGTTAAATATATTTATAAATAAAAATTGTGATCAAAGAATACATAAACATTGAGTTTTTATAACTTATCACTTATAGTTATGAATTGAATCATGTTTTAATGCATCTTAAAACATAACTTAACATGATGAGTAAGTATATTCCTCATTTTTCTGCGGACCAGCGAAAATTTCTCGCGGACCACTAGTGGTCCGCGGACCACCACTTTGGCAACCTCTGATTTAGAGTATTTGAGAATAGGATTCTGCGAAGCATTTATGGGCCAAAGAAAGATGAGGTCACCGGGGAATGGCGAAGATTGCATAACGAGGAATTGCATGACCTCTATGCATCTCCAGATATAGTTAGAATTATAAAATCGAGAAGCTTACGGTGGGCAGGACACGTGGCTAGAATGGGAGAAGATAGAATGACAAAAAATATATTGGTAGGGAGACCGAGTGGGAAACGTCCGCTAGGAAGACCAAGGACGCGGTGGGTGGATAATGTAGGATGGGACGTGAGAGAGATGGGAGAGGGTAGGGACTGGAAAGTTGTGGCTCAGATTAGGAGAAGTGCAGTTGCTGCGGCCAAGAACTTTCGAGTTCCGTAGAGTCACAGAGATAGATAGATAGATTTCGTAATAAGAATCCATGTGAAGTCCTTTAATGCGGCTCAATTATGGTATTGGTCATTTGTTTGAAAGTAGATAGGAGCAGCGAATTATCTTAACCAATAATGTAAGCTAAAATGTCACTTTTTAAGCACATGTTCATTTGAGACATTAAAAAATTATAAAATCGTGAAGGTTAAAATGGACAGAATGGGCATTTAGCTGATATGGAAGAAATAAAGATTAGATTTAAAGAAAAGTTAACCTGAAATCCAACTAATAAATAACTATAGATACATTTATGATAAAATAGGAAAAGGAAATCCGAAGAGAATAGGAATTGTATGGAAATCCAATCACGAAAAAGAATATGGTTTTTACATTCGAGATAGATCGCATTTGTATTATTATAAGTATATGTATATATATAGTTCATAAACAAAAAAAAAATAAAAGAATTACTTTGCTTACATTAATTTGAAATGAATTATTTAAATCCATAGAATTATTTAATTCATTAATTTGAAATGTATCATTTAAATCCAGAGAATTATTTAATTCATCTTCACTCTTTAATTTAATTTTATTTTTCATTTCATTGATTCTTTTTTCAACATAACTAAAATATTTTAAAATAAATATTTTGAAGTAAGAACTAAACAAAAATAATTTGTTTAGAAAATTAATTCATATAATAATAAATTAAGTCTAATTAATACTAATAAACTTTAGATGTAATGTTAAATGTTTGTTTCTGTTACAAATGGATAAAACATTAATTATAATTTTTTTCTTTACTTGGGTGTTTTTCCATATTCAGGTTTTCTTATATATTGAGTTCCTAATAAATTCATTCTATGTCCACGTGGAGTGTCAATAACTCGCATAGGAGGAATTCGCCGTCGATGTCGAATCGATTGTAAAGCATTGGCACGAATAAAGTCACAACCTTTAGAATGTTTTGGTAAACTTTCACCTAGAAATCATCGATCTAGAATGGTGATCTTAACAGACGGAAAGAATAAAACTTTTAATAAGAATCCGTTTTCTTACGTTTATGGTCTACTTTGCCAGGCTCTTTACGAGGGTGGCATGCAATAGGCGTAGCCGGTTTCCAACGAGACATTCCCTCACCTCGTTTCAGAAATTTATTAGGATCTGGTGGTGGATAAAGGGCAATACCTAAACTAGGTGGTGAAACTTTTGTATTCTTCATTCTACGTCGAGGCATTCTTTTCACTTGCTTTTATAATTTTAATTTAAATGTTTAATTATTTTATAAAAAAATATAACATAAATAATCCACTTACTTTGTGCCATTGACTTATATAACTTTCAGGAATTTCATAATGCGATTTTGGCGGTTCAATTATATTATAAATATTTTCATGGTGCTCAATGATATTTACAATTGACATATTTAAATAGAAAAATATTAATATAATTAAAATAAATTCCAAATATATTAAACGGTTTTGAATTAAGGAATATATGTAGTTTAATTAGGTAATGAAAAAATTAATATTTGTTTTTATTCATAACCTTCTTGATTCTTTTTCAACTTGTTTACTTTAACTTAACTTTATAAATAAGAATAAATTCAAATATATTTTTACAATTGGTATTCAATATTTTTGAATTCCCAAATATTTTTCAATTAAAAAATCAAAATTATAATATATATATTTTAATAATTTAATTTGTAAAACTTCAAATATTTATGAATATTTAAACTATCTAACTTAATAAAATAAGTTTTAAAAAGGTGATGATATTAGAAATTAAACAGGATATATCCGTTTTTAATTTTTTTCCTATACATTTCATAGAATTAAGTATAGTAAAGGTAATCCAGAGGGAAAGGCTATGGTATGGTGATTAAATAGTTATAATTTAAAGTATAAAGATATTTATAAATAAAATATAATGTTTAAATTATATATTATTTCTTTTCTAGCTCAATTTGTACTAACCCTTTAAACATTTATAAAATTATACAAAAATATAACAATAATTATTTTTTCCTTCTGTACTTAAAATAAATAATATATATATATATACACATAAGAGAGTTTAATCATTAAAATAGATTCTTATTAAATCTTCCATTGATGCTGGATATTTTGTGACTGGACATTTATTATTTTTCTTAACATAATTTGAAATACATCCAAAACAAAATACATAACTAAAAATCAACAAAAATTGTTAAAAATTGTTTAATAAATATTTATGATTAAAAAATAACTTACCCTGATACACGAAGACATGTATCTATTTTTCGTTTTTGTAAACATATAGGACATATATTTTTAAAACGTTGATCAATATTATACTAAAAAAATAATTTATTTTTTATTTTATAAGATTGTTTCATAAAGAAAAGAATCATAAATAAAAACATAATTAAATATTTACTGTTTCTGGTGGATCTGGAATAGGAAGTGCAGTTAGAGTCGGTTGAGATGGTGCTTGATTCCACCAATGAAGAAAATGAAGAATGAAAGCAGCAATATCAACCGATTGAGATAAAGCCAAAGATAAGAGTTTACCAATACTGGAATAATAATATAAACGAAGGATAAATATTATTATATTATTATTAATTATTTTTAATACCTAAATGTTTTAATTAAATTAAGAGCTCTCTCTTGAAGACTTGTATGATCGTTGTACATCAAACAAAGATTTCCTATCAAAAGGGATGGCTTAGCATATATCGATTGACCACTAAGATAACGCAGATATTGTATAATAATACTGGATTTGATTAAAAAGTGAAAAACCTGAAATAATACAATTCGCACACTAAGTATATAAGCAATTGATGTATGGAATTAAGCAGGAAAATGGCAAGATAAGGAGATTTTAGAGGAATTCGATAGCCTATGATCTTAATATACCAGAAATTCACAAAATTATTTAACTTAACCTATAGCCCCTTTTCAGAAAAAATATTACTCAGCGCCCACTAAAATTAATATTTCTTAGAAAAATTTTTTAATAGAAAGAAAAAGTAAATGAATGACAAGGTGACATTTAAATAATTAATTAAATACAAAAGAATTATTGCAAAAAGATCCATTCTAATTCACAAACAAAATTTTTATCATCAATATCTGAGATTTTAGGAAAAAATAAATAAAAATAGATTAAAACAATTAGTAATAAAATAAAACGTCAATATCCACTAGTAGATTTGAGACATTGAGAAAGTTAGAGGCACAAATATTCAAGCAGTTGAAAATAATAATAATCGATAGTTCACTTGGAAAATACTTATTATAAAATAAAATTTTATATTTGTAAAGAGAATAGACATGTTTAATACATTAAAATAAATTAAAAAAATACCTGATGTGATAAAATTAATTTTCTTCTTTTGGAATCATTTATTGAATTTGTTGATTTCATATCCATTTCATCTATTTTCATTTCATTAATTTTTTTATATAATTTAGACATAATATATGGTGAGAAAACTAATGTAAATAATGAAAAAATAAATTGTTTTTTTGTTAATTTATCTTTTAATAAATTTCCTTTAATATTAAATCTTTTTAATCCATAAAATTTTTCTGCGTAACTTGCACTATGATAATGTAAATTATATCCTAAAAAACAAATTATCTTTATTAACATTACTAATTCTGAAGAAAATACATTAAACCATTTTTAAATTAAATATTATAATAATAATACCTTGTAATAAAAGATTAAATCCAAAAAATAGTTCATCAAAATATAATTCAAATTTTGAAAATCTTTCAGGATTTTTTAATGATAATACCTAAAATATCCGCCGATATAAAGTAAATATTAAATTAAAATATTTTGAGAAGAATTGTATATTTTTATTTAAAAGTTGCTAAATTATTTCAAAAGATGATTAAAAATATATTATCAAGTGATCCGGTTAAATATTATTAAATTATTAAATCACCTGAATAATTCTTTTTAATGCTGGTTCAAGTGTGGCATTCAATGAATCTTGAGCAATAATTTCGAAAATTGAAGGTCTCGACGAGATATTTGTTGTTAAATGTGCTCCCTTTTGTGCCATAATTGTGATTTAATTAATAATTTAATTGTAATTAAAAAATTAAAATTAAACTTAAAACTTGTCTTGTCATTTTTATAATGTTTAGGAGGGGGAGGTGAGAACACTGCACATGTCTTGTATTTTGTAAAATTTACTAGCGCACTCTTTAGTAATGTTCAGCAATGAAATTCAATAAAAGAAATGGCAATTTTAATCGAGAAAATTATTATTTCTGGTTTAGCAATAAAAAAGGGAAAATTAAAAATAAAAAAATATAGTAAAACTAAATTTTTTTAAAATATTTTATATACACTCTTAAAGAATGCAAAAGCAAGTTTGAAACTTTAGTAGTAAGAATAGAGGAAACTCTTGACAAGGGGGTTGGACGATGTACAGACTGATTTTCCCAGACCCATTTTTGTATTTTTGAGCTAAAATAATTTTCTCATGTGATAATTACAATGAACATTTCGCATAATGAAAATGGCCAAGATTTTTTAAAAACTTTCTAAGGAAAATTATTTTTCACGGTTAGAACCTAAGCGATAATTAAACAAGTTTTATTTATTTATTTTTTACATCTAGTTACTCTACAAAATGTGGTTTTTAACCTAGTATTTAACAGTGTTTCAGAGTGAATTATTGGTAAAACAAGAAGTAAGGGAACGCATAGTGGGAGCAAAAACAAGTTCTATTTTCAGCAAACTATTTTTTCCATTTAAGTTTTTATTTTTTCTTATATTTACTGTACTTCTTGTTTGAACATTCAGTAGCAGGAACGAAGAGTGAAACATGAAATATAAGAAGAAAAATAACTTATTAGTTTATAATCAATAAATTTAAATTGAATTAAAAATAAAATTAATAATAAATACTGACCTCGGAGTTAATAAAGGGTTGATATTTCTCGCAGATTAAACTCGAAGAACAGCTCGTAGACTTGAATTGATGTCCATCACTCTCGCCTCGATAAAGAAAAAAATAATTAAGATTAGATATTTATATTATATACAGGAAATAAAAAAATAAGATATAAATAAATAAATAATATTAATAGGATTAAAAAAGTGTATAGATTTTTAAAAGTATTATCTTATTTCTGTAATATTAAAATACTAAAATTATTTTACATCCAATATAGAACCATGATTATAATAAGTTATAATACGCATTTAATAGACATAAAATAAAAATATCTTAGAAAACATCAGAAAACTAATTATGATTATATTATTAATTTCACGAAGATTTTATTCTGTTTAATTGATATATAGGTATTCATTTTTTACTTTCCCGCATACTTCGTATAAGGGAAGTATTGGAATCGTCAAAAATTTCGACTTCGAGATTTTGATAGATCTTGACGTTTTAGACCTCCCTGAGTCGGAAAATACCATTTTTGGAATTATGTCTGTGTGTGTGTATGTATGTATGTATGTATGTATGTATGTATGTATGTAATGTCTGTAAGCAAATTTACTCAAAAACTAATCAAGCTAGGACTTCGAAATTTTGTACATCGATATTATTCACAGTTTGTAGATTTCTATCAAAATTTCGTCAAAATCGGTTAACCGGAAGTGGTACTTTACCTACAATGGTTGCGTTTACCTTTCAAGTAAAGTACCAGTTTGCTTCGAGGTATTTGCTTCATATTTTGTATATAGATTTACAAAAATGAAAAAAATTCAGATACCAAATTTCATCATGATCTGACTACCGGAAGTGACATTTTACCTATACAAGTAACGTTTCCTTTTTACCGACCGACGATAGTAAGGGAGGTATTGTTTTCACACCAAATTTCACCTGTGGATATTTTTAGGTACATATCTCCACGAATCATGCATTTTCTTAACAGAAAAAAGTATTTTTAGCATGATGTCTGTCCGTCCGTCCGCTGTGTGTCCGTAGAGATGTGTACAGCTTGAACGGCTCAACGGATTTTGATGAAATTTGGTATATTTACTTAATGCATCAGTATGATGAATGGATCAACTTTTGGTGCAAATCCGGAAACCGGAAGTGCTAGTATTGCCGATCGAAGAGAGGAAGTGAAGGGTTATTTTCATATCAAATTTCACGTGAAGGCATATCTCCACGTGTTATGCACTTTGTATTGGTTTTATCCTCGAGAAAAATCATCTTCATTAGTTTTTTCTTAATTTAAAATTATATGACGTCATCCCGCACTTCATGACGTCACAGCCAGCCCTTATATATTATAAATAAAATAAAATTAAAAATATTTATATTATATCCATATCTGTTTTTTTTTACATTTAAAATATCAGTTAACCGGAAGTAGCACTTTATTACATTCTAAATATTCATTCACAACTCTTTATACCTATTTATATGCGGGAAAGTCTAGGGGAGGACACTCCCGCTTATCAAAAGTGTTATAATAATATGAAATTGACAAAACAATATTCATATGAGATTTGAAAGGAACGGTGTGAGCGATTATGAGATTAGAAAGAATATATAGAATATTTAAAATTATATATTCCTATATGAATATGAGAAATTTATATTTTTTTGATTTATAATTATATTATATGAATTTTGAAAATAATCAGCACATCTTCATATATTTTAAATAAATTAAGTTTTAATAGGATTAATATATATATATATATTAATCCTATTAATATCCTATATGATATATGAAGATGTGCTGAAATGTGCTATTGAAATTTAAAAAATATTTCAATAAATATATTTAAAGAAAAATAAAATTTTGTATATGATTTTTTAATTTTTAAATAAATTTAATTTAACTTTTAATACAATTTAATTAATGAGATCTGATAGAATATTTAAGATTAATTCTTTTCAAAGATTTGAATGATAAATGTATAAATTATTTGGGTATATGAATAAAAAATTATAAAAATGCACTTTATAAAATTTAATTTTTATTGAAACATTTTTTTTTTAAAGTTCACTAATCTTCCTTTTAATTAATAAAAATAAATAATAAAATTACAATTAATTCTCGATTAGCGACTGATTAAGGGATGATTTTAGTGGAGAGGCCGCTGAGGGTCCTACACTCACCAGGGAAGGGGAACTAAATGCGTGCAGGCCGGCCGGCCGGCAGGAGGTCAGTTCAGGCGGTGGAGGGGCATGGAGAGGGGCGAGCGGGGAGTGCAGAGGTGAGTGCTCTACTGCAAATTATTTCAAATAAAATACATATTAAAATAAAATAAAATAAACAAATATTAATTTTTAAAATTAGTGGTGTTTTAGAATACATCTTAAATCGAATCAATAAGTTTAATTCTATTAAATCAATAAGCTTAATTTTATTCAAAGATCTTAATTAAAATTTAAAAAAAAATTATAAATATATCAGTAAGAAGTTCATTAATTAAATTATCATATTTTGAAAAAAAAAACAAGGAGGTGGCGTATTAATGTAAATGGTTCAATTTAAATTTAAAATTGTTTGCCGAATGTGATATAATTTTAATTTAATGTAAATATATTTTATAAAAAAAAGGGTAAATGGTAAGAATTGTTCTTATCTTGGTTGGGATACGGTATAGTATGTCTACATGTCATTTCGAAGATATCGATGAGTTATGCTTTTCTTCTTAGCAAATTACATTAAATAATTATTTTCTAGTATGAATTTCTATTTTAATTCTAAAAAAATTTAGTAAGTAATACATTAGTTACATACCCAATTAACATTTTATATATCTCAAGTTTCTTTGGTTCCAGTATATTTTTCAGTTGGAGGAACTATTTCCAAAATAATTTTTTATATATGCAAATTAATTTATAATACAAAGTGCATGATTCGTGGTTATATGTAAAAAAATCTCCTCATGTGAAATTTGGTGTGAAAATAACCCTTCCCTTCCTATCGTCGATCGCTAATACTGCCACTTCCGGTTTCCGGATTTACACCAAAAGTTGATCAATCCATCATACTGATGCATTAAGTAAATATACCAAATTTCATCAAAATCCGTTGAGCCGTTCAAGCTGTACACATCTCTACGGACGGACGGACAGACATCATGCTAAAAATACTTTTTTCTGTTAAAAAAATGCATGATTCGTGGTTATATGTAAAAAAATCTCCACATGTGAAATTTTGTGTGAAAACAATACCTCCCTTACTATCGTCGGTCGGTAAAAAATAAGTGAGTGGAAAAAAGAGAAAGTGTAAATATTGTAGTTTTAGTACGTACAAAAATTTTCAAAATTGATCGAGATGACAGAGGAATTGAAATTTATATAAACATTGGAAGTCGACGAGTACAGACTCGGGCTCCCGCCGTTAGGATATATTTTGTCGCCCGAGTACGTACTCGGGTTCCCGGCTTGAGAGGTTACAATTGTTACAATGGCCGAATAAAATAAAATATCTTGTTTTAACATTTGAGCACTTGTTTTTCTAGTTTCTTGAAGATGAGCTTTTCCATTTGTATCTCATGTCCCCTCAATCTTTCTCTATTTTATAATTCTATATTAACAATAAAATGGGGGGGGGGGATTTAAAAGTTAATTCGAGAGTTGGAAGAGATCCTAGTTTGGAATGGAATTTGAAAACTGAAGTCAAGAATTATCGATATTTTTGAATTCGGTATCATTATGACACACTCTCACACTTTAAAAATAAGTTAAACAAAATAATTGTAAAATAAATAAATTAAAATTTTTATTCTTTTCTTCAACACCTATTCTCCTCCTAGAGAAGAACAGTGGGTGCGCATGGAACTATTGTTTTATTTTAATATAGGAGGCAATAAACTCCAAGGTGTGAAAATTACCGTTATACATTTTTCATAAATATTTGGAAAACCCTAAATCTATTCTCATCTATATGTAAAATATATAGATAGATATGATAGCTAATTTTACTAAATAATAAATTTATAAATTAATTTGGCAAAAATTCTGAAAAATATTTTGATTCTATTGTACACTCAGTCATCCTCCTACCCTTTTAGACGAGACAATTAAACCTTAATTTCTTGGTGAAACCCCTAATCATTCCATCCATTTAGAATCTATAAAAAAAATTCTGGAGATTAAAAATTAAAGAGAAAAATAATAAATAAATGACAAGAATTTACTTATTTTTTTTTTACAAATAAATAAAATATTTAGCAAATAAAATAATCAATTATATAATTATAAAACAATGAAAATGTATCATTTAACTAATATTTGTATTTTTTTTAGAAAAATTCAAATAATTCATTCACATTCTTATTTATTATTAATCTTTTAGCTTGTCTGTCTTTTTATTTCCATTAAATCTTCAGCAACATATCGTCTCAGTCCCTAGAAATATAAATTTATCATGTATATATACATATATAAATGTATATATAAATTACTATATTACTATTATTATAATTATTTATTATTAATATTATCATTAATATTATTATTAATATTATTAATTCAGCAGAAATCTACAAGAATTAATGAATTTTGATTGCACATAAAAAGGAATTTAAAAATTTAAAAAAATTGTTAGACAAAAAAATTGAATTTTTTTTTGTTTTTCAATTTTTTTAAATTAATATTAAATTTGTTTTTTTTAAGAGAAAGTCTTCGTCACTGAATGCTCAAATATAGTTGACTTAAGAGTTATTATGAAAAAAAGCAATATCCATGGATAATATATATATATATCTGTTTCCATAATGCAAAAAAGTAGGAGACATTTATTTATTTTTCTTTTGCTCTTTTATTAATGAATATTTTAAATAACAAATGTGATAGAGCAAGTCTACTTTTTTTTGCTGATAAATAAATGATTAATATCGTTTATATAATTTAAATATCAAATCCATGGAAATTTAAAGATCATTTTTATTTGATCAAGTTTTTTTTATATTTTATATATATATATAATTTTTCTAAAATATCAAAAATCAAATAAAAAAATAATAAAAACTAAAAAATTCCAATTTATATAATATTAATGATATTTTTTGATTTAATATAAATTGTCAGATTATATATATATATATATATATATATATATATATCGGATTAAAATATACAGTTTTAAAATTCTTTAAGAAGGTATGATTAAGTATAATTATTAACGAAAATATATAATACAGAAAATAAAGAGATATTAGTTATATATAGGAAAACGCGTCGCTTAGTTTGATCAAATATAAACTCCTTTAACGAATTTCTACTAAGAATTGTATAATATTTACTTATATATATATATATTAATATATATATATACATGAATATATATATAAATATATATAGATATAGGAAAAAATATATGTATATAAATATATTTTCGGTTATTTATTAAGAGTTTTTTAATTATTATGTTTATAACGTTGGTCTCTTATTGTTTTTTCACTTAATCATTGAAATGCTTCCCTCAATCCTTTACAAATATCTTCATTCATTTGATTATAAAGACAAGTTAGAAGAAACTAAATAAAACATTCTAGCGTCGTCGCCATCAAGAAGACTACGTAGATGGAAAGGAGGTACTTGAATTACTATGAGCTAATGAAAGCATACTTCCGGATAATGATTCATCATCTGGATATGATTCTTTTGATGCTTCTGCTATTGCAAGCGCACTAAAAAAAAGAATTATTTGAAAAAATGTTTTATTCCGCCAAAAAGAAATTTTAAAAATTTAAATATAATAAGTTATTTTGCATCTTAATTATGAACATTATTAATTTAACCTAAACCCAATAAATTTAAAATTTCTAAAAATATTAATAATTTGTTTTTACGTATGCATATATTTTAGTGTAATATTCAAAATTTACCTAAATCCAAGTCTAGCTGATTCTTCATCAAATTGTTCAAGTTCACGATCTTGTCTTTCATGAATCAAGCGAATACGTTCAGAACGTTCTTGAAGAAATTGTTGAGTTTCTAGTTCCATCTAAAAATTTTAAAATAATATATTTTACAATAAATGTAATAAATGAAAATTTATAACATTTAGACAAAAATTGTATATTATTAAGTAAAAAATAAATCAAATACTTTTTGTTCAAGTAGAGCACGTCTTACTGAAACCCGATCTTCTAACTCCTTCCTTTCCCTATTACGTTGAGCTTCACTTTGCATTTTATTTTTACTTTGATAAGCCATTAAAATTTCTAATTCATAATGGAGTCGCTCCTTTAAATGATGTGCAGCAAGCTCTTGGGATTCATCCAAACGAATCTATAATAATTTATCAACAATTTTATAATAATTTATTACAATACATATTTTTACTTAATAGCTAAATATTTCTAAATATTTAAAAATGTAAAAATGTTAACACATACTGATTGTTTTTGTAGCATTTCTGCAATGCTTTGTTCATATTGATCACCAAGAAGGGCTAATTTTCTTCGTTGTTCTTCTTTTAATTTCTTAATCACTGTTTTCTGTTCCTCTTTGTTAGTGGATTGTAAAATCTGAGCTTTCAATGCTTTATATTGTCTAGTTTGAATTTTACAAGTTTCTCTAAATTGTTTACGAATTTGCATTTCCTTTTGCTAAAATTGAATTGAGTTATTTATAGAAAATAAAATAAATAAAATTAAAAAAAAAAATAAAAGTATTTTATATAAATATCTGTCTTATCTATCAATATATATACCTTAAGACTTTTGGGCTGTTGTTTTAATTCGAGTGCATGCTTCTTCCGTAGTTCTCGCTCACTCCTTTGCATATATTCATGTTGATTATTTAATTCTGTACTGTGCTGTCGCTGAACTTGTTCTTCTCGAAGTTGATGAACAGCCTTTTGTTGTCGGTATTCTAATTCTTGAGTTTTATCATGATGACGACTTAACATTGCATGTGCTTGTTCAAGTTGTTGTTGACGTTTATTCAATTCCTAAATTAATGAAATTTAGATTTTTATTATTACAATATTATCTAATGAAAATTATTTTTTAAAAAACACATACTTCTCTTAAAAGTTCTTGTTCTAAACTATGGAAGATTAATAATTTTTTCCTCCTGAATTTACGAATTTCTAATTCCAAATATTCTTTTTGACCACGTAAAAGTCTCTGTTCTTCTTGTGCTTCTATTTGTTTCATATTGTCCTTTTGTGATCTGAAAATTATGTTATTCATCATTTTGCCCTAAATCTCATATATAACACACTTAAAAATTAATTCATTACAAATTTGAACGAATTTATAAAATAAGCTCCATTATACATATATTGTATAGAAATACTAAACTATAAGAGATTATCTATGGTTAAATGTGATGGTTCGAATAATTTATTTCTTCATGAATTTATTAAAAATCTATTCATAATTTTTATTATAAAGGCATTATACATATAAAATTGCACAGGTGCAGAGCAGAAAAAACAGCAGACAAAACAGACGAAAATATAAAATGTATTTAATGAACCTATTTAAATCTCAATTTCTGAGTGTCCAGTCAAATTTAATACTTACTGAAGTGTAGCATCCCTTTGTCTTTTTGGAGTTGATTCATCCAAGCTTAGTTCTCGTTTCCAACGTTCCTTATTTGCTTTATATTCTTTTTTCTTTTGAGCATCGAAGGCTTTGCGATCTGATTCTTGACGACATGTTATTTCTTTTTGCAATTTTTTTTCCGCCGAAACATTATGTTTCAACTAAAAAAAATTTAAACGAATGAAATAAAAAAATATAAAAAAAAATAAAATAATGATAATAACCAACCTTTCTTTCCAGTTCTTGTTGATGTCGAATCTGAAGTTTTTCTAATTCCTTACTAAACTGCTGAAGTAATGTTTCATATTCTTTGTCAAGGAGTTGTTTATGTGATTCCATCTCGATTTTACACCGCTCTTCCAACTAACAATTAGTAAATATATTTTTAAATTATGTATAATATTAATTAGATATCATAAATTAAATTACTATGAAATTTAGATTTTATAGTTTCTGATATTCGATTTTTTTAACATAAAGAGTAATAAAAAATAATAATTACCTTCAATAAAGCAGCTTGATGTTCTCTTCTCATTCGCTTATAACCAGTCATTTGTTCATGCATCTCTTCTTGCATATGTTCTTTTTGTTGTTTTGTGACTATAGATGTTGTTCGGATAGTTGCAAAATTATTTCCACCTTAAAAAATAATTATCAATTAAAAAATGTATATATATATATATTAAATATTTTTTTAAGTTCTAATCGCCTTGATTTTAGAATCGAAGTAAAATGAATGAATAAATGAAACTGTATAGTTTTTATTCAAATATTGATAATTAAAAAAATCTATATACCAGGGCCAGTGGCTGTTCGATCAACAGTATTAACTGTTCCTCCGGAATTTCCAGCAGTTGTGCTTCCACCACTTGAAGTTGTAGCTCTTTCACCCGGACTTGAACTTGAGCCGATAGTGGCAACACCACCAGTAGAAGCCAACGCTCTCAACATATCTCGTTCAAATGGATCCCCTCCACTGTAGATATTTCCACCACAGGAAGGTCCTGCACTACTGACATATCCTGAAGCTTGGGGTATTCTGTGAGAGGATGATGGAATATGTTCATGTTGATCCATTCCATAAGCGGTTGAATTTCCAGATGTCTAAATAATTTTAAAATCAATAATTAATCAAAATAAATATATATACGACATATAATAATTTATTTAAATAAAAATATTACATACGCCCATAGAATGAATTGAATGTTCAGAAGTTATGGAATTACTTTTGCTACTATCCCCTCCTGTTTGTTCATCTGGTGTATCTACAATTATTAAAAAAGCAATAAAATATTATCATATAATGCAGTAAAGAAAAAAAAATATAAAAATTTACCATCAGCATCGCCTGCTGTACTTTCATTTTCAAAAGCGTCAATCATTAGAATTTTTTTCATTTTCCGATAATTCAAATTATCTAATTCCCTTACTGCTGCTTTGGTCCTTTGAATTAGGTCGATTAAGACATGAGGAGAACGTTGCCTGGTAACTAAATGATGCTAAAAAATAGAAGCATAAAATTACACAAAGAAATCCTTCATCAATTTAAACATCAAAGAAATTAAAAATTTATGTATAATTGAAAAAATGGGATTATTTATTTGATAGACCATTTTTGTAGTGTATATGTGGGTTAAAATACAAAAAGAATACACTAATAAGAAAAAATACTATTTAAAGTCAAATTCATGGGAGGACAATAACAGATAGAGTTTAAAAAAAATGATGTGACGAAGTAAAAAGGAATTTCATCACATCTATTTATTACCCCAAACATAGTTATCACGACTAGGAGGTTGTAATGGGCAAGATATGTGGTTCAAATGGATGAGAAAAAAAAGAGGAGAAATTTGTTTAAAGGCACAATGGGCAGGGAATATAAAGAAAGATATGAAGAAATTAGGTGAGGATAGAAATGAATGGAGATAGGAAGGAATACGATTGGAGGAATTATTGGAACTTTTGAGTGCAATATAGATAGATAGATAATAAAATTCTAATAATATATAAATATGTATATGTTAAAGAATTTAATATATTTTAAAGTTTAGAGAAAACAAAGGAAAATACCGAGAGAAGTTTTCCACTTGTAGGTCGTTCTTGAGGATTTTTTTGCAGACATGATTCAACAAAATGACGAAATATATCAGACCATTCAGGAGATGCAAGTACTGGAGTATCATTTTGGGCAATGTGATATAAAGCTGACATAGCATTCATGTTAAAATATGGAGGCTTTCGTTCCGCTTAAAAAAAAATAGAAAAATAATATAAATTTATTTTAGGAATTTTTTTAAAAATGTTTTTAAATAAATACCTAGCTCAATACAGGTGATTCCAAGTGACCAGACGTCTACTTTCCCATCATATTGACCTTCGTCCATTGCTAAAATAACTTCAGGTGCCATCCAATAGGGAGTTCCAACAAAACTATTTGCTGGACATTTGACTGATGCTGAACCGAAATCGGCTAAAAATAAATAATATTCAAATTAATTTTAAAAATAACAAGAAAAAAATAAAATTTATAAAAGAGGCTACATTAATACAATGATCTATAATTCAGAGGAAGTAAAATAAAAATTAATTTATATATATCAAACATTTTTTTATTTAAAATTATCTTTCTATGAGGTGCTACTGAATTCGAAAGTTCTTGGCCGCAATAACCACATTCCTCCAATCTCCTATTCTGAGCGACTTCCATCCAATTTCTATAATCTCTCATTTCTACCTTTATATTATATATATTATATTATATGGTCTTTCTCAATTCGTTTCCACTTAATCAATTATCTTGTTAAAATTTCCTCACCCATTTGAGTCACATGTCCCCCCTTCTCAATTTTATGACTGTTTTACTAAGTAACCGTACAGATCTTATATTTATATTGTTAAAACTACAAGTAAATGATCTTACTGAATAATTCTTAAAATTAGTGAATTGGAAACATCTAGAAGACATATTGACACAAAAATAATTAAATTGAATTCAGAAAAATTACATTTGATAAAATAGCAAAATCTTTTATAAGAGTCCGATTTATGGTTTGTTAATGAAAATAGAAATAATCATTACCAAGTTTCACTGTTCCATTTTCGGTTAAAAGAATATTTCCTGCTTTTACATCTCTATGTATTCTGCCAAGTGAATGAAGATAATTTAAACCACGGAGTACACCTTCACAAATGGCTGCTATTTCATCTTCTTTTAAGGGTTGTTTATGAACCTCAATGATATCAGAAGCTGAACCAAGGCAATATTCCATTACCAACTATGAAAAAAAGAATTATAAACATCAATTAAAGTATAAATATAAATAAAAGAACAAAAAAAGAAAAATATTATATACCCATGCAGTATGATCTCTGAGAAAGCATCCTTTATATTGTATAGTATTGGGGTGATTTAATTGTCTAAGAAATCTAATTTCTTTTAAAATATCATGCCATTTGTCAAGGCTTTGTTTTCCTAAATATGACATTTTCTTAATTGCAACAATCTCGCGAGTGAGAAGGCATCGTGCATAATAAACTGCTCCAAAGGATCCATGGCCTATTTCTCGTAAATCTTCAAATATTTTTTCGGGGTCTTCTTTGGCAAACAATTCGGCCACTTCTGGATCTTTTAAAGAACCTGGTCTATAAATTAAAACAAAATGTTATTATGTGATATAAATTATAATCATATGGTATTATCATAAAATAAATCTAAAATAAGTAATCTATAAACAAGTTTTATTTTAATTAAAAAAATAATTCCTAATTATATTTATTAGAATAAATGTTTAAAATTCACTAAAAGATCAAGTAAAATCCTTGATTTTATATTAAGATCAAATACCAGAAATTATTTAGGTAAAATTCACAAAGTCAAATATTATCATCTTATTTATCGACATTTTGTCAGATTAATCATGTTTTTCATGATATAATAAAACGTATTGATTAAAACATCACAAATCAATTAAATTAATATATTAAGAAATTAACTAATAGACAAACTAAATGGAAAATACATATAATAATATTCTTAAATTCCGAAACCCAGTGGTTTATATATATGTCAAAATATTAGACAAACTAATAATAAATCAATAAATATAAATTTAAAGGTAAAGATAAAAAACCCTTGAATATCCACGTTTTTAAATATCAATTAATGATTAAAAGATTTTATATTTTTTTCATGGGAATCTATTATATTTAATGTCAGTTTATAAGGAAGCATAAACGCTTTATGATTTCAATTATAAGAATATTCTAAAAATATTCTATTAAATATAAACAATACATATAATTTTTGATTCTTATATATTCTACAGAATAATTAAACACAATATTGATTTATTTTATTAAAAAAAAACTATTCTTAATTATTAGAAGAACTAAGTTAAATGGTGGGATAAAGTAAGGTCCTTGACTTAATAACACTATTTAGACTATACTCTCTATATTTATGATCCTTGTTTAATATAAACTATATTATATATCAATATTTTAAAATTACCTAGGTACTGCAGGCATTATGATAGAATATGTCTTTGCAAGTGATAAAGTATTCTAGAGTAATAAGCTCTTGTATATTTAATTTAAGTAAAAGTGTTTAAAAAAGATATTTCAGTAGTCTTATAGGGGGAGTCATGATAGAGGGCTGCTTATTTCCTAAGCAGCTTAAATGAGTTATCGTTCCAAAAAGATATCTTCTTTCTTCTGATAATAGACACAAGATACTGATTGTAATTTTAACAATCAAATTTAAAAAAAGAAGACCGCCCTCGGCGGACGTATCCTTATCTGAGAGCTAGAAAAATAAATAACAATCATGAGAAATAAAATTTTACATTATATTTTATATTAAATATAATAATATGTTAATAAGTATATATATCATTATTTTTATATATATAAAATTATATAATTTTAACAATTTCTAAAGTTAAAAATTATAAAAAATATTATGATAGGAGAAAGATTAAATTTTCATGTTATTTAAATATTCAAACATTATTTTTTTAAATAAATATTTTTAATAATATTTTTATTAATAAAATCAAGTTAACATATATATACATATATATATATATATATATATATTATAAAGAAATGTATGATTTATGATTTAAATTAAAAATTAACTAAATTAAAATAATTGTTACAAATGTTCTTCAATTTCACTAATCTTTTATAATAAATATTTTATATTATTTAATAATAAAGATTTAGAGAATTAGTGTACAATAAATCTATCAATAGTCTGCAAGATGACATTAAATGACTGACTATATGTAATTTTAAAATGAATAGTGGTATTAAGACAATTTAGTGATTGTCAAATAAAACTACATATATATATATAGAAAAAATTAATATAATATTAAATAAATTAATTAATTTTATTAAAATAATATGCATTATTTTATTATTTTGAGGTTATGAATAATTTTAAAATGAAGAAGTAAAAAATAATTCGATAAATATGAATTTATTCAACATAAGAATGTCAAATATCTTTTGTCTATAAAATTTATGAACAAAGTATATGTAATTATGACGAAATTATTATTGGAAGAAAAGAATATATTAATTTTAGTTCAATTTATTTACCATGAATCGAAATAGGAGGGTCAAGATGGCCGTTGCGGGGGGAATGGCTCGAAATTCTCTCCGTAAGGAAAATAACACCTCCCCTCAATATTGGTGCTTATCGAAGTTGGAGAACTGCAAAAGGTGGGAGGGGGCGACAATTTGGGGCGTTTTGTCTATGAATTAGGCGCCACTTGGGCCCCCGAGATAAACGGCGGACTCGGCAGATCCGAGCCCGGTTGGTGCATAGGGGCCCTATGCCTAAAAAACAAGGCAAACGCCGCTAGCAAAATGCTTCTAATCTGTCGTTCTCCTGTTGTGCTATGACTGCGCGCTCCACTCAATTTGCTCAGAGGATAGGGGGGTTGGGGGAGGGGTTCAGCGAGCTGCAACCAGAGATGAAGGAAGATTATCAAGCATGAAGTTAGCTTCATAAGATAATATCATGTTAGCCAATCTTTATTATTATTTTATTTAAAAAAATTTATAGAATAATATATTTTATAAATTTTAATATTTCTATTTATTTATGTAATTCATATATACTTTAATTTCAATTTGAAAAAAGTATTTTATATATAAAAAAAATATTTATTTTTATAAAATATTGTTAAATTTTTTAATGAGAAATTAAAAGCATATTTACAAATCATATAAATAAATTTAAAACAAAATTTAATTGAGAAATAGTTAAAGAAAGAGTTGATTTATCGAATGTCTGCATATATTTCTCGTTTCCTTTTCTATCTTTTAGAAAACATTTATTCTTAATTTTAAGAACAATTTTTATTTTTTATTTTTTTAATTTATATATACAAAACCATTTAAATATTTTAATTTTATTTAAATATATTAGTCTATATAAATTTCATTTTGACTTTCATTCTCACTTTCTTTCTGACTTTTTGTCCTATTTTTAAATTTAAATATTCACCATCTTCCATCCACGTATCTGATAATATCCTAAAGTTTTTATAAGTAAAATTGATTCTATAACAAAACTTTATTTTTTTGCCAAATAATTTTTAACTAATTTATTTTGTATTGCAACTATTTCAATTATCGAAAACGTATTAATATTAAGATGACTAACAATGAGAAGGAACACAAATAAATTGAACAAAATATCATAAAAATAAATTATTTGATTCATTGCAAAAATAGACTATAATATGATATAATTATTTTTATGTAATACATTTTATATAACATTTGATACATTAATTATGCTTACACACACATGTTAATTATTATTTAATTTTACTTCCCAATTGAATTAATGTATTTTTGTCTTTATTCTCCACCCCAACAATATATAATATATCGAAGGAAGATATATAGGAAGTTATTTTCCGAGGGAGGATTGAACTTACAAAAAAGAACTGCCCTACCTAAAGTAGTATGAATGGTTCTTAAACTTTAATTAACATTTTAAAGTCTCTATGTAGGAATTTAAATTTAATATATCCAATTAACAATTATAGCATTCTTTTTTTGTTAACAGAACCAATAGCTTCCTATTTGAATATTTTTTTACTATATTATTTTTCTTTTATTTATTTAGATATGGAGTTATTTAATCAATTATCTTATTTTCGGAAATAAAATAATATGATATAAGATTAAGAAGTAAGGAGGTAAAAGGACAAGGTTTTACTATTAATAAATAAGAAAATTGTAGTTTAATATAAACCTGAAAAAAACATATCAAATGAATGTTTTTAAGAATTTACGAAGAGATTAATTTCATATTCAATAATTCAAATCTTATCTTAATCATCAATCCTTATCAATATGTAAATTATATTAAGTATTTTTTTCTAATAAATTTTTTTTGCAAATAAAAATTATATATATTATAATAGACATCGTTATAGACAAATTATATATATAATAGATATCGTGTATTTAAATAAATTTATACTAAGCAATTTTTTAAAATTTTGAAGAGTAATGTTGAGAAAAAAGCTCTCTAAATCACGCGAATATTTAAAATAATTTTATTCTAATATATAATATATTTTTATAAAAATTAATATTTCTTCTTTTTTAATATATCAAGAAAAAACGTTAAATAAATTTTTAAAATTAATTATGAAAATCGAGATTTATTTGTAGTAATAGAAGTATTTCTATTTATCAATATAATATACTTTTATATGTATTTATCTATCTAATCATGATATCTTGATGCGCTACTGAACTAAAAAATTTCTGGTTATGACAACTATTATATATAACGACCCTGAGCTACCCCACCCAAATTCATTTTTATACTCTTTCCACTGCGTCCTTGGTTTCTCTAATATGTTTCAGCATAAACAAATTTCTCGATTGACTTTTTGAGCCACGTATTCCATCCATCGTAGTATCGTAAATTCTATGAATATAACTAGGTTTGGAGATAAAGCTCATATATTTATTCCTCGTTATATAATCTTCCTAATGATTACAATATCCGCCATTCCCACTGATTTCATTTTTTTCAGCCCATTTAACAGAGAATTTTATTTTCAAATACCTTGAATCACAATTCTCATTCCTCAGAATCGTGGACCACGTTTTAAACCCATTTTTAATATTTATGTGGGAATTTGTAGTTGCTTACCATCTCAACAGATGGCGTTGTCCAAACAACCAAATCAGTATATCAGACAATATATTACATTATATTATTATATATA